>OY019134.1:57947992-58642992 GCA_955652365.1 Eristalinus aeneus | reverse complement strand
TCACAGATTTCAATTATTATAGGTAGGAACTTCTATCTGCGCCCACTCCTCACTCTGCCGGCCTTGGAGTTGTTACATTCCTTTATTTAACACGCACTCCCACAGCACCGCTCCACGCACACCAGTGAATGTGAATGGAGGACTGCGACACGTGCTGGGTGTTGGGATTCGGTGTGTGGTTTCAATTGAATGATACTTCTAGGTTTTGGCACGTTACACGTAACACCTGCTGTCAAGATATTCAGCTTCGACGAATGTGGCTTTTTGATGATGTTGCTGTGAGCTGAATACATCGTAATTGTGAGACACACCATGCGCCTGGGGTTGTCAGAAAGTCGTCTTATCTCACGTAATGGCCGACAGCAAGGAGAGAACTATTGTGACGTAGAAGCAGATGTGCGCCGTACTTTGTCCCTTTAGTATCAATTATCTTTGATGATGTCAATTTTTGTGTTGCCTAAGTAGTTACATGTTGTTCTTGTTGTTTTCTTTTCAAATTTGATGTGGAGACCTTGAGGGCCTCCCACAAAGTGAATCTCTTCGCAATGTGAACGTTGGTGCAAGGGACATCTTCAACCAGAACATCCACATCTTCCACATAAACACATAAGAATTGCAGTCTCCTTACCAGAGCCAACTTTAACTAAGGTGCGTTACTTAGTCGGTTGACACCTAAGTAGTTGCGTGGTAATCGGTGCATGGAAGCCGCTCGAAACTCTTGCTGTGCTGGCGCTCGAGAGTGTTGATGTAGCTGAGCGGATATGTAGGTCACTCTATTGCTCATCTACCTATCTTCCGTTCCTCAAGGACTCTCCCCTGATCGAATCGAATTGCGCCAACTTAAATCTTCCCCCACCCATCATTGCCCGAGGAAGATAACCTTCCGCTAAAGCCAAATCCACTCGATAGTACATTTAGTCGCCCCTTAAGTTATTGAACATTTTTCAGTTGAAAAACTTCTCAAAGCAATTTGCAAGGATAGATTCAAGGACATAGGGAAATGCTCAAGGAAGTAAAAAATATCACTTGTGTCAGCTGCACAAGTGAAACAAATGTCGATGGCAAAATATTCGTGATACCTTCTCGACGCAGTTCAAGAGCCCTCGCTACTGTAAGGCAGCTGCTGAGTTTAAAGTCTCAGCTGGAAACTCAAAGGAGTGCAATTCAGCGGAATTGCGCAGATTATATATGTCGATAGCGATGCATTTAACTAACTTCGCTTGAATTTGGAGAGATGCAGTGGAACGGAAGGAGGTTCAATCAACAAATTGAAGATCTCTCTCAAGCGAGAATATGATGTGACACAATTCCTTTGTGGCGCTAGCGACAGTATATGTTAATGGATATGGGAGGATATCGAAGGATTGTACGAAGAATGATAAAAGTGCAAGCAACCGATACAGCTTCCCAGATTTGGTTGCTGACACAAGTTTCAGGTAATCTCCAGGAATTCGCCACCACTGTTAACTGCACGGCATTTGGTACTGAAGAACTTGGATTCAAGGCAATTTGTAAAACACGTTCAGAAGGAGACAGCAGCTAAGTGTTTATCTGGGATTTCGTCCGTTGTTGGAGTTTTTTAATAGCTGCTTCAAAAATTTTGAATTCAATTTGCGAACACACTCTTTTCCTAATCATCAAACTGTCACTGGCAGTAACTCATCTCGGTAAAGAAAGCAGAGAAGCAAAGTTTGTAAAATATTGAAATTTAATTCAAAAATAAAAAATTGAAAAACCGTATACGAAGAGCGTTCAATATATTCTCGGTATCGATTTGAAGGAAAATGCAAATTCAATTTAAATTCTTTTTCTTTTTCAATATAATCTCCCCTAACATTAATGCATTTGTTACATCTTGAGATAAGCTTTTTTAAACCCCTAAACAAAATAAATTTCCTCTTTTTCTGCAAAATACCCATTTATTTCCGACTTGAAGTTCTTCATCATCCAAAAATCTTTTTCCACGAAGACATTTTTTCAAATCCGGATGCAGGAAATAATCACTAGGGGCAAGGTCTGGACTATAGGGTGGGTGTTGGATTTCTTCGAAACCACAATCTCGTGCAGCAGCCTTAAAAACTCGCGCCGTGTGAACAGGAGTGTTGTCATAAAGAAGCAACACACCCGCTGCGAGTTAACCTCCTTCTTCTCTTTTAAATTTCCTCCCGCAAATTATGCAAAGTGGAAGCGTAGGATGTGGAGTTGAGGGTTTCACCTTCTTTTTTGTACTCAATGAGCAAGATTGAGTCCCAAAAAACTGTGGCCATGAGCTTCCCGGAGTGACAGTCCACAGGAGGACCAGGGCCTAGCATGCTCATCAACCGCTCGTGTTGTGCACGCTACTGTTCTTTCACGAGTTGAAAGGACCTACAGTTTTTTGAAAACTCCGAACGGCGAAGTTTGAGAAGCCTTCTTAGACAGTTATTACTCTTTGAGTGTTGTCAGCAGCTCGAAAGAGGTGGTGCCGTGACAAATTCGAGGTGTTCAGCCGGGAATCGAACCTAGACGCTTCGGCATGTGAGCGTCGCACTCCTCTTCTTCTTCTTCTTCTTGTGGCGCTACAGTCAGGGGTGGACCTGGGCCTCAACCAACATGCCTCTCCAGCCAGCGCGATCTTTCGCCAACTGTCTCCAGTTGCGCACTCCAAGTTGGTTGAAGTCCTTCTCCACTTGTGTGCGCCACTTTAGTCTAGGTCGTCCTCTGTTGCGTTGTCCCAATGGCTCGGATTCAAAGACTTTTCGAGCCGGAGCAGTGGTGTCCATACGCTCTACATGGCCTAGCCATCTTAAGCGTTGTATCCGTAGACGCTTGACCAGGCGCATGTCGCTGTACAGCCTATAGAGTTCGTCATTAAATCTTCTCCTCCAGATGCCATCAACTCAAACAGGACCAAAAATCGCACGCAAAACTTTTCTCTCGAAAAGACTAAGGGCTTCCTCATCCGCCTTTGCTATCGTCCAAGATTCTGCGCCATATAGTAGGACGGGGATGACCAAGCTGTTATATAAAGCGAGCTTAGTCCTTCGAGAGAGGGCTTTATTACTCAATTGCCTCTTGAGCCCAAAGAAACAGCGATTGGCAAGAGTGATGCTGCATTTGATTTCGGTACTGAGCGCGTCGCACTCTACGATATCGAAAACACTGATAGTTTCATAGACCAGTGCTGTACTACTGTCATCGGTAGTCACTTTCCCATCTGAACACTTGCTAAAGAAAGCCCCTAGGAAGCATAGAATCTCACGCTAATGAAGTCAGATTTTCAAATCCGGCATTGTGCACAGAGCGACAGTCACGGCTTGTATTATATTTTTGTTGCAACTCAATACATTTTCTTTTTGTTTTCGTTTTGTGCAGAGTTTCCGTCACAAGATCCTCCGAAAAATTACCGTCCAATATGTCGCTCAGAATCGCTAGACTGTTGTTTCGAAGGTTTTTGCACACAGAGCCGTTCAAGTCAACTCACGCAAACCAGGCAAGAGCTTCAATCCTCCAGTTGCCTCACACGGATATCTGTGCCGAGCCGCCCAGCAGGGGACTTGTCATCGGCATGTATGCGGACCCTGATGACATGACAGACACCGGAACGCTAACCCCAGCCGGATGGCGCTACAATGTGACCAAGACCGAGGGCAGATTGCTTGAGGTGCTTAGACTGTCGGGCCCCGTGCCAAAGCCAGCTGAGGCGAGGCTTCTCTTTTGTGTAGAGCCTGCAAAAGTGCCGTATTACACGTGCGTTGCGGTTGTGGGCCTCGGGAAAGAGTGCGCAGGCTACAATTCGTACGAGGTAATTGACGAGCGCAAGGAGATCATTCGGCGCGCTGTCGCTGTGGCCATAAGGAAGCTGTCAAAACTAGGCACGGACCGCATAGATGTAGAGACGTGTGGTCATGCAGAATCGGCAGCAGAGGGAGCAGCGCTTGGTGCTTGGCGTTATCAAGAGCTGAAGGACTCTAAACAGCGCCTGAGCTCACCCAACATTGACATGTACACGCACAAGGACGAAATTTGCGATCTCGATGGTTGGCGCATTGGGCTTCAAAAGGCGGCCGCACAAAACTTTTGCCGGGAAATGCAGGAAACTCCTGCGAACGTCCTCACCCCAACAACATTCGCGGAGAAAGCCATTCAAGAGCTCTGTAAGTCCGGTGTGAATGTGGAAGTTAAAACCGAAGGCTGGGCCGAGAGCCAGCAAATGAATGCGTTCTTGGCTGTGGGCAGGGCTTCCTGCGAAGCTCCGATATTCCTCGAACTTACGTACTACGGGGCGAAGAGCGATGAGAAGCCCATCGTTCTCGTCGGTCAAGGCATTACGTACGATGCAGGCGGACTCTGCCTAAAAGAAATGGACGAGTTAAAAACCATGCGAGCCGACATGACAGGAGCAGCGGTTGTTGTAGCCGCCTGCAAGGCAATCTCCGCGCTGCGGCTCCCCATCAACCTGCGGGCGCTAGTACCCCTTTGCGAGAACGTTGTGGGCTGCAATGCCTATCGACCCGGTGACGTGGTCAAGTGCAGGAATGGAAAGAACATTGAAATCAGAACGACCGACCACGAGGGTGTTCTCGTACTGGCTGACGCCCTTCTTTATGCCCAGAATTTTTGTCCGAAGTTTATCGTTGATGTAGGTACAACGTCCAGCAGTCTCCGCAGTGCTCTGGACGAAGCAGCTAGCGCTGTCTTCACGAACTCGAAGATTTTGTGGCACCAAATAAAGAACGCTTCAATCCACACCGGGGACCGGGTGTGGAGGATGCCTCTGTGGCGCTGCTACGACGACTACGTGGCGCCCTCCAGCTTGGCATCTGACGTGCAGAACGAGGGCAGTGGCACTGGAGGGAAGGCATGTAAGGCGGCCGCTTTCCTTCAACAGTTCGTCCCATGCGGCCAATGGATGCATATCGTACGGTGAAAGCATTGCTTGCTGAAGTAAGTTTCTGACGACTGTTCCATTGCAGGATTGCTCAAATGTGGTCTACACGCGAGGGGAAGACTTCGAGTATATACGCAAGGGAATGTCCGGCAGGCCAACACGCACGCTGGTCGAGTTCCTCGCCCAGACCATTTGCAAGGACGTCCACCCAAAGCAGGAAGCAGGCGTTTAATTCACCACAAGATTTCTTCAAATGTTTTTTTTATTAAACTTTTGGCTTCACACTGAAATGTTTGTTGAATCGATAATTCCACAGAAATTACAGGAGTCTAATTAAACAACTGGAAAATTAGACTTACGACCACAGGGATCACGATATGAGGCCAGGATAATTTATTTTGGTGAATGCAGAGGAATGAATTTTCGTTTGACGTGTAAACAACCAGCCACTACTATTGTAAAGGCACAAATCTCTCTTGATTAAGAGTACAAGTGATAAACGTTAGGAGCTTTAACTGGGGAATTCGACTTGTGGGATAAATATTGGCTCTCGAAGCCCCTCCAGAATGCGTACGCAAATCGGCGGGAGTTGTGTGTTGCTTGGGTTGGGGGTGAAGTTCTGAGCTTTGATTGAAGATTGGCAAAATTTTAGATCTTGTGAACAAAAAAAGAAGAAAGAGGCATACAGGAAGTAGGAAAAAAATGAAAGAATTGAAAATAAGAAATCAGTCAGTCAGCCAACAACCCAGACTATAGACGAAGTACAAAAATTGGTTAAGATCTGGACAAAAGGAGGCTGAATGGGCTTAGGGGCATCCAAAAATATGGAAAACACTGTTAGAAGTTTATTCTGATGAACAGACTCACAGGGTCTACATATTTTGGGTCTTAAATCCGGTTAGCCGATAGCCACCGGAATCACCCTGCACTGCCGAATAAACTTTTTGAGTCCCACTGTGACCATTGTCACCTTAGTACATATCAGAAATTGCATATTTCCTTACAAAGGCATCAAATTTGAACATCGCCCGGGACCTCTCATAACTCAGAATTGACTTTTCGGATACCACCAAACCCAAAAATGCATGACTCTTCATATTCTTCAACCGCAGATCGCAGCAGACCTCATGTTTCGACGTCAGGGACATCCGCCGACATTTTGTCCAGATCAAATTTAATTCGACATACTGAACAAATCAGTAATCTGTGAACCATATCCTTCCCCATTCGTTCGTTGTAGGCTTCACGGCCAAAGAAACGACAGCTTTCTACCAATTCAAACACCTGATTTTCTGACAGTAAATTCACGAACTTTGACAATTTTTTATGGATTTTGGTGGGTTCAGACTTAATTTTGAAGGGTATGCATAAACCATCGAATATTTGGTCATCTCTCTCTCTCTCTCACTCTAACTTAGTTGTGTTAACGTTGTACTATCAAAATCAACAAAATTGATTCCAGATTTCAGTTTCTGAATTTCCGCCGACAGCATGGTCATTAATTGAAATTCAGCTTCCATCAGTCATTTTGCAAAGTCATTAGGACTTTTCTTGTAGGCAGCCAAAACAAATGTCGCCGAATGTAGATGTCCTTTTGACTTCGAATATCTTATTCAAACATTCATTCTTTGAAAGAAAAACTGTTGAACAATTCTCTGTACACATTTTATATACGTAAATAAATTTCTATTTATAGTGTACGAATTACATGCACACTTGTAAACGCAACCTCTTTTCAAAAATTCTGTTATTAACCTGACAGTTGGTGTCACTCTCATTTTATTGAATTCATGTATAAGCGCCGCTCATTATAGCTTGTCTCGGCTTTGTAAAACTGCATTAATACACTACCATAAAGCGTTAACCCTGTTGTTAATTTCTTCCAACAAAAACAACCCCTTTCTATATCCTGATATACGTAGAAAAATAAGGAAGCACTTATGTTCACAATTTTAGAACTAAGCGTTAGAGGAACTTAAGTATTCAATAAAAGTTGTTTGTTGAAATCGACGAAATCAATTATTATCATGCAGGGGAAACTGTTTCTTTCCTTTCAATTCAATGAAATAACCTGGTTTAGTTGAAAATCAACAGTAACCAAAAAAGTCGACAAAGGAAAGAAAAAGTTTCCTCTGTATAATATTTACTTCTGATTTGGGTATACAGCAATAAACAACAACAAAGTTTTCATTACATATATAGTAACATAAAATATTTATTCGATGGTTCGTCTGTAGCTTTCAAAAGTAAGTTTATATTCACCCCAATTCATAAATAACTAAATGTCAAGTTTGTGAATGAATCGTGGTAGATAGCTCTGTACTGCGCATATTCATTTTCCATTTCCAGCCATGTTTCTAGTCAGATATCAATAAGGGAGGAGATGGTAGACTGAATAGATGATTACCCCTTAGAACTTCAATAGTTTGACTGCTAGAAAATAATCGTGGTGGATATAGTTTAATTTTTGAAAGTTATATACGTGACATCCAACATTGTTTCATTTTACTCACGAATCTTAAACTTTCCTCTTAAAAACAGGCAATACGATGGCTTTTTTGTCATTTTTTCCCTCAATTGTGTCAAACACTTGTAAATTGCACACAATTCGTAAACTCGCCAGCCATCTTGTTTATATTCAACACAATGCGCAAATACAAATACATTTGCAACGCAATACTGCAAATTGTTTGCTAAGGTTAGTGTAATCGAAACATTATATAGGATTTAATTCTAATAAATGTGTTTTTCGATAGCACTCACATTGATGATGACTTATTAAATATGTAGAAAAACAAGAGATTAACGCACGCTCGAAAGTCACACATTTGAAAAGGATTTAATTTCATCTGGTGTTATTCTAATTAATCAAAATGTTTATAGAATATAGGACAACTGTTTAATATCTTAGGATTACTTCACACAACCAATACAAAAATATTAGATCTGTTCCAATTGCTCTAAACTGCTACCAATGCCTTCGAATTTTCCTGAGGAACTCTCAAAAGGCGTTCCATTTATTGATTTTTTGACAGCCATCTGCTGCCCCTATATATTTTTTTGGTACAAATCCGTAGAAGAAATGACTCTCATGAGTTTTTTCTTTTACGAATTTCTACCTAAATCGAAAATAAACAAGCCTCTGACATTTCATATTTCTTATATCTGTATATCGAATTTCTATGAAAAGTCGTTTCACAAGATTCGGTAGAGTTACTCTCTGCAATAGAAATTTTTACCCAAACTACTGAACTACGAATTTCTGTACACAAATCAATTGGAACAGACCTATTATTAGACATAATATATTTAAAGATCAGCTTTAAAAACGATATAAATTTGAAGAATACAAGATTAGGAATTTAAGGCAGGAGCAGTTATTTAGCGTTTTGTAATACTTGGGACTTGGTAAATTATTGCGTTCAAAATAAGTTTAAATCCTTTCCTTGTTTTTGGATTAATCACAAAGTTTTAAGACTATTGCTTTTCTTATGCAACTACTGCCTTACAAACATCATTTCTGAACGTGGCTATGATGAAATTACTTTGTGGGGGAATAGACTACGAAAGTAAAAAGCAGTCGACTGTACGGGTGTTTCAAATTGAACCAAATCCAACAAAAGTTGCTCGCGCACGAAGCACTTCCAAGCAAATGGTCGTCGGTTTTCCCGGAAAAACTGGACATGTCGCAACCGTACCACGAGAACAACGCAGAACAGTCAATTCTGAGTGGTACACAATCATTTTTTGCCAGTTGTCTTCCAAGAAATCAGGAAAACCAACCGCCGAGAAAGGATCACTCTTCACCACCAAAATGCGAGCTCTCACACATCGGCTCAAACAACTGCATTTTTGAGCACTCAAAACATCGATTTGACAAGTCATCCGCCGTATAGTCCTGACTTGGCACCAAATGACTTCTTTTTATTCCCCTACGTGAAAAATAAAATAAGGGGTCAACGTTTTTCGAAACCTGTGGAAGCGGTTGATGCGTTCAGAATGCATGTTTTGGAGATACCTCAATCAGAGTGGCAAAAGTGCTTCGACAACTGGTTCAAACGCATGCAAAGGTGTATTGATCTGAATGGGGAATATTTTGGAAAACAATAAAAAGCTATTTTCGATGATTAATATTTGTTTTTATTCTCTAATCCTGAAACATAAACGATAACCCTCGTATTGCTTGATCTATATGCCCTCTTCTTCTCACAGTTTGAGACAGAGGAGATCCATTGTCTAGGCAGATCAGACGTAGTCTCATTTAAGAACAGAAAAAACCCTGTCTGTGAATCAGCTGTTCATTGAGAGGGGAAATATAAGGTTGTCAAATTTCAATTTCCTACCGCTTTTTTGCTCTTCATTCAATGCTTCATATAAAGTGTTACAGTGATCCGATTTAGTTCAAATATGCGCTTGTTTGTTCGATAATCTGTTTTCATCTAGACTTCATAATACCCCCTTCGTAGAAGCCCCCCTCCTTATTTGCAAAGAACTCAGGCAGCCACTTTTCAAAAGTTTTTTTTGAGTTCAACTTCACACCACCAAGGGCGTTCGCCACGGACAGGAAGAGGTGGTAATCACTTGGCGCTATGCCCGGGCTATATGGTGGATGCGATGAAACCTCCCATCCGAGCTCCCCTAGCTTCTGACGAGAAATCAACGAAGTGTGTAGTCTGGCGTTATCCTGGTGGAGCACTACACCCTTCCTGTTGGCCAATTCTGGAGGCTTCTGGTCGATCGCCCGCTTCAAGCGGTCCAGTTGTTCGCAGTAGATGGTAAAATTGAGCGTCTGGCCATATGGCAGCAGCTCATAGTGGATGATTCCCTTCTAATCCGACCAAACACACAGCAAAACCTTCCTGGGCATCAATCCCGGCTTGGCCACTGTTTGGGACGATTCACCGGCCTTCAACCACGACCGTTTTCGCTTGATATTGTCGTATGTGGTCCATTTTCCATCGTCGGTCACCACCCGCTTCAAAAATGGGTCGAGTTCGTTCCGTTTTAGCAGCATATCGCAGGCGTTGATTCGGTCCAGAAGGTTGTATTGCGTCAAATCATGCGGCATCCAAACATCAAGCTTCTTTCTTTGTATCCAGTCTTCTGCAGATGATTTACAATGGTTTGGCGACTAACTCTCATCTCTTGGGCGATGTCACCAGATGCCACATGCCGGTCTAACTCGGTGATTTCCATGATTCGATCGATATTCGTCGTCACAGGTCTTTTGCCGGGTGGCTTATCCATGGTGTCGTTTTCGCCGGCTCTGAATCGTTGAAACCATTCCTCCGCGGCTTGAAGTGATAGAGTATCATCCCCCACACCATTAATCTCAAGGAGAGTTTCTCTAGTAGATTTGCCTTTAACAAAGGAAAACTTTAAAATAGCGCGAATTTCGGCGTCAGTGAACTTCATGTTTACACGTCTATAACTGTTGAACGCAATATCCAAACTAATCATGCGTAGCGTGGTTTTAAAGGTTATGTCAAGACTCTTCCAATGATGTTGATATATAAACTATGTCAAGACCTTTCAAATGACGTATAGTATTGCCAGATATGAGCTCTGCAGCGCTTTGTACATAGCCTTAAAGTCAGGAAGAGAGATATTTGACAACCTTATATTATAAAAAACGCTTTCTAAATGAATTCATTGGTGGAAGACGTGGGAGTCGAGTGTCGACGTGAGTGCCAACAGCTGAGTGGGGTACGTTACTGATAAAATCTTTGATGAACTTAGAGAACTCATCTAATGCATCATGCATCTAATTTTTGGCATGGTAAGGGACATAGATAGATAAAACAAGCTAAATGTACGTCCAACCCATAGTCAGCTTGAACGAACAATGGAAATCAAAAGTGTCGATACCAGCTGTTTCTTCAGAGTAAAGCAGCAACGAAGTCTGATTCCAGAAGTTCGCTACCTGAACCTGTCATACTTAAATTCAAGTTGAGCCCGACGTAAGGATTTTTTTGTTGAGAACATAGATCTGTTTCGCTTCGTTTTATCTGTTTTTACTTCACTGCCTTAAGGCGAGTGGTTAAATGTAAGCCCAGAAGAAGCACAGACTTGTAGAAGAATGCGCATTCCCTGGCGCCTAGTGTCTAGTCTGCCTAGTGCACACAGACCAGCGCAAAGTAATTCCTCTTTCGAGCTGCTGACAACACTCAAAGAGTAATAATTTCCCCGTTCGGAGTCGGCAAAAAACTGTAGGTCCCTTTTACTAGTGAGAGAACAGTAGCGCGGACAATACGAGTAGTTGATTAGCCAGCTAGGCCCTGGTCCTCCTGTGGACTGTCGCGCCAACAATTATTATTATAATGTTAACAAACCGGATTTGAGCCTTCTGGGTCCCCATCATTATTTCGTGTCATACCCGTTGGGGAGCTCCCAAAATTAATTCCCTGGAACTATCGAAGGTCGGGGACAAACGTTTTTTCAGAATTTTAACTAGTCCGGTTTGCTTCTCCTCTTTTGCGAGTTATTAATAATTTTTCGTTGCGGCGCTTCTTTATATGTCTCCTCTGTGCATGCTTCTTCTGCCACATTCGTTACATTTCGATGGATTGAGTGGCAGCTTAAGCCCCTGGTCGTCTGATCGGCAGTGCAGCCGGATATTGTTGATGTTTGTGTTTAACGCAAGCATCCAGGGAAACCTTGTTCTGATAAGTGCATAATAGTCAAAAATTCCCTTTGTCGGCTGAAGCAGAACCTTGACATTGTATGATCGGATTTCTTATCGTTTCGCAAACAGAAAAAAAGTTGCCCTTTAAATTGGAGAAACCAGGCGTCTATGTTATTTGACGCATAGTACCCTCAGCCGAATGGTTAAACAAATTGATCATTGGCATCAATTTGGTTAACCGTTCGCCTAACGGGAGACGGACATCTTAAGCGAAAAAAAAACATTTTTCTTTCAATGACTGAAGTCAGTAAGCCGGAAGTCGCTGTCTGTAGCCTACTTTGGCATTGTGTTATATACAGTTATGGCACGCTCCGCCAACGGGGCACAAGTCAAGCTGATGTGGAACTTTCTTCTTTTCGCAATAATATTTTACTCAGTGTAACTTTGGTAAATAAAATACTTCACGCATAGGTGTTTCGAAAACCATCATTTATTGATTTCGGTGCAGAACATGTGCAAAAAAAGGAAAATTGGAACTCAGTGTATCACAGAGTTAAGCGTCAATCTTCCGAAGCAGAAGAAAATACGAGGCGCTGGTCTTCACAATCTGAATACAAATAAAGAACGCCTGTTAGGAAATGACATGATGACATGATGAACGCATAGAGTGAGAAGGGCTTTAGTGACCCACTTATCGGCTATAGATCACTTCATTTTTTTTCCATCGCCACCTCATTCTATGCGCAAATTCAACTAACTTCCATGAAGGTGGCCAAGGACATTGTTGTAAACCACGATGCCCTCATGTTCACACGCCTGTTTGACCGCATGATCATCATTACAATCAACCGTCGAAATTCCCTAGGTTGGTTGTACCACTCGCAGTCATACCACGCAAAGGGCACCGTTTCGCTCTGAAAAGAGTGTAAAACGACTTTCAAAACTGTAATAATTCAACACGTTTATAGCTCACCTCAGTTGTAATGAACTGCCCGTTCAGGCAGTAAATTAAAACCTCGTAACCGGCTGCGGAGAGATGGGTTACCATTTGAAAGAACACATTGAAGTCCTTTTCCTGCGAAACAAAAGTTAAGTCCTAATGCAGCGAATGGGGCAAATTGAATACCAATCCCAAAGCTCCCTGAAACATGACAGCTCCCAGAACAATCAAGCTCGAGAGAAACTGAACTAGGCTGAGATGAAGGTACAGATCGTTGAATTCTTCACAGAACCTGGAAAGAAACTCAGACAGATTTTAAAAACATTCTCTGGATGGATCCGATGGGTATGCACTGATAAGTCCGTTCACAGTGCCCAATGCACTGGTGGAGATATTCGATTCGTAGTTCCTTCGGCACAACAGGAGACGTTGTAAATGCGACTATTTTTCTAAGGATCCGAAACAGTGCAACGCCGTATAGAGCGATGATTACAAAAAGTCCATCAAACCCGGTGGAACCTAAGGAGAAAGGCTTCGGCTATTATATGTTTGGGAATATTGCGCGACGCACTTACAAACAATCGAAAGATAGTCACCCAAGCCCACGGCGAATACGAGGATGGGATAGTTTGGATACGTGTTCATCTTGTCTTCCCAAAATGGAAACAACGTCGGTAAGGCTACCAAAAGGGAAAGAGCATGTTCTCAACCAGGAACAAGATTTGAGACCGACTCACCAAGAACATTTGTGTGATTGGTGTTGCCAATGATTGAGTTGTAAGTGTTGACTGCTAGTGCCCCGAAGAAGTAGTAGCTTCCCACTGAAATGCAGAGGAACAAAAAGACGACAAACTGCTTCGTAGCAAGCGCCCAGCAGTGCTCCAAGATTCCGGAGATATCCTTGCGCAACTCCTTGTTGTAAGGGCTCTCTGAAAGGCATGTCCCATAAGTAACACGACAATCAATGCGTTCTCCATAAACCCTACCATCCGCCAAAAAACGTATTTTGTGAATAAGTTCGTTGGTGCGAACAGTGTGAAATATGCGATAGAATCGGCGTTGCGTAAATATTATGTAGGTGAGCTTGATGAGAGAGAGGAGTACCTGCAGACAAGTGCACACGCTCTGCGGAAAGAACGAATCACGTTAAAGTCACAAGACAAACTCAACACACCTCAGCCACATTAACAATGCTATTCCTGTGTCTCCTCACATACTCCACATGACCATAAACATCAAAGTAACCGACGGCAACCAGAGCCAAGCTGAATCTATAGAGAAACAAGAAAAACAACAGTCAGGGGAACGATAAAAGACGGTTCTCACAGCTTTAGGGGATCAGTGGGCTTCGGGGGGGACTTCAAGTTAACCCCCATGGCTAGGAATACACCGGTGACTGCTCTGAGGCACATTCGATTCTTCTCCGCGAAAATTGCAGGCGCTTCAAGAGCCATGTTCGACAGGTCTTTCTCGGGGAATTTTTGTAGGAGCTCTAATTTAATCCGCAGAATACCTTCGCAGTTCGCGGGGAGTTGACACGTGAGGGTGGTTATTACTGCGTCACGCTTTGAGGCATGTAATCATGTGCTTGTTAAAAAATTCTCTTTAGAAATAATCGCTAAATGGGGAACAAATAAGGGTCCTTGTGTGAACCTTCCACTTGAGAAAATCACAAATTACATATCTGCAAGTCGCATTGTAGGCGGTCTGCCGTAAGTGACGAAGGAATGCGTAGCTGACATGCCATTTGATGGGTATTTGCCCATGTGTTTGTTTGTGTTTGTGTAAAATTCGTGCGAATTTAAGACAGTCGGAGATTAATTTTTGTTTGGCTGGACCTTAAGCCGAATGGTTGCCAATTCAAAGATTTTAAAGGTCACTTTCTGCTCCAAATTATCATAGGTAGCCCTCCGTTGTGTTATGTTAATGGCTTCCAGCCGATAACTCTGCGGGCTGTAGCAGATTTTACCAAGCACTTTTTTTAAGGCATTTATATTAAGTACAACACCGGCCACCAGTACAGCTTCCGCAGCAACAGGTCCACTGGTGATCTGATGGCATATTTCACCGAAAAGTATAACCAATCACTGCAGAATGGAGGAGAAAGCAAAATCGTTGAGCTTGATATTTCAAAGACATTTAACAGAGTTTGACTCGTTCACCGGAAATGAATTGCTGAAAATCTTCTTCGATGGGTTAGAAACTAGCTTCCGAACTGAACAATTTAAGTTCCGGAAGATGGATTCATGGCCAATATTCAACATATTAATGTTGGTGTTTCCCAGGCCTCCATTTTGTCTCTGACACACTTCTTCGTTCTCATGAATGAAATCTTGTTCGCAGCTTCTAACCTAATCCACTCCCTAGCTGATTGTGTATTTCTCCAGCTTTTCATATTCGTTTCTTGACATTCCTCTCCACCGGGCATAATCTTGGAATGGAGTGAAATTCATTGCTTCCAAAACCCAGTGTTGTCTGATTCAAGTGACACAGAAGGTAGTCATAATAACCAGTCATTATCCATGAATGGATCTTGCATTGTAACAGAACGACCTTCCATTCTCAGTCGACAACTCAATATTGATCACATATTTCAGATGGCCAAAAATTAAGCAAAATATTTGGGTTTCTTAAAAGAATGTAAATGTTACACCTCTTTCGCCTTGGCTACAATATGGGTGCACTCAAACGGATAAAAGCGTTATACTTAAGCGAGTAAAACGCTTTTATCCGTTTGAGTGCACCCAAGACCTTCCAAGATCTACTGGATAGAAGAGCAAGCGATAAGGAATGAGTGCAGGGAAGTTTCCCGCCTCCTTAGAGCACTGTTTTATTCCTATTTCAATGAGGAATGATCAAATGAATTAGCCAGTTGCATTCCTTCCCTTGACGCAATCTCCCGGAATACACGCCCGAAAGAAATTCCAATCAAATCTTCCTCTTCCCTTCGGCCTTTTAGTATTTTAAGATACCAAAAATTTTTATCTCTTTGATCCGTAGCATGCAGTGCTAGTGCACGCCTTAGGCCTTGGCCGCGCAATGAGTGGCTCGAAAGAGTTGTTGCCGTGAAGTTCGAGGTGCCGAGGAGTTCGGCCAGGAATCGGATATAGACCTGCTGCGTGTGAGCGTAGCACTCTACTCACTACGCCACGGCGGCCACCAATCATTTGCAAAAATAGGAGGATCGTTTCAGACAATACCTACGAATACAAAGAAATTTCGGTATTGATTATACCTTGCCTTTCAGCAATATACAAAAATAATACGAAGGTTGTCTTTTATATTTTGGGATTGTTCAACCCTAGTGTTGCAATCTGGCAACTGCCAGCTCTATCGTTAAGTTATACTGACTCAGAACGTTTTGATATACGAGCGCTATTTGTGTTGTTTAGAATAACTTAAAAGATTCACCTCGCCCTAAAAATGGAATTAAATCGTGAAAATTTTCGTGCGATTATTTTTTACAACTTTCGACGTGGATTGACTCAACAACAGTGCGTCGATGAACTTAATTCAATTTTTGGCGATGAAGCTCTATCAAGGACCAGTGCTTATCGATGGTATGGGAATTCACCATACAATTCACCATTCAACCGAGGTCGTAGTTCACTCCAAGACGAATTTCGTGAAGGTCGTCCGAAATCAGTTGTTGTTCCGGAAACCATTAATGCTGTGTGCCAACCGATATTGCAAGATCGTCATGTGACCTATCGTGAGATTGAGACAACCTTAATCATTAGTGGGACCAGCATACATTCAATATTGCATGAACATTCGACCGTCAAAAAAAATTGTTCCCGTTGGATCCCACACAAATTGTCAATCCTTAAAAAAAAGCTCGTGTCGATTGGTCGAAAGAAATGCTCCAAAAATACGATCGCGGTGCTTCGAAACACGTCTATGACATCGTGTCAGGTGATGAATTGTGGGCTTACGCGTATGAGCCCGAAAGTAGACAGTAGTCGAGTGTATGGGTGTTTCAAATTGAGCCAAATCCAACAAAAGCTGCTCGTGCACGAAGCACTTTCAAGCAAATGGTCGCCTGTTTTTTTTTCGGAAAAACTGGACATGTCGCAATCGTGCCACTAGAACAATGCAGAACAGTCAATGCTGAGTGGTACATAACCATTTGTTTGCCAGTTGTCTTCCAAGAAATCAGGAAAACCAACCGTTGAAGACGGATCACTCTTCACCACCAAAATGCGAGCTCTCACACATCGGCTCAAACAACTGCATTCTTGAGCACTCAAAACATCGATTTGATGAGTCATCCGCCGTATAGTCCTGACTTGGCACCGAATGACTTCTTTTTTTTTCCGTTTGTAAAAAAAAATGAGAGGTCAACGTTTTTCGACACCTGAAGAAGCGGTTGATGCGTTCAGAATGCATGTTTTGGAAAAAGTGGCAAAAGTGCTTCGATAATTAGTTCAAACGCATGCAAAAGTATATGGATCTTAATAAAGAATATTTTGAAAAAGAATAAAGCTATTTTCGATGATTAATATTTGTTTTTGTTCTCCAATCCCGAAATATAAAATGCAACCCTCGTAGAACAGATTTGAGCTTTGCCGCTCAACCACTGCGTGGCCACCACCATATACATATCTGCATGTGTTTTGATTTTGTTTATGCCGCTCAGCATCTTGCCACTTTGCCGCTTGCCGCATGCTGTTTTCCGCTCTTTACGTGGCCGGGGCCTTACAGAACTCGAGAACCAAGCGGCATCTCCAAACTGATCACGATAAATGCAAGCAACTTCAACTCGGCTGATTCAAGATTGGGAATCAGGTCCTATCGATCCTAGCGGAAAAACAGCATAAAGGGGATTCCGGATGAGTCAAACAATGCCCCCTATATGGATGTTCGTTTCCAAGTTTCATTCAGAGAAAAGCAAGAGGCTGCAAAGCTAAGAAATATCCGGCAAAATTCATGAGATGTGATATTTTATTTTCCCAAATCATTCAGTGACCATTCTCTCTGACTCTGCACACTTTTGGGAATTTTGAATCTTCGCTATGTTTTGATTTTAAGTTTTAACGGCTCTGTTTACTACTTTCTTTTTTCCTTGCTCTCTTCTCTCTGTTGCTCACTGACGGTAATAGGAACATGCGTTAGAGTTTGATAAACATCATTTATGAACAAGAAAGAAATCCAGCACCTTGAAAACAAATAACCCTGCAAAACGATAATTGCTTAATTAATCGTGTACTGGCCTACTTTTAGAAAAAGACTGATCTATTTATCTTTCATGCAGCCCTTTAAAAGCCCACTTTGTTATGGGTGTGATGAAAAAACTTCAGAGCTGTAGGTCATTCCTACATTCCGATGGACAACAAGCACTCCCTCGTATTTTTTAGTTTGTATTTCTTCCTCCTTGTTTACCTAAAAAGATCGAAAGAGGGATTCAAAAAGTTCCCAACGACAATCAAATCAATTTCATGGTTCAACTGTGATTCAAATAATTTACCTCTTTCCGCCCACCTTTAAAAAATTCATTTAATATGTCTATGTAAACAAGAACCAACATCTGCAGATGTTGGCTTTGGGACAATTTACTACGCCTGTCAAGGTGGAATTCAGAGCGAAAAGCAAAAAGGGACAAAGCTCTTCAACCAAAGCAGTGCACCGCTGCAACAATTTTCTTTTTCACTTTTTCGATTCCAATCATGTCCTGAATCAGAGCAAAGCACATTAATTCATGAACAACCCACATTCTTCTGATCTGCTTCAAGGAGGAATTTCAAAATCACCTTTAAACGTAAGACACCTGCCGGCCACCCAAAAGGAAATGTAACAGAATAATTTCATTTAAAATAATATATTTAGTTACACTAAAAGCTTTGAATACATTTCATAAGTGAATCCCTTAGCTTCAGTCGCAAAGACTGTTTCCCGCCGCAGACTATGTGCGTTGAGTTATCGTCAATTTTAATGGTGGTGTCCTCGCTGGGTATGCTAATGGTCAAGGTGCCTCCACATCGCTCTGTTTTCGCGTCGGTGATACCGTCCTGTGCCAGTTTCTTCATGAACAAGTCCACGTCCAGGTTACCGAATTCATATTTCACCTTCTTCAGGGCCTCTTCCCTCTTGGGTGGTAAGAGTTTAGTGCCGCTGCTAGTGCTAGCTTTGTCGGACGAGTCCTCGCACGGTGTGATATTGTGCACTTTGTCCTTGACCTGGAGCAGCCCAGTAATGGTGGACATTGTTACGCCAGAGGCCACTTCGCGGGGAATTATCTTAGAGGCCAGCTCCGAAGTGAGGTATATGCGGTCAAGTTTCCGCTTGAGAGGAAGTCGAATGATTTCCCCGCATTTAAAGGTTATGATTTTCTTATCCTGAAATAGAAGAGTAAGTGTCTTTAAATTTGACTCCGGATATAAGGTTTTGAATGCTCACCGGCTGTTCAATGTAAAGTTGCGGCGCAGATGGATGTGGCTTTGTGTAACTCTCGGGGATGACGAGAACGCTTGGCTTCAGCTCCTTGATCAACTTGTTAGCTTGCTGATAGTTGAGTGACGTGTCAATTGGACAGTAGAATGCTTTCATGGCTAGGGGTTGGAAGGGAGCTAAAACATGCAGGTAAGGGAAGTCCGGCTCGGTGAATATGATAGAATTGTTCGGGCTTGATCCCCACATTTCAATAAAATGCACAGCATCTCCAAACCTCAGACTTGGATGGCCGCAGAAAACCACACAGGGCTGCAAAATGTGAAGCATGTGAAAGGGAATCATTCTGGAAAGTATTCTTACCTGTCGGAAATCCTTGCTAAATCCTTCGGAGTACACGTGCTTGTAGTGCTTAAGCTTGGCGTTTCGGAGGTAGAACGCGTGAGGAAATGGATCATCCGGGATGTAAACTTTGTTCTGCTTTGCAGAACTCAACCATTCGGCGAGAATGTTTGAATACGCTAGTGAACTGTCAGCCACGGGGGAGATGAAGAACATCGGAACGTTGTTGAGACCAGCGTTCTCGAGATTTTGCGTGAGACATTCAAACAGATCGTACACGACCCCAGATGGATAGCAAGGGATCAACGCGGAGCCATTATTGCGGATGGTGACAGCTAAAAATGGAGAACTGTTTAATTTGTTTGGCAGCTTTTTACGTTACCCATTATTACCCACGTTCATGCAAAGCTCTCCCAATTTCGTGTCTGGGTTCACTGTAGGAGCTTGAGTGAGACCGGTCATAATAAGAACATCAGCATGCTTTAGTGCCGCCTGATTAATCGGCCGCGGATGCGTTGTAAGTGTAGACGAACCACTGACGTAACAAATTTTTTCGTGAGCGGTGCTGAGCACCCAGTTGCTGGAACCCAGGCAATAACCGGAACTGACAGGCGTTGCAATAAACGCCCCATATATGTCCTAAACAAACACATTTACACAATCCTTTAAGAAATTTGTTAACTGCATGCTCTCACCAGTTTCTCATCGTAGCCCGTGATAGTGACTCTGGCCAAACTACTGTGGACATCCTTGATTGTAAATATTTGCTTCCATTTCTTTGGTCTGAAGGCGTCACACAGAGGCGCTGGCAAAATGTGCAACATTTCCTTCCACAGATTCGCATTGTTTGCCTTTGGGGCCACCTCAATGTACTCCACTAACTCCTCCAAGAAAAACCGCCCAATCTGCAAGGTTGGCTCTGTGGCGTACACCTTTCCCTTAAATCCAGTTCTCTCCGTGATATACGGAAGAGCCAACATGTTTAAGTAGTTTGAAATGAGAATCACATCAATTTCACTGAAGTCAATCAATTTATCCATCGGTGGTGTGAATTCTGGAGCGGAGTCAACAAACACACGTCCACAGCATTCCTTCAGCTCGCCATCCATCTGCGGATCGTGCTCACGACTCGGTATCCAATTCGCTAAATTCGAGAGCTTAGAGCTCTGTACAAATGGAAGTGGAAGAAAGTTAAGGACAGTTTGCTCTGTCAGTCCGCAGTCCAGCATTATTCGCAGCCCTTTAAAAGTAACCACGTAACATGGTTTTGCTAAATCATTGCTCAAGCAGTACTGGAAAAAAAAAAAAGGAAAATTATACACAGAATGATGTGATGAGATCAATGGTTTTACCAATTTCATTTTTCATTGAGTTTTTGAATGTTATATCGCAAAAACAAAACAAATTCCTACTAAGCGGCGGAGTGCAAGTATAATTCACACTGCCGATGACAACAAAATGTAATGACATTTCACATTTTGTCAGGCTTTAGGGTGCTGACACATGCTAAGTTTGTTTTCGTTGATCTACTACACTTTTGGTGTTATTAAAAATGAGTTATATTAATCCTGCTATTGTCTTCTACTTCTTATGCTACGCTACTTCCTGAAAGAAAGGTGAAATAGCACTAATGCTATGTTACGAAATCAAAGTTTAAATGAAAGTTTACAATCAGATTTATAGACTTTGTAGGTATGTTAAAATAAAGTAAAACCAAAATGATAATCTTTAACAAATGACGAGTCGGATAAAAACACAATACATACTTAAGGAGACAGTTTAGAATGTGATTCATATATGATATTCCTATATGGAGTTCCCTTGATTCAAAAAAGTTTTCATTTCCCGCCTCCTGTCTGCGGCACACAATAAACAACTTTGACGTTTTCAGCAGTTGCCTGGAGAATAGTAAGTAAACAAGATTTATTGAATGTTTAATTTAACTCCAATCAAAACAATTTAAAGACGAAATAAAAATAAAGAGGAATGAAAATATAACAATACAATTGTCAACAGCAAGAGCAAAACTGAACGAATCTGGATCAATCAATTTGAGTGCGAATACCAAATATCTTTTTAATGGCATTTTAATATGCAGACCAGTGGACTTCGTTTTCATCTGAAAAACATGAATCTGACAAGCAAGCAATACTCCCCATTGTGGAATCCCAATTCTTATAATGGTAATAGAAAAAAAAGGAACAATAAAAATCACTTGGAAGAGTACGCAGAAGATGGTATAATCTGTTCAAAAGAACTCCTGCATATGCAGCATAGATAAGTAGATGATTCCCTTGTCTCTGATATGCAGTAGGTTTAAATCATACGAAGGAGACGACGATATCTTATGGTCCATTGTTAAAAGCATTTTAAGACAAAATACAGCAGCGCTGAACCAATTTCAAAGAGGTATGTATGTTTATAACGATAAGAACGAGGGTCTTACTATATTTTTACTTTTAGTTTGGCATGTGTTCCTGATGTTGAGCAATGGTGTTTAACTGCACTGCTGGGTAACTCCAATACCAATACTTGTGGTAGAGCTGCTTTATTTTGATGCACAAAGCGCATATTCCTAATATTTGTTATATGCAGACTCCTTTTGTATATAATGGGAAGCAGCGAGTTGGTTAAAAAGTTAACTTTAAAGCAAAGTTAAAACCTAGGAGATCCGGTAATGTTTGATTGACTTTATGGAGGTATATACAATACAAATGTTGATTGTTATTACAGGAGAACCAAAGCTTGAGACTAACAACGAAGTGCAACAGTTTAGTGAACAGAATAAATTACATCACTTTATGATCCCCGGTAGACCGAGCTAACACCTACAACTATTCTCTAACGACATCAAATGACGTGATAGATATTGCACTGTTAATTAAAAACGAAAAGAAAACGTTTGCCTTTTCTCCTTTGTATTTAATTGAAAATAAAAAAAAAACACTCTTATGAGCCGAAGAAGACTTAAACTATTGGGTTTAGTTATCAATTTTTTTTAATTTACTACGTATTTAGTTTCAAATTTTTCTTCCCGCTGTTGGACTGTCAAAAGATCGTGCGGCCTGTTTAGCTCCAACCAAATCCACTAGAAAAATTTTGCATTCGGTCAGTTAGGTGTGAAGGGTAAGATATCTTACTGCGTCTTGAAGTGGATGAATGTGGATATATTATATAGGGGCGTTAACAACGGACCCATTACAATTTAGAAAAACCTTAATCGTCACATTGTGAAGCAACAAAAACAATGTTTCCGCGAAAGCGACATACGTTTAGAAGACAGGTTCAAATTTTCCACTTCCAAAATAATTGATCACTGCAGCGACTTGCTAATTAGGCGGGACAAAAACCATTTATGTATTCGAACTTCTCCTCTTTTTTAACATTTGAGAACTCTAAGACTTTCTATTTACCTGGATACTACCGTATGCACCGTTTATAAGTTTACTAAAATGATGATCCATCGTTGCAAAATTTTAGCAATCATCATGAAAAATGCTCCAATTTGGTGAATATCTTTAAAAGTCCTGCAGAAGGATTTGCGTCTATTTTCGAAAAGCCTTTAATAATCCAAAAAATGCATGAAACTTCAAAAGATACCTCAGAAAACCTTAAAAATTCGATACAAAAAAAAGTAAACATTGAAAATTTTGAAAAATTAAGAGTGGCTGGATCGGGCTCTCTGAGGGTATATAAGGAGGTCTAGGCCCGGGAGCGAGTTTAGTTTGCCGCGGGTCGTCGTAGGGTGCACGTCGTGGGTGTTCGGCGTCTACGTATTTTTTCTCTTGCTCCCGCGTACTCGTGTACTCCGACCAACGTGATCTCCCACTATCCCATGCTATGTTGCTGGATGCTGGTTGCTGATGCATTGATGTTGGTTGCTCATGGTGGATGCATCGATGCTGGTTGCTGATGCTGGATGCATTGCTACTGGTTGCAGATGCTGGATGCTGGATGCAGGATGTATCGATGCCGGTTGCTAATGCTGGATGCATTGCTGCTGGTTGCAGATGCTGGATGCAGGATGCATCGATGCCGGTTGCTGATGCTGGATGCATTGCTGCTGGTTGCAGATGCTGGATGCTGGATGCATCGATGCCGGTTGCTGATGCTGGATGCACTGATGCTAGTTGCTGACTGCTGGCAGGCATTGCCTGCGTCTATACTGAAGATTTCCCTGACTGTACTGCCTGTTCGAACGTTGGGTCCGGTCGACGGGTACTATTGCACCCTTTGACTTCTGAATTTTTTTTTTATTTCAATTACGCATCAATTCTATATCTATATATTCTATAGCGGTACATGCTTACCTTCGTTGATTTCCATTGAAGTCATGCCCCTCCTCGAAGCGACAAGGCCTCCACTGCCTTTTGGATTACGGGCGGGTCGGTTCGGAATTCAGATTGCAAGCATATCACCAATTACCATAAGCGTTGGGCGAGTCGCCTCTAATAGTAGTTTTTACTTATGTCCTTTGTATGTAGTCTTGCATATATTTGGCTTTAGCTTGTTTACGCATTGAGCTCCTCGTGTGAAGTAACACTGAAGTTACTGAATGGAGCTGGACACAGTGTAGGACACTTCCCATCTTATTAGTTGTCAGAAAGCTCCTCATCAAGCTTGTCAAGCCAGGGTTGAAGAGCGCTTTCCTCGTAGAAGTAGATTAGAAAACGAACGGATGATATGCATCAAATTATGATAGACAACATCCTGTTCGTTTGTAGTAGTCGGAAGGCCTCTCATCAAGCTTGACTAGCCAGGGTTGCGGGGTTCTCTTAGTTATAGAGTAGATAACGAGCGGATGAATGCTTCACATTGTGATTGCCAACATCCTGCTCGTTTGTAGTAATCAGAGAGCCCCTCATCAAGCTTGTCAAGCCAGGGTTGAAGAGCGCTTTCCTCGTAGAAGTAGATTAGAAAACGAACGGATGATATGCATCAAATTATGATAGACAACATCCTGTTCGTTTGTAGTAGTCGGAAGGCCTCTCATCAAGCTTGACTAGCCAGGGTTGCGGGGTTCTCTTAGTTATAGAGTAGATAACGAGCGGATGAATGCTTCACATTGTGATTGCCAACATCCTGCTCGTTTGTAGTAATCAGAGAGCCCCTCATCAAGCTGGTCGAGCCAGGGATGAAGAAGGCTTTCCTCTTAGAAGTAGATTAGAAAACGAACGGATGATATGCATCAAATTATGATAGACAACATCCTGTTCGTTTGTAGTAGTCGGAAGGCCTCTCATCAAGCTTGACTAGCCAGGGTTGCGGGGTTCTCTTAGTTATAGAGTAGATAACGAGCGGATGAATGCTTCACATTGTGATTGCCAACATCCTGCTCGTTTGTAGTAATCAGAGAGCCCCTCATCAAGCTGGTCGAGCCAGGGATGAAGAAGGCTTTCCTCTTAGAAGTAGATTAGAAAACGAACGGATGATATGCATCAAATTATGATAGACAACATCCTGTTCGTTTGTAGTAGTCGGAAGGCCTCTCATCAAGCTTGACTAGCCAGGGTTGCAGGGTGCTTTCTTTAAAGTAGAGTAGACAATGAACAGATGATTTGCATCGCATTAAGATGCACAACATCCTGTCCGTTTATAGTACTGGGAAATCCTGTACTTCAAGTTTGTCCAACTCTTCATTTCAGTTCGGGGTTACATTCACCGAAATTGCTCATATCCGAAAACAGGCTAAAAGCAGACAGCGCACTGATGGTCTGATCTTTGATTTAAGAAGAACGATCATCTAGTTCGCTTTCGCTTAGTTAGCGCGACGTGCTTTTAGAAATAGAGTGTTCATTCATGGGAGTTCGAAAGCACTCGAATGTAGTAAGATGAGGACTCACATTTCTGTGAGTGCGACCGGCTTGCTAAACTGTTTATCTGTTTTATGGCAGTTCAAAGACGCTCATCGTTTCTCGAAGATGTTTGCTTTCCTCTTATGTAGTTTGCTTCTTTTCTTAGTAGGTGGCGACTCGCCTTTTCATTTTTTTCTACTTATCCTATGCAGATACTTAAATCCTCGCATAGGCATATAGGAATTTATAATAGGTTCCTTTTCCTTAGATTAGGCATTTCTAGTCAAGCATCCAGCTTAAGGTCCTGACGCCTGTGTCCGTGAAGCTAGATTCAAGCACAGCACCAGAAGATACTTCGGTGCATTCAAAATGAAGGTTAGTCCATTTATTGATCAATATAATTATGTTTTTTTACTTACTTTCGTTATTGGACATGCATGTCCAAATATACATCTTTTTCGAAAAAAATATTTTTCTATATAACCCCCTCAAGACAGCAAACAGCTGCCTCTGAGGCTAGGTAGGGGACCGCTCGGGGGCCCAAACAGGTGCCCCTGAGGATAGGTAGGATTCTGCTCTTTTCTTTCCAGTCTTTCTTTCTTTCTTTTCAGGGCGGGCGCGTCGCGATCGGTTATTTGATTAATCACTTGCGTATTTAAACATTTGATAAGCCCTTATGATGACATCAGAGATTCACATAGAGCTCTAGTTTGTAGGCGGAGGCGAATTCGTAATTGATAGCGAATACCCATCAGAATGGGTACCAAACAATTATACATCGCAACGCAACTCAACGCGCCGGAACATGTCCTTTTCAGGGCATTAACTGCAACAAAGCAGGACATTGAAATTGCAATTTCCAAATTTCACTTATTTCTTCTCTCAATAAGTAGAAAAAAGAATTGCAGACAAATGCTGTTTTAGATGGTAATCGAAACTTGACAAAGTTTGAAGCTCTAAGTGTAATTGAATAACATACAGCAGCAAGAGCAGCCTATGCGCGAGAACAAGTTTGGCACCCCTTCGGGCAGGGGTCAGAATATGCCCGAGGTAGGCATGCCTGTCGTAAGAGGCGACTAAAATCCACCCTTCATTCGGTTCGTCGACAACGGGTAAGTTCATGGCGGGCCCTTAGACTTTGATTTCGCTTCGAATTTGGACGTTTTTGAAAAGCGCCGATATGTAGCTCAGCTTTAACTACATTACACGTTGGACACGTTTGTGCTAAAATGATTTCGGTCACGCCAACTATAGGATACATCACGTATCCTGAGGATAGGTAGAGTCTTATTCTGCCTCTACCTCAGCTTTTGTCTTTATAAGGACGCGGATGTTTAAGTCTTAGTCTTTAGCTTCTCCAAGCTCGTTTACTTATTGAGCTCTTCATGTGGGGATACACCGAAGTTCCGTAGCAAACTGGGGTTGAGGAGTGCTTTCCATGTAGATGTAGGGTAGGCAACGGACGGATGGCGCCAGTAGCATTGTGATGGACTCCATTCTTTTCGGTCATAGTAGTTGGAAGTCTCGCCCTCTAAGCCTGTCAGCGCCAACAGCACTTTTCTGAAGTTGCTGAATGGAGCCAGACTAGCTGGACTCGACGGGCACTTCCCCTTAGAATAAGTTTAGATAACGGACGGGTGGAATGCATCGCATTAAGATGTAGAACATCCCGTCCGTTCGTAGTCGGAAGTCCCCTCCTCCGAGCCCGTCAGCGCCAACAGCACTTTTTCTGAAGTTGCTGAATGGAGCCAGACTGGCTGGACTCGACGGGCACTTCCCCTTAGAATAAGTTTAGATAACGGACGGGTGGAATGCATCGCATTAAGATGTAGAACATCCCGTCCGTTCGTAGTCGGAAGTCCCCTCCTCCGAGCCCGTCAGCGCCAACAGCACTTTTTCTGAAGTTGCTGAATGGAGCCAGACTGGCTGGACTCGACGGGCACTTCCCCTTAGAATAAGTTTAGATAACGGACGGGTGGAATGCATCGCATTAAGATGTAGAACATCCCGTCCGTTCGTAGTCGGAAGTCCCCTCCTCCGAGCCCGTCAGCGCCAACAGAACTTTTTCTGAAGCTGCTGAATGGAGCCAGACTGGCTGGACTCGACGGGCACTTCCCCTTAGAATAAGTTTAGATAACGGACGGGTGGAATGCATCGCATTAAGATGTAGAACATCCCGTCCGCTCGTAGTCGGAAGTCCCCTCCTCCGAGCCCGTCAGCCCCAACAGCACTTTTTCAGAAGTTGCTAAATGGAGCCAGACTGGCTGGACTCGACGGGCGCTTCCCATTAGAATAAGATTAGACGATCAGTGGATGATGTCCGTCACAATGTAATAGATGACATCCTGTTCGTTCGTAATAGACAGAATTTCTTTCATCAAGCTAGTCAAGCCGGGGTTGAAAGGTTTTCCTTACAGAAGCGTTTTTCGCTTTTGGTAATAAGATGGCCTTTCATCGAGCTTATCATGCCAGGGTTGGAAGTCTTTTCTCTAGAAGCGCCTTGTTCGCTTTTAGTAGTTGAAAGGTCTTTCATCAAGCTTGAAAAGCCAGGGTTGAAAGGCTTTCTAGTTGGAACATCTTTCATCAAGCTTGACAAGCCAGGGTTGAAAGGCTTTCCTCTTAGAAGCGCTTTGTTCGTTTAGAAGGCTTCTCATCAAGCAGGGCAAGCCAGGGTTGAAAGGCTTTTCTCTTAGAAGCGCTTTGTTCGCTTACAGTAGCTGGAAGGTCTCTCATCAAGCTTGACAAGCCGGGGTTGAAAGACTTTTGTCTTAGAAGCATATTGTTCGCTTATAATTTTTGGAAGATCTTTCATCAAGCTTGTAAAGCCAGGGTTGAGGGACTTTCCTCTTTGGAGCGATATTTTCACTCATCGTAGTCGAAAAGCCTCTCATCAAGCTTGCCCAGCCGGGGTTGCAGAGCGCTTTCCTTTTCACAGCAGAGTAAGCAAGGGCGGATGGTATGTATCGGATTAAGATAAATAACATTCTGTCCCTTGGTTTTTAATCAGAAGGCCTCTCATCAAGCTTGTCAAGCCAGGGTTGAAGAAGGCTTTCCTCTTAGAAGTAGATTAGAAAACGAACGGATGATATGCATCAAATTATGATAGACAACATCCTGTTCGTTTGTAGTAGTCGGAAGGCCTCTCATCAAGCTTGATAAGCCGGGGTTGCAGAGCGCTTTCCTCCTTAAGTAGTGTAGACGACGGACGGATGATATGCATCATGGTTAGATAGACAACATTCAGTCCGCTCGTAGTAGTCGAAGGTGCTTTCCTCCAGTTTGCTCGCGCTTTCTGTTCTTTGGTTAAAGTAACACTCGCAGAAGTTGCTCAGAATTGTGAACGAGATGGAGCTGCTTAAAATAACTTTTTTCGATTTATGAAAGACAAACAGTTTGATCATTTTTGTGTACTTTTGGGTAATGATTTTGCGTACATTGGGTAAGGATTTTCCCTCGAAGCGATTAAGCCTCCACTGCTTTTTGGATTACGGGCGGGTCGGTTCTGTTCGGTACAATTCGGTTTGCAATAAAGTTCGTAAATATTATACCAGTTCCCACAACCGGCGGGCGAGTCGCCCTTGTAGTAGTATTTACTTATGTCACTTGCGTGCTTTTAATGTAGTCTTGCATCAATTTAATCTTAGCTTGTTGACGCATTGAGCTGCTCGTGTGAAATAACACTGAAGTTACTGAATGGAGCTGGACACAGTGTAGGACACTTCCCTTCTTATTAGTTGTCAGAAGGCTCCTCATCAAGCTTGTCAAGCCAGGGTTGAAGAGCGCTTTCCTCGTAGAAGTAGATTAGAAAACGAACGGATGATATGCATCAAATTATGATAGACAACATCCTGTTCGTTTGTAGTAGTCGGAAGGCCTCTCATCAAGCTTGACTAGCCAGGGTTGCGGGGTTCTCTTAGTTATAGAGTAGATAACGAGCGGATGAATGCTTCACATTGTGATTGCCAACATCCTGCTCGTTTGTAGTAATCAGAGAGCCCCTCATCAAGCTGGTCGAGCCAGGGTTGAAGAAGGCTTTCCTCTTAGAAGTAGATTAGAAAACGAACGGATGATATGCATCAAATTATGATAGACAACATCCTGTTCGTTTGTAGTAGTCGGAAGGCCTCTCATCAAGCTTGACTAGCCAGGGTTGCGGGGTTCTCTTAGTTATAGAGTAGATAACGAGCGGATGAATGCTTCACATTGTGATTGCCAACATCCTGCTCGTTTGTAGTAATCAGAGAGCCCCTCATCAAGCTGGTAGAGCCAGGGATGAAGAAGGCTTTCCTCTTAGAAGTAGATTAGAAAACGAACGGATGATATGCATCAAATTATGATAGACAACATCCTGTTCGTTTGTAGTAGTCGGAAGGCCTCTCATCAAGCTTGACTAGCCAGGGTTGCGGGGTTCTCTTAGTTATAGAGTAGATAACGAGCGGATGAATGCTTCACATTGTGATTGCCAACATCCTGCTCGTTTGTAGTAATCAGAGAGCCCCTCATCAAGCTGGTCGAGCCAGGGTTGAAGAAGGCTTTCCTCTTAGAAGTAGATTAGAAAACGAACGGATGATATGCATCAAATTATGATAGACAACATCCTGTTCGTTTGTAGTAGTCGGAAGGCCTCTCATCAAGCTTGACTAGCCAGGGTTGCAGGGTGCTTTCTTTAAAGTAGAGTAGACAATGAACAGATGATTTGCATCGCATTAAGATGCACAACATCCTGTCCGTTTATAGTACTGGGAAATCCTGTACTTCAAGTTTGTCCAACTCTTCATTTCAGTTCGGGGTTACATTCACCGAAATTGCTCATATCCGAAAACAGGCTAAAAGCAGACAGCGCACTGATGGTCTGATCTTTGATTTAAGAAGAACGATCATCTAGTTCGCTTTCGCTTAGTTAGCGCGACGTGCTTTTAGAAATAGAGTGTTCATTCATGGGAGTTCGAAAGCACTCGAATGTAGTAAGATGAGGACTCACATTTCTGTGAGTGCGACCGGCTTGCTAAACTGTTTATCTGTTTTATGGCAGTTCAAAGACGCTCGTCGTTTCTCGAAGATGTTTGCTTTCCTCTTATATAGTTTGCTTCTTTTCTTAGTAGGTGGCGACTCGCCTTTTCATTTTTTTCTACTTATCCTATGCAAATACTTAAGTCCTCGCATAGGCATATAGGCATTTATAATAGGTTCCTTTTCCTTAGATTAGGCATTTCTAGTCAAGCATCCAGCATCCAGCTTAAGGTCCTGACGCCTGTGTCCGTGAAGCTAGATTCAAGCACAGCACCAGAAGATACTTCGGTGCATTCAAAATGAAGGTTAGTCCATTTATTGATCAATATAATTATGTTTTTTTACTTACTTTCGTTATTGGACATGCATGCCCAAATATACATCTTTTTCGAAAAAAATATTTTTCTATATAACCCCCTCAAGACAGCAAACAGCTGCCTCTGAGGCTAGGTAGGGGACCGCTCGGGGGCCCAAACAGGTGCCCCTGAGGATAGGTAGGATTCTGCTCTTTTCTTTCCAGTCTTTCTTTCTTTCTTTTCAGGGCGGGCGCGTCGCGATCAGTTATTTTATTAATCACTTGTGTATTTAAACATTTGATAAGCCCTTATGATGACATCAGAGATTCACATAGAGCTCTAGTTTGTAGGCGGAGGCGAATTCGTAATTGATAGCGAATACCCATCAGAATGGGTGTCAAACAATTATATATCGAAACGCATGGCAACGCGCCGGAACATGTCCTTTTCAGGGCATTAACTGCAACTAAAGCAGGATATTGAAATTGCAATTTCCAGGTTTCACTTATTTCTTCTCTTAATAAGTGGAAAACAGAATTGCAGACAAATTCAACTTCAGATAGTGCTTCCAACTTAGAAATGTTCGAACTCTGTCAAGTTCTGAGTATTCGTGTAGGAGTTTTGCAGCAGTCGTTCTTTTAAAATATGTTTGATTTTTCATTCTGTGGCGCTGGTATACTAATCTGCTTCAGAGAAAGTTAAATAAAGGCTTATAAGGGTTCCTGCATAAACAACTCATTAAAAATTGTGCATGTCGAAGTAGAGAATTGCGACATTAAAAAAACTTTACTTGTCTTGAAAAATTGGTAAAATCACTAAGTAACTAGTAAATGGAAACAGTCAAAAATTCGTTTAAAATGATTCAATTTTGAATCGTGAATCCCCTCCAAACTCGCTCGAAATATGTTGTTTGATTTTCAAAGCTGTTTTGCCATTGACAAGTCTCAACAGGACAACTTTGGGAAATTGTACGCAAACAAAATTGGTGGAAAATTTAATTTATTCAAAATACAGACAATTGAAGGTTTAAACAAAAATTTTCAACTGAATTCAAAATACATTCCTATTAAATGGCAAGTGTGATGCACACTGCCGATGACAACAAAATGTACTGACATATCTTAATTGCTCAAGTTTTAGGGTGCTGACACATAATGAGCTTGTTTTATTTAATCTTTTACACCTGTGGTGTTGGAGTTTTTTTAAAATTAGTTTTAAAACACCTTCTGCTAATGTTTTCTACTTCTTGTCCTGCATTGCTTCCCAAATAAATGAAGAAATAACACTAATGGAATGTGCCGATGTAAAAGTTTTATGATATAAGTTTCAATAATGTTTAGAATCAGATCCATAGACTTCGTAGAAATGTTAAAATAAACTTGACCCAAAATTGAAAAAGATTTCAAAGACAAAATACATACTTGTGGATACAGTTTATAATGACATATATATGATATTCATTTATGTAGTTCCCTTTGGTTAAAAAAAGTTTTCATTTCAGGGCATCTTCTGTACGAATTTCACAAGCCTTCACAATAGCCGGTTGTCAAATTCAGCTGATGCCTAATTTGAGGTTGTGTCATTCCCAAAAAAGTTGCTTTAGTTTCAAAATGCCCCGAATTTTAAATGCATTTAATTACACCTCCAAAAAGTGCCTTCGATTCTTTGCATCACAACCAGAAACTCGACAACCGATAAAATATACCAAAAGTGTTAATTTACCAAAAACCGGTTTTCCGATTCGGTTATCCCCACAGAAAAGAGTCGAACTCGAAAAGAATCTCGTCAATGTGAGTTTAACATCAAAATAAACTTGGTGACTGCATTTCAGATTGAAATATTCTATTTTAGGGTGCTTTTGCAGCAGCATACGACTATCAGGAACAGAACAACGTGCAACCAGAGTTCATCCTGCACGATGGGCCGCCGTACGCTAATGGAGAGCTGCATATGGGACATGCAGTAAATAAAGTAGGAGAAAAAATGTATTTGCTTCGATACGTTCACCCTATTTCCATTTCATAGATCCTTAAAGATATCACATTAAGGCAAAACGTAGCGAAGGGTCTTAAAGTTCACTACAAACCCGGTTGGGATTGTCATGGGCTCCCAATTGAGTTAAAAGCAATGTCATCGTCAAAATCGAATTGGGATTCCAGCACGATTCGCCAGAAGTGTAAGTTACACCAGCAGCATAAGCTTTCCTTTACATATACACATTTTCAGCCCGAGAGTATGCGCTGAAGGCCATCATTGAGCAAAAGGAGGAGTTTCGCTCTTGGGGAATCATGGCAAACTGGCTCAATCCATCGAACATATATCTCACGTTCACTCCCGAATTCATTTCGAATCAGCTCAAGATGTTCATGGATTTCTGCACGCGACGGCTTGTATTTCGTGATCTGAAACCAGTTTACTGGTCCCCTTCATCCAAGTAAGGCAACATTAATAAGGGAAAAATATTTTCATTTCATAAGATGCTTTACAGAACTGCATTGGCTGAAGCCGAGTTGGAATACGATCAGAACTTTGTCAGTCCGTCAGTGATATTGCGTCTGCGAATGCTTGATCTGCCCCTCGATATGAGGGAGTTCCAAAACACGTACGCATTGGTGTGGACCACAACTCCTTGGACACTGCCGAGCAATCAAGCTGTTTGCTTCAACCCCGCGTTGGAATACTCTCTGGTTACATTGAACGGAGATGTGAACAACAATTACCTAATAGCAAGTAGTTTAATTAAGGAATTTGAGAGCATGACTGGAAAAGAGATTGTTGAAATCAAAAGGACTCTAGGTACGCCTGTTGTTTGAGGCAGATACTGACATAACCTAATTTCCGATTCTGCAGGTTCATCCCTCCAGGGTTGTTCATACATACATCCCATCGATAAGAACTTGCGTCTGCCCTTCCTTGCGGCAAGCCATGTCCAAGAGACAAAAGGAACTGGCTTAGTGCACACGGCCCCGGCACATGGACCTGAGGACTTCCTGGTCAGTTTGGAACACAAAATTCCAGTGGTACGGTGTTTGAAATTGCACATACGTAAAATGAATTCTATATCCTCATGATGAGGCTTTTTATAGAACTGCTTTGTTGATGAAAACGGAATTTACACACCAGACGCACCGCCGTTTCTCGCCGGGAAGAGTGTTCTGGACGAGGGCAATACACTTGTACAGGACTACATCGCAAAAGACATTGTATTCGCCGGAACAATAACGCATTCCTGCCCAATTGACTGGCGCACAAAGAAGCCAGTCATTATCCGCGCCAGCGAACAGTGGTTTATCGATACTAAGAGCCTCATAGAGAACTCCGTAGAGGAGGTAATTCTGTCTGTTTTCCAGTCCTGAACTAATATGAATTCTTTGTGCAGATTGCAAAAATCAATATCTATCCAGGAGTCAATTCAGAGATCAATAGGAACGTCCTGACGACCCAAGTCAAGAAGCGTCCTTATTGGTGCATCTCAAGGCAGAGAGTGTGGGGTGTTCCAATACCCGTGTTTTATGAAAAGAAATCTGGGAAGGTGGTGGTGAATCAGTAAGATTTTCACATTTGACAGTTTCACCTCTATAATACAGTGTCACATCCTAGGCGAATCGTAGACCACATCTGCCAGTTGGTCGAGAAAGAAGGAAACATCGATTTCTGGTGGTCACAGCCAGTTGCAAAGCTCTTTCCAGAGGATCAACTCGCTGAATTGAAACTCAATGCTGATGATCTTGAGAAAGGATCGGACATTTTTGACATCTGGTTCGATTCCGGCAGTTCATGGTCGAGCGTGCTTGGTAGAGACAAGGTTGCCGACTTGTATCTAGAAGGATACGACCAGTTTACCGGATGGTTTCAGTCCTCTTTGCTTACAAGTGTGGCCGCCAGAGGCTGTTCGCCCTACAAGTAAGTGAAAGCTTCTATCAAGGTATCGTGTTTATGCAGAATATCTGCAGGTCCTTGTTTGTGCACGGGTTCACAGTCGATCAAAATGGCCATAAGATGTCCAAGTCCATCGGGAATGTCATTTCCCCGAGAGGGATTACACAAAAATTCGGAATAGACACACTGAGGTTGGTATGGATTGAGTCTTTTGCGCGACATCATTTCATTCGGGTGCCTAATGCAGGTGGTGGGTGGCATCCCACGCTACACAGCACATGACGATCACCGTCAGTGAGGATCTCCTGCAACAGTCAGCGGGAACATTGACCAAAGTACGAGCTACGTTGAGATACTTAAACGGTGCAATGGGAGATAAATCGCGCGACAAACAAAAATTGAGTGGTTTGCCAAAGAACTTGACGGTTTTAGATCGGTATCTCCTCAGCTCACTTTTACACTTCGAAGAACAAGTTCGTCTTAATCATATTCCGCTTGTCGATAATCACTCATTGTTTTGCATTGCCTCTTTAAGATCCAGAAATGTTATGACCTGTACGAGTACAACCGGGTGACAGCAAATGTGATGAATTTCATCACAAATCAAATCTCTTCTAATTACGTCCACTTAGTTAAGGACCGCCTCTACTGCGGCACCAGTGAGCAGATTGATGTTGTGAAGTACGTTTTGGGAAACACCTATGAGATTTTGTGCAAGGCCATTTGGCCAGCCGTTCCGTTTATGGTAGAGGAGAGTTGGAGTTACTATGGTTTGTCTGATTTGTTTTTGCCGTGTAAAGTGGTATTCTATTGTTGCTCTTGCAGATCAAAAGCCCTTCCACGAAGCCAAGGTACGTTCCAACGCAAAGTGGAAAGATACAGAAGCTGAAGAAATCATCAACACAGCATTTGAAGTCAAACGTTTGATCAACCAGCAGGCAAAAGATGTGAACACATGGACGCTGAGTGTGCGTTTGACTTGTGGCCCAAAGAAGTTCGCTTTGCTTAAGGTGAGTGCATTTTCCAATTCGCAGGATTTTCCTCGGTAAATACGTCTCTTCCAGAAATTACATTCATCGAAAAACAGCTCCGACTCAGAGCTTTGCGAGATCCTACAGGTTGCCAATATAGTTTTAGAGAAGGGATCTGAGCAAGTGGAAGACTTAGTTCTAACCACTCATGAGACATGCATTTTGTGTGCACGTTGCCGACGATTTTCGGTCGAGCACGAAGACGAGTTGTGTAAGCGTTGCGAAGATGTTGTCAATGTCAATACTAGACTTAACATGATAAATGAGCAATAAAATAAAAATAAAATAAGGAAAAACTATTTTTTGAGTATTTAGACATTTTTCAAGATTCAACACCAAAATTTTATAAAAGCTCGGTCAAAAAAATCGGTTCATTGACTTCTAATTCGTAAAAAGAATTTAACTGATCAAGTCTTAAATGTGTTGTATGTTGGATTGTACAATGTTTTCTGGGAAATGCGTGTTTGAATATCAAAGGCCTCACAAGAGATTTGTGTTGTGTCAGGTAATCATGGTTCTTGTTTGTTTATTAAAAGCAATATAGCACAAACTCGTGGTTCATTTGTTTCCTTTTTGAAAGTTTCTTCTTGTGGCTCTACAGTCCGGGGTGGACGTGGGCATCAACCAACATGCGTCTCCAGCCAGCACGATCTTTCGCCAGCTGCCTCCAGTTGCGCATTCCAAGTTGGTTGAGGTCCTTCTCCACTTGTAACCTAGGTTGTCCTTTGGTGCGTTGACCCAACGCCTCTGATTTGAAGACTTTTCGAGTCGGAGCAGTTGTGTCCACACGCTCTACATGGCCTATCCATTTTAAGCGTTGTTCTTGACGCTTAATCAGGCGCATGTCGCATGTCGACAGCTCTAAAGAGTTCGTCCTCAAATCTTTTCCTCCAGATGCCAGCCATCAACGCAAGCAGGACCAAAACCGAAAGCAAAACGTGGCAGGCTAATTTGAGCAATAAAGGATGCAATTATACAAAGCAAAAATGTTTCGAATTGTTGACCTTTTGGTTCCTTGATTTCGAAAACGTGCTTGCTTGCTTTAAATTACATCCTTATCGCCTTGATCATGAAGTGGAATGAGGTGAACAGCATTGTAAAGTGTAAGTATGAGGAAGTGTTCGATAGTTCATCTATAACTTTCAAAAATAAGTCTTTATCAACCACAGTAGGTTAATAAACGTCGAGTGTAGAAGATGGCAACTGGGAATCTGCGCATCTGCAACCATATTTATCCATGTGACAACCGTGGAAGGAAAAAGAAGACGTACAGTTTCAAAGTATGGGTTGTTCAGAAATTTGACTTTTATGTATGAACTGTGGTGGAAACAGGTTCAAACTGTTTTTTTTTGAGGAGATGGTTTATATTCATTGTCTCCCTAATTGTTCACTTGGATGGGTAATAAGTTTCTCAGTTAGACAGAAAAACCTGCCGGGAAATCAGATTCCTATTAGTGAAAATGTTGTAAAAACACAGTGAAGTGAAATTCAAAGGTGGAATACGAAGAAACTGTGTATCCTTTCCCACTATTGGTGTCTGATAGGCGTACAATGTACAGCACAAACAATAGGTCCGTTCCAATTGCTCTGAATTGCTACGAATGTCTACGAATTTGGCTTAAAAACGTTTCGTTAGCTGATTGCTGAAGAGAGTGCGAACGAGAGAGAAAAATATTTCCCCTCCCTACGAATTGCTACCAAAGAAAAATCTGTGGGCAGCAGATGGCTGTCAAATCGAAAATAAAAAAGCCTCTTACATTTTATACATCTCATAGCTGTCTACGAATATGTACGAAAAGTTTCACAACTTTCAGTAGAGTTACTCTCTGCAAGAGGGAGTTTTACCCAAACTAATCAACTACAAATTTCTGTACACAAATGAAAACAGACCTAATCTGTATCAGACGTTTTCTTTAAGACCTCTTCGCTTCTAAAATGCTTTTGTCTGTTTATTGCATTTGCATTTGCATTTGTTTGTTGTATTTGATGTTTGAAATTTAGCGCGAATAGCAGATGGCTTTTTCCCCAGAAGGCGGTGGTAAAACATTTTATTGTTTACTATTCAAGGCGAGACAGCTTCCAAACTACTGAACTGTGTTACGAAAACCTACATTCTTTAAAATGTATTCTTTGTGCAATTTTGGGTACCCGCTAAAATCAATATTTCCAATCTCACTTCATCATCTTCAGACCGTGGGTGACAGCATGTGGGCACTAGTTGCACTTGAATGGCTTTCTGTAAATATGAATTCAAGCTTAAGTTGGCCCTGCAGAAGCGGTTTTAAGAATAAAATCTTAGTTTGAATCTGACAGTTCAAAATATTTTCGTTCAAACGGCGCTCATAAGTAAGTTCTGTAGATTGCATTTTGACTCCAAACAGCGAAAGCTAAGAAGCCTCTTACTACTTTTTTGAAGTTATCAGTGATTCACCTGCAAAAATGCGAAGTGATGAGTCCTGGAATCGGCGTGTGAGTGCTACACTTATCCACTTCATCATAGCGGCAGTCAAAGTAAAGTCTTGACACGCAGACAATTTACTTTCAACAGCACAATAACCCTTACCTTTTCAGAAGGGGTCACAAAAGAGTGATAGTTGTTCGATGTCCTTTACCAGCTTGTCTCATTTCCAATCGTCAGATTCAAAAGTCCCTCAGTGAATTTTAAGCATTACTGATTTTAAGACGCACTGTCATGTGACTTCTTTACCATCATCCTTGAGAAGATCGTGCGTAACTCACAAGTCAACAGCAGAGGCACGATCTTCCAGAAGAATTGCTAGCTAACGTTGATGGCATTGACGTGATTGGACGAACACAGCGAGCCGTCAATGAGGCGTTTGCTGGCATTGACGCGGAAGCGGCTAAAATGGGTCTGGCGGTAAATGAGGGCAAAACAAAGTACATGCTGTCATCAAGGAAGGACACACAACATCGACGTCTCGAACAGAGCGTCACACTAGGCAGCAGAAACTTTGAGGTAGTCAAGAACTTCGTATAACTCGAATCCGTGGCAAACAGGGACAACAACATCACTCACACACTCTTGCCAATCGCTGTTTCTTTGAGCTTAAGAGGGAATTAAGTAATTAAGCCCTCTCTCAAAGTACTTAACTCGCTTTTTATCACAGCTTAATCATCCCAGTTTTACCTTATGGCGCAGAAACTTGGACGTTAGCAAAAGCGGATGAGGAAGTTCTTAGTATTTTCGAGAGAAAAGTTTTGCGTGCGATTTTTGGTCCTGTTTGCATTGATGGCATCTGGAGGAGAAGATTTAACGACGAACTCTATGGGCTGTACAGCGACATGCACCTGGTCAAGCGTCTACGGATACAACGCTTAAGATGGCTAGGCCATGTAGAGCGTATGGACATAACTGATCCGCCCCGAAAAGTCTTTGAATCCGAGCCTTTGGCACAACGCAACAGAGGACGAGCTAGACTAAGCTAGACACCAGTGGGAAAGGACCTAAATCAACTTGGAGTGCGCAACTGGAGGCAGCTGGTGAAAGATCGTGCTGACTGGAGAGGCATATTGGTTAAGGCCAGGTCCACCCCGGACTGTAGCGTCACAAGAAGAAGAAGAAGAAGATTTTAAGACTGGCCCAACTATTTACTTTTTTCTTCAAAGTTACTTTTAAGGCAGAGTTCCCTCCTCAAAAAAAGTAGGTCCTTGAACTGCGCCAGCTACAGTGGCATCAGTCTCCTAAATATCGCATACAAAGTCTTATCTGCCGTACTGTGTGAGCCCCTAAAGCCATTTGTCAACAACATTGTCGGTCCATATTAGTGTGGCTTAAGGCCACGAAAATCCACCATCGACCAAATATTCACACCACGACAGATTTTGGAGATTACCAAGGAGCAACAAATCGATACCGACCACCTTTTCATCCATTTTAAGGCCGTGTATGATAGCATCTATAGAGACGAGGAATACAGAGCTATGTCTAGCTTTGGATTCCCTACCAAAGTCATCCGTTTGTTTAGGATGACGATGGAAAATGCAAGCTGCTCCATCAAGGTCAGTAAGATTTAACCGAGACCTTTAATGTCAAAAATGGATTCAGACAAGATGATGCGCTGTCATGCGATTTTTTCAACAGCGTTCTTGAAAGAATTGTATAAAACTCGAACTCCAACACCAGAGGAACAATCTTTTGGAAGTCAAACTACTCACATATGCCAACGACATTGACGTTAATGAAAGAACGCAGGGTGATGTCAATGGCGCTTTTGTGGGTACTGCAACGGAGGTCGCGAAGATGGGTTTAGATGTAAACAAGGGTAAGACCAGTCAACGAGACACCAAATACCGACGTCTCGGTCAGAACGTCACAGTAAACAGAGGAAGTCCAACACTTTGTCTACCTAGGCACCGCTATCAATTCAGACAAAGACACCAGCGCTGAAATCAAACGAAGAAGACGCATTTGTCAATCTCTGATTCTCTGAGCTAAGAAAGCAGTTGGTTAACAAAGTCCTCTCTCGAACAACCAAGGTAACGCCTTATAAGATTTTAACCGTCCTAAACCTGTTATATGGCGCGGAGGTATGGACTTTGCCAAAGGCGGATGAAGCTACTCTTGGTTAATTCGAGAGGAAATTCTTCGTGTGATTATTAGTCTGCATAGATGATGAGTGGAGAAGGAGATATGGTGACGAACTATACGGGATGTTCAGCGACATCGACTTAACCAGAAGAGTGAAGATCCAACGATTGAGATGGCTAGGTCATGTAGAGCGGATGGAAACCAATGCTCCGGCCCAAAAAGTCTTCGAATCCACCGCCGAGGGACAGCGGAGTAGAGGAAGACCGCAACTCAGGAGGCGCACGCAAGTGGAAAGGAACATCAACCAACTATGTGTGAGAAACTGGAGACAGCTAGCTAAAGCTGGCTGGAGACGCTTGTCGGTTGAGGCCCAGGTCCACCCCGGACTGTAGTGCCACCTTAAATAAGTAAGTAAGCCCACCTTAACATTCAAAGCCTTTCCTTTCAATACATTCGACTAAAGAAACTGATAACGAAATAATTGATGTCTTTCCTTAAACAACACAGTTTCCCTTCTATTTGTTTATTTTATTTATTACAGTCGCTTGGTTAGACTGTCATATGAAATGACTTTTGTTGTCTTCTAGGGCTTTAAGAACAAACCAAGCCCCTAAATGTGTGGTACAATGTGAAAACAAAATCCTAACTGTGTAGTTAAAGTTTATTATGCATCAACTTTGTGACTCGCCGAAGCAATTTATATTTGGCTCCTTGTTTTTCTTTTTACAAAATAAACCTCTCGATGGGTATTCCTATACAGTTCTTTTAAATTCATTAATTATTTTAAGAACCAAAAATCATTCGTCACCCTCCAGCCACTTAAAAAGAATTAGATTCAATTATGAAGGCGCATGGCTCGCCTGCAAACCTCCCACATGCAGGCAAATTGCTCATTACAGCTTGATGAATTGTTAATACATTACTCGCAAATTGATTACCTTACTGATAGGCAGCCTACAAACAAAATCATTAAACCAACAAAGTTCTCATCATAACAAGCGCATTAACTATGCATTCCAATGACTCGCACAGGGAAGGCATATTCTCTAAAACAGATATTTGTGCAGCAATGTGCTTTCAGTTTAGCTGAACAGTTCTTCTTTTAACAACATAATTAACAAATATTTTATTTCGATTCTTCGTTGCCAGTGGAATGGAGTTGTAGATTTGCAAAGACTTATTCGAGGTACGAGTAATATTTTAAAAGTGAAGAAACAACTTGCGGTTATTAGATATGCGGCAAGAAACACTGCCGTATTTTTAAATTTTTTTTGTATTAATGCTAACTTTAACAGTCTTTGTAGGAGCCAATGAATCAATCTTGATTGAGGCTTAAAACTAAACCATAATTTTTCCTACCATTTCTAAGGAATTGTCCATTCGGGTTTTTGGTATCTTTTACTTCCTCATCATTAAACGCATCACAGTTCCCAGAAAATCTCTTTCCGTAAGTCATAATCGATCAGTCGCGAAATGTGAGCTTAGAGTGTAAAGACGTGTTGTAAATTTACTCTCTAAAATACTAAATTACTAGATTGTCAGACAAAGCATATATTATATTTCTCTAAACATCAACGAAACATAAAACAGTGACTTTTAATAAAAAAAGAAAAAAAGACAAGTTTAAAGTGCATTATTAGCAACATATTTTAAATTTTTGAATTCTTAAATTTCGTTACACTTAATTTAAATTGTATAGCAATGTATGCGTGTGGTCGGTGTGATGACAACCTCCCCTTCAATTGAGACTTTGCAGTTTGCTCCTTATGTAAACGCAAATTGCACTTTGAGTGAACTACGGTCACAGAAAAATCTTGGAGAACTATGGGTACAAGAAGGGATATATGGAAGTGCCAAGCCAGTAGGAACAGTGTAACGACAGTCACAGTAAGCAATGTAGTAGTGACTACGCCACATGCAGAGCAGGCTTATCCATCAAAAAGAATACGAGCACACAGAACCCCTGAAAAAACAGCTGGGAACGGTCCATCGTTACTAGTCAAAATGCGATTGATGAGAGAGGTAATCAGAGATATTGCTGCAAGCTATGATCACAAACCATCTAGAGGTGGTCTGTGGCTGTTTTTTCCTAGCGGCCAAGAACGCTGAACTCAACACACACATGAAAAAGAACAATGACATCATCGAAAATATAAACAAGGAACTAAATGATCTCAATGAATGTAATAAACAAAAGGACATAAAAATAGAAAATATGCAAGCACAAATCAACACACTGGAACAGCACATTATAAAAACAATATTGAAATTAAAAGCATTCCCCCAGCTGCACAAGAAAATTTATTAGAAATTATAAAAGGTATATATATAAAAGGAAATTCAATTAACCACGAAATAAAAGACACTGATATCACCGATATTTATCGAACAAAAGCGAAGAATAATGAAAAATCCTGCATATTAGCCACTTTTGCATCAAGCATAAATATATCAAAATTTGTTAAACAGACTCTGTCTAATAGATCCATTAAAATGAAAGCGCTAATGCAAAACACTGCCCAAGAGCGACTGCAATTCTGCCTGGTACCACGGTGTACGTCAATAATCAGCAAAGGAGAGATCAAGACAAAAGGACTGGAGAGTTGTCTGGGAAAATGCGGGAAGAATATGGGCTAGACAAAATGAGAGTGCTCGGCCAATTCTAATACGTACCGTAAACATTGTGATGACAATAACACGCACGCAATAATCAAATCACTGTGTTTATAAACAAAACGAGACACATCTATATTTTAACATGAGAATGGAGAAAGCTAATGGACGATATGATATGGACGATAAATTATATGTGGATTTTTAAATATAGGGTAATAGATGGTTTTAACAGTGTCAGTGTAAACGAACTTGAAAAAAATATTTTTTGTTGTTTAAGTTTCACCATTAGATCGTTCCGCAAATATTGGAATTTCTGTTTGAATTTTCTGTTTGAAAATAATTCTTATGGTCCATGTATACAAAGTTATTGTTTTAGTCGAGACGAACATGAACGAAGTAGAGGAGAGATTCTATAGGCTTGATGGATTTCAATGTGAATTCCTGAATGTGGAATTTTAATGTTAATTTGAAATGATGTGAAGTATCTATGCACAGTGAGCGTCAAAAGAAAGTGTACACCTCCATATAGAATTTTTAATATTTCATACCAGCGGATGGTTGATATCATTTTATGAAATATTTATGTACGTTTTATAAGCAGCTCATTCGTAAGCACTTTACGAACAAAACTTAGCTAAAAGGCTAATTACAAAATTATAACAGCAAAATAACAAAAATTACTTCATATTTTAATAATAATAATAATTGTTGGCGCTACAGTCCAAAGGGGGACCAGGGCCTAGCTTGCTCATCAACTACTAGTGTTGTGCGCGCTACTGTTCTCTCACGAGTAGAAGGGACCTACAGTTTTTTACCGACTCCGAACGGCGAAATTTGAGAAGCTTTCTTAGACAGTTACTACTCTTTGAGTGTTGTCAGCAGCTCGAAAGAGTTGGTGCCGTGAAAAATTCGAGGTGTTCAGCCGGGAATCGAACCTAGACCCTTCGGCGTGTGAGCGTCGCACTCTACCCACTACGCCAGGGCGACCACTACTTCATATTTTACGCGTCAAAATAAAGTGTACAGCTAGACGATCATACTGTAACGGATCCTCATAACGTAGAAATTACCCGTTACATTTGTTTTGTTTTTCGGTCTTCTTTTCGACTATTGTTACTTCAGTGGTATATCTCATTGTTTTGTTTATTCTTAAGGAAAGTTGTTGGTTTTGTGTTTGAAGTATCAATATCGTCCAAAGATGGGAAAGCAAAGTTCATTTGAAACCCGAAAACTTGTATGGAAATTTAATCAGGAAGGGAAGTCATTACGGCAGATAGCGGAAATAGTTGGCAGACACTATAATACAGTAAAAAAATGATTGATAAATTTAAACTGTTCGGAGATGTCAAAGATCGACCTCGTACCGGCCGACCAAAGAGATTGTCTTAAGGTGAGGTACGGTCTATTGTTAGGGAGGTACGCAAAAATCCAGTGGCAAGTGCAGTTACAATCGCAGAAGACATACGCCTTTCTTCAGAAGTTTCCATTAGTGCAAGTACTGTGCGCCGGGCGCTCCATAGTAATGGGTTATATGGCTGAGTGTCTCGAAAAAATCCTCTCATTTCAGAAAAGAACCGAAAACGATGACGGCTTTACACCCAAAAGTATAAAAATGAGGGTTTTTCTTTCTAGAATAATGTTCCATGCCGAGGAGACTAGAAGCTGTTTTGAAGTTCAAAGGAAAGCAGACAAAATATTAATTTAAAGAATTCCATCTTTTTCGTGAACTGTACAATTTTTTTTGACGCATTATATATGAAGTTTTTTTTATGTTATTTTGTAATTATTACTTTGTTATTACTTTTTTCGTGGCCGCCGTGGCGTAGTGGGTAGAGTGCAACGCTCACTCGCCGAAGGTTCGACTCCCATCTGAATACCTCGATTTATTCACGGCATCACCTCTTTCGAGCTGCTGACAATACTCAAAGAGTAATAAATGTCTAAGAAAGCTTCTCAAACTTAGCTGTTCGCAGTCGGCTAGTAGCCCGCACAACACGAGTAGTTGATGAGCAAGCTAGGCCCTGGTCCTCCTGTGGACTGTCGCGCCAACAATTATTATTATATTCTTACTCTTTTCGTTAATTTCTTTTTACTCAAATGTCAGTAAATGAACTATTTACTAAATGTAAATAAATATTTCATATAAAAATATAAAGCTATTCATCGTAATAAAATGTTGAAAATGGAATTTGGTGTTGTACACTTTCTTTTGACGCTCACAGTACGTCTTACGTCTGAAATCTAATTCGCATCAAAGAAAACAATGAATACAAATATGTTATACAGACCATCAGGCTATTTAGAAACAAATTTGCAAAATTGCAAAAAAAAGCGATATCATAATAATGGGTGATGTAAACATAAATGTGAAAGACTTAGATATATACGGAGTTAAAGAATGCCTAAAAATGCTGGCCTCATTAGGTTTGATAAATGTAATAAAAGAGTTTAAAGGAATAGATCCGAAAACTGGAACAAAAACGATCATTGATCATATTTTATCCAATACGCAAACCCATGAATCAACTCTGCGGTGATTGAAAGTAGGTCGGATACGGACCATTACCCAAATCTTAATTTTACACGTCCGCATCATTCAAAAGAAAAACTGGTAAGGCCTGTATATGTAATGCTAAAGTAGATGAACTAATTGCTGCATCCAACTGGGAGAATGTTATTGCCGAAAATGATGCTATTTCTCTGTATGAAAAAAAAAAAACCTACAAAAAATAAAAAAACATATATGACGAGTCGACATATGTCAAAACAGTACGAAACAAAAGACAAAATAAGCCTTGGATGTCTACAGACTGAATAGTTAAATGCAAAAACAGATATGAATTTTATAAAAATGGAAGAACAATAGATTGAATAGGAACTATGCACTGGCTTACAAGACTTTTCGTAAAAAATTAATAAAGAGATACTAGTAAAACTGCTTTTTACAAAAACAAGTTCATTGAAGCTAGATTAGACCCACGCAAGACTTGGAGCTTAATTAACGAAATTTTGGGAAGAAAAAAGCGTAATTTGGATCATGCAATATGATTTTTTTTTGTATGGAACCTGCATAATGAGGAGTTGCGCATAGCCTTGAGAAAGACACTTTACGCTGTCTCATTTAAGGTTCTATGACAATGTATTAAAACAAGTGTACTTTGCATTAGTGAAATCCAAACTTATATATGGAATACTCGCATGGGGCAACGCTTCAGTAAGTAAACACATTAAAAAAACCTTCGAAAACTACAAAACGAAGCACTTAGACGGATAAATACATCAACTCGCGGAAATAGTGAACATGACAAATTCAAAGTTCTGCAAACTAATGACATTTTTTAGATGACTTTTATATTGGAGTACTACGACGATGGACGATTCTTTAGCCCAATTGGCCATGGAATTCGTACAAGAAGACGTGCCCAAGGTATGATTAATGAACCTCGAATTCGCAATAATTACAGCAGAAGACAATTAAAATGCAGCGTGCCTGAGACACTTAACGCGCTTCCCCAAGAACTAGGAATTATCAGAAATCCCAAAACCAGAAAGAAATGTATTAAAAATTATTTTCTAGATACAAGAACTGAACTATAACTTAAATAGGAAAATTTTTAACTGTTACTGTAATTTTAAATTTTTTAATTGAACTGAAATATTTTAAACACAAATCAATTAATCTTATTCTTATTTTTTATTTATTTTTTAATTGTAGTAAAAGTTACAATAGTTTTTGTGTATCATACATTTTTTAGAGATACGGTCATGTTACCTTACTACTAAAATATTAATATATTTTCTTAAGTAATATATCACAGTTTTAGTTTGAAGGAAGGCCACTGAAAACCTTCAGAGAAATTCTCATTATAATCATAAATTTGTCTTTAATTTGTTAAAATAATAATTTATAATTTTTCTTATTCTAAGCTTACATAAACATAACTGTTAAAAATGTAGACTCGACTATCTGCAGGAAAGCCTCTTGGCTTCGCAGAAACATATAATCATTGTGAACTATTGTATAATGGATGAAAAAACTGAAATGAATTGATTAAGCAAAATGTTGCTCTTGTCTGTGTCCGTAAAAGCCTTTTTCATTTTGTTTATTAGTGGTCAGTGGTTATACAGTTTTGGCCCTCTTCTAACCATCCTTTTTTATTGAGCAAAGTTAAACGCTTCATTTCCCTTGCAACCTCCTAAATTGACTGCGAACTGTCCATGTGCACGAAAATGGGCTTTTTAATTGATTTGAATTCGTTATGAAAGGTGATTGAATGTAATTTGCAATTTTACTGAACTATCAATCATCCCATGACTTATTAAAGTCAATTACTGCCGTATAAAAGGAACATTTTGACATTGAAAGCCTACAGTTAAACTTAAAAGTGATTATCGTTCCCAACAATTTGAGGTGAAAAAATTCACATTAAACAGATTCGTTTTCAATTGCTTCTTAAAAAATATGTAAATATATTGAAGTAGACTCAAGTTAAGCTCTATGTCCTCAAGCGTATTCTTCAAACTTGTTTTACAAAGTGTAACTAAAAACCTCTGAAGTGTCTGTATTTTCTTGAGTATCTGTGTTTTAATGTTTGCTTACTATAAAAAAGTGTATTAATATAAAGTGTATTAAAATAAATTTTCACCTCACATTCATCTGTCTTACACCTGTTGCTTCTCCCCACAAGAAATTAGGGCATAGTTATATTTTTTACCACTGTGCGTCCAATTCAAACAATTTTACATAGCAGTATGAGATGAGCAAAGACTCAGTTCTGTATTTGAATACTAATCTCTTAGAAGTTGACGCATTTGCCCAACAAATTATGGATTGAATTTTAATTTGCATTCCACATAACAGATTAAATAGGTGTGTGGTGGCCTTGTTTAGGGGAAAATGCTGCAGCTTTTGAACCATTTGACCGACCTTGATGAAATTAAGGGTATAATATTAGTGCCGTAAGATCCTTCTACTGTCAAAAAATGGTTGGCAAAAAAATTAAAAAAAATTAAAAAGTTTAAATTTTTTTGTTTAACTGCATACACAAAATATTTAACAAAAATTTACGACTTTAGGCTTAAAACAAAGCTAAAAGGCATATATATAGAAAATTTACATTCAATACTTTTCACTAACACCCTTCCGTCGTAAAAAATGTTCAATCTGAATTTACTTTAGTAAGGCTTGTGTATCACTACTTAGTGGTTCGTGCCCATGATATTTGCGCAATACAGAAAAGAAATCGAAAATTAAAAAAAATGCCGAATAATACTCGAGTTTGCTCCACTTAAACAACTCGTTCTCCCAAAGTACAAAAAAGTGAATTTTTATTTTAGAAACATCAATAGAGAATATGCCACATTGAATTTTCTTGAAAAAAAAAACGTTCAATTTAAAAAATTTCTAAGTTCCAACGTTGTTCTCATTAGAAGTTAACAAAATTTTGGCTTTCTAGGTTCTCATATATGTTTAATCGAAAAACGAACACCACTTGGCAGAGATATTTATTTCATTGTAGGTATTTTTTTCCGCTCGGGCACCATTGTGCGTCGCTTCATTGAAAAGGGGTCCCATGTTTCATTGTATGTTACTTCTTACGGCATCGCTGTTTGGAAAAGACAGAATGTAATGACTGGTGTGAGTAGGATGCATTCAACATCGCGATCGCCTAAAGTTCGTGACAATAACTTTGAATTTAATTTGTGAACGCACTCTTTAACTAATCATCAAACTATCACCGTCATTTTTTTTAATTTTTTTACTGTTGTTAAGTATATGAATGAGCAAGGTTAGCAACTTATAAAAGTTCAATTAAAACAATTTAAGGCCCCTATCGGGAAACACATTATATGGCGGATAGAAGACAAGTTGGATGTGGCATAAGGTTGTTATATATAACTCAGTAAGATTATATAGCTGAAAAAAATCGTTTTTTATACTGTGTGTCCAATGACCAGATGATGTGACTGGATTTATGAATCACATGATTCAAAATCACATCTGTATCACTATTTATAGTGTCAACGGAATCACTGATGGAGAAAAGACCATCTGTGGCGGGATGGCGGCGGAGACCAAGGCTTTGAGGGAACCTGACTGGTAGTGACAGCTTGACCAGAGGCTATATTCTGGTGCCACGGGAGGTCAGAGGCCCCTGGAACTTCGGTTCCAGCCTGACCGTGCGGTAGGCCCCCTTGTGGGAGTTTCGTGGTGGCTGTGGTTTACCACTTAACATCGCGGGTAGAGTCGAGATTAGTGTACTGTGCTGACTTGTCTAGTTTATTGTTTAAGCAGAACTAGGCAAGTCGGTTAGGGGAATATCCCTTCTCAGTGTGGAGTTGCATTCTCAACCGGGCGCTGCGACCCAGAGAGCGGAAGAGGTTTTAGAAAGGCTTCTCATCAATCCAAGGTGGGGTGATTGCCCCTCAATCATGATCTCAGTTTGGTACTTGGGTAACTAATGCGTTTAGTCTTGCGTTACTTACGACTCTTGGGAAAAAAGTTCCCCGTGATATAAGCCGTTAAGGCAGGTGATCACGTAAAACCAAATCCCACATCTGTGTGTCCAATGAGACACTTAAAGAATTGAACAAAAACAATTTTGAAAAACTACATCTTCTTCTTCTTTTTATGGCGCTATAGTCCGGGATGGACCAGGGCCTCAACCAACATACCTCTCCAGCCAGGACGATCTTTTGCCAACTGCCTCCAATTGCGCACTCCAAGTTGGTTGATGTCCTTCTCCACTTGAGTGCGTCATTTTAGGCAAGGGCGTCCTGTGTTGCGTTGTCCCAATGGCTCAAATTCGAAGACATTTTCGGGCCGAATCAGTGGTGTCCACACGCTCTACACAGCCTATCCATTTTAAGCGCTGTATCCGAAGACGCTTGACCAGTCGCATGTCGCTGTACAGCCCATAGAGCTCATCATTATATCTTCTCCTCCAGATGCCATCAACGGAAACAGGATCAAAAATCGCACACATGACTTTTCTAGCGAACAGTCCCTAGTCTGTTCGTGATCCTCATCCGCTTTAAGTAACGTCCAGGTTTCCAGGAGTAGGACTGTGATGATGAAGCTTTTGAATAAAGAAAGCTTAGTCCTTTCTTGATGACATCGTGTACTTTGTTTTGCTCTCATTCACCGCCAGAACCATTTTAGTCGCTTCCGCTTTAATACCAGCAAACGCCTTATTGACGACTCGCTGTATTCGTCCAATCACGTCAATGTCATCAGCGTAAGTTAGCAATTGAACTGACTTCTGGCAGATCGTGCCTCTGGTCTTGACTTGTAAGTCTTCTCGAGTATGGTGTAGAAGAAGACAAATGACAGTGCGTCGCCTTGTTTAAAACCTTTTTTGACATTAAAGGTCTCGGTGAGTTCGTTACCGACCTTAACGGAGCAGCGAGAATTCTCAATCGTCATCCTACACAATCTGACGAGTTTGGTAGGAATGCCAAAACTAGACATGGCACTGTACAGCTCGTCTCTATGCACACTGTCATATGCGGCCTTAAAATCGACGAACACTCGTATGTAGTGGGTGTCGATTTGCATTTCTTGGGTCTTTTCCAGGATCCACAGTAAAGTGAAATCTATCGAGGACTTTCCTGTCTGAAACCACACTTATAGGGACCTATCAGGTCGTGGACAAACGGGTTCAGACGCTCACATAGACAGAGAGGATCTAGGAGGAGACTAGTCCCTCGGTAATTGGCGCAGTCAAAGGGGTCTCAATTCTTGTGAACCGTGCAAACGATGCTGAGATTCCACTCATCGGGCATGCTTTCCTCCGACCATATCTTACAGATGAGCTGGTGCATGCGCCCAACCAGGTCAAGTCAGTCTCGGAACTTATTGAGTAATGTGTTAGGACACAAATGTCTCGATAGGGAACATTTGTTGTGAACGAGCTCTTATTTTTTTTGTTTGTTTGCTATGACATCTGTGAAAAATATTAAGTAGACATCAAGTCATTGAAGAGACAACAGCATATTTTCTCAAAGTGTTAAAAATGTCGAATTTTGTACCAGAAAGTAATGATTTGTGGAAAGCATTCATTTTTTGTTTTCATTTGAAGAAAAGTGCTGCAGAGTCGCATCGAATGCTTGGCGAGGCATATGGTGATCATGCTCTATCAGAAGCAACGTGCAAAAGATGGTTTCGATGGTTCAGAAATAATGATTTTGATGTGAGAAATGAAGAACGCGGAAGACCACCAGAAAAGTTTGAAGACGCCGAATTGCAAACGATATTGGATGGAGGTGACACTTTGAGTCAAAAGCAAATGACAGCAATGTTAAATGTTGCACAACAAACAATTTCTGACCGTTTAAAAGCTATGGGAAAGATCCAAAAGTGTGGAAAATGGGTGCCACATGAATTGAATGACAGACAGATGAAAAACCGAAAAAACACTTGTGAAATTTTGCTTTAAAGACACGAAAGAAAATCGGTTTTGCATCGGATTGTTACTGTCGATGAAAAATGGATTTATTTCATATCATGGGTTAATCTGGGACAACCATCAACATCGACTGCAAAACCAGATCGATTCGGCAAGAAGACAATGCTGTCTGTTTGGTGGGACCAGAAAGGTGTGCTGTACCACGAACTGTACCTGGTGAAACCGTTAATACTGATCGCTGCCGACAACAAATGATCAATTTGAACCATGCATTTATCGAGAAACGACCAGAATGGGCCAGAAGACATGCAAGGTGATTTTGCTCCATGATAATGCACCTGCACACAAAGCAAAACCGGTTCAGGATACAATCAAAACACTTGGCTGGGAGCAGCTACCCCACCCACCGTATTCACCAGACTTGGCTCCTTCCGACTGCTATTTGTTTTCATCGATGGGACACGCATTAGCTGAACAGCACTTTGATTCCTACGAGGAGGTCGAAAATTGGGTGTCTGATTGGTTTGCTTTAAAAGACGAACAATTTTATTGGCGTGGTATTCACAAATTTACAGAAGGTGGTCCAAATGTGTAGAAAACAATGGCCAATACTTTAAATAAAATGTTTTTTCTTTCCCATTAATAATTAGTGTTTTATTTTCAAAAAAAAAAAAATATTACATTTCATACCGGTATGCAAAAAAACATGGTCAAATTACACCATTGGCATCTAAACCGCACAGAACTGTTAATTTTCCTGAGTTCAGTAGCTCCTCGTGAATCGTCTGTGTTACTTTTCGCCAAACCCATGCAGCCAGAAAATGATGGCGACTAAAAGTGTACTTTGGTATTAAATTCGAATTACTTGCAAACGTTGTTCACGTGGGTACTGCTGAATTGCCAACTAAATATAAATATAAATAACAAAAGGAAAACAACTTTTAAAAACATGTCCCCGTTTATCGTTCATTCCGAAAGAAACTCTTCATTCATATTTTTTCGCGTTTACCATACAAGTGTTTACCCGCATACATACTCACAATAATCACGCCGTCATCCTTCATATCTAGCACGATCAATGCAAATCTAGCCAACCGTGTACACTTGTCTATTTGGATCTTGTAATTGTAATAATTTCAAGATTTGTAGTCCTCGATTGAGTTTAACGTGGAAAGTAAAAAATTTTGTTTATGTTAACGAAACCGTAAAAGGTTTACTGGAATCGCTCTTTTGACAAATATCCGTACACAGCCTTGCAATCAAATTTGTTAAATATTATTATTTGAAAACATTTAATCGAATTTGAAATCGAAATCAATTTGCTTAAGGCGCATGTATTTTCTGACAGATCGAGTGAAAATGTGCAGTGCTTGAAAGTTCTCCACATTTGAATGAATGATTTTTTTTTTAAAATGCCACTTTACGATCATAAATTGAGTGTTATAATGAATCGAAGGCATCTCGCCTTGGTGAAAGGGCTCACATTTTTGTTGGGCATTAACATAACCACCCCATCGACATTCAAAGATGCCCTTCGGATGTAAGTTAATTATCCAGAACTTGAATGTAATACAAAACAACTCCCTTTCTAGATACAGTGCCCTTCTGCTCGTTGGAAACGCCGTCTCAATCTACGGACAAGTTTGCTTCATTGTGCACTTCAGACACAACATCGCCACCATAGCTGAGGTGAGTTGAATCTTCTTGAATGGAAGTCAGTGTCTAAAGCCCAGCACATGTGCAGGCCATAATGTTGACACTGCAAGTGTTGATTTCTGATTTCAAGTTGGTGTACCTGATGTTTTCCCAGCGTCGGTTCTACGAAATTCTACACCAGATTGAGAACGAGGATATTTTGAACCAAATCAAATATTTATCCGGCGGTGACATAGAAATGCAATAATTTTGTCTGTCTTGTAACTGGGAGTATTTGTATTTTTTAAAACACAGATACAACCGCCTTTAACAGGGGCCTGCGAAAGGATCTTCGCACAATCCTTGACGAATGCTGGAGCAATGCCGCGAAACAGTTTATGTTTTTCACACTGTCGTGCGTGGCTATTTCTGGGTACTACTCCATTAGCTCTCAAGTTTCTAATTTCTACAACTGGTACATAGGCAACCAAAACTATACTATCACTCTACGTAAGTGTGAAACGTTGCCGTAAGTTTAACTGGATGGAGATGAGTCCTTTTTTGCAGCACACCCCACGTACTTTCCTGAATGGCAAGCTCGCATGAATCAACTCTCGTACTATGTGCCACTGGCATTTGCGGGGATAAGTGCAAGTTTTCTTGCTGGAGTGGGTGAGTTGTTTTTGTGTGTATATGGTAAAGTAATCTTGCCTTAGTTCTAGAAGAATACTTAAAACTAGCTTACATTTATCTTAACAATAGTTCTTAAATATAACTAACTAACCATTACGAGGTGCTCTAAGGTATTCTTTATTTAATTTACAAAGTTTTGTTAGTGGCGCCCCTATATAACTCTGAACTTACTGATTGATTTCTTACTTTAAATACTTTGCCTAACAGGTGCAATCAGTTTCGATGGAATATTTATATTCATCGCATTGCATTGCGTTGCCATGGTTCGCATTCTCAAGAAACTAGTTGCCCACACAACTGCCAAGGACGTACCCCAGCGCTTGCGGTTACACATCCTCAAGGAATGCATCGACCATCACGAGAGGACATACCAGTTAAGAGGTCAGCTCAATATCCCGTGCTGTGCTTAGCTGTAATTTCAATTCACAGGTTATGCACAGATTTCAACAAGCTTTTCTTTCACATCAGCCTCCTGCAACTTCTCCTCAGTCTGGTGATCCTCGGAGTGGTCATGTTTCAGGCCTCCGTTGGCGTTGTTCGTAGACTAGATTTTATTCTGTCCATTTTTACTTATTGTGTTTGTATGTAGGAGAGAGACCTGACGATAGCCATCAGAATGGTCATGTACATGAGTGCAGCTGGCTACGAGGTTGTCATATACTGCTTCAACGGGCAGTTGATAACAAACGAGGTGAGATAAACTTCCCTAACGATATTCGAATGAAAAATTGACCACCCTTAGTTGTGTAGTTTGATGACCTTCACTTTGCGTGGTTTAGCTGCGAGTGGTACAATGAGTCAAGGGAGTTTAAGCGATTGATCCGAATGATGATAATGCGAACTAACACAGGCTTTACGATGAATGCATCCTGGTTCAGCAAACTGTCCATGGCCACTTTTTTGGCGGTAATTAAGATACAAAAGACACGACTAACACATGTATCTCATTTCTGCTTGTATAACATTTTTGCAGCTGGCTAAGACAAGTGGATCCTACTTCTTGTTGCTGAGAAAGTTTAATGAGTAAATAAAGCTCTTAAACACCTCTGTGCATTGCACACACCAACTAAACATTGATTTTGTCTAGTCTTGCTTATCTGCACTTTGCTTTTTTATTCTTTGACACGTGAACTTGAAAAGAAGATTTGAAGATTGAATGATTTGTTTCTTGCACACTGTAGATTAATATGGGAAAATACGGGATCAGTCTGAAAAAGGTTTTTTAAGGTTAGTTTGAAAGAGGCTTTTGTAAATATCGGTAAAGTAGCAGCAATATTAAAAAATTAAATCATTTGAAAAAATTAAAAATTTGTTGCAACTTTAACTATTAGTTTTAGTTTTTAAATTTATTTTTTATTTATTGTTTTTTATTTTTTATTTTTTTTTATGTGTAGAGATAAAAATGTTTAAACTAGTTATACAATATGTTAAAATGAGAACTTTCGTCTATGCGGGTGCTCTAAGTCAATCTTATTATTAATGTTATTGCCTTTCAGCATCTTATTTTTTAATTTTAGTTAGTTATAAAAACTTTGGACTCTTTATTGTTTAATACCAAGAACAAGTTGATAAAGAACTTTAAAGTATGATCAAATATCTAAAAAAAATAAAGCCTAACCTACCCATGTTCTAATTAAACTAACTACTTAAAAGTATTTACATAAATTTAATTTTAATAACAACCACTAACCAGCTATTATTATTGTATCTTTTTTGTATTTTTTTTATTTTTTTCATAATTTTTGTTGTTTAATTCTATTCTATTCTAAATTTTTCTATGTGTCAAGTGGCCGTAGAACCAACAATGTCAACTGACGATGAAAGGAGCACTTGATGTGGTTGCAGCCACGAATAAAATCCTAGATCTTTATCACTCTCTGTTCTATCACAAAAATATATGGACTTGCACTTAATCGGAGATCTTTTGGGCATACTGTTGGTATGGTTGCACTTAATCGGAGATCTTTTGGGCATACTGTTGGTATATCGCTGTTGTAACGCAGCCCCTTGTCTACTATCCTCCGGCAACATCATAGTTCCACGTTCATAAAACGTCTGGTTTTTATCAGCAAAAAAGTGAACCAGTTACAATTTGACATCATCAACTTTTTGGAAATTTTTACCAATCAAAGAGTCTTGCAAGGGTTGAAATAAAAAGTGTTCAGATGGTGCAAGATCAGGACTTAATACTGGATGAGGCAAAACATCCCAACCAAGCTCAAATAATTTTTTCCGTGTGATCAAAGCTGTTTTTGATTTTAAGATTTCAGTGTATTTTTATTTTGCTTAATTTTGTATTTTGCTTAATTTTCATTTTCTTACATGCTAGACAAAATTTTTTAAAACCAGCTTACAAATATAATCTACTGAACTTTATTCTGATTTACTGACGCTTTATGAGTACTCTAAGCTAATCTAGAGTTTTCGGTTTATGCCTTTCGGCTTCTGATATTTTAAATTCAGTACTTAAACCTGTATACAATTTTTTAACTAAACTTTTTATCGTAACTATCCTGCCTAAAAAAATGAACTTAAACTTAAACTTACATATAGTATTTACATCTTTATAACCTGGCCTAAGATGTGTGTGGCATTGCATTATAATGATGGAATTCAACACCTTTTTTGATTTGTCAATTCAAACCGCTTTTCTTCCACTGCATAGTTAATTTCAGTTAGCTGTTCAATGTAAGCATCTAAATTGATTGAGCAGTTGATTGGTGAAAGTTCAAGATGAACAATTCCTCTGTAATCCCATCAAACTGATAACCTAACTTTCTTTTATTGAATATCCGCTTTTAATGTTGTTCAAAGTTCAAAGTGAACAATTCCTCTGTAATCCCATCAAACTGATAACCTAACTTTCTTTTATTGAATATCCGCTTTTAATGTTGTTTCAGCTGGTTCACCTGGCTTGCTGAACTATCTTATCTAATTGTCATTGTCGCAAATAACCCACTTTTCATCACCAGTTATTTTAAAACTGGATAGTTTTCATTGCGTTTCTTTAAACGTTTAAACGATTTTCCTTCAGTTCATGAGTTCATTGAGTTTTCGCACATAGCAAATTTTGTTTCACGCGACTAAGCGCATACACCTATCATTACTTCATATTCGTGCTGTTTTAAGGCCGACCACTTTTTGTTTTGTTTTTTTTTTTTTGGTATACAATCATAACTGAATACATATCTTAAACAAGAGTACACCTAAGTCTGTTTTTACACGGTAGATTGGTTCCAGAAGAAGCCGTGTAAAAAAAACCGTGTAAAAAAAGACATTGATCGTATACAAAAATGGGTGATTTGTTCCTAATCTCTAAAACCTATCAAAATTAGTGAAAAACAAGAATTTTTAAGAACAAGAATTCATGTTTATTTTATTAAATCAAATATATAATGCTTATTTTCACAAGCATAGTAATTAATGATAAAAAAGATATGCACTCTAATCTTAAAAGTAATATAAATTAAATGTATGGCAAGTTCAGGAACTTAACAACTATGTTGTGAACGAAAAGAATAGGTTATTCAATTTTTAAGGTAAAAAATAAAATAAAATAAAATAAGTGATAATCATAAATACAGCAACATAAATTTAATTGCTGTCGTCATCAGTTATTCGCATTCGCTTGCTTCGAACGCGTATACATTCACTATCATCGCTGGAATAATTTTGAACTGGACTTTCTCTTGCTCGTTCGGCATCTACATTTTGAAAAATGAACTCTGTTATGAGCCGTTTTTCGCCAATTCTTGCTACCTCTTTGTATAATTCCTTGTAACGAGCCATACAAGAATTCAGCTCACGTTGGAATTGTGCAGCTCTTTCGACATTGGGATCATTTTTGACGAAATGGTGTCCTAATTTAATTTAAGTTGAAGCCGTTCTTGAATTAAATTTTCAGTTAATTTTACAGGTTCTTCACTATCACTGCTTTCCATAACATCAGCATTCTGTGAGGCAAAATGTAATATTTCGTCTTCGCTAAGAAATTTAAGTACATAAAATTTCAAATCGTGCTAAATGGAATAAAATCGTGTAAAAAAATTAAAAATATTCAATTTTCAAACCGTGTTATATCAAAACCGTGTAAAAAAAGACCGTGTAAAAACAGACTTAGGTGTATATGCCAAATTCGCAGACAGGCGAGTTCCTACCGGTACTTTTCGCATGAAAAAGGAAACAACATCTGAAATGTCAATCAGATGTCACGAGAGCGTTATACCCAAGCTTCGCAGAATCGATACATGCAAATTTGTTCAGGAATGAAGCAACAAATGTCCCTGATGATCATTTCTGCACACGCTTTTGAACTGAAAAGACCGATATTCTCTACTTTGTGCGAAAATATAAAAAACATGCGAAAACAGACTACTTTGTCAACGAGAATGCTCATAATCAAGCTATTTTGCGAAGGAAGTCGATGCGAAAAATAGGAGAAACTTTAGGGCGATCACATGCAACGGTACAAAAAATAATAAACAATGATTGATATGAAGGAACACTAAAAAACAGACCTGGAAGGGGAAGAAAAAAAATTGCTCCCAGAACAAAACGAGCGGTATATTGGTCGGACAATCAAGTCCAATCCAAAATCTAGCGTTCCAAAGTTGACGGCTGAGGTGTCATCCGTAATTTATGAGCCTCTTTCAGTGGAAACCGTCCGCAGAGTCTTGAGAAAGAATAATTTAAATGGTAGGATCGTCCGAAGAAAACCGTACATTTCCCTGGTTAATAGGAAGAAAAGATTGGCGTTTGCTAGACAATATGTAAGCCACCCGGAAAGTTTTTGGGACGGTATTTTGTTTTCAGATGAAACAAAAATAAATTTATTTCGGTCTGATGGCAAACAAATTGTTTGGAGGGAATTAAATACAGCTCTCAAAGCTAAAAATATAAAGTCAACCATAAAACACAGGGGAGGATCTGTGCTGTTGTGGGGTTGTATGGCTTCAAATGGCTGTGGAAAGTTCGAATTTATAGAAAATACCATGGACAAAATTTGGTATTTGAATATTTTAAAACGAAATTTACGAAGGTTCGTAGTAAAATTAGGCCTACCTTCGATTTTCTACTTCCAACAAGATAACGATCCGAAGAACACCTCCTATTTAGTACGCGAATGGTTGCTTTATAACGCTCCAAAGCAGCTAAAAACATGTAACACATGAAGATTCTCCGCTAAGTCACTTGTTGAACTGTTACGATTCGTATCGGTTATTGCTTTGCTTTGGTCGTCATCAAGTTCAACTGGACGACCAGAGCGTTTTTCCGCTTTGAGTGAAAAATCACCAAAACGAAATTTGACAAAACAATTCTGACACTGCCGTTCTTTAGGTGCTACGTCACCATAAACAACACTTCACTTTTTGAGAGCTTCCGATGAGTTTCTTCCTTTCCGAAAATGAAAAAGCAAAATATGATGAAATTTTCGTTTTGATTTCCCTTTTTTTACCCAAAAAAACTACACAACCGATCAACATTTTTTTTTACGGGGTGACAGGTGAAGTACCAACTATCAACATGTTTGACATTTCCATTACGTCGGCAAACCTTAAAATTCAATTAAAGTCATTCATGAGTGAGCTCTGCAATGGCTCACTTTCCAACCCAAAAAAGCATCCCGTGGAACGCTCCACTTCGGCGAGCGTTCTCATGAAACGCATCAGTAGGCTCCGAAAGTAAGTTTGTTGTGGAAAGTCATCGATCGTGCTACGAGCTAAAATTATCCACCCTTTTTTTTTATGAAAAAGCTCCTTGCGATAGAATTTCTTGTACCCAGACTCGGGTTTTCTGTATTTCTTGTTCTGTATTTCTTGAAACAAGCGCTGAGACATTGCCTCTCGAACGTCCTTATATTTGCCATCTCGAAGAACTCACGTTGAACCACACTGGACAGGCATAGACAATAACTAGCCGGGCTAGGGCCGTGTATCAAATCAGCCATACTTTAGAGTCAAGTGAGGTATTTGATATGACAACCTACTTGCCATAGCGAAGGCTTTATTGGCTTCCTTTAGAGTTTTAGCTGTATAGGTCCAGCCAGATGATGTGACTGGATTTATGAATCACATGATTCAAAATCACATCCGTATCACTATTTATAGTGACAACGGAAACACTGATGGAGGAAAGACCATCTGTGGCGGGATGGCGGCTAACAGACCCAGGATTTGAGGAAACCTGACAGCTTGACCAGAGGCTATATTCTGATGCCACGGGTCAGGGGCCCCTGGAACTTCGGTTCCAGCCTGACCGTGCGGTAGGCTCCCTTGTGGGAGTTTCGTGGTGACTGTGGTTTACCACCTAACATCGCGGGTAGAGTCGAGGAAAGTGTACTGTGCAGACCTAGGTCTTGAAAGACCCTAACTGGTTGGGACAGCTTGACCAGAAACTATATTCTGGGGCCAAGGGTGGTCACAAGTTCTTGGCTCTTCGGTTTCAGCCTGGCCGAGTGGTAAACGCCCACTGGGAGAGTATCGTGGTGGCTCTGGTTTAGCACCCAACATCGCGGATAGAATCGAGGTTAGTGTATTGTGCTGACTTGTATAGTTGCTGTTCACTCTGAGCTAGACAGGGTTAGGACACTATTCCGGCTTAGGGTGGAGTTGCATTCTCAACCAAGCGCAGCGTCCTAGATAGCGGCAGAGGTTTAAGGAAGGCCTCGCATCAAACCAAAGTGGAGTGATTGTCTCTCCAGTATGGTCTCAATTTGGTACTCGGGTAACTACGGCGTTTAGTCTTGCGTTATCCACGACCCCGTGATATAATCCATAAAGGCAGGTAATCACGTAAACTCAAATCTCACTTCTGGATAGGTATTACCATACAGAGACTGGTTCAACCAAATGCCAATATGTCGTCTTTCTGTTTTTCCAGCTAATGGCCGTCTCTGTGGGTCCAAGATGCTGAACTTACACCATGTTTCTACATATCCCTGGTCATGCATAACAGGGTAGTGAAGAGGATGGTCTTACACTTCTAGTCGTTGATTTTCAACTCCCAGTCGTCCCAAAATGGTTGGATTTTTTCGAAGTAGCGTTGCAAAAGTATGTTAATGAAATCTTAATTATTCATTTTAAATTAAATATATTCATTTAAATTATATTCATTTAAATTCTTATAATCATTCAAATTTGTTGTTTTAGTTCTCTAGAGGAATCTTCACTGAACACAATTGAAGATGATTCAACAGCAGCAGATCGGATAAACAAATCGCCCACACATCTTGAAACCCGAAAGCTTACTAGTCTTAACAAATAGGCTTGCGGAGTTATAAGTGGAATTATCTAATTGAGTGGGAAATTTGCATGTGCAAAAAAGAGACTTCCCAATTGGTGATTCAGGATAAATTAGGTAAACCAGCAATGTTCCGTCATGTTAGTACACAGGTCTCCATATAATTTATTAAGTTACCAAACCACAATAACCGCAAAATTAACAACAAATGCCGTATAAAAGGGCTGTTTCCCAGTTGGAAGATAGAAGTTTGAGTTTTCCTTCTTGTGAAGTTTTAAAGTGAACACAACGGGGGTATAAGATACGGATTTCAATTTTATTCTGTGCGAAATATATTACAGTCAAATAGAAAATAAAAACGAAACCTTTAAGTCGGCCTCAGCAGCTGAGGTGCTTAGTTTCTTAAATGAGTTGACTTTCATAGCGAAAGAATTTTTTACCATATTTACATTTGAATCTCTTCTTATACCTTCGAAATTTGATACATTCTGTAGCCAAGACGTAAATGTGTAAATCTTCCCGAAAAAATGGAAAACTTAACTTAATATTTTCTTTATTCTTTCACAGTGGTTGATTCTAGTCCTGGTTTGATTTTTCAATGTCAGAAGTAATCCCAGAATGAGGAACAAGAAAAGCCGCCCGGCACGTCTAATATTCCTCTTACAGCAGAGAACTATTGAGACTTTCAACTGATTACATTCACAAGATGTTTACTAAATTTTAACTTAGGATTTGTTGTCCTTTTTTATTTGGTGATGTTTATCTGAGCTATAGTGGGTTAAGAGATTAAGAGTAACACTTGTATTTCCGGGAAAATTAATTGGAAAGGTCTCAGTAATGAATGAAATTTAGTTTTACGTTAGCTTTGGTCACCTTAAAATCCACCTATCAACTCAAGACTGAGTTTTTCAATCACTTACATCGAGGATTCAGTCTTATACATCGCCTAAAAAATGGTGTCTGATGGAAGCTCATTTGGAAAACCTATTTTTTAATAATAATAATTGTTGGCGCTACAGTCCAAAGAAGGACCAGGGCCTAGCTTGCTCATCAACTACTCGTGTTGTGCGCGCTACTGTTCTCTCACGAGTAGAAGGGACCTACAGTTTTTTGCCGACTCCGAACGGCGAAATTTGAGAAGCTTTCTTAAACAGTTATTACTCTTTGAGTGTTGTCAGCAGCTCGAAAGAGGTGGTGCCGTGAAATATTAGAAAAATTGGTGTTGAACTGGGAGTCGAACCTAGACCCTTCGGCGTGTGAGCGTCGCACTCTACCCACTACGCCACGGCGACCACATTTTTTGCCTTCGTTAATTTTTTCTGTAGGAATACTTACACAATCGTAGAAATGGCCACCATGGCAGAGTGAGTATCTAAGACCTTACTGGCTTTTAAGACCGATTTTCGAATTGAATATGTCGTATATTTTCACGAGGCCTTCTCTTTCAAGCTGCTGGCACACTCAATGAGTGGAAAAGTCTTGACAATTTGAAGTAAAAACTAAAAGCAAGCACAACACGAGTATAAGTTAAGTCTTGACTATTGCACTGACGAATATATAAGGGCTTTTAAATTGTTTCTTTCATTAAGAGCTCACAATGAAAAAAAAAAATATGAAAATCAATTTTTCAACCACTTGCATAGTTCCCTAAATAATAATAATAATTGGGTGGCCCTACAGACCACAGGGGGACCAGGGCCTAGCTTGCTCATCAACTATTCGTGTTGTGCGCGCCATTGTTCTCTCACGAGTAGAAGGGACCTAAAGTTTTTTTGCCGACTCTGAACGGCGAAGTTTGAGGAGCTTTTTCTTAGACAGTTATTGCTCGTTGAGTGTTGTCAGCAGCTCGAAAGATATGGTGCCGTGCAAAAATTCGAGGTGTTCAGCCGGGAATCGAACCCGGACCTTCGGTGCCTGAGTGTCGTACACTACCGACTATGCCACCCCGGCTAACAGTTCTCTAAATGTTTTCAATAAATTTTAAAATATTAACGCTCCTCCGACACTTTCGAATGGACACCACAGTAATGCAGGGCAGCTTGACTCATTAAACACCAGGTCGCAGTTAAGGTCTAGAAATCATAAAATACGGTCAAATTGACACAGAAGCAAAAGGACAAGGAAGATATTATTCTTTTTTTGGCTCTATGGTATAGTCCGTATAAAGCTGGGCTTCAACCAACAATTGTCTTTAACCAGAACGATATTTTGTAAATTACTTTCGCTTGGGCACACCAAGTGAATTGAGGCGTGCTACTTCTGTGTGTCATAACGTTGCGCACTGAAGCATCTTCTGTCTTCTTATGCCCTTGCTCTACTCGACTTATTCATCTTAAGAGTCAAAGACACTATTTGAATATTCCCCTTCGAGAAGGCAGTTGAAAAACCGTTTGGGAGATTATGCATTTGTGCATAAGTATGACATTTAAGAAGAGCCATTCCAGTGCGTCATCACGTCTACAAGTTCTTTTGTTAGTAAAAGTCTCTGTAAATTCGTTAATAACCTTCATAGATGATTAAAGCAGAAATGTCAATAAAACGACGCCTCAAAGACTGAACAGGTCGCTCCGTCGCCTTGGAGCCGTTTGTGAAAATCCCTCGTCCCGGTTCAGTATACCGCCTTGAAATCGATGAATCGGTAAAAAAAATTGATCGGATTTCCACGGGTCTTTTCCAAGATCCGCCCTAGTACAAAAATTTGGTCGATGATGTACTGAGCTAGCTTGAATGATAATGGCATTTCAATTCCTTGGCGGATGGTTTCAAGCTGCCATACAAAATAGCCTGGAGGATCTTATATGTGGAGTTAAGGATACTGATCCATCGATTGGTCCTGTTGAAGTTGTGCCTGTGTATCGGAAAAACAACGCTGAGATTTCACTCTTCAGGCAATCTTTCCTCCGACCATATCTTACAGTTGAGCTGATGTATGTGTCCAATTTCCATTCATCTTTTCACATATAAGGTTCAATTGTCTGATAGGGTAATTAGTACTGTCGCGGGGGCGTAGTGGGTAGAGTGCGACACTCAGACACCGAAGATCCGGGTTCGATTCCCGACTGAATACCTCGAATTTTTCACGGTACCACCTCTTTCGATCTGTTAACGGTACTCAAAGAGCAATAACTGTCTAAGAAAAAGCTCCTCAAACTTCGCCGTTCGGAATCTGCAAAACACTGAAGGCGATGAGCAATGTAGGCCCTGGTCCCGGCCCCTGTGGACTGATGCCCCATACAATTATTATCATTATTATTACTGGAAATTCACTTGTCAACCTAAAAGTGAGCTGTTTAATCACTAACTTCATAGGATTCAGTCTTAGACATCCTCTAAAACGGTGTCAGATGGAAACTCATTGGGGAAACTAATCTTTTTGCCTTCGTTAATATTTTTCACGTAGAAGTATTCCAATTATCGTAGGAGTGGCCGCCATGGTGTAGTGGATAACGTGCGGCACTCACACCCCAAGGCATCGAGCCTCGTTTCTCAGACTGTAATCGTCGGCGCCACATATTTCGAGATTCTGATACATTCAATGAGCGGAAAGGCGTGGAAAACTTCGCCGTTTGAAGCGTAAAATTAAAAGGAAGAGCAGAAGAACCATAACACGCACAACACGAACAAAAACATGACCCTGATTGCATTGTTTAGATTGTTACATTGTGTATTAGTGCGCACAATGAATATCAATTTTTCAACCACTCACATAGTTCTCTGAATGAAGTTCTCTCAATGAATTTCTTACTTCTTACTACTTCTCAAATTTTGACATCCTTAGTCAGCAACAAACTGTAGGTTCCTTCTCCTCGTGAGGGAACAGTAGGGCGCATAACACGATTAGTTGTTGCTAGGCCCTGGTCAACTGTGAAACGTCGTGCCATGTCTACCTGTAGTCAAACTTTGGATTTTTTTTCGCTAAATTCCAGCACATCAGAGGCTGCCTCTTAGACACAAGGACAAAATTCGAGTTAATTTAACTGGCAAAATGCAAATTGATCAGGAATCTTGCCTGTCCGCTGGGTGATGAGTTAAAATGTAAAATGTTAGGAATTTTCCTTTAGAGAAAAGTCTGTCCGGATCGACTTTTAAGTTACTTGAGCAAATTTTAAACGATGTTTTGAAGATGAGGAGCGTCTGTCACATCTAACAGCAACCGATTCCTGTACTTTTTTGCTTAGCAAAATGACAGTTGGTTCGACATTGTTAAAGTAGTGAAAGACAAACAAGGTTCTAGTGAGCATTAAAGACATTTTTAAAATATGAGGAGCAAGGATACAAAAGAAATAAGAGATCTCTTTTGGAGATGCTTAAATTGAAAGGTCTAATAATAAGTTGCGAACAATTATCGCATCCATAAGTTTGACTTGGTTTAGTTATTATACGTGTGTTGTGGCAGTGAGTTTCTGAGTAGAACCGGTGATTTCCTTGCATGCATGTGCCGAAACCAACCAACACTTACAGTTGTAGAAATTACCGTTGCCTTCGTATTTCGATCATTAAATGCAGAAAACAAAAGGAAAATCGAGCAATAAGAAATATTAGATCGGCGTTCGTTACTTAAGCAAAATGGCTTTCCACCATTCAATTCTACAACGCAAGAACAATCGAAGGTTGTGCCTTTTGACAAAGATTACATTTGTTTTGGGAGTGAATATAACTTCACCATCAACGCGCAAAGACGCCCTGAGGATGTAAGTCAATTCAGTGTCATGGTAGACCAGACGCTATTTTCTTCATGTTTACAGAATATCAGTGTTCCTCATGGTTATCGGTTGCATGGATCTCTACGGGCACATTGCTTTCATCTATAGGCACCGGCACAGTATTTTAACGGCAGCAGAGGTAAGCTTAGGGGAACGCCATAAACTTTGATTCTGAGAAAACAAAATCTTTTAGAGCATTGGAACGTTTTTACAAACCTTACTGGCTATACTTAAGCTCGGTTACTTCTGTTTTGTGCAGCGCCGATTCCACTTTATTTTGAATAAGGTGAAGACACATGAGCTTGTTGATAAAATTTCTCTCCTGAGCAATGGTAAGGAACCCCGCTATTCTTAAATATTTCTTTTAAACTCTTGTTTTCCTTGCAGTTACTCCCTACAATGAACAGTTACGATCGGAAGCTCGTAAAATTCTTGATCGCTGCTGGAACATTGCTCTGAAACAGTTCTATTACTACACAATCAGCGTTGCGTGCATCGTCAGCTGGTATGTCTTTGGTGCGTTGGCCATAAACACATACCAGGCCTACATTGGAAACACAAATCACACGAATATTCTTGGTAAGGCTCTAAATCCTCTTTGTGTCGCAAACGTGATCTTCAGTCTTGGTGTAGCTTTTCCGACCTTGTTTCCATTTTGTGAGGACAGGATGAATGAGTTTCCCTGCTACCCCATCCTCACATTTGTTGTAGGGACATCGGTCATCGTTGCTGGATTGGGTAGGTGCATTTGGAATTAAAATGATTAAATGTTTGACTTAAGACTTGTTTGGTTTTTAGGTGCCATAAGTTTTGATACAATGTTTCTCTTTATTTCCCTGCACATCGTTGCTCTTTTTCGAATCCTTCGAAAAATGATACGCTTCACTTCAACCGCGCCAAAGGAACTGCGCTTGGACTATCTTCGCGAATGTATTCTTCATTTCGAAAGGACATACCAGTACTGTATGAGCTTGTTCAATTGCAGTTGTAAATTAACTTTTTGTTAATCTAGGTTCTGCCTCGAACTCAACAATCTATATATGCACATGTCTCTAGTCATATTTCTGTGCAGTTTGATTATCTACGGCACAGTCGTCTTACAGCTGACTTTTGGTTTTGTAAGCTTTTAAAACTGCCATTTATGTAAGCTTATGTTGGACTATAAATGATACCTCTCCTAGGAAACAGATTTCGTCATATTTGTTCGAAAGGTCATCTACATCTGTGCAGCTGGTTACTCAGTAGTTATTTTTTGCTGGAACTCACAGCTTATTACAGATGAGGTAAGAGGACTGCCGCTGCTCTATACACTTTTACTTAATCCCTATTTTGCTTTGATTTAAGGCTGACGCGCTGAGTTTTACTTGGTACGACTGTGAGTGGTACAGCGAGTCCAGGGAGTTCAAGTGGCTCATCCACATGATGATAATGCGATCCAACCGGACCCTGCACATGAAGTGCTCCTGGTTTACTACCATGTCTCTGCCGACTCTTATGTCGGTTTGTATCGAAATTTTTAAAATTATTTTCAGTTTTCTTTACCACGTCTTTTTCTTTAGATCATAAGAACCAGTAGTTCCTGTTTTCTGTTGTTGCGTAACTTTGCTTTTGACAACGTCAACTAATCGGGAATGCAAATGTTGTCTTGCCGTAATCGATTCAACTGAGACCCCAGTCGCGGATGAGACTATTCACAGTTCACATTATTTGCTTCTTTTTCAAGCCATGGAGATCAAAATAAATTACACCACTGCATAGATCCGCACCGATTCAATAAAATGCAATTCTTTTTAAATATTTTACTTTTCACGTTCACATATTTTGCACGTTTTAGTAATTTATTCAGAGCAATAAAGTTTGTTGGCGCATATGAGCTCAGGAATTATTTTATCTTGAATTTCCGTAATGAGGGCGGGAGTTCCAACTTTACAGTTTTGGTCTCACACAACTTTATTAACCAAACACAACCTTATTATGTCTGTTACTGCAAAAATTGGACCAAAATTCTTCAGCATCTGAAAACGACCTGACCGTCTACATTATGCAAATGTCGTCCGCCAAAATTTTGAGTTTGTAATACATTTACTTCTGTACGCACATCAATTAATTTGACAGAAAACTAACAATCTACCCACAACAATTTCTTGTTTAAAAATGGGCAGGATGAGGAAATACTTTACTCTCTCGTGATAGCGCTCATTTGACGTAAAGCCCATTTTTTTCGGTATACTGTTTTGTGCTGTTTGTTTCGGGTACGGGAACACACCTATGAATCAGGTCTTTGACAGATGCTGTAAGACATTTGGAATAATTTCCGCAGTTACAGATCTGACGTTATTGCAGGTCTGGTAATCGTCTGAAAAGGGCTTAACCAGAATACAATTTAAATGTTCATTGGTACGGTTCTGCTGCCAGGCTTAAACAACAAGTTGCTATAACATCTGAAGCCTTAAGAGTGATAGATGTTATTGAACGTACAAATAGGTTTTTGTCAAATGTTTTGTGGTTCGAAATTCTTCAATGCATCATTTTATTAATAATTTATCATATTTACTGAGCTCTTGTTCTGTTGACGGTAAAAAACTATGGATTTAGTATCTTCGTAAGACCTAGCTAGATACAGCGAACTACGTTATATTCTGATCATCACACTTAACCCATTTCATCGATTTCAATTTTTCTAAAGTAAAATGCAAAGGACGTCAAAACAACACTTTGCCAATTGTGTCTGATTTTAATTGATTAGATGATTTACCCTTACCCGTTCGTAAGTATGCGATTCCGAATAGTTTAAATAGCAACTTAATAGCTTCCTTGGGGCATACTGTGAAAGCCATTTTTATGATTAGCATTTCAATATTTCAGCTGTTTTTGAAGATTAGGAAACCTTTCATCATTTACTGAGGTCTTTTCGATACGAAAGAAATCTTCAATAGCAGTTGAAAATTTTCCATCAGTGATGGTCTCAAATATGCATGCACATATGCACGTTAACTATATTTGAGGTTGTATGCGGGATTTACAGTGGGTTGCCAAATTAATAGGGACAGTCAGATTTTTTTTATCAATTTCTTCTTTGGGCACATTTGAATGCACTTTTAAGTGGTTTAAGGTTTAGTTACTTTCGCCAAATTTTTGTAACTCAAACCTTAAGTGAATTTCATGTGCTGAAGGATTTGTTTTTTTTCTACAAATATTTTAATAACGCGAGAGGCGCCGAGTCCTTTATACGTGAAGTGAAATGAAATACGTACCTAGTTGGTTTAAATATAAATTTCGTAATTTTCTGCAGTAATAATTAATTAATAATAATAATAATTGTTGGCGCTACAGTCCAAAGGGGGACCAGGGCCTAGCTTGCTCATCAACTACTAGTGTTTTGCGAGCTACTGTTCTCTCACAAGTAGAAGGGACCTACAGTTTTTTGCCGACTCCGAACGGCGAAATTTGAGAAGCTTTCTTAGACAGTTATTACTCTTTGAGTGTTGTCAGCAGCTCGAAAGAGGTGGTGCCGTTAAATTCGAAAAATTGGTGTTGAGCTGGGAGTCGAACCTAGACCCTTCGGCGTGTGAGCGTCGCACTCTACCCACTACGCCACGGCGACCACAAATAATTAATTCAAAGTAAGTATTATTGTATAGTTATTCATAAAAAAGTGATTTGGAGGGTATTTAAGAACAAATTATTTTTTTTTTTTTTTTTGCTTTAAGTATGTTTCTAGGGCTAGATCTGACTCCCAGGAAAAAAATCGGAGGTTAAAACCCTTCTCCTGCATACCAATAACTCTCAAAGACAAATAGCAGAGCTAGCCGGCGTTTCTAAGTCTGCTGTTAATAAAATAAAAATAAATTTGGACCAAACTCAGCCATTTTCATCCAAACGGAGGGGCAAATGTGTGAGAAAACGGATCACAACACCTTGGACTGATAGGAAAATTCGTGATATCTGTTTGCAAAACAGGAAGCAAAGTGCTGGTCTTTTAACACTGATGGTTCAGGAATCTGGAATACCAATTTCTAAAAGAACTTTACACCGAAGATTAGCAGAGGAAGACTTTACAGGTCATCGGCCAGTTAAGAAACCGCGGTTGACAGAGATAATGACGAAGAAACGGCTTGCCTGGGCTCGTGAGCACCGTTTTAAGACTGTTAAAGACTGGAGTAAGGTCAGTTTAACTATCTATTTTTAGTTTTAAGTAATAAAATACAATAACAAATCCAACTTCGTCAGGCGACGCCCAGATGAGAAATATCACCCCGCTTGCATTGTGGAACGAGTTAAACATCCCGTTAAAATAATGGTGTGGTCTGTCATAAGCTCGAAAGGTGTTGGGCGTCTGTACATTGTCCAGGGAACCATGAGACAGGACCAATACAAGCAAGTCCTACAAAATCACATGCAACCGCAACTCCAAGAATGGTTTCCGGATGGGGACGAATTTGTGTTTATGCACGATTCAGCACCGTGCCATAAAGCTAGGAGTATAACCACGTTCTTGGCAGGCCACAATATCCCGGTTTTACCTTGGCCTGGGAATTCTCCAGATATGAACCCCATAGAAAACTTATGGGAGATTACCAAAGCGAAAATTACCAAAGAAGTAATTACCACCAAGGTAAAATTAATAGAAAAGCTAATGTCTGGCATCAGAATCCTAAAATAAAAGAAAGTGCAAAAATATGCATAAAAAGCATGCCGAGGCGGATTAAGGCACTCTTAGAAGCCAAAGGAAATATCGCAAAATATTAGCAATTTCTCGAGGCTGTGCTCTGAATACATTTACTTCTTATTTTGGTGTTTCAAATTATATTTTTCATTTTTTATATAACTTTTAAGATATGTATTTAATATTATTAAACATAGTTTAATTAGTTATGGACCAATAATGTCTAAAATATCTTTATTTCATGACTGTCCTTATTAATTTGGCAACCCACTGTAACTACAGACTCAAGCAAGCCGTTTTGTGAACATTTCGTTAAGAGTGTGAAATTTTCTTTTTTATACAGTGTATTGGAATTATGTTGGCTTGGCTTGCGAATACAGGTGTCGCTCGCTAGATATACAGGTGTCCCTCGTTTAACGCTCCAGGAAAATTCCGCGTTATGTGATTCGCGTTATAGAAGATTTAAATTTTGTAAAAAGTTTAGGGCTATGTTGCAATAAGCTTTAAGGTAGCAAATTAAAGACGTTTAAAATTCAAAATTTTTTTAAAAACTTAAAAAAAAACATAATGAAAAAAACAATCGGAAAACTTAAATATTATTCATTAACAAACTTCATTTTGGTGCTTTCCCAAGTCCTTGCCACTGACTTCAAACATCATATTTCGTCGCGCTTTGGGCGTATAACTTCATCAGAAGAAATTTCCTCGGCAAAGTGCTTGTCATTTGATAAGAAACAAATTGTGGTTGTGCGATTGAAAAATCAGTTTTCAGTTTTTTTTACTGTTTTTTTATTTCGTAATAAGGCGCTAGTGGCCGTGGCGTAGTGGGTAGAGTGCGACGCTCACACGCCGAAGGGTCTAGGTTCAACTCCCAGTTCAACACCAATTTTTCTAATATTTCACGGCACCACCTCTTTCGAGCTGCTGACAACACTCAAAGAGTAATAACTGTCTAAGAAAGCTTCTCAAATTTCGCCGTTCGGAGTCGGCAAAAAACTGTAGGTCCCTTCTACTCGTGAGAGAACAGTAGCGCGCACAATACGAGTAGTTGATGAGCAAGCTAGGCCCTGGTCTCCCTTTGGACAGTAGCGCCAACAATTATTATAATAAGGCGCTAGATTCTTCTCTGTTTTCTTCTTGAATTTCTCCATTGACGGGGCATTACCTGAAAAAAAAGAGTTCCTTTCTCTGCCAAATTTAAGCCCTCCTGTATACGCTTTAGGATGAAATCTGGAATTGAATATCTTCCTCAGAATCGATGTCTTAATTTTCATGTGCGATATTTGAAGCGTTATACAAGTCGATATTTCGCGTTGTACTGAAACTGTTTTTTTTTTTAAATCGCGTTATATCGAAAACGCGTTGTAGAAGTACCGCGGCCGACGCCTGTACTGTAATTTTTATTTCAGTTCAAATTCGAGTTCTCATTTGAAAATTGAAAATTTGGTATAATGCTTTCTTGGCAAAGAAATTTTTGAAGAAGCTTTAAAGAAGCACTAAACGAGTGCATCATACGATTTTTGTTTCTATGCAGTAGATTCTGATTTCAAAAAAGAGGTCTTTGGATCAACAACAGAAGTAAATCTAGCAAAATCAACACATGAGAGCAATGCTGTGTGGTCTTTTTTTATCGCAGGCAAAACACAGCCACTCATCTGCTGGCTATTGGAATTGTTTGTGCTCACTGCTCTCACAGCGGGAACAATATCTTTTGCTGTAATCACAAGCACAACTGTAGTTCCTTCTTTGAAATGAGTGTGGACACGCCATCGTTGAACTTGATACGTTACCACGACGAACAGTTCGATGTTTTTTTCGATGAAAAACGTTTTTTTTTTTATGTTACCAAAAGCGGATAAGGAAGCCCTTAGCCTGTTCGAGAGAAAAGTTTTGTGTACGATTTTTGGTCCTGTTTGCGTTGATGGCATCTGGAGTAGAAGGTATAATGACGAATTCTATGGGATGTACAGCGACATGCGCCTGGTCAAGCATTTACGGATACAATGCTTAAGATGGCCAGACCATATATATAGAGAGTATGGACACCACTGTTCCGGCTCGAAAAAGTCTTCAATCAGAGCCATTGGGACAACACAACAGAGGACGGCCTAGACTAAGGTGGCGCACACAAGTGGCAAAGGACCTCAACCAACTTGGGGTGCTCAATTGGGGGCAGCTAGCGAAAGACCGTGCTAGCTGAAGAGGCACTTTGGTTGAGGCCCAGGTCAGGACTGTAGAGCCACAAGAAGAAAAAGAAGAAGAAGAAGAAGAAGAAGAAGAAGAAGAAGAAGAAGAAGAAGAAGAAAAAGAAGAAGAAGAAGAAGAAGAAGAAGAAGAAGAAGAAGAAGAAGAAGAAGAAGAAGAAGAAGAAGAAGAAGAATGTTTTTTTGACTTTGCGCGTAGATTGCATATTTGTGATGCGTTTTACAAAGCCTTCACGTTCACTGCTTGTTGACACACTTTTTCGAAAGTTAATGAATCATCACGTAGTAGCATTTCCTGGATTTTATCACTTTTAACACCAACAATAAATCTGTCTACCTAACCATCATCGAGAATGAGTGGTTTGTGTACTACTAGGCGGTCCTCGAAGAAATTATCCAAACGACATGTTTGGGCTGCAGATTTGAGGCGCACAATAAATTAATTTATTGATTCGTCATCCTCTATATATAAAAAATTTTGTTAAATTTGTACGGTTCTGCTCTTTTGTTCCCTTTTGAAGGAAAATGGTCTCGCAGTATTTTTAATAGTACTTGAAACCATTTCTCTCTCGGCATTTTTGGAATGGTTAATGACATGACTGTTTCATATTCCTCATATTTCCGCGCCAACTACCGTAATGAATTGTGTCGTTTTTGCCACTTTTTGAGTCTCATTTACAAGAAAAATATTTTATTCGGTCCTCATATGGTATGCTTTGAAATAACTGCGCGGAATAAGAGGTTCAATATTACTTACTTATCGCGACATTTTATTTTAATTAAACTGTGCAGCACGTGTTTCACTAATCCTCGTCCCCAACGTTACAATCTTTGTTCAAGTCAAACTAGGTTATTATTTCAAAGTTCTTAAATACGATGTTTATAGCTCGATGGTCAAGATAAGAGAGTAAAACAAACAAAGTAATGCAAAGGAAGTCCAAATAGGTAATTGGTACATGATAGGGTGACACTTTAAGCTAAGAACTAAAATAAGTAGCACATTTTAGAATTCAGTTTATATGCATAACAAGCACCTCTACTTTCCGGAAAAAAATCATGTTCATATAAAATCATTAAGTACAATAGGAATCTCAAATTTCATGTGACGTATCATGTTATGTTATATTTCAACGCCTTATTGGCGCTTTTACAAACTTAAAGCGATGCAAAATTCGGTATTATCAGAAAACTACAATAAAAATAAACACTTCAAAAGTCAAAAGAAACACTCGCAATACCCAGAAAATCACTGAAATTTTGTTCATTTATAATTTTTGGTGTATGCAAAATTTTGTCAACAACTGTAACTTGGATGGAACGTTACACGTGCCTGATTGATTTCCATTGCACCTATGTAACGTTACTGCCAATTAATAAACTAGTGCAAATATTAAATTGCAAAGTAACCAATTACCAATTACTTATACTAATCACTTATTTAAGACAGTTGCTGCCATATATAAACGCGCTCTTGTCCTGGGTTGGCAACAGTTTTGTGAAGGAGTTCAGTGAGTTTTGAAAAGTCAAGAAATCAGAAAAGGTCTGTAATTCAAATAACTGGAATTTTGATTTCAGAACCTCTTATACAGTTAATTTTTTTTATAAAACATTTAAAAGTAATCGTTAAAACTTATCTTTAAATAACTTTGGAATTTTTTTAAAGTTTTCATTTTAATTTTTTATGAAAGAAGGGAAAATGCTTTATTCAATGTTAAAAAAGAAATTTCGATCGATTTGGTTTTTTAATTTGATTGTTAAAAATTCAATGACAGATTCTTTTTGTACAATTCATCGTAAATTCGTAGGGCACCACTCCCAAAGAAAGAAAACTAACTAAATGATTGATGTGTAATCAGAAAAAATATGATTACATATAGTTTCGCATATTTAATGACAATTTTATAACTAGAGGGAATTTGAAACTCTCTCGGAAATCAGGACATTTAGGAATATTTATGTTTAAGCAGAAATTAAGTATTTTAATATACAATCAGCCTTAGTTTCTCCGTCTTTTTCTTCTTGTCGCGCTACAGTCCAGGGTGGACCTGGGCCTCAACCAACATTCCTTTCAAGCCAGCATCATCTTTTTCCAGCTGCCTCCAGTTGCGCACTCCAAGTTGGTTGAGGTCCTTCTCCACTTGAGAGCGCCCCCTTAGCCTAGACCGTCCTCCGTTGCGTTGTCCCAACGGCTCTGATTCGAAGACTTTTCCGGCCGGAGCAGTGGTGTCCATACGCTCTACATGGCATGGCCATCTTAAGCATTGTATCCGTAGAAGCTTGACCAGGCGCATGTCGGTGTACATCATATAGAGTTCATCGTTAAATCTTCTCCTCTATATGCCATCAATGCAAATAGGACCAAAAATCGCACGCAAAACTTTTCTTTCGAAATGACTAAGGGCTTCCTCATTCGCTTTTAGTGACGTTCAGGTTTCCGCGCCATAGAGTAGGACTGGTATGATCAAGCTGTTATATAAAGCGTCTCGCTTAATTTGGTCCATTTCAAATATTTGATAATCATTCCTATCATCTTTTGCAAACTGAGAACGAAATAAATACTTTTTAAAAGTAAGATCGCGATCAATTCCTTTTCAATATTGGACATCAGAAACTCAGAGCAACTCATCAAGAGTCTTTTATTTATTTTATATTTATTTAGTGGTGTAATCAAATACATGTAATAGACAATCTTAGTTATAGGGCAATTTGTCGAAAACAAAAACAATTATAAATGAATGTAAGTACAATGTACAAGTAAGGGAACTCATACTTATATTCAAACATTTCACAGCTTTTTTCGTGCGTTCTTATGCGTTCAAAATTTAATTAATTTATCAAACAAGTAATAAATTCATTTTTGGAGTTGATTTAATTGCTATGAAAATGTTGCGTTTGTTTGATAATTTTGACTGAGGCTACTGTCGTGAATGAAATAACTCAAGGTTCACAATATATACTTCTTTTTCAAGACTTTACTTCATAGGTCAGCTACGATTCGAAAAAAAGACGCTCTTTTTAAATATTTTACATTTCACGTTCATATTTTTTTGCACGTTTTAATATCGTATTCAAAGCAACAAAGTTTGCTGGCGCATATTAGATAGGAAATTATTGGACAGGAGATCTAACTTCGCAGCCCTGGCTTTTTAGCAATGACACACACTATTTTATTAACCAACTTAATCTTACTTTCAGCAGTACAGAAAGAGGTATTTCTTAGCAATTAGAGTTTCTAAAAAGCTGATATTGTCTTTTTTGTGTAACATTTGAGTTGACAAAGACCGCGTTGACTCAAGTATAAATTTAATAAGCATATTTTGACATGTTTGCACTTTGCGTTCGTTGGGTAAAGTACAGTCTTGCTATATTGGAGCCCAGAATTTTGTTGCTTAAATCAACTTTTCAATGTATCCCCTCCCCCACTCTCCCTAAACTAAATAATCTACTTAAATAAAAAAAACAAAACCACAAGACATCTTTGGTATCCCGACAATTTCAAATCAAAGGAACCATTTTGAAGATGAAGGAATCAGTTTTTGCCTTGTTCTTGTGGGATTTATTGTCCTCTTGCACATGTACAAGTATTTATATTATTTATAAAAGAACCATTTTGAAGATGAAGGAATCAGTTTTTGCCTTGTTCTTGTGGGATTTATTGTCATCTTGCACATGTACAAGTATTTATATTATTTGGATAGAACAATTTGTCTGGGAAGTATGTTTCTGAAGCAAAGCTGTACCGTCAACAAACACAGCAATTTCATCGCCGTTAACAAGATCTGCCGAGTAGTAGTAGTAGCACCAAGCAATGTACCTTGTGGGAATTCGTAGCAAATATTATGTATAGAGGATATCTTACTTTTACTTAAAGGCTCTGAATAATGTACACCGTTTTCTTTGGGAAGTTAAGTTGGATCTGCATGCCAAACCGTATCAAAGGCTTTTTCAACACCTAAAAGTACTTATCCGGTTAACTCTTTCAATGCCAATGAACTCTTGACAGAGAGTCATGTTTGAAAAAAAAAAAAACAGATTTAAAATGTATTTTTTATAGCTTACAACAATGTGTGAGGGATCAATTGTACAATTAAAAATATCACGTGCTGTACCAGCTCAGATCAGTTCAATGTGATGAATAAGCCCTGAAGTAGTTTGATTATAAAAATTGGTCTGCGTGTAGTGTCAACGAGTTTAAATTTTGCATTCTACCATATTAAACAATTTAAATCCTGACTATGTGTAGCATTGTCTAGTTTGTGTTCGTCGATGGAGAGAAAAAATAAATCACAACTGCCGCTTATAGGCAGAGTTATTGAGTAGCATTACTTATGTTAGTTGTTTATTTCAGTCTGTGATATGTGATTTTGTAGAACGATGTCAGCTCCAACCTCGATAATTTGTTAAAGTTAGGCCTGTTAAGTTTTTATTTTTCGACCAATAATCACATCATTGCGTTGTGCGTGTTCTAAATTCGCCTTTAATTCTTCCGTAAGACACTTTTTCTGTTCAAACAGTCAGGAAGATTAAATAAATAAACGTAAAAGCGTGTCACTCAATTGGTAATACTTTTGATTTCGAGTTTTATAAATAACTTTCGAAGACTTCCTGTGGAAGTGGACCGCGCAGAAGAAGACTCGAGGAAATCCTTTCATCTCTGTCTCTCAATTGAATTGTCGTGTCAACAAGTACTTTGCCTTATTTTTACTGTTCATATCTGTGGGAAAAAATGAAAACACAAAAGAGCTAAGCACAAATAATAGGAGTCACAAGTGCTGGAAGTACTTGGGTGCGAAACCGAACTTTCCCAACCAAGATTAACCGAGTAACGCATCCCAATTCCACGTAAAGCAATCTTATTTCTTTTGTCAATACAAAGCTCTCATTCGAACAATCTGACTACACTGATGTTATGGCACACTTTGGCGAAATGCCCCTATTTTGTCATTCACAGTTTTTCTTCATTTAGTACTCACATCGTTAAAGAACGTAAAACACGATCATACCTTTTGATATAAAGAACCAAATTCGAAATAATTCATAGAATTTGTTTTGATTAGATACAGTTCGAAATGCCCTTGGAAAACCCAACAATTTTGAACTATAAAAATTATCGACGGCTGCGCCACACGACGAATATAACATTTGCATTGGGGGTGAATGTAACGTCACCATCAAAATTCAAAGATTCCCTGAGAATGTAAGTCTTGATGGTATTGCAAAAGCATCTGAAAGGCAGTCCCTGTTCGCAGAATCACCGTATTTCTGATCATTGTCGGTTGCATGGATCTCTATGGGCATATTGCGTTCATCCATAGGCACCGGCACAGCATTTTGACGACAGCAGAGGTAAGCTTAGGAATGAACCCCTTCCATTCTGAGGCTAATTCTCTCTCAGAGCATCTGCACATTTTTTCAAACCCTCTTGGCTATGATTAAGCTCGCCTACATCATATTTGTTCAGCATCGATTCTACTTTCTCTTGAACAAGGTGAAGACCCATGAACTTGTTGATAGAATTCCGTTCCTGAGTGAAGGTAGGACACCAGTAAAAGTGTGAGCTTCTCTTGGAATTTTTTGTCCGCAGTTACACCCTACAACAAGCAATTACGATCGGAAGCCCGAGATATTCTCGAAAATTGCTGGGATTTCGGAATGAAGCAGTTTTACTACTATACGTTTTGCGTTTTGTCCATCGTCAGCTGTTACTTCTTTGGGGCGCTGGGAGTAAACACTTACAACGCGTACATCGGAAACACCAATCATACGAATATTCTTGGTGAGTTTTGGAACATTTTAGATGCCGAGAATTCGACAAGGGTTCTTTATGTAGCCTTTCCGACATTGTTTCCATTTTGGGAGGACAAGATGAATGTGTTTCCTTACTATCAAATCCTCACTTTCGTGGTTGGGACCGGGGACTACATTGCTGGACTCTGTTGGTTTGTTAGAGGATCATTTTGCTCATTACAAGTCTCTTTGTTTTTAGGCGCCATTAGTTTCGACACGATGTTTCTATTCATTGCTCTACACATCGTCGCCCTGTTTCGCATCCTTCATAAGATGATACGCTTCACGACGTCGTCAAGTGTACCCAAGGAACTGCGCATGGGCTACCTCCGCGAGTGCATTTTTCACTACGAACGGACATACCAGTGCGGTTTTGTATCTCCGAGCAGGCACTTTCAAACTTAATTCTTAATTTTGTTCTTCTAGATACTGCATGGAGTTCAACGATCTGTATCTGCATCTGTCGCTCGTTGTTTTTCTTCTTAGCTTGATCATCTTCGGCTCTGTCATACTGCAACTGACATTTGGCCTGGTAAGGACTGACAAACTCAAACTTGAATCGTGTCACGCATACACATCTGCAGGAAGCGGACATTTTGGTTTTTTTCCGAATGGTTATATACATCAGTGCGTCGGGCTATGCGGTTGTTATTTTTTGCGGCAATTCGCAGTTGATTACCAATGAGGTAAGGATAAAAGGGCATCTCTTCATTTGCATTTTTCTACATGTTGTTAGACGGAGGAATTGAATTTCACTTGGTACGACTGTGAGTGGTACAACGAGTCCAGGGAGTTCAAGTGGCTCATCTACATGATGATAATGCGATCAAACCGAACCCTGCACATGAAGTGCTCTTGGTTTACTACCATGTCTCTGCCGACTCTTATGTCGGTTTGTATTGATATTTGCAAAGTTATATTTAGTTTTCTGTAACCCCTGTTTTTCTTTAGATCATAAGGACCAGCAGTTCCTGTTTTCTGTTGTTGCGTAACTTTGCTTTTGACAAACCCAACTAATCGGGAAACGGAAATGTTGTTCTACCCTAATCGAGTCAACTGAGACCACAGTCGCAGATGACACTGCTTTACTTTTACAATATTTGCTTTTTTCTCAAATCAAGGAGACAAATTTAAATTACTCCACTACATAGATCAGCAACGCACTTTCACGTTCACATTTTACGCACTTCTAAGTAATTTATTTAGAGCAATAAAGTTTGTTGGCGCATATGAGCTCAGGAATTATTTTATCTTGAATTTTCGTAATGAGGGCGGGAGTTCCAACTTCGCAGTCCTCTTCTTTTGGCAATGTTCCAAAGGACTTTATTTACCAACCGATGGATTTGAAAACATCAAAAAGGTTTAGAAGCAATGATGAATGTCGGCAATATTGACGTCGGATTTTAAGGAAAAATTCTTCAATTCTCGAATATGGGCAAAAAAAATTTGCTACTACTTTTGGAGGGATCAGAAAATTATATCCGGATAGAAATTACTAAAGATGGCCTGTTGGCTAACTGTGTGTGCTTGGGCCTAATGATGAAACCCTCGGGGTTGTCTGTGGACAACGTGAAGACACCGCAGAACACTTGGTCTTTGACTGGTCGGTGTAGATGTGGTTGAAGCTGAAAACCTAGTCTCTTCCTTAAAGAAGCGCTTGCAAATTCCTGACCAAGAAATTAAAATAAATGTAGGTTACTGCCTGGAAGTACTATTGACCAGTTTTCGAATCAAAACGCTCCAGTGTAGTGTTTTCCGACCTCCAACAAAAAAATTGAATTTAATTATAGGGTGAGTAATTGTCAATCCTGTTTTGAAAATAATCGAAAATTTTTCATGGGCCGAAATAACTTTATTCTGCAATGTATTGCTCACTTTGAGTAGCAGTCATCTTTCAGGCAGCATCTCAATAACTTTATTCTGCAATGTATTGCTCATTTCATTCAATGTTCAAAAAAACTTCTGGTTTTCATCCGGAAAAAACTAAACCAGGTAAGATTTGACATCATCATCATTAATAAAAAATTGTTACCATTCAAGAAGTTTTTCAAAGATCGAAATATAAACTGTCTGGTAGTGCAAGGTCAGCGCTATATGGTGGATGTGGCAAAACATCCCTATCATGCTCAAACAATTGTTGCCGAGTGACCAAAGATATGTTTGGTCCTGCTTTGATTAGGTTGTCATTCGATTGGAATGTCGACGAAGATTAATATTGTGCTTGTAATGTAAGACAAATTAGAATAATGTCACTCTCTCAAATTTCATCGGCATTGGGGAAAGAACCGAGGGCTTCTTCAACTGGACGACCAGAGCGTTTTTCACCTTTAAGTGAAAATTCATCAAAACAAAATTTGGCATACCAAATTTTGCCAAATCGTTCTTATAAAGCTTCGTCAGCATAAACTGCACATACAATTTTGTGAGCTTGCGATGCGTGTTTTCCTCTTCGGAAATAAATAACAAAATAGGGGAAAAAGTTGGTTGTGATTTTCCATTTTCAAAAGACGCCAAACAAAAACTACACAACCAATCAAAAGAAATTTTTTACTGATGGACAGTTGAAGTACAAACTATCAAATAACAAAATGTGTTTGACATTTGATTACGTCAGCAAACCTGAAACTTCAACGAAAGCCAACTATGAGTGAAATCTGCTTTCATAAATATCCCTGTATTTCTTGAGTGGACAGATGTGGGATTTGGTTTTACGTGATCACCTGCCTTAACGGCTTATATCACGGGGAACCTTTTCCCCAAGAGTCGTAAGTAACGCAAGACTAAACGCCTTAGTTACCCAAGTACCAAACTGGGATCATGCTTGAGGGGCAATCACCCCACCTTGGTTTGATGCGAAGCCTTTCTAAAACCTCTTCCGCTCTTTGGGTCGCAGCACCCGGTTGAGAATGCAACTCCACACTGAGAAGGGATAATCCCCTAACCGACTTGCCTAGTTTTGCTTAAACAATGGGCTAGACAAGTCAGCACAGTACACTATCCTCGACTCTACCCGCGATGTTAGGTGGTAAACCAGAGCACCACGAAACTCCCACAAGGGGGCCTACCGCAATGGTCAGGCTGGAACCGAAGTTCCAGGGGCCCCTGACCTCCCGTGGCACCAGAATATAGCATCTGGTTAAGCTGTCACTACCAGTCAGGTTCCCTCTAAGCCTGGGTCTGTTAGCCGCCATCCCGCCACAGATGGTCTTTCCTCCATCAGTGTTTCCATTGTCACTATAAATAGTGATACGGATGTGATTTTGAATCATGTGATTCATAAATCCAGTCACATCATCTGGAAGAGTGGACAGATGTATTCCCATGTTGAAGAGTCACACTTTTAATTTCTGTTAATCTTATCAATTCCAAAGATGATTTTAAAATGTCAATAAGTAGAAGCCGGGCCAATTCAAAGTCGGCAACAATAATGTATATTGTTATAGTAGTTGTAAAGTTCGAATAAGAACCGTAGCAAAATGAAAAAAAAGAAAAATCTCCATAAGACTGAACTGAACTGAACTGAGTGAAATCCGCGGTTGCTTTTTTGCCAACTCGATATAATAAATTGGATTGCGTAATTCACAAGTGCGCGGGGTCTTGCTTCTTTACAAAATATGCATATTATATTGTGCATGATGCATACGATCATTATGTTGTTCAGTTAAATTGTGAGGGTAGGAATCAATTTGAAATTTGAATGAATTGAATTTAAGAACCTTTGTGAGAGACAATTCCTGAAGCAATGTCATCAGCTTGAAAGGAATAGCACGCTACAAGGTATTCAGTCCCGGCGGCCAAAAATAAATGCAGCAGAATGATATAGAGATATGTTTAATGCACGAGGAAAGAAATTTGATCAACAACTTGGAATGCATTCAACATCTCTAAAATCTGCTAACCATGAATCCTTTGCGCAAAGGGTGAAGTCTTGGCAAACTCAAAAAATATTAAGAGAAGAAATGCGAAATGCGTTCTTTTGAGACGCAAAACTGTTCTTTAAACTTGTATTTTGTTTTGTGATAAATTGTCACTTTAAACAAAAAATAACACATTCAACAATGGCCTGAAGCTAGGACACAATTTATGTTAAATGCTCAGCATTTTGGCCGAGATCACTTAGGATGTCGACGAGGATTAATATCGTGCTTGTAATTTAAGACAAATAAGAATAATGTCACTCTCTCAAATGTCATCGGCATTGCGGAAAGAACCGGGGGCTTGATCAAAGTAGTCGGGTCTAAAAATGCGTGCAGTATTAGTGCCTGTAGTAGCACAATGGCTTAGTGCGAAAATACTGGATTGGAGTCCCGAACTGGACACTTACCCATATTCCCGGCCTCATGCCTGTTAAGCTGCTGAGAATGCTGAACGAATACTTTTAACAGAAGTTGCTATAACTTAAAATTGGGCAAAATAGAGAATACGCGTACAGAAATATAAGTGTTACAATTCATTATAGTACAACTCTTGAGAAACGCTGCAGCTCTTGGGCCAAGGTTTAAGACTCCGGCACATAGAATACGTTACTAGCGTCAGCATGTAGTAGCTCAACTTTTAACTTTTCTGTCTCCGTCAGCGTTGACAATCGAACATTGTGACATTTCAAGAGAACTTTTTTTAATTTCAAATTTACGTTTGTTGAATTTGAGGTTAGTTCTCGTCGATGTCACACAGGAAAAAACCAAAGGTTTGTATTTGCAAGTTTTAATAATAACAATTACATTAACTTATTAAAGACATTCACACAGGGCGTTATGAGCAGGAGCTTCGAGACATTCCGGAGTGGAAGAAGTTTTGGAAAAACATTCGGAAAATAGCAAGAAAACCCTATATTTAGTGCAAACAAAATTTTTTGCAGGATATACTTAATAAAGGTTTGTAATTGCACAATTGAAATAAAATACAAATAAAACTGTGACTTTTTTTATGTAGATGACCAAGGCAAAATTAATTGAAGCAGCTAAATCACATATTTCTCTTTACGATAAGAGCCATGCATCTTATCGTAACAAAATTTTAAAACAAAAGGACTGAGAGCACGAAGCGGCTGTTGTTGTAATAGATGGTAAGTTTTTTAAACTGTAAAGAGATACGTAGCACCCCGAATATATGTACTGTTTTTTCCTAGATATCTCGAAACATACACTTTATTTCGTATTAACCTATTTTGTTCTCTTTGGAGTTTTTCAAACTTATTGTGGAAAGCTGAAGGCAGCAGCACTTTCACAGAGATATGCCCGGAACCTGGAGTTTCTCTTGTGAGTCTTTATTTGATTTGGATAGGGAAACAACAGCCACCACAAGCAGTCCCAGTTCCTACTACACGCCGCTACCAAAACGCACAGAAACTCCAGCGACATCATCACGAATCGACAAACTAGTCGATTGTGTAGAACAAATCATCGTACACATTTTATGTTTTGTTTTGTTTTTGGAATATTTATTGAAAAAACATGTATGTACATATGTATAATAAAATAATAAAACTAAATTATAAAAATGTTGTCATTAAGCACAATAGTTAATTCAGTAACTCGTCTGGAGGAATTTTTGCAAAAAAAAAATATATCAAACCGCTCCAAACCATTGCCGAAACAAATTGAATTTAAAGCTACTGTCAAATGAAATCAGCTGTGCGATGAAGTATTCATTGTGTCACTCCCTTCCTTCACGTACTTCACCGTCAACGGATGTTTTGTCGCTTCGCAAGTAACGTGTTCTATGTGCCAGAGCCTTGACAGTGTGTACTAGAATGTTGATAAACAAGTGTCGTATAACTTCATAATTGTAACAGCTGTCAAATCATCGAGCTGGCTGAACTTAAACAGATCTGCAATTTCTGAAAAGAGAAAGTATAACGCAACACCTTATTGACAGACAGACAAAGAAAAGATGATACGAGTAAAAAATATTGAAAGTGGCAACACTGAAGAGCAAAAATGTAAAATGGTCACACTAAGGAGAGAGCTTGCCGGAGGGAATTAGTCAGTCTTATTTTATACGCGAAGAAGTAAGAAATAAAGAAAATAAAACAATTGTCTAAAATAAGTATAATATATATGTATTCCTTTGCATTATCAAACTTAGGGTTGTCATTTATCGTTTGTGTAAAGTAACGTTGAAAGTAAAAAGAAAGCTTTTTATTAGACAATTAGGAGGCGAATAAAACCAAAAAGTAACCTAAAAAAGGTGCTTTCATGTGGTACTTCGATTGACGACGGTTTCATACCGCGCTTTAAGAAATAACACATAAGATTCTTGCGACTATTACAGATTTCGCACTAGGGTGCTCAAATTCACAGAATTACTATCCTTTCCTCTTAAATTATCATTCGTTTCGTGTTCATGTTTTCATGTTCCTTAACTGACACACTTTGTTTGCTTGTCGAGACGTATTATGGAACGGATCGATCTAACGACTGAGAGAAATAACCAAAGTAGATCTCCATTAAGAGCCTTAAATTTTACTAGTCCCTAATTTTGTTGGCTTACCAGGACGTGGCCGCCGTGGCGTAGTGGGTAGAGTGCGACGCTCACACCACCAATTTTTCTAATAATAATAATTTTTCTAATATTTCACGGCACCACCTCTTTCGAGCTGCTGACAACACTCAAAGAGTAATAATTGTCTAAGAAAGCTTCTCAAATTTCGCCGTTCGGAAACGGCAAAAAACTGTAGGTCCCTTCTACTCGTGAAAGAACAGTAGCGCGCACAACACGAGTAGTTGATGAGCAAGCTAGGCCCTGGTCCCCCTTTGGACTGTAGCGCCAACAATTATTATGATTACCAGGACGTAGTTTGCAACGAACTTTGAACCATACCCACGACACAGAAATAAACAAGATTTAGTCGGATGGAAAGGGCACTATTGGTAGAGTGCAAGAACCTCCTAAACACCCAGAAGGTAGACACTCAGATTCTTGAGTCTATTACAAATTTCGCTCTAGGGCGCTTTAATTTATAGTATTAATATAATTTCTTGTTCTTGTTAGTGTTTTTTTGTTTCTTAACTTTTAAAGTTTTCTTCGGATCCTACCAACTTAGAAAAGGAATCAAAGTAGCTCTCCATTTCTTCTTCTTCTTCTTGTGGCGCTACAGTCCGGGGTGGACCTGGGCCTCAACCAACAGCCAGCACGATCTTTCGCCCGCTGTCTCCAGTTGCGCACTCCAAGTTGGTTGAGGTCCTTCTCCACTTGTGTGCGCCACTTTAGTCTAGGTCGTCCTCTGTTGCGTTGTCCCAATGGCACGGATTCAAAGACTTTTCGGGCCGGAGCAGTGGTGTCCATACTCTCTACATGGCCTAGCCATCTTAAGCGTTGTATCCGTAGACGCTTGACCAGGCGCATGTTGCTGTACAGCCCATAGAGTTCGTCATTAAATCTTCTCCTCCAGATGCCATCAACGCTTTATATAACAGCTTGATCATTCCCGTCCTACTTTATGGAACTCCCCATTTAAAGTTTTAAATATTACCAGCCTCTTCTATTGTTTGCTTGCCCGGACGACGTCTGCAACCACACTCACGACACTGAGAAGCAAGCAAGATTCCTTTTGTGGATAACGCCTAAAGCGATTATCTGAGAGTGCGGAAATGCCCTTTACTTACTGAGAGTTGTCGTACCAATTACCCCTAAAAGAGTATGAAAAGGAAAGAAAGCGAAAATTCTTAGTTCACTAAGCTTGTACACAAAACCATGGATATGAAGGTTACAATAAACATCCTTCAACCATTGAAAAGTAACTTTAATTTCTTGTATTTTGTCTTAATCTTTTTTGATAAATAAAATTACAATATTTTTGAAACATTCTCATGTAACGGTGTTCTCTGTATTCTGTAAATCACAAACCACAGGGTGTAAACTTTCTTTTGATGCCTAAAACATGCAGTATTCTCTGTTTGTTTTGCTGGTTATTTTGTTAATTTTTAATGTAAATGAGTAATAAGGATAAAAACAAACATAAAATGTTATACGTTAATCTTTAATAAAATTGTAATCCAATCTTAAACACAAAGTAAAGGGATGTTAATTTCCTTTTGAGGCTCACAGTATGAACGTAAATATTTGTGTGGCAGAAGATTAACGAATCGGAACGAATACTAGAGTCCCGATAGACCGAAATTTATACGATAATAAACCAACAAAACATAATAAACAAAGGAAATTTAATCATCTCGTATCACGCCAACTCCAAATCCTTCCACAAAGTAGAAGGTTTGAGCGTGTCATGTTTACGTTAATCCTTTTCCGAATTTCCATCAATGGGTTGTGCTTAACTTTTTACAATCCCAGGGCATAAATAAAGGAACTAATTAATCTAAAGGATGGATAGTATATAAATTCCTTTATTAATATAATCTCTTTGGGCTTGATGGCCTCCACAAATAACTACTCAACGGGAAGCTGGTGAACGAATGTGGTGTGCGGTTTTGCGTGTTTGTCTCGTCTGTTCTGTTACGTTACGTCCTCTGTGCATGTTGTGCGTTGTGTGTGTCGCGTGATCTTTACATTGTTGGTGTGTGTTTAGTTCTAGTGAACTTCTTTATTTTGCGTATTGTTTGTCTCGTCTGAGTGTCAAATGATGGTCCTGTTACTCCGTGGCGTACGTGATCGCCGTCTGCTTGTCGCCAGCCTGCTTGTTTGTTTAGGGTGCTATTCTGAGGTTCGGCTCCCAATCGCACATAAATTCGAAAAACTTTCGTAAACCTTTCGTTAAGTTGTAGTAAACGAGTTTAAAAAGCAAGTTTTCGTAGCAAAAGAAAGTATGAGCCGCTGGTCTTTAAAATCTGTAAGAAATCCGAAAATAATTACGAAAAGGTGGAAAAGATTGGAACTTACACTCATCAGTGTCGGCAGGGACATTGTTGTAAACCACGAGCACTTCATGTGGACGGACATATTCGACCTGAGTATCATCATCTTGACTAGACGTTTAAAGGGCTTAGGCTCATTGTACCAAAGGCAATCATACCAAGCAAAGGGCATTGTCTCGCTCTGTAAAAATACCCAAAAACACACCTTGCAAAAACAATCCAGAAGGATGCAAGAACATGGATTCACCTCAGTTGTAATGTATTGTCCGTTCAGGCAGTAAATAATGACTTCGTAGAGGGCAGCGGAGAAGTAAAGCACCATCCGCATAAAAATCATGAGGTCTTCTTCCTGCATAAAAAAAAACTTCGTATAAGTGCGGTTTTCTAAAAAGCAAGTGTACAGGTTACAAATCCATATGCCCCCTGGAACATTACCACACCCAAGATCACCAAGCTGAGAAGAAACTGAACGAGGCTTATGTGGAGGTAGAGATCATTTAGTTCCACGCAGTATCTACGAAAAAGAATCATTTAGAATACGTGTGCAGTGAAGATGATGCTCTCTGACTTGTAAGTTCTTTCATAGTGATGAATACACTGGCGTAGGTAAGGAATTCGCAGCTCTGCGGGAACCGTGGGGGATGTTGTAAACACAATCATTTTCTTCAAAATCTTGAACAAGGCAACTCCGTGAAGGGCGAAGATTATGAAAACTCCATCAAAACTAATCGCACCTGCGGCAATCAGAAAGGTTTAGTGACTTAGATGGACTTGTTTCATTCACAGCAATGTAGCAAGCAAGCAAGCAAGCAATGAAGCTGTCTATTCAGCTGGAATGTTTTGTAGAAATTTGCTACACATTTGTGAATGAAACTCATCGACTGCGTCTCATTTACCAAGTGCAGCAATGTAAGCTCCTGATCCAACGATGCACGTGAGAATGGGATAGTAGGGGTACTCGTTCATCTTGTCCTCCCAAAAGGGAAACAGCGTCGGAAAGGCTAGTAAATGAGGACTGTATTTAGACGGACCATGAAACAGGGACTAGAATTACCTACCAAGGACATTCGTGTAGTTTGTGTTTCCAATTATGGAGTTGTACGTGTTCTTGGCTATGGCCGCGACAAAGTAGTAACTGACAGTTGATGAGCAAACGAACACGTAAAAGGAGAGCTGCCTGTTTGCATTCCTCCAGCAGTGGTCTAAAATCTCAACGGAGTCCTTTCGTAGCTCCTTGTTGTACGGTGTCTCTGAATGAAGTGATCTGTGTCATTAGTGGCAACGAGCACGTTCAACAAGATGCATACCTTTTGTGAGCATCGGAATCTCGTCGACCAACTGGTGAGTCTCGACTTTTTTCAAAAACTTCCGAAACTTCTGCTGCACAAATAGCATGAGCATAAGCTTGAAGAGGGAAATCAGCGTTTGAAGGGATGTAAAAATGCTCTGCGGAGTGGGTGGAAGATTAGAGTTGCCATGAGTGTGAGTCGACTTAACTTACTTCAGCCATGATCAGAATGCTGTCACTGTGTCTTTTGATAAACGCAATATGGCCGTATATACTCGTGTAGCCAGAGACTATGAGGAGCAAGGTGATTCTGTTGGTAAAGGAATTTTAACACAAGTCCGACCGCGTGGCAATTTTACTTACATTCTCAGCATACTCTTAAACCTTGATGGGGATGTAACATTTGCTCCAACGGCAAAGAATGAATTCACAACATCTCGTAAGCGCCTTCGATTCTTCTTCTGCAAAACTGCGGGAGCTTCTAGAGGCATTTTGAGCACCTTTCACCACGGACTTCTGACAAGTAATGGTTATATTTGATGTTGATTGAAGTACCTCACCTAATTAACACTTCCATATATTTATCTTTTCATGGGGTTCAAGGCGACAAACTTGTAATTAACACTTGGGCAGAATCACCATTATTAAATCTCTTGCACGCACATGCACAAAGAGAAAACCACGCATACACTTCAATTGAGTAATTACCAGTTCACGGCAAAAGTAGGCGGTACGCATTCCTGCCGAAGCTGACTTAGAAGTCCAGTTTTGAGACATTTGTGATGCCCGGCAGGTGGTTACTGTCTTACTTTTAAAGGTGGCTTTAAAATTCTCATAATATCCTTCTTTCTTCTTGGACCTTACAGAATTTGTGGGTTATTCACAAATTAATGTCCTTTGCTCTGACTCAGGATATAATAATAATAATAATTGGATGAAGGGACGGTCTACAGGGGGACCAAGGCCTTGCTTGCTCATCAACTCGTGTTGTGCGAGCTACTATTCTCTCACAAGTAGGACATGATTCCTTGAATATAAAAAGTGCAAAAAATTGCTGTTGCGGAGATGCACTGCTTTGGTTGAAGATTATTGTCCTTTTTTTGCTTTTTGCCCTTAATTCCAATTAAAAGTTAATCACGCTATTCAACGTCGTAAATTGTCGCTTAATTAACATATGTAGATGTCGGTTCTTTTTTACATACATATATAAGGTTGTCCACTTTTTTGCTCTTCATTCAATGCTTCATAAAAAGTGTTACAGTGATCGGATTTACCAGGTATACAGATATGAAATGAGCGGTGAAAATAAAACCCTAACTATTAATGGGAAAGTAAAAAGATTTTATTCAAAGTATTGGCCATTGTTTTCTACACATTTTGACCATCTCTCTGGCAATTTGTGAATACCACGCCAATAAAATTGTTCGTCTTTTAAAGCAAACCAATCAGACGCCGTATTTTCGATCTCCTCGTAGGAATCAAAGTGCTACTCAGCCAGTGCGTGACCTATCAATGAAAACAAATAGTAGTCGGAAGGACCCAAGCTACCCAAGGGGTAGCTGCTCCCAGCCAAGTGTTTTAATTGTATCCTGAACCGGTTTTGCTTTGTTTGCAGGTGCATTGTCATGGAGCAAAATTACCTTGCCGTGTCTTCTGGCATATTTTGGTCGTTTCTCGATCAATGCATGGTTCAAATTAATCATTTGTTGTCGGTAGTGATCAGTATTAACGGTTGCACCACGTTTTAGGAGCTCGTGGTACAGCACACCTTTCTGGTCCCACCAAACACACAGCATTATCTTCTTGCCGAATCGATCGGGTTTTGCAGTCGATGTTGATGGTTGTCCCAGATTAACCCATGACTTTTCCCGTTTAGGATTCTTAAAATAAATCCATTTTTCATCGCGAGTAACAATTCGATGTAAAACCGATTTTCTTTCGTGTCTTTGAAGCAAAATTCCACAAGTGCTTTTTCGGTTTTCCATCTGTCTGTCATTCAATTCATGTGGCACCCATTTTCCACACTTTTGGATCTTTCCTATAGCTTTTAAACGCTCGGAAATTGTTTCTTGTGCAACATTTAACATTGCTGCCATTTGCTTTTGACTCAAAGTGTCATCTCCATTCAATATCGTTTGCAATTCGGCGTCTTCAAACTTTATTGGTGGTCTTCCACGTTCTTCATTTCTCACATCAAAATCATTATTTCTGAACCGTTGAAACCATCTTTTGCATGTTGCTTCTGATAGAGCATGATCACCATATGCCTCGACAAGCATTCGATGCGCCTCTGCAGCACTTTGCTTCAAATGAAAACAAAAAATTAATGCTTTCCGCAAATCATCACTTTCTGGTACAAAATTCGACATTTTTAACACGATGAAAAAATATGATGTTGTCTGTTCAATGATTTGATGTATACTAAATATTTTTCACAGATGTCAAAGCAAACAAACAAAAAAACAAAAAAAGAAGGGCTCGTTAATAGTAAATGTTCCCTATCGAGACATTTGTATCTTGACGCTTTCTTTATACCGGTATACCGCCGAAGGAACTACAAATCCAAAATCTCCACCAGTGCATGGGCCACTGTGAACGGACTTATCAGTGCAGTCCCACCGGATCCGTACAGAGAGATTTACAATCTATCTTATTTCATTCCAGAAATTCAAGGATCTTCCTGAACGGGCAGTTTATTACAACTGAGGTGTGCTAAAAACACGTTTAATTATTACAGTTTTAAAACTAATTTCACACTCTTTTCAGAGCGGAACGGTGCACTTTGCGTGGTATGACTGCGAATGGTACAACCAGACCAGGGAATTTCGACGGTTGATTGTAATGATGATCATGCGTTCAAGCAGGACTATGAGCATAAGGGCATCGTATTTTACAACAATGTCTTTGGTCACTTTCACATAAGTTAGTTGGATTCGCGCATAAAATGAGAAGGTGTAAGGAGAATGAAATTGAAGTTACCTATGATCTATAAAAATACTGAAGAACTTCTCGTCCTATGCGCTCTATCCATCACTTCTTAAAAGGTGTTCTTTCTTTGTACGCATATTGTGATCAGTGCCTCATATTTTCTTCTGCTTCGGAAGATTGATACACAAGTTAAAAGAACATTGAGTTCCAATATTCGTTTTTGCAAACGTTTTGCACCGAAATAAATGTCTGATGGTTTTCGAAACGTTAAATGTGTCAATTTTTTCATTTATCTTGGTTACACTGAGTAAACATTTTTTTTTTGTGTCGCATTTGTTTTCGAAATAAGTATATACAAAATGTAATGGTCTGAACTCGGTAAAATCAAAAAAATGGGGTCGTTAATATTTGAAATCATACTACTTCAAAGTTATCGATTTATGCCTTTCTGCCATTGAAGATTTGTACAATTCTATTACTTTCTCTTACACATCAAAGATTTCATCTGTACTGTACCCACTAAGTTGTCGGCTCCAAACACAGGTACAACTTTCGCAAATTTAGATGTTTTTGTTTGAAAACATGACAAATGGAGGAACATGAGAAAGTAAGATGGTTCGACCATACTTTCAAACAAATGCCCATATGCAAAAAAAATCGTTAATAAACTTCAAGTTCATGAATGTACTGGGGGAAATCAGCTGTGATTCGGTACATCTCCTCTAATCATCCCTGGTAATACACTTGCACAGAATTGACAGTAAACAAATGAAAAACAAAGAATAAACATTTTTTAGGTTTTCTCTTCAGTCCTAGTTTATTCAGATAGTTCAAATTAAAAATGATGAACAAGGACATAGAGCTAACACACAAAGTACGAAAAAGTAAGATAAACTATCTTCCTCTCCTCAACACATGAAATTCACTTTTCCCATTGACAGCGTCGGAGAAAATATCTGAAAACATTCATATTGTGGCCAACGATCCATCCCTTGCGTTTTTCCGGATACAGGAACACGTCCGGAAGGTCCTTCCACCAATTGTTGAGAAGCGAGCCGAAGTTATTCAGTTGCAAAATGAGCTGCAAGGGCACTGTTATGACATGGAGTACGCCGTGAGGTTTGTCTGAATTTTGATATATTCATGTTTTTTGTATTCTCGACTTATAATATGCTTTCAGCGCAGTGGAAGGCATCGAGAAGTCTGATGCGATTTTCAAAAATATTCAGGACATGCTGAAAACATCGATATTCCTCAAGCAACAGCTGAAATATGAGGAAACTAAAAATCGATCGAAACGTGAAGCTAGTCAAAATTCGGTGTACAAGCGTTTTTCAGCCCACCTGACCTTGGACTTGAATGATTTACCAGACTTCTCAGGTGTTATGCGTGAGACCACCAATCGAGTCGAGAACATGATGTCGAATAGATCCAGTGCACCGCTGCCAGACAACATTGTCGAGCTGCAGAGATCCCATACGACACTACATTAAATGGAAGCATCTGCTACATTTTTTTTCTTTTGTGATATAAATCCCACTGCTGGGCCCCACATTCAAACACGGTGGTTCAATAAGATTAAATAAATTTATTTCATTTTTAATTCAACGACCCGGCGTTGCTGTATTCATAGTCAACGTCCGACATGCGAAATATCTTTTACAACATAAAATACACAGCTCACTAGCCCGTTCCTCGCACGTAGGAGGAGAAGTTGACATAGTCCCTGACAAGAGTCATTTGGTTCCAGTACATGTTCACCCAACGAGTGTAGGCCTCCTGGTATTCCCTCGTGGCGTTCTCGTCGATGTTCTCCGGGTTGTCTTCGCGAACATCTCTGCTGTCGTTCAACTCAAAATACTCATCTTCGTCATCGGGGTGAAAGTAGTCTTCTTGTTCGCTGTCATCCTCGTCGTCGTAGTCATTCCTTTCCCAATAAGCCCAATCGTCTTCGTACTCCTCGTAGTCCTCATTTGTGAAGTGGGAATCTGAGTCGCCGTAAGTTGTCTCTTCGGAGTAGCCCTCTTCCTCTTCCTCGCTGGTTTCGATGCCTGACGTGTGTGCTGATATGATGTTTTCGTCGAATCCACTGCTGCCGTGTTCTGTGTCGTCAGAGTACGCGCTATAGTCTGAGTTTTCGCTTGGAGCGGGTGATCTTTCAGCCGGTGCGCGAATAACTTGGGGCAACTGGACTGGTGGCTGGACGTTGGCGGGCGACGGGAAGTGCTTCATTTCTTGGACACTAGCCGATTCCTCGGTGGCGTCGCATTGCTGGCTTGTATTGAGGTCTTGGCTGGAGCCTTCCGCGGCAGATGGAGTTGCGACCGAGAGAATGAAAGTTGCTTTGTCCACGTCTGCGCAGGTTGCCTGACTCACAGATGCGCTGTCCTCATTGAAGTTCTCGTAGTCCGAGTAGATGTCCTTCTTGATGGGGGCAGACTCTTTGGGTGTGGGATTGATGAGGAGTTTTTTGATGTCCATAAGCTTTTGGGGACTGCGACGAACGTCTTCTATTGACTCAGTCTTACTACTGTCCAGAGCTTTTTTGTATTCCTCGAATGGATCGATTTTTCGCTCCTTGCCCTTGCGGTCTACAAGAAAGTCCACAAGGTTGGGTATTACCGCTTTTTCTTGAAGGACCGATTGCAGGGGCTTTTGAGCGGCGGACTGCTGCGAATCCTGCTGACTACTGCGGAGGATATCGCTGTCGGCGGCAATGCTGCTGGCGTCGTCGATTGTGTTGGATGATGGTAGTTTCTGAGAAGAACTTTGCCTCGACTCAGGGGTGAGCTTGTGTTGGTTCTCAGGTTTGTGGGGGACTAGCTCTAGGAGACCCATGGCGGCTTCTCGCAGATCAACTTGAAATGTCTTCGTGTCGATAGAGTGTGTGAAGTTGTTGTCGACTACGTTCTCCTTGTCTCCGTCCTCTGAACCCCAGTGGACCTCGGGATCCCCATAGCAGCCGTACTGCTGCCAGTCGTTGGTGGTGTCGTTGAAGTCCCAAAAATCCCGATCGACATCTACCTGCGGGAACTTAAGGACACTCATTCCCGTACCTATCTTGTCGAGGATTCTTGCGAACAGTTCGCGGTCCTTCTCGGAGGCAATAAAGCTGATTGCAATTCCGTGCGAGCCGAAGCGACCAGCGCGCCCGATCCTATGCAGATAAGTGACGACGTCTGTTGGCAATTCCAGGTTGATGACAAGATTGGCGTTCTCGGAATCAATACCCCGAGCCATCAGGTCTGTGGTCACTAAGATACGCGTCTTGAACTCACGGAATTTCTTGAACATATCAAGGCGAGTCTTTTGATCCTGGGCGCCTGATATCAGTTCACACGGCCAACCCTCCTTCTCAAGGTAATTCTTGTAAGACTCCGCTCTGGACTGTGAGCTGGTGAAGAGAATGCACTGCTTGAAAGGAATCTTTCCGAAAATGCGGCGTACAGCGTCTAATTTTGAGTTCATTTCAAGAATGCTGGTCTTCTGCTCAGAAATTTCGTAAACGAACTGCTTTATACCCACCAGGAGCGTAGCGCGGTTGTCTGTGGAGATGAGTAGGGGATTCCGCATTAACTTTGCGAGTTCCTTGTCCAGATCGTTGCAAAATGTTGCACTGCAGGCAATAGTTTGTTTTTTCGCCGGTAGGTTCTGGCGAATAGAGTTGAGGTCGCTTCGAAACGATTGTGTGTACATCTTGTCGGCTTCGTCGATGACAAGGAATCGGATCTTAGATGTGTTGAGAATATCGTTTTGTATCAAATGCAGGACTCGGCCTGGTGTGCCAACGATTGCTTTGGCTCCCTGAAGATTCTTTCGGTCATCGCACACTTCCATGCCCCCAATGACGCTAATAGCACGAAATCCTGCGAAGAAGAAAAATAAACTGCGTTGTAGGGGAACGAAATGATTAGGATTTTTCTAGATCATACCGTGACAGAATTTTCCTATTTTGTTGAGTACATATTCGGTTTGCACGGCAATTTCACGCGTCGGTACGAGGATCAATGACTGTGGCTCACGAACATCACTTTGATAAGCGTCCAGAAGAATTGTGCAGAAAATTAATGTTTTACCGGTCCCCGACTTTGATTGGACGAGGAGGTCTGCGAAAAAAGATGTTGTTGGTGACGGTGGGAAGGAGTTTAGTGTGACTTACCTAATCCAGATTTGCCAACCGGTATAGCTGTTGCTTGAATTATTGTCGGATACACGAATCCGGCCGCTTCAAGACCCTTCCGAATAGGATCCGCAAGAAGCATTTTACTGAAAGGCGACACGTTTTTCAAGCGAACGTCGTCTGTGCGTTCTTTGGCGTCAATAATATGCGCCACGGTTTCCATTTTTAAAACACAAAATTCTGTTATGTCGAGAGATAAATTAAATCTAGACTGGAATTTTTAAGATGATTGATGCAGAAAACTGCAATTCGTAAAAATGCGACTGTCTTTGACAGATACACTTTGTGAAATGTGTGGAATTGAACCTAACTGATGGCAACAGGGTGGTCAACTTTTTTTTCTGTGAGAGATTGATGGAAACGTCATGCAGAGGGTTCTTCTCGGAAACCACTTTTATAATGACAGAAGAATTATCTTCGGGTTCGTGTTAAAAAAAAAATAAACTGAATTAGTAATTAAAATTGTAGGAATGGTATATATTAGCTCCAAATTTTACAGAATGTACTAGAATACTATGGGACGAAATGGGATATTCCTTCAGTTGGTGCAAGAACAAATGATTTCCTATATCTTGGACACAATCCAAAAGAAACATGTTGACGGTGACTATTTAAATTTGTGTTCTTCTAAAGACTCTGTAGTAAGAATCGAGACGTTTCGTTGTAAATTCAAGCGAAGTCAACTGCAGCACGAAAGATGAACAGTGGTTAAGAACCATAATCGTGTTGCAATTATCAAAAAACCTGTAAACAAGATAAGAAAAAAGTGCATTCTGAACTCTGAAAAGGACCGGACTAAAACCGAATTTCGGATTGTGCAAAATAATAGCACCAAGATCAAAAATTCATGAATATGAAGCAAAATCCAATGGAATAGTAAAGCTTTTAGTTTTAACTTTTTTTATTGGGTTAGTACTAGGTCGTATAAGTATTATTTTTAAGTACAGCGTCGCAACGTCGTGGCATGGAGTCGATTAAGGCCTGACATCGCTGAAAAGGGATATTCTTCCACACAACCTGCACAACATCCCATAGCTGTTTTGTATTTTTCGGTTTTGCTTAGTATACAGCTTTCTTTACATCTGTCCAAAGGTTTTTAATGGAATTAAGGTCTGAAAACTTAGGCGGCCACTTGCTGTAGAACCCATCTAAGCGGCATATTTAACTCTGCCTAAGGTAGTATAGTTTCTATCATTATGTTGAACTCCGGCAGTCATCACCAGTTTTATCCAAAAAATTGGACTACTACCTTTATAGGAGAAGCATTCCCATACGTTAAGTTTTGCCCCACCGTGCTTTACAGTCTTGTTAGTACACTCCGGTTGAAACTCTTGGTTTTTCGCTGCGACAAATGACCTGGTTCCAAAAGTACCAAACAAAACTATTTTGTATTCGTCCGTCCATTTTATATTGTGCCATTTAGAAGGTTCCCAGTTCAGGCCTTCTATTGCGAATTTGGTTCGTTTTTGTAGGTTGATTTTTGGGACTCCTGGCATGTACAGCACTGTGCAAAATAATAGCAATGTTTTCAAACTTGTCACAATTTTGTCAATATTTTGCTAATAACTTTCGGGGTTGAACTGGGAGTCGAACCTAGACCCTTCGGCGTGTGAGCGTCTCACTTTACCCACTACCTTATTCTATTAGCAATAAAACCAATAAACAAGACAAGAAAAAAAATCAATTTTGAACTTAGAAAAGCCCCGTTATACGGAACTCCTGGCAGGTAAATTCTTCCCTACTAGCTTTCTTCTTATTGTTGATGTCGTCACGTTAAGTTTAACTCCTCTTTTATTTAACTAGCGTTCATAAACGAGTTACGTTTGACTAATCTTACCTTTTGTCGTTCATCGGTGAGGGTTAGTTTCGGTTTCCTTCCTCTTTTTTCTTCCTGTTGAGTGTATTTTTTTGCATTTGAGATCATTTTATTTGAACATCCAACAATTTCACTTATAAATTTGTACGTTTTACCCTCAGAAAGCATTTTTTTTAAGGCACGTTTCTCGTTTTCTTTAACAACCTTGCACTTTGAAATATTGTCTTTTAATTATTGTAATATTATGTGTAGAATGAGTTTATAACAAAAAAAAAAAAAAAAAACTCAAACGACTGTGTACACTTCGAAAACGGCTCTCAGAATGATGTGGTGCTTTTAATTTGCACATTTAAATTCGGCTGCATTTTCGGTAAAGGGATCTTTTATATTCACAAGATGCATTATTTTATAAATTTGTTTATGGGTTGTATGACTGATATAATAAATATGTTGTGCAATAAATATGAGGCTCCTGCCTGCCCATAGGAAATATTAATTAGCATAAAAGTGACACACACGTCGAACATGACCCTATTATTTTGCACAGTTCTGTATCAATGGTGTACCCGCATGTTTCAATTCTAAAACACAAATCTTTTTTGATTTGTTAAGGAGCAACTAGCAGTATAGTTGTCAAAATATTGGAAGTACAAATTAATCACTTCATTTTCAAGAGATGGCACCAGCTGTAAGTTGTGGCTGATCTTGGAAGCAATTACTGAATTCATTGGAAAAGTGTGACATTTGTCAGCAATATGTAGTGTGCATTACCGTCCATAACAACGTTGGTGTTTGCTTCTTCGAATATGTCAAAGATAAACAACAATTGTGGGAAATTTTGATTTTGGCTTTTAATTGGAAGAAAAGTGCAGCTGATGACTGTCGAATTCTTGTAAAAGTTTGTAGTAAATTTACTTCATACTATAATTCAAGCAGACTAGTGATTTTAGGGTCGAAAACAAAGGGCGTCTTGATTAGCCCAAAAGTTTAAAGATGAGGAATTGAAAGATTTACTAGATGAACAAAAGCGCCAAATTCAATGTGAAGTCGCCAAATCGTTAAGAGTGACTCAGCATACAGTTTAAAAAAAATTGTTCAAAAGCGATTAAATTGGGTGCCATGCGAGTTGATACCGAGGGATGTCGAAAGGTGATTTTTCCCCTCAGAACTGCTTCTTCTAAGACATCGATGGAGGGAATTTTACCATCTACATTGACGCCAAAGAAAAAAAAAATTCTGCGATTCAAAGGTCATTCTCTACATATCGTTGTCGACTGCATTTATGCCGTGCATTGGCCAGAAAGGGCCGAGGGGCACAACGAGGTGATTTTGCAACATACCATATTCACCGGTATGAAGCGAGTCTTTGTTGAAAATAAAACACTAATTATTAATGGGAAAGTAAAAACATTTTATTCAAAGTATTGGCCATTGTTTTCAATCAGACACCCAATCAAACACCCAATTTTCGACCGCTCAGCCAAAGCGTGTCCCATCGATGAAAACAGATGGTAGTCGGAAGGAGTCTGGTGAATACGGCGGGTGGGGTAGCTGCTCCCAGCCAAGTGGTTTGATTGTATCCTGAACCGTTTTTGCTTTGTGTGAAGGTGAAGTTACCTTGCTGTGTCTTCTGGCCCATTCTGGTCGTTTCTCGATCAATGCATGGTTCAAATTGATCATTTGTTGTAGGTAGTGATTAACGGCTTCACCTGGTTTAAGGAGCTCGTGGTACAGCACACCTTTCTGGTCCCACCAAACACACAGCATTGTCTTCTTGCCGAATCGATCTGGTTTTGTAGTCGATGTTGATGGTTGTCCCAGATTAACCCATGACTTTTCCCGTTTAGGATTCATAAAATAAATCCATTTTTCATCGCGAGTAACAATTCGATGTAAAACCGATTTTCTTTCGTGTCTTTGAAGCAAAATTTTACAAGTGTTTTTTCGGTTTTCCATCTGTCTTTCATTCCATTCATGTGACACCCATTTACCACACTTTTGGATCCTTGCCATAGCTTTTAAACGTTAAAAAATTGTTTGCTGTGCAATATTTAACATTGCTGCCATTTGCTTTTGGCTCAAAGTGTCACCTCCATCCAATATCGTTTGTAATTCGACGTCTTCGAACTTTTTTGGTGGTCTTCCACGTTCTTCATTTCTCACATCAAAATCATTATTTCTGAACCGTTGAAACCATCTTTTGCATGTTGCTTCTGATAGAGCATGATCAATATATGCCTCGACAAGCATTCGATGCGACTCTGCAGCACTTTTCTTCAAATGAAAACAAAAAATTAATGCTTTCCGCAAATCATCACTTTCTCGTATACAATTCGACATTTTTAATTCGATGAAAAATATGATGTTGTCTGTTCATTGGCTTGATGTATACTAAATGTTTTTCACAGATGTAATAGCAAACAAACAAAAAAATAAGGGATCGTTCACAACAAATGTTCCCTATCGAGGCATTTGTATCTTGACGCTCACTTCATACCGATATACCTGGTAATAGCGCTTGGCCTCACATGACTGTTGTGGATACGCTGATATAAGAGGTCTTATATCAACCGACATATTGTCTAGATCTTGCTTCTTCCGACAAATGGGATACAAAACGATTTTAGCTGCCACTAATTCGGATCTTTTGAAGAAATCGATAATTGGTTCAATGATTTAACCGATGCCAAAGACGGCTTATTTCTGGAGATGGGAATATTAACTTTCGACGAACCATATTTTAAGTGATGTTTTTTCGGTTTTTTAATAATTTCTTTTTCAACTCAAACAAAGTGTAGGGATTCTGACGAGCCTTAGAAAAAAACAACACACGTCCGCACTGTACAAACTCTTCTTTAATAATGGGCTGATTTCTTCTAGGGTTACATTTAGCAACATCTTTTGTCCAGAAGTGGAGACTTTTCGAATAGATCATCCGATCAGTAGAACCGATACATTTGCGGGATAGTAGTTGGGGTATTTTCGTTAAGAACAGAGACGTACAAAAATAAGTTACTCTTTTTGATTTTATTCCACTACAAAAGCAACTTCTATAAATTATTCCTTTTTTCAATTTGCACATGTTTCTTTTCTTATAGACGTCACCATTCACACCACTAATTTTGTAGCCCACCCGTTGAGTTTTTAGCCTTCATTCAAACATTTTTTTTTCTTTTTAGAGGACCTTTTCTTTGAAAATAAAACAAAAGCATCACAATCAATTATATCAATTTATTTATGTATGTATATGTATATATATATATATTTACTTCCTTTCCCTTTCTATGTAATTTAAATAATTTATCATCTCGTTTATTTTCTTCATTTAAACTTCTTGATTTCACAAAAAAATTGATATGGTGTTATTTTACAGTTTCAGATGTGATAGCGCGGTAATAAAACTATACAAGATACCAGCATAACTATCATTTTGTTTTAAAATTAAATATATATGTATTTCTTTCACCTTCTTTTTTTGAGTACGTTTTGTATGTATTGTATACTGTATATAATATATTTCAATTGAATAAGAATATAATTATGTGTATTTTTAAATATTTAATTTATTTAGTATTTAGTTTTTGTTTGTTATTTTGACAGTTTTATTTTTAAGATTTTAATTTAACTTAAATTTAATTGTTAAATTTTTGAAGTGAAGAGTTTACACTGCATTTAGAGTTAATTAACAGACAATAAAAATGTTTTTCCTTTTTTCGTTCAATTTTCAAATAACCTCAAAGACTTGGAATGTCGAAATGTTTGCTAAAACAGTTTGATTTTTCTTTTAGGTTTTCTATTTATTTGAATTACAATGGATTTAGTTGATAACTTGAGAGCGATAAAGTGTATGGGAGAATGAGACACTTTAGTTGTATTGAATTGAAGCACCATCTGATTAACAAATCAACTTCATCTGATATCCTCGTGGGTTATTGTTCATTTTTATCACAATTATGATATGTCTCGCAGTAAAATCAGAGGTGTATTGTAAATTAAAAGGGTGCACGAAATTCAAGGAATTAAAACAAGAATTGTATACTGTAGCGTACTAAAGGGCGTCCCAGCAAGAACGCAAGATTTAAATTATAAATAAAACGCAGATATTTAAAAAAAAATCGTGAATTCTTTATTATATCGTAAAGTACACAGGATGAGTATATGTGTGGAATAACACATTGGCTAGATGGCTGTCATGGCTTTGCTGGCACATACCCGATCTTTTAATGAAATTTTCTATGACCGTTTTGTACAAATGCTGCTGTATTTCATTAATGCAGCATCCAATTTCCTCTTTTAAGGCTTGAGTCGTCATCGGCTTATTCGAATAAACCATCCACTTCAAAAAAACCTCAAAGAAAAAAGTCCAATGGTGTTAAATCGCACGATCTAGGGGCCAATTCTGGTCTCCAAAATGCGAAATAACACGACCGGGAAATGACTGATGCAGCAATTGACTTGTTACTCTGGCTGTATGAGATGTGGCGCCGTCTTGTTGAAACCACATCCCCTCCACATTCATTTTTTCATTTCTAGGCACGAATAAATTGGTTATCATTTCACGATACCGAACACCATTGACCTGACTCATTTTCATAAAAAAAGGTTCAATGACTCCTTCAGCCCAAAATCCACACCACACAGTGACACGTTGAGGATGCATTTGCTTCTCGTGAATCAGTCAAGGATTTTCCTCGCCGCAAATGTGACAATTCGGTCTATTGACGAAGCCATCAGGATGGAAATGGGCCTCGTCCCTAAAGACAAACTGTAACCGCAATACTTTCACCATTTTGGTAAAATAATTTCACAATGAGAATACGTTGTTCATTCGTGTAGCGCTCCACTTTCATTAACCTTATACCTCCTACTAACAAACAATGAGAATTGTTCAAATGTCAAACAATGACAATTCGAATTGAGCTAAATTAAAAACTTGCGTTCTTGTTGGGGCACCCTTTATTTGGATTGTTTTGTGAAAACAGTTATGTAGTGGGCACGATTCTCGCCATAGTAGACAGGGTATAGTGCAAAAAGTCTCATGCATGTTGTCGTTTTCACCGGCTCTGAATCGTCAAAACCATTACTCCGCGGTTTGAAGTGATAGAGTACCATCCCCCAAAACACCATTAATTCACGGAACGTTTCTCTAGCGGATTTGCCTTTACAAAGGAAAATTTTAAAATAGCGCGAATTTCGACGTTAGAGAACCCCATGTTTACACGTCTATAACTGTTGAACGCAATATCCAAACTAATCATGCATAGCGTCATTTTGTTGGTTATGTCAAGACCTTTCAAATGATGTATAGTATAGTGATAGATACGAACTCTGTAGCGCTTTGTACATAGCCGGGAAATTCAAAAGACAAAAAGGCTTGACAACCTTATATACAGTCTACACATTTGTTTTGTGATGTTGCCGTGTGATCTTCCACAATGGTTTGGTTTCGCCACTCTTCGGAAGTCCATAGCAAACAAAAAATTAGTCAATTTCACAGCGTTCTCAAGAACTAGGCATCATTCAGACCCCATTATGGCGTATTTTGTGTAAGGATATTGGTTTACAAACACACAAGATTATACTGTATCAAGATTTAAAGTCAGTGAAGGTTACCAGTCTTTGAATCCGAGCCATTGGGACAACGCAACAGAGGACGGCCTAGACTGAAGTGGCGCACACAAGTGGAGAAGGACCTCAACCAACTTGGAGTGCGCAACTGGAGACAGCTGGCGAAAGATCGTGCTGGCTGGAGAGGTATGTTGGTTGAGGCCCAGGTCCACCCCGGACTGTAGCGCCACAAGAAGAAGAAGAAGGTTACCACAAATTTTTTCAACAGTAAGTGTGGTGAGGGTCTTTTCACAATAAATTGAGAGGTCGGATGTGTGATTTAATAATAATAATTGTTGGCGGTACAGTATAGAAGGGGGACCAGGGCCTTGCTTGCTCATCAACTACTCGTGTTGTGCGCGCTACTGTTCTCTCACGAGTAGAAGGGACCTACAGTTTTTTGCCTACTCCGAACGGCGAAATTTGAGAAGCTTTCTTAGACAGTTATTACTCTTTGAGTGTTGTCAGCAGCACAAAAGAGGTGGTGCCGTGAAATATTAGAAAAATTGGTGTTTAGCTAGGAATCGAACCTAGACCCTTCGGCGTGTGAGCGTCGCACTCTACCCACTACGCCACGGCGGCCACAGTTGTGTGATTTAGCTTCACTAATTTGGCTTATTTCATTGGCTTATTTCAACTACTTGGCAAGGTTGATAGAGCTCACAGCTAGCATGGAACGTCAAATGCTGCTCATTTTGAGCCAAAAGTCCAGCCAAATTTTTGAATATTTGGCCAATTTTCCTTTTTTGGACAAAGCAAGAGACAGCTTAGGACCAAGGTTTTTACTGCCCACTCTCGTCAATTTTGATTGATTTGTTTAGTCCTTACATATATGCTCATATCCATACTCTGGAAACAAGCTGACGATAAGTGTAAAAGCGAATACACACACTTAGTGTAAATGACAAGGCTAAACGAAGAAAACGAGACTGCTGAAAATTTTGTGAACCATGTGTATTTAAAGGTGAAAACGGCAAGATTACAATAAATCAGTGTGAGCATTGCTTAAACTTTAAATATCTGTTCCAGAAGAGTGTACTGATGAAACAAAATAAAAAATGCGTGAACGTAGCCCGAGAAATATCAAAATTCACTCCATTTGTATACCTTGTATATGAGTGATATGTGGCCGCCGTGGAGTAGTGGGTAGAGTGCGACGCTCACACGCCGAAGGGTCTAGGTTCGATCCCTGGCTGAATACCTCGAATTTTTCACGGCACCACCTCTTTCGAGCTGCTGACAACACTGTCAAGAAAGCTTCTCAAACTTCGCCGTTCGGAGTCGAAAAAAAACTGTAGGTCCCTTCTACTCGCGAGAGAACAATAGCGCGCACAATGCGAGTAGTTGATGATCAAGCTAGGCCTTGGTCCCCCTTGGACTGTCGCGCCAATAATAATTATTATTATTTTTATTATTAAAAAATATAAAGAAATATTATATAATTATTATTATATGAGTGACATAGAAAAAATCAAATGTTGGTTGACGTTCCTCCTATTTCCCTGTATCACCAGATCCACATAAGTTGTCCTACTTTTCCAGAGCTTAAACTTTAGGGTTGATCTAGATCTCAAGTAACAAGTCTTTCCAGCTAGCATAATCTTTACCCAGTTGTCTTAAATTTTGCACGATGTACTAGTTAAGGTCATTCCGCATATGCGTGGGCTTTCGAGTCTGTGGACGTGCTCTATTGTCTTGTCCCACTGGTTTTGAGTTGAAGATTCTTATTGTCCTTGCGTTCTACAGGTCCAGCCAACTTGAATCTTGAAAAAAAAAGTATTAACTTGCAAAAAAAATCAAAATATTTGACTTAAAAATTGCAAAAAACAATTGAGTCAACGAGTAGTGCACTCTCCGCGTGTTTTGTGAATTTTTGGCTTCGAATCTGTTCAAGGACCTGTTTTATTAGGCTTATTTCAATTGTGTAATAACTTGTATTAAATCGGCAATATTGAAGCCAATGGGTAATTGTAAATGTATGTAAATTGCAAATATTGGTTGAGTGGAACTTTTTCCTGTCTGGTTGATGATTATGGGGGTGACCTAATATTAATCTCAAAATGAACAAAGAGATGATTTATTGTAATAACTTGACTGCGGTTAGTTTGCCATTTGAATCTTCGCTACGTGCTTCCTTCGTTCACAGAGAGTTATTGGATGAACAAATTATTGGCACACTTAGCTTAGTTTGGTTGAGGCCCAGGTCCATCCGGGACTGTAGCGCCACAAGAAGAAGAAGAAGAAGAAGAAGAAGAAGAAGAAGCTTAGTTCACACATCAAAGACAGTTTTTAAAACAATGTTAGACTTGATCAAAGTATAGACCAAATATCAGCTTTTTTTTACATATATTCGTCGTAAAACGTGGTAAAGGTTGATCCAAGCCTTATAATATAATGAAATCTTCTAAGAAAGTATTGAACACGGTGGAATGACTTCTTATGAAAACAGGAGTATGATATGGCTATCTGTCGTCAATGGAGTTTGCGAAGCTATTGAGCTGAAAAGACGTTGCACAAAATTATTGCTATCTCCGAAAAGGGGCGTCTTTAAATTTTACAAACACTTAACGTTCAATGCCTCAAAAAGTATTGGAAGGTCCCTGCTTTCTGCATAAGGTTAAGCTAGAAAAAATTTTCTAATTAAACTAAAGTGTCATCTTTAAAAATAAAGAAGCGTTTCATGAGAAATTCAATTAGCATTCTTTGGACCAGGTATACATGCTTTTAAAAGGAAAATAAGAGCAACAATAAGATAATAAGAGAAAATAATAAGATGGTAAATTATCATTCACGTCCTAAGAATCCGAAATACTGGAATTTTATGCATTTATGTATTTATTATCATTTTATATCACCATTTCAACGGAATATTAATAATTTTATAAGTGTTGGCTACAGTCGAAATTTACAGGTAGGATCTAGCTCATTTTGACATTTCCCCCTTCTCCTAACACTGGAAAACCATTCGGATGTGTGTTTTCTTAAAACAAAAGAAAACGAATAGGTCTGTTCCAATTGATTTGTGTACAAAAATTCGTAGTAGAGTAGTTTTGGGTAAAACTCTCTCCTGCAGAGTTACTCTACCGAAAATTTTGAAACGACTTTTGCTAGAAATTCGTAAACAGCTATCAGACAAATGAACTTTCAGAGGACTTTTTTATTTTCGATTTGACAGCCATCTGCTGCCGATCTGCTGCCCACAGTTTTCTCTTCGACAGAATTTCGTAGGGAGGGGAAATATTTCACTCCCTCGTGAGCTTTCACTTCTACGAAAAGATTAGCTAATTGAAAACTTTTACGTAGTTTTTCGGGAAAATTCGTAGATATTCGTAGTAATTCAGAGCAATTGGAACTTACCTAATGTGATTTTCGGATGATAGTGATAGCTTCCACAAGTACAGTACGAACAGAAGATGCTGTTGATGTCTTACTTGAATTTCATAAATTAACGTCTTTGAGATCATTTTGAAAAAGAAACAGAAAAAGAAAACTCAAGAGTATAACATTTGTATAAGATAACCAACATGCATTTGAAATATTTATGCACAACCATTGTATGTTTAATTAGTTAGTTCCATTCGCATTCTCTGGAATTTTCACATAATTTATCCAGCAACCACAAGTCACTGACTTTACCCCGTAGTTCGGCTCCCCATTGGAAAAGTTTAAATATTTGAATTTGTGGTACAAATAACTTAACAATAGATATTATTTGTTTTTCGCATTTATGCATGTATAGTATGTAAATAATATTATGGATTTTCAAAAATTCTTTTCTTTTTTTTCTGACTAATTTATCACAACTATATAAGTATTTCTATATTTTTTCTCATTACATTTATACTTTTTATGTTTTTTTTTACTGATTTTCAGTTTTTCTTTCAATATTTTTAGTTTCAGTTTAATATCGGATAGATGTTGCTGTAGAAGTGAGTAACTGAGTAAGAACTCAAAGCGTAGTACTTTCCAATAGAAAATGTTCAAGTTTTTTTTTTTTGCTCTTACGTTGGCTTAAGTTTCCCTTTTCTAATTTTGTCAATTTGTGAATTAGTTTCTTTTTTGTTTGAAGAAGATTGTCTTACGAATGTATAGATGTGTGCAAGGTATATAAATATTTTATTTATTTTTAAAGCAACATAACCTATATATGTATATATATTTTTTCCAAACGTATATATTCTTGTGATTTGGTGTAAACATTTAACGATGGATATTTTAATTTCTACTACACCTTAAACTATGGGTTCCCTTACACATGAGTTGATAGTGACATTTATTTATTGTATTATTATTTCTGTAGAAATGTTTCGATTGAAACCATTAAAGGGTACTTAGCATTTTAATGTTTTTTGTTTTTGTGTTTTTAGCTTCGGAGATGTAAAGATTTTTGTTTTCGTTTTCTCAACGGGTTCTCTTTTAAAAATATTTGGAAATTTAAGAGCAATAAGAGCTATCTAAGATTAGGATTAGAAAAGACTCACAAGTGTATGAAGTATATATAAGTTACGCTATAGCATCTTTATAGCAGGCATTTATTCATTTTATTACAGAAAATTTAAATTCGAAAAAAAATGTTCTCAGTCATTCCAAATAGTAACCTTAATAAGTATAATTTTTGGTTTTCTTATTTTCTGATAGTGTATATGAATGTGTGTGGTTTAGTGTTTAATTTAAGGCTTAGTGCTAAGGTTAGATTCATAGGTTTATCATGTTTGTTTTCTAGTTAAGCGCTTCTCAGTGCAAAGCTTAAGTTAGAAAAAATATTCTTATTTCTTTGTTTCTCATATAAGAAGATTGTCAATTTTTATTTTTTATTTCTTTTTCATTTTTCATAACAAGTTTTGGAAAGTATGGAAGGAAAGGGAAATTTGATTTGTTTTTTAATTTGACACTAGCGTTTGAACAAAAGGGTTTTTACGCGGCCTGTGGATTGAAAATTAAAATGAAGTCAATGTCACAAATACATACATGTTTGGTAGTTCTAGGACAGTTACTCTTATAATGTATGTCATGTTGAGTTTTCTAAAAATCTTTCCTACTACCTCTATTAAATGAATTTGTTTTTTCTTGCATTAACATTTGTCGTCTATATTTGCTGACTTAATTAGGGAATCTATAGATTAAAGCAATTAACTTTGAACCAAGCTATATATTACAGGTTTCAATTTTTTTTACTTGACCTGAACTCATTTCTTGCATTTCTATAGTCATATTGTCATTGGTTGTAGATGCGTAAATAAAGTAAATTAGAACAAATTCAGTATTTCGCATAGAAGTGTACACTGATGGATTTGAAATTGGTCACAGGTTGGTGCGGGAAAAACCAGAGACAGATCAGACAGACACAAACTCTAATCAAGTAGGATAACACAGAAGGCGTAAAAAATATTACGGCAGGTACTATGTAGATTCAGATTAGAATGTTCATCGACACAGTCCGAAAAAAAATAGCTATTCACCAGCTTTATTATTTAGGGATGAGTATGGCATCAAGTGGTGAAATCCGAATCACGCGGCTGTAGACAATTGGAATAGCCTGCTACGCACCTTGCCAGAGTGAAGTTGGTGAATGAAAATCATTCCACAGGAAATGTTGCAGGCGCTCGATTGACAATAGATATTAAACTTAAGCAATTTAACCTTTATACTTTGGAGTAACAACCGATTTTTGAAAATCAAAGAAGCGGTTTAAGTGAAACTTATGCTTCAATGTTTGAAGTACCGCTAGCTGAATTTTACTTTTCACGTGTTATACTGTGACGATCCGTATCAGTATATACTTTGAACTTCAACTGGACGACCAGAGCGTTTGTCATCTTTAAGTGACATCATTAAGAGCATCAAGGCAATACTATTTAGTCGTGAGCTGTCGCCAAGATCTTAAGACTATTGTCTTCTAGCGTATAACTCTAAATTATGAGTGCATGGACGCATTCTTAGTGAGAAATTTGCGATGAAGGAGCCTAATGTTGCCATAAACTGGCCAAATCCGTACAGTTTGCGAAGGAAGAATGACGTGAAGATCGGAAAATAACCAAATATTCAGTGACACCGCAAATACATCAGCCAGACTGAACACCGTATGTGGTGTAAGAACTGACAGTTCAAACTGGCCTTATAGAAGAACATTTAAAGGGCTCTTTTCTCAAATTTGAAAGTTATAATTTCAATGAGTCATTTAAAGAAAATGAGCTCATCGAACACAGGCACAAGACTGTGTTAGATATTTTTTACTAAGAACTTTGTAGATTGTGCTTTACGTGTTCCCTAATATAACAATCAAGCTATCACTATTAAAATGGCTTCATTCAGCAACATGCACGTCTGGGAACTGCAAGGATCACCTAACTTCGGTTTTAAATTGAAGGTTTCAAGTTGTAGTGCAACAGACAATATTGAATAGAGTTTATTTCAGAGAATGAGTTTCTGAAATTGAATCGAAAAAAATAATTAATATAGTTTTGGTTGGATACTTCATTGCGAGACTGTATTTGTTTCCCTTAAGCACTACACAACATTTGTCGATCTGGTCGTACGATTTACATGAAATGTGTCCAGGGATGTTCAAAACATTCAATGAATTGTAACTAGCATACCTTACGAGAGTATAACAGATCTTTCAATAAATCCCGGGACATAAAAAGGGCGCCACTAATAAAAATTACTAATTTAATATTAATATTTTATTAAAGGCGCCCCCTATATGTCCCAGAGGTTATTGAGTTATACGTTAAATGCCTAAGCACATACAACTCTGTTAATAAACTATGCACAAGCAGAGGAATATTTGTTTTTCCTTCTTCGCTCCCTTGTCCGATTCGGTCCCAACAAACATTAAAAATGACTCAGCTTGGTAGCAAGTGAAATATAAGCAACTACATTCTAACAGGTCAGTCCACTTGGCCCACGTTTTTTTAACTTTTCCAGACAACTTTTCCCTACAATTTTATAAATGGTTTTGAAAAATATAAACCCGTTACCTACAAATGGTGTTCTCATTTGAATTTAAAGATACCTAACGGTATAATTTCTTATTATGTACAGTAATGTCTATAAGACCATGAATTTAAGAATTTATTGTTTTTTGTTTTTGAAATTTTTAGTTCATTGGTTAAACTTAGTAAAAATATCTTCTTCCCTTCTTAAGCATGACGTAACTAAATAGATATATTAAATTTCCTTCAAACTTAACTTCTTCTTTCGATGTTTTCTTACAATTATTAGGTTTAAGTAATTTCTCCTTCCTCTTGTCCATAAACAAATTTCATTGTATAATCTTAAAAATCTGTACATTTCAAAATTGATGTTTTTCTCTTTCACTTATTGTGTTTCATTTTTTTTGAATTTTTCTTTCTGTCAAATGATTTCAGGATTTAAAACACAAAAAATCATAATTTCAATATGCTGTCATCTAGTAATACTAAATATATATTTTTATTTTTTTATTTTTAAAATTGAATTCTTATTTGCTTAGTAAACGGGAATTTGTAGTTGGTGTTGTTGCATTTGTGAGTGCATTGACTTTGTGAGAGAATAGTTGTCGTGGCTACTGCGATCTGTATGAGTTGGCAATAGAATCATAGAACGTGTGATCGGTCAAGGAGAATTATCCGAATCTGATCCGCCGAATGAGTGCATTGGGAAGAGTGGATACCATCCACCGATGTGTTGGGCTAAATTGATTTTATCTAAATTCACTTCAGTACCACCGAGTCCTTGATTGTGCTCGAAGCCAACACAGCGTTGCCAAACCATTATGACAATGTTGCGTCCGAATACATCGGAACTCTGTAAAAAAAAAAAAAACAAATAAAAAAAATATAAATAAATCGATATGTTTAATATTTGATTGACACAAAGGACCCTCGCAATAAATAGATGAGTAGATGGCGTAGTGGGTAGAGTGCGACGCTCACACGCCGAAGGGTCCAGGTTCGACTCCCAGCTAAACACCAATTTTTCGAATTTTTCACGGCACCACCTCTTTCGAGCTGCTGACAACACTCAAAGAGTAATAACTGTCTAATAAAGCTTCTAAAATTTCGCCGTTCGGAGTAGGCAAAAAACTGTAGGTCCCTTCTACTCGTGAGAGAACAATAGCGCGCATAACACGAGTAGTTGATGAGCAAGCTAGGCCCTGGTCCCTCTTTGGACTGTAGCGCCAACAATTATTATTGTTCTAGTACTTTTTGTTTTAAATTTGAAGTCTGCCATTTGTTATGGGGTGGGGGTAAATCTGTCTAAGAAAGTATGGGAACGGATGTAAACCAAATGTGTAAAGTTTATCATTAAGAAATGTCAAATTCACTTTTTCTATACAGAAAAAAAAAACAACAACAAAATTTGGGACACATACACAAAGATAATGGGTCTGTACTCACTGATCTCTGTACGCACACCGATTCATTTTATAGAAAACCAATAACCTACCCACAAAAATATCTTGTGTTAAAATAGGCAGAGTGGGTAAATATTCGAGAGAGCGCTCATTTGACGTAAAACCCATTTTTTCGGTATACGGGAACGGAAATGTGTTGTTTTGTACTGTTTTGTGTTGCTTGTTCGAGTACGGGAACACACCTTATATTTTCTCATTTAAATTGATTCAAAAATATTAAAAACGTCATATCGTCGACAAGAAGAGCTATCGTACTCAGGTCTAGCAAGACATTGGCTTACGCAGACGATGCAGACAGCGTTGGAAGAGCGCAACAAGTTGTAAGTGAATTCTTTATCCAGATAGAGCAGGTGGCAGGAAACCTAAAGTTGCATATAAGAGAAAGAAGGTGGCATCATCTGCAGTTGGACAGACGCTAAGGTACTGGAGCACGAGTTTCAAGATGAGTAATCCTTCAGCTCCCTTGGGTAACACGTGTTTCAATATGAGCAATCCCTCAGCCACCTTGGGTAACGACATTAAAAAAGAAACAAGCGGCCTGCTGCCCAAGTTCAGCAAAGCCTACTAATATTTGTCAAGGGACTTCAAATTAAGACCCTCAAAAAATTGAAAGCAGTTATAGCTCAGGCTCAGACCATTCATGTGTCGCCGGCCTGATGAAGTACGTAAGCACATGGTCAAATATTGAAAAACACGAAAGCCGCTGGGTTTCTTCGAGACGTGCAAGTTGTTCGACAACAAGCAGAGGGTTCAGCTTATGAAACAAAATCGACACCTCCTTTCAGTTTTAGTAAGAGTTTCAAATTGGATGAACTTAGGATTCTTACCTGGTACTTAATTGTTTGTTTGTAGATTGGCTCGGCGGAATGCCGAACTACCCTGGTCTTCTTCTTGTGTCGTAACCTATCGCCGTCCTTGATGTAGCACTTCACGTACGTGTCCGGCGGTGTCTCGCAATCAACGGGAACAATATTCCTTGCGCAAATAATCTGAAATAAGACAAGCGTCTAAGCGTTTGTGCAGCTTCACAAAATAAGAACTCACTTCAACTTCGACAGTTCCCTTGATTTTCAAAAACCCCATCTTCAGTTCCCCATACCGGCCGGAGGTCAATCGATATCCCTTGGGATGAACTTGGCCTGGGCCCAGTTTCAAGTACGGCTCAGATTTACTGTTCGCAATCGACGCCAGCATCGAACTTTTCTCCGGGCCAATTTTGTTCATATTCGACACCGACGACGCTTGCTTGAGCATGGAGAGCGCCTGCTTGGGCGTGGCCGGCTGCATGATACTGCCCGAGCCCTTCCATCGGGGCGCAATCTTTTTGCTTTCATCATCGGACGGGGGACTTGTTGCATTGGTGCCAATGCCAATTGGCAATATCTCTGGAATCTCCATTACGCTATCCTTACGACCTCGGCTGGCTCCTACAAGTGGCGATGATGTTGCCAAGTGGGGGCGTTAATGGGGCGCGCATAGGGTTGGGGCATTCCACAGGGTCACAGTCATAAAATTCAAAACACAGATCAAGTGGAAAGGGAGAGAGAAACACAGAAACACATTAAAGGGGGGCGCCACTGATGCCGACACGCAAGTAGGCAATCGCCAGCAAAATGTAAACGCAGGGATAACACTTGTTGCTGCTTAAGTGGCAATTTCGTCCCTGCACAAGTGGAATACGGAAAGAACAGAAACAGAAAATCGAAAAAAACAACGAAAAGGAAATAAAAACGAAACACTCTCCAAGTACCAGGGGAGTGCGGGCGGGAACTGAAAATAGGAGGGCGGTGGAAACCAAACAAATAAGAGTCACACTCGAAGCACAATTTGCACATTCACGAAATGGATGATACACAGACAGCGCAGAAGACATTGCTGGTCGTTAGGGACTCGTGCTGATTCATTCACGTTTGGAAGCCGCCCCACAGCACAGGCACGATATGCGCTTAAACTGTCAATTGACAATGCTCACCCCATCAAGCGTGCTTTCGCATGGTTGAGTATGTAATGGGAGCGGCGATGGGCGTCGTGGGTAGCAGTGGAAAATTTATTGGGCGGATGTGAAGAATCTGGGGCAACGTGAAAAAATGCATAGAAGACAAATTTTGGTTGAGAAAGCGGATTTCTAGTGCAGAGCTGCACACATACGAGGGAACTGGCAGAAAGTAGAAGGTGGGTAAGCATTGGCAATGTTTAAAGGAAGAAGGGTGAAGTAGAGAGACGTTTCTTGACAACACGGCGATAGGACGCGACCTTCTGAGTCTGTTTTCGAAGATTGGCCAAGTGCGTCTATGGTGAGTCTGTGGCAGGAATAGGACGCAACCATCTGGGTCTGTTTTAGAAGATTTGCAAAGCGGCGCGTCTATGGTGAGCCTGTGGCAGGAACCTAGAAGGATTGTTCAAAGAGCTTTGTTTAAACTATGGCTAGAGGAGAACATGACCACTACTTGCAAAGACGCCAAGGGGGGGAGAGTTGTTCAATTTACCTCGGCAGTTGTGCAACAATGTGGAAAACGGGGAATGAAACATGCCTGTCGTCTAGTGGGGTTTAAAGAACATTTTAAGAAGACAACAGGCATAACTCAACAAATCCCTACTGACATCGATGAGTTCAGGCCAGAATATACACTCTACTTAAAAGCCCAATTATAGGATCTATCCACATAAACCCGAAATGAGCGGTTACCCTTGGTGGAAGAGGGACATCGTACACAACACCCGTATTCGTAGGATGGCGCTGTGTAGCAGTCAGTCCTGTGCGCCTACAAAAACTGAAGATACAGACATACGAATTTCGTTGACATGGCATTCACATATCCACATTCGGGGAACTCAAACAGATTTGAAGTGGGCGGTGATACGACATCAAAAATCATGCTCTCCGTTTGAGGGAATTAACCTCGTAATTGCCTTCATATGTCAAATATGTGGCAGCAATAAAAAAGCGATATATTTTTTTTATTAAAGATTTCTATCTTCTTGTGAGTCGGGGGGAAGTTTTCAAATTAATTTTAGGACAGACGCTTCTTCTAAGAAATGCGTTTCGTTTGATATTAGAGTTTCATTTGGAAGTGACTGTCTCTGGTGCGGATCGCATTTCAAAAATGAGGAAAATATACCAAAACACGTTGCATTTCAGACCCATAGCAGAAGGATTGTCTTTGTGTTTTCCTGATTTCAAGAAAATTTTATGAAAAATGGGGCATGAACCTAGAAGGATTGTGCAAGCTCTAGGAACAATTCAATTCAAATGGAAAAAGATTAAGAATGGGGACTAGTTGTTTGTGAAACTCTGAACCCATTGTTCAGGTTTTGGTTCCTGAAGTGCGGGTATAAATTGCAATTATTTACTGCAACGTATTTTTTTAGTTGTTAAAGCATATGGCTGCCGTAGCGTTTGCAACGCTCACACGCCGAAAGTTCAGGTTTGTTTCCTAGCTGAACTCCAAGAATATTTCACGGCACCACCTCCTTCGACCGGCTGACAACAGTGAAAGAGTAATGTCTGTCTCTGTCTAAGAAAAAGCTTCTCAAACTTCGCCCTTCGAAGTCGGAAAAGAATGGTAGGTCCCTTTTACTCGTGAGAGAACAGTAGTGCGCACAATACGAGTAGTTGATGAACAAGCTATGCCCTGGTCCCCTGTAAACTGTCGCGCTATATAATTATTTAAATAGCATGTTTGAAGAGTTGTTTCTCTTGTGAATAATTCCCAAATTTTCCCATTCAAAGTCTGCAATGAACTGTGTGCCTGCCCTACCCACAGGAAAACAATAGTCGTGTTGTTTCTAATGAACACTTAAGCCATTTTTGACACCCGCACAGTACAGTTTATTTCTCGAAACCACTGATTTAACTGAATTGGCGGGTCTTCGATTACTAGAAAGCAGAGTGTAATGGAATTTTGAAAACATGCTTACAACGTTTATTCTTCGATAAGGTATGGCAAAGGCAACCGATTGTCAGTGGACAACCTTGCAGAGGCCGCCTTCCGGTCCTTAGTTCTAGCGGGCATATATTTCCCATATTTCCTCCTATTGAAAGCCTACTAACATTCCGAGTTTACCAACGTTGTTAAAGGAAAATTCCTTTGTTGTTTGATTTTATGAGAGGAGGTTTGTGCTCTAACGGCACAGTAACCTATTATGATGTAGATGTAGATTTAATCTTGCCTGACACGGCAAAGGGAGTCCTTAGAATTGACCTGTGGAGCTCTGATTGTAAGACAAAAGGAATTGTCTTTGGACCAACCTTGGTTTTGCTCGCTCAATACTGTAGCGAAGGGAGTAGGAGATGTGCCACCTTCGAGCGAGATTAGGAATTTGGTGCTTTACAGGGTTCATCGGCTTCAATTCAAATCGTATGAATTTTAAGGTGCTTCTCCACTTGAGGAACATGTTCGAATAGAAGTTGTGGATTTAATTGCAGACTGCCTGTCTGAACCGATTTTTTTTGGGCTCAAAAGGCAATTGAATAATAAAGCCCTCTCTCGAAGGACTAAGCTCCCTTTATATAACAGCTTGATCATCCCGGTCCTACTCTATGGCGCGGAAACCTGGACATTACCAAAGGCGGATGAAGAAACCCTTAGTCATTTGAGAGGAAAGTCTTGCGCGGTCCTGTTTGAGTTGATGGCATCTGGAAAAGAAGATTTAACGACGAACTCTATGGGCTGTACAGCGGCATGCGCCTGGTCAAGCGTCTACGGTTACAAGGCGTAGGATGGTTAAGTGATGTAGAGCGTATGGACATCACTGCTTTGGGCCGAAAAGTCTTCAAATCTGAGCTGAACAGAGGACAGTCTAGGCTAAGGTAGCGCACACAAGTGGAGAAGGACCATAACCAACTTGGAATGCACAACTGGATGTAGCTGACGAAAGATCGTGCTAGCTGGAGAGGCATGTTGGGTGAGGCCCACGTCCACCCCGGACTGTAACTCCACAAAAATAAGAAAAAGGCTGTCTGAACCAATTTTTACGTTTTTTTTTATATACTCGTAGCATTCTTGTAACCTTGACCGTTACTCTACTCCTTAAAGTTCATCTAAAAGAAACTGCAGTGTGAAGCTTAGTTGAAATAGAGACGTCGTTTTAGATCTCTGAAGTAAACACCTGTCCAATTTCATCGTGGATATCATCATCCTGCCAGTCCTGCCTCTTTGCTGTGTTGGCTGAGAATTATTTTCCAAAGATGAAGCGATGTTGTTGAGAAGAGTTGCAGGAGGACTAGAGAACAGATGGTTTTACGTGATTACCTGGCGTATATCACAGGGTCCATTTTCTTCAGATTCGAAAATAATGCAAAACTAAACGTCTCAGTTCCGATTCCTAGCTGAACACTAAGAATTTTTCACGACACCACCTCTTTCGACCGGCTGACAACAGTCAAAGAGTAATACTGTTTAAGAAAAAGCTTCTCAAACTTCGCCATACGGAGTTGGCAATAAACTGTAGGTCCCCTCTACTCGTGAGAGAACAGTAGCGCCCACAACACGAGTAGTCCTGGTCCCCCTGTGGACGGTCGCGCCAGCAATAATTATTAATTAAACGCCTCAGTTACCCAAGTACCAAATTGAGATAATGCTTGAGGGATAATCACCCCACCTTGGTTTGATGCTAGGCCTTCCTAAAACCTCTGCTGCTCTCTGGGTCGCAGCGCCATTTGAGAATGCAACTCTACACTGAGCCCTAACCACCTTGCCTAAACCAAGGTGATCCGGCACAGTACACTCACCTCGACTCTGCACGTGATGTTGGGTGATAAACCACAGCCACAACGATACTCCACACACACCACAAGGGGAAGTCAGGCTCGACCCGAAGTTCCAGGGGCTCCTGACCTCCCGTGGCACTAGACTATAGCCTCTGGTCAAGCCAAGTCACTATCTCTAAACCTGGTACTGTTAGCCGCCATCCAGCAACAAAATGGTCTTGTCTCCATCGAAGTTTTCGTTTAATTGAGTTACGGAAACGTATGATTCATAAAATCTAGTCACTGGAAGACTTGATAAAAGTATCTTGCGAAAAGAAGCTAAACAGTTTAAGAATGTTAGAATGACTGATTGCCGCGTTTCATTCACAACAATCATTTGATAGCCAAAATAACAAAAATGATAAAACGAAAAAAAAAACATGATAAAGGGTGTTTCTTTCAGAGGCTCTGAAAGTGGAAAGCAAAGACGATTTTTTAGAGTGAACATTTCCTAGGACCGGCTAGGATGGCTTTTTTAACATTTGTAGCCGTATATCACCAAAAGGATGGAGAATTTTGTTCTCCAAGTTGTCAATTGATTCAAGTTTATCGGCGTGGACCAGCGACTTAAAATATTCTCACGAAAAGTAGGCATGCAACGTTAAATAGCAGAATCTGTTACGTGAAACAATGCGGATACCAAAATTTTTCTTCAAACAATCAGTTGTGTCACGAGCTATGTGGCATGTTCCACCATCTTATTAAAACCACTGCTTCTGCATATTGTTCAATTGATGTATGCAAAAAGTCAGTAATCAAGTAGTCGTTTTTTTTTGGATATAACGGTGTCTCAACATACACTTGAGGAATGCCACCACACAAAATATAGTAATTTTGTTTATCGACGTTTACACTTAGCAACGAGTAAGCTTCATAATAATGAACGTAGAGCCCAATTTGTATTTCTTACAGAATCTCCATTTTCAACATAAATTGCCATAAATTGGAAGCGTTGCTTGGACGTCAGTACGTTTAAGTTAGAACGCCAAGACAAACTAAAAGAAAGCACTGCCAGTTAAAAGTAATATTGCCAACGTAAAATTATATACCTCTCAGAAAAACTAAAACACTTTATTTTCGAAATTATCTGAAGTTATTTCGTACTTCAAGCTCTACAGCGACCACTTGAGAACGGATTCAGGTGGCAGGTCGTTCCAAACTTATTTCCATGCAGTTCTAATTTTCGAGATTACATTCGCGAGACAGAAATACATTTTCGCCTTGAGCTAGTGTTCGCAGAGTCTTTCATATATGATACCAGAATAAAACGTTTTTGAAACGATATTTAAATAAAAGGGCGCTTTGTATTCATTTTTTTCAAAACCTTTCCATGGAAGAGAACGCTACACGAAATACACAATTGTTGCGAATTCTTCTCTCAAACCGCAGACAGCCACCAATTTGAGAAACTTAAATGGCCGACTGAATTTGACCAAAGAGAGCCAGTTGACATTTAACAATGATGCCAACTGCATAAGTCGTGACCACTTAAAAAATTCCACACTGCAGGAGAAAGTCATATTTTTTGACCAAAAGCTTAAAATTCTTATCCATTGTCTGTGCTTGGCTCCAAATCTTAAACTCTCACTGTCGCTGACGTCCCATCTTTCAATTAGTTCAAATTGAATTCCAGCCCAGGTGGAACATTCCCATTTTCCCCTTCCAGGAAGATAGAAATAACATCCCAACCACTTTGTTTTCGTTGCAAAAATGAGTTCTTCGAATGAGATCCCTGTCACTCTGAAGTGTCCTTGTCATTCGTGTGTACACAAAGCGAGACAATTAAAAGTGCCCATCACAGAGGGACTCTGGCCCACATTGCCACCCCAGATGTCGGTCTGGCACAGATTGTCGACAAATAAAACGAAACAGAGCCCAGAGCCGACAAAACTTTTTACACAAGTCTCCCCCTCGCTTTGATAGGTTCTACGTGCTGGAATCCCTTGGCCGGTAGGCGGAAGGAAATAGAAAAGAAAGAACATTTTTCCGAAAGACTCACGTTTCCATTTTTATCTTATCTTTGATTTGGCGGTCGGATCACGTACTGGGAAAGATATTTGCCGCTAAATTAGAGTGCAAACAATAATTTGCGCCCGAGTTCATTTCCCTTTCCCTATCACACGCTAGCCGGGTTCTTCTCTTTTCATTTCGACTTTTCCACTTTGCACTTGGTGTAGGACTCTCCGGAGAAAAGTTCAATTATGCGCCGACACTGTAAGCGACGCTTGCTTGGTCGCCCACCCCGCAATGTTCGTGTGCAGGGAGTCCAACGTGTGACTTGTTCGATTAATTATTCCCGCGGCGAAGGGTCTCTGAAAGGGTAGCACGCAAAGCCGCACCGCATCTCTTGAATAAGACTTCAGTGCAAAAGCCAGCATAGTTTACCATGGCGCGTGGGTGTTGTTGTCGTCTTTATCGCCGTCGTGTCCAGGAAAGCAGCTCAAACAATTTCGCAGCGGGCAAACCGACAATTAAGCGGTAGGCCAGGTCATAAAACAAGCCCATATAGACTCGGTTTAATGCAGGCAATTCATCAAGTTTATGAAGTGCTGTTTCGCCAGAAATTGCACTCCCTGCTGTCCGTGAACATTATGCGCGGCAATTGTGTCCCTTAACGAAACAACGACCCGGCAACGACCCACAATGGACAAAGGCTAGGACGACAAGAGCGCCTCGGCTAAGATTGATGATAATGCAGGGGAAAGAATCTTTGCTCGGGATTCAATTTACATTTAATTAAAATTTTATTTGCAATTTATTGCTGGAGTTGTGTTCGGTTTATGATGGGACGGGGCAATTGACGACGATAGCGAGTGTCGGGTTGTTCCGGAGAATTGCTTAAGCGTTTTGCTCGTTAAACTGTTTTTATATTGGGCTAGTCTTCTGCTTAAAGACAGTTTACGGTCATTATGCAAACATGAATGGGCGTCGTTAAGGAAATTTCACTGACGTGCGCAATCAGTTCAGGAGTCTTTGCGTGAGAAAATACTTTTACAAAGACTGCGAATAAGGGTGGTTAGGACTGCAGGCGAATGAGATAGTGCTTGCTACGGCACTCGGAGGACGGACGAAGGGGGACCAGTAGCTTATGCTCTTCTCCGATGTACTAGATTGGACTTTCCCAAATTGAGGCGACATGCTGTCACATGAGGAAGTCATTTCTTAAAAAAATAGAAAAATAGGTATTTTTTTAGGTATTTTTAGTGTTTAACTCTTAAAATTTGAGTTAAACTTGCCGTCTGACACAAGTGGCAAGGAAATGCTAAGGCGACTAGATCAAGAGATATCCTGTTAAGGTTTCTAACACACCAGCCATTAAATACACATTTCGGATATAAGTAGGCTCAGACTTTGCCGTCGTCGAGTATTTTAAAAGTTTCAAGAGACGTTTATTTTTTTGACAGTCTGGATGATCGTGTATCCTCAGTCCTTTGAGTCTAATTTCGAAAACGAAAGCACCAACCATCGTCAAGGTGAGATGAATGTGGTAACTGCCCGTGCCATCGACGAAAGGTACTTGCTTCCAACGGACATCATTCTTCGTTCGCGTTCCTTGGTTGAGTGAAGGGCGCAATTCACCCTTGAAATTAACTTTTGCTTTTCACTTCCCCATCCTCTATCGCTGACAACCGCCGACCAACAGTGTTTACTCTTGGCTTTGGTTTCCTGCCACACAGTGGGCCATCTCCCCCGCTCCCACCTTGATAGCACTTCAAACAAGCGGAACTCAGTCGGTTTTTCTCGTGTGCTCGTGCGTTGGATGAAAAGTAAAGTCCACATGGACTGCTTTCTTTTGTCAGTCAGGAAGAATCCTGAGAAGGAAGGAGATGAGGCATCGGTACACATTTTGCAAAGTAATCCAGCGATAACGTTTAACAAAAATTTCCCAGCTTCGAGATACTTCTTCCATCGCAAGAGATGCTCTCGTTTCCAAATCCTCAAGTGAAACAGGATGTGTGTGTACAATGTTTATTAATCCTCTTAGGGTTCGTTTTTGCTGTTCCTCCTTTTTAGATTTTATTTATTGGAAAATAAATTTTTATCCACCATCTGCGGTGGAGATCTAAAAGAGGGCGCCACGAAGTGTGGAGCACAGGTCGGCTGACGGATAGGCACGGGAATGTGAAACACGTTTGTCAGCTCTTAATGCATTCAGGGTGGGCACTGAAATAAAATGTTGTGGTTAACGAGGGAGGGGATGTGATATGCTAAACCAATTTATGGGGAAGTCCACTCCAAATTGTAGGGGTTAATGTTCGAAAAACTTAGTCAATGCTGAGAAGGGCCATCGTTTCCAATGAACGATTTGAACGACTACACCTTCATCTCATACTTCGGACATCTGGGTGTTTGCGTCGAACTCGGGAAGTATATTAATGAAGACGATGATGGCAGGTGTAACTTGTGTGCAAATCATTGCTGCAAAAAACACGCTGCTATCGCCGATCTCACCAAAACAGAGCTCTCCCCTCTATGCAGAATTCTGGTTGTTGTCTACGGTGTTGAGCCTCAGTAGAATTTTCGATGACAAAACTCATGCTAAATTTCCTTCTAGAGCAGAAGAGAGGAGAGAGATGCAACTAGGTTGAAGAGATTCCGAAATATGAATTCACCGTCTTTCTTGCCAGCCCCAGTGTCGCCCAATTTGAAATCTGTTCACATGACTACCCTCGCAACAACTGGGTACGAAAACTTATCCCATTTCCCTCGCTCAGTTACGCCTCGATTAACTGTGCACACACCGCCACACGAAGCTATTCTTTCTGTCCACACATCGGCACTGGTTCCCACGACCGTAGTCACAGACGCACCAAGGACTTCATCGTTGACCTTGACTCATGTATCGACCATATTGAGTGGAAAACTTTGCTATAAAATCTCACAGATTACATCTTCATTTGTCGGGTTCATTCCCGCAGTTCGTGCGCCGCGCCGCTTCACGTGCGACCCGGCCTGACCAAATCAAATAGACCATAAAGATAGGCCGTACTTATTAACTTAAAGACTGCCGCCCGCTGTTGGGGCAGCAAAGTGACCCCTTAAAGTCAAGCAGTCGCATGTTCCGGCTTAGGTCGGTCCAACTTGTGCGGAAGTAATGACAGGACAGGCAAATGCCGTCGGATTGATTTGTATCCCCTGCCTGCAAGGACACACAGCACACTTGTAATTGCTTCCTTCACACGGCAGAAGCTTCCTGCCGCAGATGAAAACTTGTGTTTTGATTTCGAATGATACGCACAGTGCGCCAATGGGGGTTCTCTCGGAAGATTAATTGACTCTTGACACAAGAAGTCGTGCAAGAAGCGGAAGAGGATAATGAGTCTCGATGGCCGTAAGGCATGGCGTGCTATTAACGAATAAACATGCGCATGTATGCGGACTTGTAATAAGAAGTTTTTGTGAGCAACGTTGTTTATGGATTGGCACGGCACGGTTTACAGCCGTTCGTGGGAGGAAGATATTTGTGAACTCCCTCGACGGAGCATGCCAAATATTCATTTCGAATCGGCGAGATTGCTTTTATGAGTTTCCTTCTGTTTTGCAGGCATCTTCGTCTAATAAATGTTTTCTGTCGGATTTGGAAATTCATAAAAGTTATGAAAATCTGTGAAATTGAATGAGAACCATGCGTAGGCGTGGAGATGGTGTGCGTGAGGAAGCTGTGACAGTGAAGGGTGATGGAACGGCTCGTTCTCTTTTGTTTGTGGTTGATGGACAGCCGTTCGCATAATTCCATCCAATAGGCTGGGTGACGGTGGTTCAGTAGCACGGCCTGGGTGTCTTTCGGGGAATTAATTTCAAAATTCACTCCCTGTCTAAAACGCAACGCGGCACGTTTGTGAAGTTATTTCATATGAATTGTGTGCATGGATGGATGTTCAAGCTTTTCCAGAGGGGAAATTTCAAAGCCGAGTCAGTGTGGGCTTTTGATGAGCAGTGTGTACCTCTCTTTTTTATTTGTCACTATGTCACTCTACTTGGAGTAGTTAATCTTAATGCAGCATGTGATAATTTGCCATCAAATGAGTCACACAAAGCCATGCATTGTTCTGGAGCGCTTTTAAGGTAAAATAATTGAGGTTTTTTGCGGTAAGGAGGAACACATTTTAGAGACTTCGTACCTAAAATGATCCGATAATGACTTTGTTACATTTGTGAAACTGTATGGCAAGTCCTATGCAAGTGCCTCAAAAGAATTGTCGTGTTGGAGAAGTGTAGAGTGCCACTAATCCTCAGACAGTGAACCAAATGTCAAACACTAATTTAAAGAAACCAGAATAAGAAACCTATTCATTCCATTAATTTTCTGTACATTTTTAATGAAATTTGATAAGGTGCTAAAAACATTACGAAAGAAGAATAGTATAGGGAACATATAGTACATACAAACTCAACCCGTTTTCGAAAGATGGCGCCACCTGAAAGTTATGGCTGATCTTGGAAGCGATAATCTACTTCACTGGAAAAGTGTGATATTTGTCAGCAATAACTAGTGTGCATAAGCGTCTATTTAAGACATCAGCATTATTTTCTGTGTTTTCGAGAATGTCTGGATTTGTCTTAAAGAAAAGCATTTGCGCGAAGTTTCTTTTATGATGGGAAAGAAACTGTAGTTAAAGCACATTGAATGCATATCATGGTGATCGATCAATAACGAGAGAGAGAGAGTGGTTTCGACGTTTTCAAAGTGGTGATTTTAGCGGCGAAGACAAAGAGTCCAAGTGAGTTTGAAGATGAGGAACTGGATGCTTTCAAGACTATCACGAACTATGCCAAACGCACAGTAAACTCACAGAATCGCTGCAAGTGACACAGCTTAAAAGAATTTGAGAATTTTAGATTTATTCAAATGCAAATAAATTTGGTTCCATTCGGGTTGAAACCAAAAAAAGGTCGAAAGATAGTTTTTCTTGAAAGACATCAGGGGTCTAGAACTTTAAGCCGGGTTTTGACTAGGTGAAATTGTAGATATACGTAGGTTACCTTTTATATTTCGGGATTGGGCAACCCTAGTGTTGAAACCTGGCAACTGCTAGCTCTATCATAAAGTTTGTTATACGTGCTCAGAACGTTTTGACATACGAGCACTATTTGTGTTGTTGACAGTAACTTAAACGATTAATCTCGCCCGAAAAATGGAATTAAGTCGTGAAAATTGTCGTGCGATTATTTTTTTACAACTTTCGACGTAAATTAACTCAACAACAGTGCATCGATGAACTTAATTCAATTTTTGGCGATGAAGGTCCATCAAGGACTAGTGCTTATGGATGGTATGGTGAATTCCACCGAGGTCGTAGTTCACTCCAAGACGAATTTCGTGAAAGTTGTCCAAAATCAGTTGTTGTACCGGAAACCATTGATGCTGTGTGCCAACTGATATTGCAAGATCGTCATGTGACCTAGCGTGAGATTGAGATAACCTTAGGCATTAGTGGGACCAGCATACATTCAAAACTGTATGAACATTTGACTGGACTCGATCCCACACAATTTGTCAATCGCCAAAAAAAGACTCGTGTCGATTGGTTGAAAAAAAAAAAAACGATCGCAGTGCTTCAAAACAGTTCTATGACACTGTGACTGGTGATGAATCGTGGATTTACGCCTGTGAGCCAGAAAGTAGGCATCAGTCGACTGTATGGGTGTTTCAAATTGAGCCACATCCAACAAAAGTTTGTCGCGCACGAAGCATTTTCATGCAAAATCGCCTGTTTTTTTCGAAAAACTGGGCATGTTGCATCCGTACCACTAGAACAACGCAGAACAGTCAATTCTGAGTGGTACACAACCATTTGTTTGCCAATTGTCTTCCGAGAAATCAGAAAAACCAACCGCCGCTTTCATACACCGGCTCAAACAACTGCGTTTTTGAGCACTCAAAACATCAATTTGATGAGTCATTTGCCGTATAATCCTGAATTGGCTTCTTTTTATTCCCGTACGTAAAAAATAAAAAAATAGAATCAGAGGCAAACGTTTTTTGAAACCTGAAGAAGTGGTTGATGCGTTCAGAATGCATGTTTTGGATATACCTCAATCAAAGTGGCAAAAGTGCTTCGAAAATTGGTTCAAACGTATGCAAAATTGTATAGATTTTAATGGGGAATATTTTGAAAAACAATAAAGATATTTTTGATGGTTAGTATTTGTTTTTCTCAAATCCTCCTCAAATCCCGAAATATGAAATGCAACCCTCGTATTACGATATCCCCAAGAAGAAAAATGTTTAACAATATTTAAAGCCTGGTGAACTCAGTCCATCATCGACTACATAGACGCAAAAGAAAAATATCACGGTTTAAAGGTGATGCTCTGCATATGGTGGGACCAGATAGGTGTGGTGTACTCTAAGCTGCTAAAACCAAGCGAAACCATTGATGTGAAACGTTACAAATAACACGAGCTCATTAGATGCAAAACGGTCAGAAACGATGGAAACGCATAGTAAGGTAATTTTGTAACATGACATTGATCGGTCCCACGTGTCCGCGTTTCTCAAAAACGACCTGAAAACGAAGATTAATGGAAGTTGTTTTCCCAACCGCCGTAGTCCCCAGACCTTGATCCTTCCTACAATTGGCTTTTTTGACGGATGCAAATCGATGTTTGCAGTCATATAGTCGGGAATTTTGAATAATGGAAAAATTACTCAATGAGTGGATCAATGCCAGAGGACTCATATTTAGAAATGGTTTTCGAAACCGGAGAGACCGAAAAAATTACCCACTTCCTACAGACTTTACTTTGAGTGACATTGTTTACGGATTTTCAATAAAATTGTATTCCCAATGCATTGATAATATTTGTTAGAGATTTCTTAAGAAATCTGTTTTGATAACGACACCATTTGCGCGTAAAAGGAAGTGCATATACGCATTGCATACGCATACCCAAAAACTAGTAGTGTTTAAGAAGTCAACATTTTTAATTTAAAATCCATTGTGAAGCATGAGTGCTCTCAATCAATTACGAATTCACATTTTCAGAAAAAACAATGCTATTTTAAAGTTTTTATAAGCCAGTGCGAAAGAAGTAAAACCAAAAGCAACATTTAATTTCTTGTCAGGAAAAAGGAGAAACAAACTACAGAAACCCCACCACTCGAGATACACTGCAAATTGTGCTTGGAGTTCAGGAAAATGTTTGTATATTTACATTAGACCAAAATTTATTTCATTTATTTTTTCAAAGAAAAAAAAACATTAAAACATGAAAAATCCAATTAACAGGGTGGTCCCCAAACTAAATAAAATTTACCTTGTAACATTAAAATTACAGAATTTATGAACTTACTTCTAAATAACGAATCTACACAAAAACAAATCTCAACGAAAAAACAAAACAAAAGAAAGTTTAAAAAAACACTGCAACTGCAACCAGTGCATGCACAAAGGCAGTGCAGTAACAAGGAACTCCTCACAAGGACACAACACCTATGAAGTCTCCAATTAAATCCAATTCAAACGAACGAAACGAGAACGAATCGAATGAACGAACGTGTTAAACTGAACGAAACCCAAATAAATCTCAAATAAATCTTACCGTGAATACGAGAGAAAAAAGGCTTAGTTTTAGGCATTAATGTTAATTTTTAATTTTGTTGTCTGATTAGAGGGGGTTGGATTGTGCGGTTGGTTTGTTTTTGGTTAAATGTGGTTTTGTTTGTTTTCTTTTTTTCTGATGTCAAATTTAAAACGTTTTCTTTAATGCTTCGAATTAGATTATTTTGTCATCCATAAGTGAGGTATATCTAAGCTTTGATTTTGAGACACTGATATCGGTGCTTTTGTTATTAAAACGTGAATATATTTTATTTGTTTTTTTTTTTCAAAATTCAAAAGAAAGACAAAACGAAATTGTTTACATATTGTACTGTTTAAGCGAGAGAGAGTGATAGAGAGGTGGGAAAGCATAAGAGGAAGTTTGAAAATCAACTTACGTCTGGAGCCCATTCGCTTGGGTTCGGTGTTCAGGCTCATTGCGCGGCCCAACTCTCCACGGACCGCTTTCAGGGACTTGAGTATTTCGTCAGGATCACGTCGAGCCACGGATGAGCGGCGGCGTCCTTGTAAGTACGACTGTGGCGGCGGCACCATGTCTTCCTCTTTGTTCTTGTCGGCATCTTGGAACGAAGATCTTCGTGAGCCAGGCAGCGACCTGGAGAAGTCTTTGCCTAGTTGGTAGACCTCAACCTCCAGAGTTTCGGACTGAGATGAGCCGCGTCGCGAGCCAGCGATCCACGCATGGTCGGGGTGCAGCAGAGACGTTCCGTCGCCAATTGAGTCCACGTCATCCGATATCGATCGGTGCATGTTGTAGTCGCGTCGAATTAGCCGCGAGACATCGCCCCCGGCAATAGACCCCCGCGGCGAGACGCTCGGTGACTTGGACATGCTGATGCCGCGTAAACCCTTCGGATCCTCAAGGCGACACCACAGTGCACGGTCGTCAAGGAAAGCCTGCTGCAGCTCGATGTTGCATTCGCCCAGGAAAATCGACTCGGTGTGCGGGACTAAGTCCCACAGTTGGATTTCTATGTACCGATCCATGAGGTTCTCGCCCTTTACGTGACCAAATGTGAGAGTGGCGTTCCAAATGGGGTTCTGTGTAGGTCGACTGACCTCTGTCTGTTGCACACAACCATCACCACTAAAGAAAAAGAAAACTATAGAAACAGAGATAACCAACTCCCATTACCAACTTACGTCTTGGGAAGGATCCGAACTTTTGCATAAGCCTCCGGCAGCACCCCGTGCCCATAAGCTTCATCCCTCAGCGCCAGGTCGTCGGCTGCCATCAAAGAAACCACAAGTTCGCTACGCTCGGCATGGTACCACACTTGGATCTGCACACGACCGCTTACCTGCTTCTCGCGGGCGATTTGTTCCTAAAGCGGATGGGAGCCGTTTTAATTGGGTTTTCGAATTTACGGAAAGGATCAAGGATGTCCCCTCAGCGGCAGTTTGCCCTAGCCCGCCGCCGCTGAGGAGTGTGGGTATAGGGTGTACCGTGTGTACAAGCAGGCATGCAAGTGACTCTGCGGCTGGCGTTCCTCTTGACCGCAACCGCACAACCGGTCGCATAAAGCAAATTTAAACAGGCCAACAAAATTGGTCATAACAATAAACACAACACCAACAGCAACAGCGAAACAAAAAATCAACAAAAACCCGAACCGAATATAAAGTCGGGCCCAAATTAGGTGTTAGGCGCTAATGATATAATCTCAGATGCACGGGCCTGGGAAGGGGTGGCTTTTAATGAGGGTCTCTCCTGGTCTTCTCTTGGCCGTGATGATAATGGCAATTAACTTTATGGAGGACTTCTAATTAAATTGGGTGTTTGCACTTACAAAATGGTGCGCGGCCGTTGCTCCCGCTAGTTGGTTGTGCTTGGATAATCCAGCGCGTTTGGCGCATCGCGGTCAGAGGTGGTGCGATCAAAGCGAGGACTGTTTGCTGGACAGCTTTACTGAATGATTTTATTGCGTAGAATTATCCTCAGAGTGGGGGTGACAAGGTGCCTTGTGTTTGAGTAGGGTAATGAGAGGGATTTCTGCTGACAGTCATGGAGGGGGGGGGGGTATTTTTACTGGAGGCTTGAAACTATTAGAAAGTGAATGATGCTGAAAGGATTCTGTTATACGTGTACTTGTGTGGTTTGAAGCTGCGGAGCAGATTAAACCTGACCTCCAAATTTGAAGTTTATTGTTTGACAAAGCTACATTGGGGAGGGCACCGCTTGTATAGAATAATCATTTCCGATCATGACTAAAGTTTACTTCTTTGAAAACAAGTATTAAGCGGTTGGTCCGACTTCTTCTGTGCTTAAAATTGAGCCTTTTGAATTGAATGTTAGCACTTTCCTCTGCGTAACCATTAAGTTGTAACGACAATTTGAACATACCCAAGGAAGGCAACAGGTCTCTAAAAAACAGGAAAGATGAAGTTTTGGGGCATTGAAGGAGACCGGGTTTTTAATTAAGTTTCGTATTTGCAAAATGGTTTTTTAAGCGGTATATAACTTAAAGTAGTAAATAATTTACTAACAATCGGCCATTTTGTCAGCTTGAAAACAAAAACAATTGTTTGGTTTGCGATTTTAAAATGCGTTTTGGATGGCGCGGCAGTCCACAGGGGGACACCTGATTTTCCTCATCAAATTTACGCGTTGTGCGCGCTGTAAAAGGGGCCTACAGTTCTTTGCCGCCTCCGAATAGGAAAGTTTGAGAAGCTTTTTTCATAGACAATGTTGAGTGTTGTCTGTGGATGGAAAGTGGATTTGTCGTCCAAAATGCCGGAAATCGAATCTGGGGCCTGCGACGTGTGAGTGTCGCACTCTACATACTACGCCATGGCGGTCACTATTTGCGAGTAAATTGAATATAAACAAAAACAAAGATGTTAAGTTGTTAAAATAAATTTTAAGATAACGTGGTTTTCAAAATCCAAAATAGTAAGGATTTTGAGTGGAGTTAGTTCGTATGTGTATGTTGAGACACCGTTACATCCAAAAAACTAACTGCTTTGTGTGCTTCATGGGTTGGTGAAATAATTGGTCTAATAATAATAATTGTTGACGCGACCAAGGCCTAGCTTGCATATCAACCACTCGTGTTGTGCGCGCTACTGTTCTCTGACGAGTAGAAGGGACCTACAGTTTTTTGCCGACTCCGAACGGTCAGGTTTGAGAAGCTTTCTTAGACAGTTATTACTTTTTGAGTGTTGTCAACAGCTCGAAAGAGGTGGTGCCGTGAAAAATTCGAGGTGTTCAGCCGGGAATCGAACCTAGACAATTCGGCGTGTGAGCGTCGCACTTTACCCACTACGACACGACGGTCATGGAATAATTGGTCTGTTATTAACTTATTACTCAGCTCGTGTTACAATTGATTTATTGAGGGAAACGTTTTGTAACTGAATGGTTTTCTTTTGCGGACTCGTCAATTGCCCTTATGGATCGCGCTATTTAGCCCCGCTTGACTTGTTTCCGTGGAAGCATGTTAAATTACTAGTCTTGTCCGAAAATATCAAAAACGGCTAACCACGTGGAGGACAATATTCGTCTTACTACAAATAAAAGTTCATAAATCTTGGAAAAAACTATCGTAATTTGGACTCGGATGAATTGACTACGTACAAGCTATCAGTTCCAGAAATTAAGTTTAGTCCATGATTCCATGAGATTGTCTTTCGAATAAAGTATATTTCGTAAAAATTGAAAGAAGATCATTTTTGTTTCGTTTCACTTCACAGGTGTATACTTTTAAGAGACACCTTTTACATTGGATGCCCCAACAATCCAGGGATCAAGATCTTGCTTGGAAACTGCTCGTTTTGTGCATGGAATTGCTTCTCATGAGAAAAGGTTCCCTTCGGTTAGATGGAAACTCTAAACGGCAAAATTGAAACTGCTTTTCATTGACAAACAGTATTTTTTTAATGTTTTTGAAATAAATACCATAGTTTTCCTAAAAACTTTGAGATGTTAACGCCACTAATAGAATTTAGGCCCTTGGGCATGTGAGTGTCGCATTATAACCACTACGCAGCCGCAGTTTCACTTATGTCCAACCATCCTTGAATTACTTATTCACGGACCAATATCAGCTAATTTGCGAAAAAATTTGATAGTTGAACACTTATTTCGGGACATGATTGAAAATGTCCACTAAAAATGTTTCACATTGATATTTTATGGAGTTAAGTGCAGCCTGTGATACATTTCTATCTATTTTTAACAACTTTTAAAGTTGGATATGTATTTTTACATTGATACATTCAAGAAGATCAACAAATTCCAAGTATGCTTTAGAGTACTCAGAAGAGGATATTTCATGGGATACTGTTGAGTGCATCAATTGCAAAAATCGCGACATCATTCTCTGTAAATAGTTTAAAGCCAGCTCATCAAGTTTTCGCTGAAAAATAAACACGGTCGCAGTGCGGAAATAAAATATAATGAAGATACCTACTGCTCCACCATTAGGAGAAACATATGATGAAACTCCCTTTCGCAATAACTTAAATTCCTTTACTCGTACTATTTCATTTATTTCATTCCATGAAACGTGTATCGACGTGTTTATTCAATTTTCAAACCATGGGCTGTTTGACTGTATAAATGAATATCATTGGGAAATTATAGTTTGAGCAATCACCTTAACCACATTATTTTTATAACCTAATTCTTTAAAAATACTTTAAAAAGTAGTTTACAAGGAAACAACTAACGTCAAATTTAGAATAGCCAGCAAATTATACCTTTATCGATGGATAGTCTCCATCAAAATAAGAGGACTCAATTTTTTCAGTTTTCCTTCCACTATTTTTGAAATGTTTTCTGATGAAAACACCTTCGTATCGTATTTGATACAACGCTTACAACATTTAAGACGTCAAATCGTACAATTCGATTTCTTGGGATAATGCAAAACCGGACGGCCAAGGCTGACATAGCGCACACAAATTAACACTCAACCAACTTGGGGTTCACAATTTGAGGCAGCTGGCGAGAGATCGTGTTGGCTGAAGAGGCACGTTGGTTGAGGTCCAGGTTTACCACGGACACAAAAATATTTGATAAATGTTTAAATTGAATTTTTAAAACCCCTCTCTTGAGTTGCTTAGCACTCAAAAATGTCTTTCAATAAAAAATCTAATATTCGTAATAATCATAATAACTGTTGGCGCGACGGTCCACAGGGGGACCAGGGCCTAGCTTGCTCATCAACTACACGTGTTGTGCGCGCTACTGTTCTCTCACGAGTAGAAGGGACCTACAGCTTTTTGCCGACTCCGAACGGCCAAGTTTGAGAAGCTTTCTTAGGAAGTTATTACTCTTTGAGTGTTGTCATCAGCTCGAAAGAGGTGGTGCCGTGAAAAATTCAAGGTGTTCAGCTTGGGAATCGAACCTAGACCCTTCGGCGTGTGAGCGTCGTTCTCTACCCACTACGCCACGGCGGTCACCAATAAAAAATCTTCCCAAATTTACAAAAAAGTAAACGAAAATCCTGTCTAAGTTTGTAATAAGACAAAAAATATTAGCTACCGCTAAAATAAATGATTGGTGGGCCACTTCTTCTATTTATTTATTTAAGAAGTCTACTTTATTGTTCGATGTTCCTACTTATTCCACCAGACCCTTTTTAAATTCCAGCTTTTAATTCGCCGGGCTTAAATCACAGAACAGGCGAAGGTATAGAGGAAGAGAAGAAGAGAGGTACTACTTGTGCACATTGATTTTAAATGCCTGTGGACTGTAATTCGATATTCTTGGGTTACGGCTAAAGTACGAGTCTCTAACCTTTGGAGTTCAATCGAAAAGGTGGCAAATTCTACGCAGAAATATTATTGTTCGATTTTGACATATACGCCATTTTGTAAAATTAGTGTTTTATTAAAACAGCATTAAGTGATGATAAAAATTGGACGGAAGAAAAACGAACTGTTCCAAATTTATTGCATGTGAAATAAGTACGGTGGCACTTAAGTTTACAACGCAGCAAGGCCATGTCCAGTGTATTTACTTCACCACTTGTTAGTTTCCAATGCTCAAACCAGTACTTGCACTCTTACTGCTTCTTATCAGAAAAAAAAACAACAAAAGAAATAACAGCGAGGGAAAGTGAGCAGTTAGTTAAGAAACAAGCAGTGTAACAATGTGTGCTTACACTACATGATGACTCGGACCAAAACAACTTCATGCCGCATACTGTATTTTATATGTGATTTTCTACGTGCAGATATGTCTCTGGTTAAAGTTAAGAAGCAATGATTAAATGTTCACAGTGGGAGTAAAGCTGAGTCCTTGTGTGTGGATTGTAAGAATATGGACCAGCAAACCTATAGTTAGTTGATCAAAGGCCCAAGTTAAACTTGATTTGATAACTCACCAGAGCATGACTGGCATGATGAAAGACGTCTGTTGTTGCAACCTATACTTTCTATAAATGGAACTTTCTCAGACAGACATTATTGATTTCACAGCAATATAATAAGCTCTTACACAGGTTGGTTAATCGATTGACGACTCGAGCGTATGTGGAACATTTTCATTGCTCATGAGGATTAACTAGGGGCTCAAATTCCATCCATTTCAAGTAATGTTTTTTAAGAATGCTTTTACCATCAAGTGGTTTTTACTTCATTTGTTTCTGTAAGTCAAGGTGGGCAGCGATGTGTGCGAAGGATCATGAGCATAATTCTGAAAAGAATAAACGCAGACTCAAAAGTTAACCACGTCATAGCCTCAAACACACAGCAAAGGCAATTTTTGTTCACCATGATAAGAATGAAAAATTTCGCAAGCCCCCGCAAATATTCACGGCCTCATTTCAATAAGTTCATTCATAGCCTTCTGTCAGCAGCCATCAGAAGCACTTCAAAAAAGAAAGTTATTTACCCCTTGCGTACTTCAACAAAGATCCTATTCGAAACATGCCCAAAAGTCGTCTCAAATCAACAGGGTTTTAATCAAACTTTGTGCCAGTAATCATCTCTCACCTGGCAAAGCCAAATAAAGTCTTCAATTTCTTGAAAGAAGTTGTCCCCTGAGGGACTGCTTCTAATTTCATCATCCCCCCAAAAAAAATTAAACCCTTTTACGAAAGACGCACAGAATCACAAGGATATAAGCCATAAACCAGATTTCTAATAGAAATCAACCGGTAGCCGACACAGCGTCAACGATGCCCAGTTTCCCCAGTAACGAATCCCTTTCTCGGATCACCCCCTCATTCGGTTGGATTAAGGATTTCTCACTCGATGTCATTATGATTCACCCTAAAAAGTTTCATTAAAGAGTTGGAATTAAGTTTAAGGTGCCCAAAAGCAATTACCAAGTTCTTCTTGGCGAAGTCAAGCAAACTTACAGATACCGCCACGCGCGCCCCCGCCATGGAATGAAACTTTTCCAACAGCTTATTTCACACATAAAAAAAATGACACAAATACAGACGTGAAGAACGGTGGCGATTTGCGCTAAGACGACGACGCGCCACCACAACAGATTGTGTGTCCACAGACCACTGGAGGAAGACCTTCTTTTTTCTCTGACAACACCTCTGCTCGTCAGGAGCACGAGGTGTGGAGCAGGGGCTTTGGTCTAGCACATGGGTGTTCAGCTGAGTTATTTCTTTGTGGTGAGCAGCAGTGCGAAGTCCATTTTAATTATGGCGGACTGCGGGTGGACGAGCAAAAAAGTTAGATTTCCAATTTTATTTTATCGATGGTGGCTGGATTGAGAAATTAATTTGACGACCCCTCACTGGTCCGGTCCGAGTGTCGGTAGATGATGGTGAACTTTCCAATTGAATATTGATTGCTTCTGGAGAGGTTTTGTGTACGGGAGACTGCTTTTCAGATGGTTGGTAATTGACAGTTGCGACGTGAGTAATTTTTAAGTTTGCGTGTGGTGGAATTGGGTTGGGGATTTTTTTGCAGGCGATTCATCGAAGAGGTTTGCTTCCAATTAATATGACGATTCATTTGCCCCAAATTCCACAAAACTTAAGTAACGGGTACTCTTTCAAGTAGGGGGGCTGTACAGGAAGCATTCAGTTTTTAAAAGAAATATTGCATGTCCGGTATTTACATTCGAAATTCGCAACCACAAGGACATGGAGAAAATAACGAAGAGTTTCGTCATTGTCTGCGCTGCACTTAAATCTATTTCTACACTTCGCCTCTTACAACAGAAATTTGTAAAACACTTAGATAGCCAGCAACCAGCACCAGCAACAGCAACAGCACATGGTCGGTGCAACAATACTTCCGTGCCCAAGATATGACATGAAGAGTTGTAAAACGCGCATCCGAACAAAGGAAGGCAAGCCTTGTGCTTAGGCGGATAAAGTGCAGTAAGCTCCAACTGCGATCAGCACGATTTTTACTCCTATAGGCGGGGTGTGTTTACCTTGTGCAGTTGACGACCTCAACAAATCAATGGTCATAACCAAAAAAGAAGTACAGAGGGTTGGGAGGAAGGAGGGTGAGGAATATTTGTCACTACAGTGACTAGTTTTGTTTCAAGTGAACGCAAAAATCCATTCGATTCTCTGTTAACTGGTTTGTATTCAGGCGGTAGGCTTAAATTCATAAATAAATAAATGGCGCGACAGTTCACAGGGGGACAAGGACCTAGTTTTCTCATCAACTCTTCATGATGTACGCGCTTCTGTTCTCCCACGAGAAGAGGGAACCTTTAGGGTTTGCCGACTCCGAAGTGTGAGGAGCTTTTAATAACTCCTTGAGTTTGTCAGCAGCTCAGAAGAGGTGGTGCTGTAGAATATGCGAGGTGCTCAGTCTGGGAATCGAACTTGGGCGTGTGAGTGTTGCACAATACTCACAATGCTGCAGCTACGGTAGGCTTTGCCTATAATTCATACCATAAGCAAAGTAGATATGCACAGTAATTGTTGTGGTTGTTATCCAGTGAACTAGGTTCATGCACTGTCGGGAAAAGTTTTGGCACCTCACCAAGTTGAGTTTGACCTTTAGCGGTTACCTCTACAATCAAACATATATTCCCCGAGGTAGAATCAGCCTTACCAGTAGCTTTTTCTTAGCCACAAATCTATTAGCTATTCAGTGGAGTGCGCATAGTCAAGTAATAATAGAGTTAGGCTAGATAGAACTTATGAAAACACGGCTTCAAATCAAAGAGCCTGCGAAGACGCACACTGTTGTAAGACAACAGACGGCGTTCGCGTGCAGAGCGCATACAAGTGGAGAAGGATCTTTAACAATCAAGAGTGTCCAATTGAAGCTGTTGACGTCTATGAATATTTCGGACAGTAGGGCCCATCAGTAGGACAATGCTTATTAGCACACGGTTTATGATTTGAAAAATATTTACATAATAAGTTTGAATTGTCAAGGACGTAAGCAAAACCTTATGACAAACTTTGTTAATACAAAATTCTCGAGCATTTTCCTGATCTAAGACACCTCTCTGAAAACAGCGAGGGATATTAAGTGCCGGGGGCGTTAATGATTGTTGCACCAGCTGCGACGCGAATTTCGCTGATAAAGGTAGGCATCTCTGCTGGATTTATCGGAAAACACAACCCGCACGACGGCACCTGGGTTTTTGATTTGTCAGCAGACCAAGAAGACCTACGCTTCTGCGTAGTGATGAAGAAATTCTGACAACAAGCATTTCATATTAATGCGAAACTACACAATACGGTTAAGGTGTGGTTTCACAAAATGAGAATAAAGTCTTCGAATTCAAAAATATCCCCCACAGCATCATGCAGAGCGTGGTATAGTCTTGGATTAAATCTAAGAGGCAAACAAAGTAAAAGTCAGTACAACACTCCAGCGATCACTTTGCTGTCAACCCTCCATTTAACACCGTGTCAAGCCCCCGGGCTAGAGTTCTTCATTCACCATTCTCTCAACATTCCCGTCAAGCTTGTACTTCAAAACATTTGAAAATATCTTGAGAAACTAATTTTTCACAATTCATTACTGATGAAGCAATTTCCGCACAAAAGAGGGCTGCGCCTCGGCTATTCTCCAGCGGCACTGTCCCTCGACATTGCTATAAAAATACTCTTCACAACTTCTAACACAATTTATGTCTTCACCTTGATGGCAGCAGCACGGCAGCAGGACAAGATATGCTACATTGGACTGGGAGGGTGGCAGGAAGTCGGAAGAAGGGCAGGGAGGAGAAAGAAAACTAGGACAGGAATCTATCCAGCCTTATTACAGCACTTTGACCACTTCAATCCGGGCGTAGTAACTTTTGTAAATCCCACGAGATCTGTGGTTAGTCGAGGACCGAGGAGTGCCAGAGAAATTGCAAAAGAAATAACTTTGTGGGCAGGAAATGAGCGAAAGGAAGCAGCAAGGGGCGATCCAGGGAAAACAATGTCAAAAGACCTTCTCATCCAGGTGGAAATCCTAGGATATGCTCACGCGGGGAAAGACGCAAAAAATATAAATTACTTTTTCTTCGAAACCCGTACACCAACAGGGAGGCGTGGGCAGGGGTACCGGCGATATCCCGGTGGCAGGGATATTATTACATCATCCAATGAGTGGATGAAATGAAAATGAAAATATGTGTGTAAGTGGCACACACTAGCAGCGCCCCGAAGGACATGCGAATGCCAGGGGACCATCGTTGTGGATAAATTAATGCCGAAATGGAAAAAGTTGAAATCCGCTCAAAGGGCGTCGGGGAGGCGGGCTAGGACTTGATAAGTCCTTTTGTTAATTTTTCCACCGACCCGGTGAGCTCCACAAGCCACGGCACCGGTACGTGCTGGGTTGTGTGCCCTTCATATTTCATGAAAGCGGTCGGAATGCTGTCGATAAAACGAAATTTACGGAATGAAATTTTCGCATTATCATCCGTAATTAGTTTGTGAATTTTTGAGGAGCTTAGGGGGAGCAGGTCGGGAACAATGCACTGCGCCAGGGATGCTGTGTGTGCTGCATATGTTGCTTAATCCCGATGGGGATTGCTATCCCTGTTAGCCAGCCGCAGGGAGATCAAGCAGAGCTCGGGAGGATTTGACTGAAACAACATGTCATCTGTTGTGGGAGGAGCATGGCCTCTGAAGGCAAATCGCCGACTTTGCAAAAGTCCATCCTACCTTTGTCTGTGTATAATTGAAACCACCACAGTTATCAGGGGAGGGGGAAATTATCGTTTGAAAGGCGATTAATTTGCAATCAGCTGGATTTACCAGCTTAATTCTGCTGTAGGCAGTTAGATCTCTGGTGATGATGGTCTTACCAATTTATTGGTCTACAGGAATGTGGTACGGGTTCAGGGCAGACATTTTTCACCTCAGACTTAATGCCTTAAGAATTTTTTTTCCTACTCCGGGTGCGGCGAAAGTAATCTTTTTGGAGTATTTCTTTTGAAAAGTCAACGGCAATGTTTAAAGTCTGGGAACTGACAAGATTGGTGTTCTGATCAAATTATGTATTTCTGATTCTGATATCGGAGGGGAATGGGGAGTTACAAAAAATTGAAACTAAAACTGGTGACAGCAGAAGATGAGTTCTTCTACTTTCTCTGAAGTGGTTCTGGGCTGAGCCCTCTTTCTCTAAAGTGGTTCTAACATTAGCCTGGACATCAATTCGCGCCATCATATTGATGGCGCAAGTTAAGATATCGTAAATGTTGTGCTTAGGATTGTCAACAACAAAATTATTCCGTCTTCAAAGGATGGCGCCACATGCAAGTTGTGCCTGATCTTAAATGCGATTATCTTCTTCACTGGAAAGGTGTCAGAAATAATTGGTGTACTTCAGCGTTTGTTTAACAACACTGTTCTCTTCGAAAATGTTTCGATAAGTAGCAAATAAGCAGCATTTGCGGGAAGTTCTGATATTTTTTTTTATTGAAGTGCAGCAAGTGAAACCCATCCAATGCTTGTAGAAGGTTAAGTTGCTTTGACCGGTTCATTATGCAGAAAGTGGTTTCTACGTTTCGTGATTTTGGTATCGATGACACAGATCGTCTTAACAAGCCCAAAAGGTGTATAGATGAGGTATAGATGAGTTTATAGAGGGAAAAAGTGTATAGATGAGGAATTGATGGCTTTGCATAATCAAGATTCGTGCCAAATGCGAAGTGACTTTGCAGAATCGTTGAACGTGACTGAGCACACAATTTTCCCTCGGTTGGAAAAATTCAAATTTGTTCACTAGCAAGGAAACTAGGTGCCGTATGTGTTAAGATCGAGAAAGACGAAAGGTAATTTCTCGTCTCGGTACTGCTTCTTGACATCAAAAGAAGGAACTTTTGCATCGCATTGTGACTGAAGGTGAAACGAAGAAAAAAAATTGAAAGCCCAGTGAATCCGTTGCCTCATCGTTTTCACCTTCCCTTAAGAAAAACATTCACAGTGCTCATGCTCTGCATATGATAGGACCTGACGGGCGAAGTGTAGTATGAGCTGCTAAGACCAGTCGAAGCCATTGATGGAAAACCTTATAAGCTGCAGTGGCGCGTTGCATGAAAAACTATCAGAAAGGACCGAGAGGCATGGCAAGTTAATTTTGTAAGATCATATCAATTGATTGCAGTAGTTTTCAAAATCTACCGAAAAACGTTGAAATTGAAGGTCCTACCCCAGCTTTAATTCCCAAATTGCGCTCCTTTCAACCACAGGCTTTTTCGACGGATGCAAAAGTGTCGGTGGGTCACCAGCTCGGGTCTTTTGAACAAATTAAAAAATGGCACAATGATCGATGTCAGAGATGAATTTATTTTTTAAAGGTTCTTTTCGGAAATCACAAGAGAAATATAAAATGAAGGTGCTGCCGCTGGACAACACTGAAAATGGATCGAGTTTGAATTTGATTTGTGGTCCCAATAGATTTTTTCATCAAAAGAATATTTTAAAAATAAACAACTCAGTTTTGACAAGATTCAATTCATAAAAAAGTTCTTAGACAATATCCGGAGAGTTGAACAGACGTCTTCAGATATGTGCAGTAAATGGATAACAAGCCTAAAGGGCCTAAAAGTCCGACTTGAAACAAGAAAGGTGTGAACCTTCTGCATGCAGAGCAGCCCACTTCTTTGTCATTGAAAGCATGCTTTGACTGCTTATAGGAATTTATCAAGGATGATCAACCATGAAAAGAAACCACTTTCGCTGCCATGAACCTGTGGGGTTGGAAGTTGAATGCTAGGTTAGTTGCATCAGATGGACGTACATAACCAATCTGAGGTTTTCATTTCCATTTATATATAACTTAAGTCCCTTTCTCCCAATTTTAGAGAAGCTGCCAACAGTAGAATGGATTCAGTCATTCTCTGACTCTCTTGGACCCTTATTTGTTGCTCACTCCATTGTCAATTTGTGTATTCTGCTGTGGCAGGAACAGACCCATTGTGCACTTAATCCACTTCCAGTATGTATGTTTCGTGTATACCTTCCAAACAGTAACTCAAGCAAGGTGCAAGGATGCTATTAAAGTTGAAAATATCAGCAAATTGAGTTGCGTGCATAAGTCACACATAAAACAAAAAAAAAAAGATTTCTCTCTTTACAAAGAATACAAGCACAAAAATAATTTAGCCACATCAAGTCAAAATTTTACTTTGAGATTTATCTACAACTGAGTTTATTTACATCCTAACCTCCGACAACTCGGATACGAAAACAAAACTAGCAGTAGTTACAACATTCACGTTCTCACTGAACATTCGCAAAATGCAAAATCAAAGACAGATAAAATTAAACAAAAGTTTTGAAGTTGAATAAAAAGATACAATTATGTACATAGTTCATATCTTTATCTACAGTTCACATTCCTGTGTTTCGAGTTTTTGCTTTATTCTTAATTTTGTTTTTGTGTTAAATATACGAAGATATATTAAAGAGGAAAAAAAAAAGATAAATGTACAACAGATCGCTTATATTCAAAGAAATATTAACAAATGTTCAGCTAAGTTTATTTGTATGCATTTTTCGAGTTGCTTCTTTTTCAAAATTATTCAATTGCATCTATTCGAACGTATATTACAATTTCATTTCCAAGAACTAAGTTCCATATGCAAAAAATAAGTTTACTGTCATAGCATAACTCGTGCCAGCTGGGATTACTTTCTCTAACAAAATAAAAGAATTAACTTTTTAAATGTACTCACTGAACAAAAAAATTAATTGAATCAAACATAAGTGAAATGAAAGGACTTCTTACAGTAGACAGACAGACAGAGGACAGAGGAAGAGATAAAGATTGGAAAAAATCACGAAAACTTTGAGAAGGAGGAACTGGGCGTGTGATAAGTGATAAAGTGTGTATCGTTTGCTCGAGTGCTCTGTGATGTGATAGGCGAAACAGTGGAAGGGGGAGACATGTTTTTTAAGGCGACGAGTTGTTCAGAGACATGTTTGTAAGGCGACGAGTTGTTCACTAAATGGTCTTGCCAAGGAAACACTTTTGCACTGTTGTGAACAATGCAACGTTCTGACGGAGGACATACTTCTGCATAAAAGAGAGTAAAAGGAATGTGCCCTGGAAAGGGATGTTTTTCAATTGATACCATTTATGCGCTCGAAGAAAAAATTGAATTGGTCCAAGGAAATCAGAAGACTATGTGACATTGTTTGAATTGGAAAACAGCCAGGGAAGCCGTTTATAAATGTCCCACTCTAGGCAGAATCGATTTAAAAACTTAGCGGCAAACCTTGAATGACTTGGAACTTATTGTTAAGACAACAGAGCCGAGATCTAAAAATTTGTGACTTCTCACATAAATTCAATATTTTTTGTGTCGATGGCTTGGAAGCGTCTCGGAGAAAGCACATTAGGCAGCAGAAAGTGTAAAGGTAGTAAATTACTTCGTTTACCTCATGTCCGCGGTAAATAGGGAATGTAACTTCAGTATCGAAATCAAACGCAGAATCAATTGCTGATTCACGGGCTGAAAAAAACTGAGTAATATCGCCCTTTTTCGAAAGACTTAACCGGCTTTTTATAACAGTCTTATGGCAGGGAAAAGACTCAACGACGAACTCTATTGGCTGTACGGCGGTATTGGCCATGTCAAGCTTCTTCGGATACAGTTAAGGTCTCTAGAACGAATCGACACCACTACTCTCGTCTGAAACGTTTTCGAATCCAAGTTATTGGGATAACGTAACAGAGGACGACCTAAGCTGAGATGACAGACATAAGTAAAGAAGAACCTCAACCAACAACAATGTTCGGAAACGTAGCACTTTGCTACACTTGTCAGTATCAAAGCTTGTGTGGAACATTGCTAGATAAGCGAAAAATGTGAATATCCAAATCGTAGCGAATGACAATGAAACGGCTCATTTCCATTTCATTCAACAGCCTAGCTCAGCACAGATGAGGTGTACTTTAAACATCATAAGACGAAGACAAAGAAATCACTCTATGGCCGTTTTTCAACTCCAACAGTCGCGTTTGTTAGCCTTTTCTAATTTTACAGCGGGTTGCCATAGAAAATATAACTAAAATTTATTCTACTGAATACGAGATCTATGTGTCGAATTGCCATAGAAAATCAAAAAAAAAAAAATGTATTCTATTAAACACAAGATCTATGTGTCGTCAAGTGCCAATAATATAATGTAAGTCGTCTGAAGGCACTCCACATGTCTAAGCTATATTTTTTCGGTCAAACATCGGTTATAGTAATAAATGCGGTGTCAGTCTGCTAAATAAGGGTTTTGTCGGGAACGTGATTTAAGAAAGAAGTGCTGGAGAGAACGTATATTAGAACTTAGGCCAATGGTGTAAGCCCTAGTGCCTAGAGTCAAGTTTTCGTATAGCTGTCTTTTGAACTTTTGAACAGGAGGAGGCAGACGTTTAGTGTATGGTCCCAATTTACGGACGCAGTAATTCAGAAGGAGACGACTAGGAAGAACCTACAGTTTTCGTACCTCTCTGCACCGCAAAACTTTAGAAAAGTTCTTAGATCATTAGTTCTCCTTACGTTGCTGTAAGCAACACGAAAAAAATTGTGTCTTGAAAAAATGTCAGATTTTGAAAAGAGTTGTGTCTTGAAAAAATGCCAGATTTTGAGTTCTCGATTCAAACTGAAGACCATTGGCACTGGGCTAACGTACATACGCATCAGCATACGCCACAGCAATTACATTTCTGCCTATCTTCGTGAAGTACATATTATAGTAAAGTAGGAACAAGCGCTACAAAGTTATTAAATAATAATAATAATAATTGTTGGCGCGACGGTCCACAGGGGGACCAAGGCATAGCCTGCTCATCAACTACACGTGTTGTGCGCGCTACTGTTCTCTCACGAGTAGAAGGGACCTACAGTTTTTTGCCGACTCCGAACGGCGAGATTTGAGAAGCTTTCTTAGACAGTTATTACTCTTTGAGTGTTGTCAGCAGCTCGAAAGAGGTGGTGCCGTGAAAAATTCGAAAAACTGGTGTTGAGTTGGGAGTCGGACCTAGACCCTTCGGCGTGTGAGCGTTGCACTCTACCCACTACGTCACGGCGACCACTACAAAGTTAAGTTATTAAAGCTCTAAGCTATTTAAGGATAAAGACATAAATTGCCTAGAGGGATCAAATACAAAATAAAGCCGCTGTCAAATTGAGTTCAATTGAATAAAAGTACTAAATAAAGCCGCTGTCAAATTGAGTTCAATTGAATAAAAGTACTAATAATGGAAAAATGTTGATAAAACGTGTGGTGTGAAGGTGCGCAAAGTCGTTAAAACCAACAGGCAAAATTTGTGCATACTTGAAGACTTTGTTTCACGTTATTACGCAATTGAATAAGAGCATAGAGTGTGCAAGGAAGTCTCGAAGAAAACAATGATCGCAATAAAGTCAGTCCGATGGGTCTACGAATCTTCAGCCCCGTAGAGCTACTTACCTATTTTTTTCGATTTCGAGTTTGTTTAATGTGCGTCATTAGAGCAATTAACAAGATGTTCATTGAATGTGACAGGGTTGGCAACTTAACTTTCCAATTTCTTCGAGGGCAAGTGTTAGTTAATCTCAGACCCCACGGAGGGAACAAAAAATTCCCTAGAATCTTAAGTTGGGGTTTTGGAATTTTGGTCTTATGTCGATCAATTAAGAGCGTGAGCGTGTATGAAAATTGTTTGACGTAGGATTTTATAAAGTTTATTTGAAAATTCAGCTTTTGTTTAAACAGAGAAACTGACAAAATTGTTACAAATTCAATTTTAAACCAGTTGGGGATAAATAAAGCTATTGAGGAGGTGCTTATACTTTCTGAGTTAATTTTCAGGAGCAACTGACAACAATTTCAACGTCAAAAATATGACAGGAATGACATGGGTGAAAGTTTGTTTACAAATCTTCGAATTTCTTGTTTCACTAGTGATATTTAGTAATTCAGGCTTAAGGGCTTTGTGGTGTGACCAAAAAAAAAAATTTGGTTTTTTAATGTGAAAGAAATCCTTAGCGAAAGTGGACATCCCTTATGTAAGTATCGATTGAAAAACAAAATTATTTCTTCCTTCGAAAGTGTATATGCTAGAAAAACCAACTATTCACGTGCGCATCAGAAAACAGTTATCAAAGTGGGGTGATTTGAAAGAATTATGTCCATCTGCTGCTACCATCTAACAAATCAGAATTAAAAGCAATGCTTTCAGCGTGGGATTTCTGAGCATTACATGTTTGGGCATTAGAATGCGTTCACTGAGGCAAACTCAAAACAAATATAAATATATATAGATTATAATATATTAAACGTTTTACGTATACATCTTAAATTGTTTATGTACAGTCATAGACAAATGATTATAAGGTTTATTTAAAATGCAAACAAGGCGTTAAAAATATTAACAAACTGAGGATAAAATGCACATAGACAGATATAGTTATGTATAAGTAAAACTTATTTGTGGGTATTTATATATATTGTATTAAAGAAGATATATGAAAAAAATTAAATCAAAATCAAATAAAAAATAATCGATTCCTTTAAACATTCCCATTCCAAAAATGATTATATTATATTTAACCATAGTATGTTTGCTGTTCTAATGTCAATTTACATTTTTGCAAGTAGGTTTCATGAGGATATACTATTGTTTTGTTTGAAAAAAAAATTTAATAGATTACCATTTAAACTAGGGCGCGTGAATGTAATCGCCAGATGAGTCTATTTGTGGTCCGCTTGAAATCCAAGTGCAATTATTACGTTTTTTTTTTTGAGAGGAGATATGTAGAAGAAATTTATGGAGATTGTGTTTTTTGGTATAATTAACTTTGAATATTTATTTTAATTTTGATTTTATTCCTTCACAAAGATACGTGTAACATCACACTGCTTTTGGAATATAATTCTGTGTTATTACAAGGTTTTCATTCGCTATGTTTTATTTCATTATTTTGGTCTCAGAATAGATATTTTCTTTCTTTTTTGTTTTCATTATTCATTTAACAAGTACACACTTTGTATATAGAGTTATATGTAAATAGACAACAATTATTTATATATATATATACTTTTTTTCTAAATTCTCGAAAGTGATATAGTTTAATATGTAAATATGTAAAGAGTGTAGGTTTTGTCTAGCGTAAAATTTGTCCCCCAAAAAATGCTTAGATAAGTAGATACATTCTTATAAAATATTTAATTTTTTACAGTATATTTTAAGCCAAATAAAGGAAAGAAAAAAAAAATTGTAGAGAAAACAGAAATGTCAAAACTTAAAAGTAAGTAGTTCACCCATCTGACAGGAGTTATGAAAATATATATATATTTATATCTTTACACATATTTTTTTGTTTTTGTTTTCCATATTTTCAACTTTTCTTTTCTATATAGATACAATTATTTTGACAATTGGTGGGTAAGTGTATTTTCAATAATCTACTACAATTTCGGTATATCTATTTTCCGATGATTTTTCCCAATTCCTTTTTCAAAATAGAATGTGATTTATTTCTTGTTGATTCATTTCAATGAATTTTTTTGTTTTTGTGTCAATCAGCTACAAATTCTTAGACTATTTAAATATTTAATTTTTTTTAAAAATGTTATTGTACTAAATTCGAAGACATGATTAATTTGAATAGATTTGAATGTTCTCACAACAATTTCAAATCTATATCCAAGTGAAAATATTTTTAAATTTTGAGAAGAAGAAACTTAAGGTCTGTGCTGCTAAATTTGCTTATGAACATTTTTTTGGGAATATTCTGACGGGCTTAAAGAAACGAACAGATTCATTTTACATTTATTGTTTACAGAGAGAATAAATTTGATTCATGTTTGAATCAAATTTGGGTGAAAGCATTTATGGTTAGCCGAGTATAAGTTGAAGCAATCGTGCCCAAAATTGTATGTTATATGACAATTTTAAGCTCTTAAAACTGGTGACAAAAAAACTCAGAAATGGAAAACCAGAAATTGGGTGAGCTGATTTGACTCAAATTTGTACCTTTTCGAATTATAATAATAATAATTGTTTTCGCGACAGTTTACAGGGGGACCAGGACCTAGCTTGCTCATCAACTACTCGTGTTGTGCGCGCTACTGTTCTCTCACGAGTAGAAGGGACCTACAGCTTTCTGCCGCCTCCGATCGGCGAAGTTTGAGAAGCTTTCTTAGACAGTTAGTACTCTTTGAATGCTGTCAGCAGCTCGAAAGAGGTATTGCCGTGAAAAATTCTGGGTGTTCAGCTGGGAATCGAACTTAGACCCTTCAGCGTGTGAGCGTCGCACTCTACCCACTATGCCACGGCAGCCACTCCTATTTGAATTAGCATGAGTAGAACTTTGAGGTTGCATGAAGTCCTTAAGAAGATGTCTAATATTTTCAGGAATTCATTACATAACCTAACTATGTGTTTTCTGCAAATATTGTTTGACAAAATTTTGAGTGCAGACATTTGGGAAAAAATTTGCAGATTTGGCAGTCATCTGAATATAGCTTAGCATGTATCCTCAGTTAAATGCTTAAATACTTTTAAAGAAACCGGTCTTATACTTAGCTTTCGAAGAAATATGTTAAAACAATTTTTTTCCATAGAAAGGCCACCCAATTGCAATTCATGGGAAGTGCTAAATGCCGGGGCAATAAAGATCTGTCCATATACAGGTTGCGCCCAACGCGCCAGTCTAATGAGGATAATTATGATGCTAACACTTTAAATGAAGGAGAAGACAGCAACTATGTTGAGAACGCACCCGTAAGCTTTGCACATGCTGTTCCTGTGATTTTGGTATTCATTTTGAGTACAAACTAATTCCTTTCTCAAAAGATGATGCCACTCGCAAATTGTAGTTGATCTTGGAAGCGGCTAACTTCTTCACTGAAAGGGTGTGACATTTGTCAGCAATCATAGACGTACATCAGCGTCCGCAAAAAGCAATAACATTGTATTTTCCGTCTTCGAAAATATCCCTAAATGTCCGGAAATGTTTTGATTTTTACTTGTAGAACTTGATCGAGAATCTAATAATAATTGTTGGAGCTACAGTCCAAAGGGGGACCGGGGCCTAGCTTGCTCATCAACTACTCTACTATTGTTCTCTCACGAGTAGAAGGGACCTACAGTTTTTTGCCGACTACGAACGGCGAAGTTTGAGAAGCTTTCTTAGACAGTTCTTACTCCTTGAGTGTTGTCAGCAGCTCGAAAGAGGTGGTGCCGTGAAAAATTCGAAAAATTGGTGTTGAGCTAGGAATCGAACCGACACCCTTCGGCGTGTGAGCGTCCCACTCTACCCACTACGCCACGGCGACCACTGATCGAGAATCTGCACGGATCAATTAATAATACAGGGAGTGGTTTGCGTCTTGGGCAGCACGAAAAATTTGAAGATGAGGAATTTGAGGTTTTACAGAATCAATGTTGGTGTCAAACACAAAATTAACTCTGACAATTGGTGGGAGCGACTCTGCAAACAATTTTCGTTAGGGAAATTTTGATTTATTCAAGTGCATGGAAATAGAGTGATGCGCTAGTTGAAACCGGGGGACTGCTGGACTGGACACCTGGGGACTGCTTCTTGAAAGAGATCAAAAGAAGGGATCTTGACTGAAGATCAAATTGCTCCATCATTGTTTTTAACTTCGTCAAACAAAAATATCAACTTTTCAAAGGTGCAAACATTATCGACTGCAGCTAAGCCATGCAGGCATGACAAAATGAATTTGTAACATGATAAAGATCGGTCGTGGTAGCGTTAAAAGCTACCTGGAGACGCTAAGGTGGTCTAACTTCATCCACCGCATTCCCTAGACCTTATTCTTTCCGACTACTTGCTGTTTTGACAGATGAAAACCCGTTTGTAGGTCATTGTTTTGGGTCGTATTAAAAAATCAAAGATTGACTCAATAATTCGACAACAATGATCTTGTAGCAAAGCAATTTTTCTAGCTTTTCGTTGAGTTTCCATGAAAAGGAAAACTCAGAAATATAAGAGAAGACAGTGCTATCGCGATTAGTTTGAGTTCATCTTGCTCACCATGTCAACTTAAATCACTTTAACGGGCATAAGTACATGCCTGTTTTGTGTAAAAATGAGGAAAACTCCTCATACCTTTGAAGATACCCCAATAACTCCTCTTCTCAAAGCCAGAAGACGACATTATTCTCCACATTAAATCTGCTTACTTTGTCTATAGACTAAAAAGAGCTTTGCAGTTTGTGAAGGTTCAGCAGAATTTCCCAGTCCAGAAAAAGTAGTAAAACCGTGTACAACTTTTGAAAGAAGCTTTATCTACAATACAAGCCAAGTAAATTCAAAGAAAAACTGATGTGCTGTCAAAAGATTTCACTGAAAAGAAGTTCATAACAAAAACGTTTCAAACCGAGATAAGTCAGTCACTGTTCCCAAGCAAATTTAGCCTTTTTTGCCCTACCCGGCGACTCTGACAAGGAGAGTAATAATGCACTGCCGCTGAGTAAGTTTCTTCTTCTCGCAATAAATTCTCCAAAGTTCTTACAAACTACCGCTACTAACCACTAAAGGAATGCGTGCCTGCATTCATGTTTCCACAAAAAGAAAAACAAAGGACTCCTTAGAATTACGAAATTTTCTTAAGACTGATTCTGGTGCTTTGGCTCTTACTGTGTCATACTTCGCTTGAAAGTATCTTCAAAATATATTTACAGATTTCATCTTAACCTAAGCTAACCACGGGATAGGGACACGACACTCATACACAATTGATGGAAAGACGTCGGCAGACTGAGGAGCGGGAAAGTTAAATTAAATTCTCCGAATACAATGCACAGTGAGACAGACGGGGTTAACTTTGTGCAAAAGATTTGTTCAGACTTCGAAAGTCACACACCGCTGCCGCCGCACAGTGGTCTTGACACGATATCTACTCCCCATCAGCATTGCCAGTTGAAGGGGATAAAAGTTTTGTCCATGCTCAATGTGAAAAGTTCCATAAATCAAAGGATAAGTGTCAACAGCACAGGATACTCCCTAATTGCAAAGCAATCAGTGATTCTCCGAACCGAGTTCTTTCGTAAATCCATGGTCGCATAATTACGACGAAAAATGATTACCTATTTAGGTTGCGGCTGGAGTTCCGGAGAGCTGTACACAATTGTGAAAATCCCTCTACTGGAACTGAATGCCACCCGCCGTTGTTGCCGGTCAGGGTGGGAGAGGTACGTCGGTCTGTAATTGAATGAGGAACTTTACGAAATTCCTCCTGTTCCGGTGCTGTACTTCTAATTTATTAATCACGACGTAAAAGATGGTGATGAAGAGGGGGAGTGGAAGAGAGGGGAAAACTTGTGAAAAGGATATTTGTGGTTTGTGTTGTGCTTTGAATTCATGCAAAATGCAACGTTCGTGTAATGGATTCTGTGTTAAGTCACTTTTAATTGGATTAGTTGACGGTCGTATGAACTGCAGCTGGGGGAGTGCGATCAGTTTCAGCTCTAGGGAAGTACTGAATATTCTTCCTCCTTTACAATGATTGGCAGTTCGACGGAAACTGCAAAGGACGGAAACTGCGAAGGATTACTGCCCGGATAACATTAGTTACAACATTTAGTTAGCTGACAGCTGCAATTGGTTTCCCAAACATGCTTAAGCCTTTCAAGTGGCAATCACGGATACATTGATGTCTACTGACATGGTTTAATTCATTCTTAAATTTATGCAGTCATAAATAGTCAGCAGACATGTGACAAGCTGAAAAAGGATTTTCGCGACCATTTCTACTTTTCATTCGTTCTTAAATTTGTGCAGTCATATGGAGTCCGCAGGCATGAAATCTTAAAAAGAAAGGCTTTTCATTTCAAAAGAGCGGGATTACTTTATCTCATTAAATTCCCGACTAGCGGTCAAAAGTTGTAAACTCTTTGACAGAGAAGATAGAGTCCACAATTCTTTCCCTTTTCATTCTTGCAGTCATTCCAGCAAAGTTTCTACTTGGCGATGACGATATATATTGAATGTAATATAATATGTAAAGACGATATATTCTGAAATGTGATTTATGTGATTATTCTGAAAGCGTGATTTCCCGCGCTAAAGGACTGCAGTTCACATCCAGGGTCTAAAAGTTGGTGCGAAGGCATGAGCACAGCCTGAATGTGTCCATTAGATGTCTTGGATATACGTGGAACTTCTTTCGAAATAACAGCGTGTTTCAGTTGCATGTGCATAGGATATGAGCAAGGGATGAGTGTGGACACCTGTGGATCTTTTTTCAGACTTGATCAAGTTTCAGTTGCATGTGCATAGGATATAAGCGAGGAATTAGTGTGGACACATGTGGAACGTCTTGCAGACTTACATCGAGTTTCAGTCGCAAGTGCATAGGATATGAGCGTAGGGTGACTGTGGACACTGGACAACTTGCACGCATGTGGAACTTCTTTCAGAGTTACATCAACTTTTAATTCCATGCGTAAGGCATGTGGGCGCAGAATAAGTATAGAAATTGCATGAGTTGGACGCATGTGGAACTTACTTTCCGAGTTTCAGTTGCATGTGAAACATATCGAAAGGGTACATGTTCCCTTTTGTTGCGAGGCTTCTAGAAAATCTATTCCAACAGAAAAAGAATCGCTGAGGGAAGTTGAAAGAAGTATGAAGTAAGTGGGCATAAGCTTCGTGTCGACCAATAAAAAGTTTCCGAAAGACTGGTGAGTGCTAACAAACATATCATTCACTGGAACAAGAATCCCCATCAAAATTCATTCAGAGTGTCAGCGACGTCAAGCAAATAAGAAGAAGCTTAAAAGATTCGAAGTCTTCTCTGGATAATCTATCACATTGAAAGCAGGCAAGGTCAGTCAGGGACGCAGAACACACATGGACAAAGGATAGCTGCCTTTTGTATATTTATCATAAAAGTCCTACGAGTAGATGAAAACACACTTAAACTATCATCTATACATTTTGATTTATAAAAAAGAACCAGTCCTATAACTTAATTTCATTATTCATTTATGATTCATGATTGAATAGCATCTATACATTTAGATTTTCTTATTCTAATTCCCTTAAAGGCCTAGATAAAATGATTATCCACACACACCATGTGGTACAAATGTTCAAACTTTTCACAAAATTTTTCGCCAAAACAAACATTTACTCTCTGCAAAATAGCGCGACTCTTGGAAAGGACACAAGAACTAAGGAAACAATTTTTAGACAGTCATAGTTCTCTCCGACAAGGAAATTTCACTTTCTTTTGTTGTTGATTTGTATTTTGTGTTTTGTGTTGTATTCTTTATTTTCAATTTTTGATTTTTTTTTTATTTCAATTTGAAAAACATAAACGAAAAAATCTATTACAAATAAGAGTAAGAAAAAGTAAGAATTTAATTTTTTTTTTAATTTTTGAACATTCAGTGTACAGTAAAAGCTATTAAAATCACACTCAATACTCAAAATGTCTGAAAAGAAAGTGATTCTGATTCTTCAATCGCAAAAAAATGTTTATGTTCTTCAAAACAAAAGTCAAAATTAATTTTAACCAGTCTCTAACAAAGAAGAAGAATTAAACCAAATCGAATATAAAGCAGAGAAACTAAAGGAGTCCACTGTATCCTAAGAGTAAAATGAATGAAATTCAATTGAAAGAGTGAACGAAGTATGCAACAACATTTCTCAGTGACTTATGTCTCAACAAAAAAATTAACCCAAAACATGAATTGTTTAATATTCTTTTCGGATTTAGTATGTATTTGTGATTTGCAAATTTATACCGGAGTTTTTGGTAATTTCCGTCTTGTTGGCGATGCCGGTGATTTGTCTGTGGTTTCGGGGTCTGTTCAATAATAATAGAGTTTCAAAGGAAAAGAAAAAAGTGATTAAACAAAATTGCTCAATTTCGAACGAAAGTATGGAAGAGATAGAATCAAAAGTCGATTAATGCTTGTCACGTTTGTCACTCACCTGCAACCAGACCCAAGCCAACGGGTCCATCACCAGACTTGCGTGGTCCACTTTGATTGCCACCACTGTTGCCGGGTGGTAGATTCTCGTCGAAGAGATCGCACATGCGGAAGTCTGTAGCATGCTCGACAAGGAGGTCGACAATGTCACCGGTTCGGTCCATGATAGAGCAGACTTCCTCGAAGCTGCGGTCGATGAGGGACATACTGTTCCACTCCAGGATCTGAAATGGAAAATCACAAGTGCTTAGTGCGAGTGAATTTTCGATGCGTTCCATCAAAAGGTCACGCGTGCACTTCGTACAAGTGGGGGGAGGGGACCAGTTAACGAACCATAAGTCCGCACAACGACATCATTTTCACGTCCCCTTGCTTTATGTTTTCCAGCGTGTGGCAAGAGCCACCCCGCCACTCCAGAGGGCTTTAATTAAATTGTAGAGAAAAGCAAATTGACACATTTCTCGGAAACTGCCGTCAACAGGGAAAGGAGAAGGACAACAGTCGTCATTCAAAATGTGAGCGATTCTCGTTTTCATTTACTCGGCTCTCTTGGCGACGGGCACGTTTGGCAAATTTAAATTCACGCTCCATGGCACATGTAAAGCCAACCGCAGAGAAGAGAAGCGAGTGCGGCAGAGTGTACACATGTAAGCAATGGCATCTAGACGACTCACGTTTTACGACACAAAAGAGGAAAGACACTCCGTGCGGTGGCCTATTTGTTCCTCTCCATTAGCGATAACCTCGAGGCTCTCCGACTCCCCGACATGATCCTCACACACACACACCCATACACACGCGCATTCCAAAAGCACGTTCATAATCCACAATTTGTCTTGTTTGATTGTGTATGAAATCCTCACAGAAACCGAAGAGCGAGGGGAGAACATTCCATTCGCGAGCCTCTCGCCGTCGCACCCTCAGCTTTGCTTCGCTCGGCTTATCCGGGAGCATAGTAACTCACATGTTATGTGTCAATTGAAGCCACAGAGCAATTTATTTCGAGCTTCCATGTCCTTGCTCGTCTGTCACCAGGATTACATTTGCTCGACGCGGATTCTCGGATCCAGGATATGGATCGCAGTAGCGAAATCGCATTAAAATTAAATTGACTCCACTCGGGTACGCACACCGCCGACGCCACAGGGCGAAGGTGCACGAGTTCTTTTGTGGGCGCGATGCCATGACGAGGAGTGATGTAGTTTCAATTGAAGCAGAAATTACCTTATCGCCCTGCTGTAGTCCGCCCTTCTCCGCCGGTCCCCCGGGCACAGTCCACACAATGTACGCGAAGAGTCTCCCGTCCGCTCCAGTCTTGCCACCGACCACGCGCATTCCAAAGCCTCGCGCTGAAAAGAGAACACAAGAAAACATATTAAATCTCATTTGTTGCATCTGGCAGCGGTGTCTGACGGTGACACTGAAGCAACAAATTCACCCCCACCGCAACGAATTGCTGGCGACCCACTCCGGCTTGAGGATTTATTAACTGCCCGTAAAGTTATTGTCCTCATTTCCATTTTATCGATTCATACCCGGCTCAAGTATTAATTTTTGAATCGTCCGACTGGGGGTGGGCGGGTGCTCAATTCGGATGCGGATTTTATGTGCATTCCCGCTCCCTGGGTGCATATTATTCACGGGGTTAGGCCTTAACGGCTGCTTTGGGAGGGCGGCGCACTCAAAAATTCGTCGGATGAGGAAGCGATTTAGACTCAATAAATAATTTTATGAAGGTGCATGCTTGATGGGGCGCCGTAAGTGGCAAGGACCCGTGTGGGACGTCCGGCGATTAAAGATTGAAAAATCGTCTCGATTTTATGCCGAACATCACCTTGCTTCGGCCGAATAACTGGCAAGCGCCGGGGTTTCTCGACCACTTAGGCGAGTCCTCTGTTAGGAAATTGCTTGGATAGCAACGTGAGGCGAATGCCAAGGCCTTTGCTTAATTTAATTTCACTCACCTGGGGCGGGGGGAAGGATGTGGCGTGAAACTATTTGGAGTTTTATGGACTCACGCGGATGTGAGCAATTTCTTAACGGCGCTGAACGCCAATTTTGGGACCGTTGCTGCCCAAAGAGCAAGAAAATTGCCTTTGAACTCGACTGTGAAGTAAACGCGTTTTTCTTCTCCTGAGAGTTTGTTCCCGGCCAGGAATCTAGTCTTCGATGTTTTGTGAAAGGTCCTGCAGCAGATTAAATGGATTGGACCTTTGAACAACTTTGGAAAGGGGAAAACGTTGCTTGCGGGGAACAACGTGGATTTCTGAAATACCAAAACTTACACCTACTCAATTTAAGATATTTGTCCTTAATTAGAAGATGAAGGAAAACGTGCCAAACGCAGATAAGGTTTCTGTGAGTGTGATTGATGTGTAGAAGGCAGACCAGTAAGAGATCGTTAAGGATTCCGTTTGGGGTAGTAAATGGAGGGAGTTGCACGAAGCCAGATATATGCTAAGGAATAGTGAAATACTTCCAGATGACAAGTGCACATTTCCGGCGAAATATTGGGTGTTCAAAAAAGTGCAAAATTAGTTTCTCTGATGTGGCGATGATTGAAAGACTTGAAGTTCGTGTGGTATCCCAACATAAAGTTTCTTTGCGGATGCAGCTTGTTCGATGAGGAATACCTAGTTTACTGGCGACAAATTTTGTGCTAGCCTCTGCACCGATTTGTTTCCCTGCATTCACAAACTGATTGCCTTTTAGTGGATTAAACGTCGAATTCCCCTAAATTTCTGTACGTTTCCTTGGTGCGGCATTGTCACTGAATTTTCTTTTTTTTGAAACTTCCGACCAACTTGGGGACAGTGAAACATTATAAAATGTCCGGACATACGGCGTTACAAAGTATTGTTTAAGGAAATAGGGAAAATAAAACAAGTTTTGGTGTTGCTAGATGCAATTAAAATTACCGTTGACTACCATTGAATAGAGGCATCTCTCGGCAATTTTCTTGTGAAATTCGGACTAAAGTTTCTTTTCCTTCTTCTTTCCTTCACCTTCGAGAGTCTTTTAGTGAGAAGAGTAAAAATGACTTTTCATTCCATTCATTCCATTCATTCCATTTTGCAACTTTCTGCACACTTTTGCTGTTAAATATGTTTCTGTCTTCTTTCTTGTTACACTTAATTCGGAAAGAGATTTGACTCCGATTTCGGAAATAATGGAAATTGCCCAAGGCCAGACACAAAATTGCGATGATTAAAAAATACAAAAAAATACAAAAAAAGCCGAAAACATGAGATTACATAGTCAATAAGCATATTTTGTAGCTTTTTGAGAACAGGCAAGAGTTTGGTGACAGAGAGTGTGCCTGGTACATTACGTTTTTTTCCACGTGTTATCTTTTTTGAGAATCTGAACACCTTGAAAGGTTTGGTTTTCGCTACATTGCGTATTTCTGTTTATTTCCGGATAGGTAGAGCTAGAATGTGGCCTCGTTGTGTAAAGCTTTTTTGTTTTTAGTACCGTCTGTCAGCAATTTAAAGGAGGGTAGTGCCCTGAAGTGAATGGTACTTTATCCTGGGTAAGAACCTGGGGCCGCCGCATGTGGTTGTAGCCGCTGCCCACTACGGAACGGTGACTTAATTTTAAGTTTCTTGAATTTCTTAATTTTATTTTATTTTTTTTATTTTTATTTATGGACAGGCACCCCTCGAATCAGAAGTTAGATTGCAGAGGCCTGAATCAATTGCATCACTTCTTCCCATCGGCTTTTGAATATTTGTCAATCATAAGAATTCTGTAGAGTTAGACATAACTTAAAACATGAACAAGACAAGTCTGCATGGTCTGTCTGTTACTATCCTCCAAATGATGTGACTGGATTTTACGAATGACACGATTCCGAAACACTATTTATAGAGTCAACGAAAACACTGATGGTGAAAAGACCATTTTGTGGCGGAATGGCCGCTAACAGTCCCAGCTTTTTGAGGGAGCCTGACTAATAGTGACAGCTTGACCAGACGCTATATTCCGGTGCCATGGAAGCCAGAAGCTCCTGGAATTTCAGTTTAAGTCTGACCGAGCAGTAGGCTCCCTTATGGAAGTATCGTGGTGGCTAACATCACAGGTAGGGTAGAGGTTAGTTTACTGTGCTCACTTGTGTAGTTTTTGTTCACTTTGGGCTAAGGAAGCCGGTTAGGGGACTATCCCGGCTCAGTGTGAATTCTCAACCGGGCGCTACGACGCAGAGCGTGGAATAGGTTTTAGGAAGGCCTCCCATCAAACCAACTTGGGGTGATTGTCCCTCAAGATATCAATTTGGTACTTGGGCAACTAAGGCATTTAGTTTCGCATTATCTACGACTTTGAAGAAAATGTGGCCGCCGTGGCGTAGTGGGTTAAGTGCGACGCTCACACCCCGAAGGGTCTAGGTTCGATTCCCGGCTGAACACCTCGAATTTTTCTAGGCACCACCTCTTTCGAGTTGCTGAAAACACTCAAAGAGTAATAACTTAGCTTCTCAAACTTCGCCGTTCGGAGTCGGCAAAAAACTGTAGGTCCCTTCCACTCGTGAGAGAATAAAAGCGCGCACAACACGAGTAGTTGATGAGCAAGCTAGGCCCTGGTCCCTCTGTGGATTGTCGCGTCAACAACTATTATGATTAGGAAAATGCACCCTGTGACATAAGCCGTTAAGGCAGGTGATCACGTAAAATGAAATCCCTATCTTCTTCTTCTTCTTGTGGCGCTACAGTCCGGGGTGGACCTGGGCCTCAACCAACATGCCTCTCCAGCCAGCACGATCTTTCGCCAGCTGTCTCCAGTTGCGCACTCCAAGTTGGTTGAGGTCCTTCTCCACTTGTGTGCGCCACTTTAGTCTAGGTCGTCCTCTGTTGCGTTGTCCCAATGGCTCGGATTCAAAGACTTTTCGGGCCGGAGCAGTGGTGTCCATACGCTCTACATGGCCTAGCCATCTTAAGCGTTGTATCCGTAGACGCTTAACCAGGCGCATGTCGCTGTACAGCCTATAGAGTTCGTCATTAAATCTTCTCCTCCAGATGCCATCAACGCAAACAGGACCAAAAATCGCACGCAAAAGTTTTCTCTCGAAAAGACTAATGGCTTCCTCATCCGCCTTTGCTAACGTCCAAGATTCTGCGCCATATAGTAGGACGGGGATGATCAAGCTGTTATATAAAGCTAGTTTAGTCCTTCGAGAGAGGGCTTTATTACTCAATTGCCTCTTGAGCCCAAAGAAACAGCGATTGGCAAGAGTGATTCTGCGTTTGATTTCGGTACTGATTTTGTTGGCCCTGTTTACCGAGGAGCCGAGGTAGACGAAGTCCTTAACTACCTCGAAGTTTCTGCTGCCTAGTGTGACGTTCCGTCCGAGACGTCGATGTTGTGTGTCCTTCCTTGATGACAGCATGTACTTCGTTTTGCCCTCATTTAACGCCAGACCCATTTTAGCCGCTTCCGCTTCAATGCCAGCAAACGCCTCATTGACGGCTCACTGTGTTCGTCCAATCACGTCAATGTCATCAGCGCAAGCTAGCAATTCAACTGACTTCTGGAAGATCGTGCCTCTGGTGTTGACTTGTGAGTTACGCACGATCTTCTCGAGGATGATGTTAAAGAAGTCACATGACAGTGCGTCGCCTTGTCTAAAACCTTTTTTGACATTGAAGGTCTCGGTGAGTTCGGTACCGATTTTGACGGAGCAGCGAGAGTTCTCCATCGTCATCCTACACAATCTGACGAGTTTGGTAGGAATGCCAAAACTAGACATGGCACTGTATAGCTCGTCTCTATGCACACTGTCATGATGCAGTGTGATGCACACTGATCAGCCTTGAAATCGACGAATAGGTGGTGAGTGTCAATTTGCATTTCTTGGGTCTTTTCCAGGATCTGCCGTAATGTGAAGACCTGGTCTATTGTGGACTTCCCTGGTCTGAAACCACACTGATAGGGACCTATCAGGTCGTGGATAAATGGTTTCAAACGCTCACACAATACGGCAGAGAGGATCTTGTATGCGATGTTCAGGAGACTAATCCCTCTGTAGTTGGCGTAGTCAAAGGGGTCTCCTTTTTTGTGGACCGGGCAAACGACGCTGAGATTCCACTCATCGGGCATGCTTTCCTCCGACCAAATCTTACAGATGAGCTGGTGCATGCGCCCAACCAGGTCATCTCCAGCTGCTTTAAATAGTTCTGGGGACAATTTATCCGCTCCAGCTGCTTTAAATAGTTCTGCGGATAGTATGTACGCTCCAGCAGCTTTGTTCGACTTTAGCTTGGATATTGCTATCTTCACCTCGTCTAAGTCGGGGGGACGGAATGCTTGTCTATCATCGTCCAAATTGAGTGGAACATTCTGCCTAACAGCGGGATTTGGGTCGTCATCGCCGTTTAGGAGTCTGCAGAAATGTTCCTTCCAGATTCTCAGCACAGACTGCGACTCTACTACTAGTTGTTCATTTTGGTCCCGGCAGGCCTTGGTCCGAACCTTGTATCCTCCGGATCCTTATATATGAATTCAAAAAACTGTTACGTACATTAGAATGTCCTACTGTATTTGTGACAATATTTTAAATGCTATGGTTTGCAAAGACGATGGTTTCTTTAATTTCATAAAGAACCCAAAACCAAGTCACAGTTTTTCCAGTTTCCAGGTCAATTCTAAGCTAAGAAAAGCCTGACAGAATAACTTGTGGCTTAGAAAACAAAGATCAATGTCTACAGAATGCATACTTGACCTCTGGACATGTGAAGGAGTGTAGAACACCTCTGAATGAAAAATTGAATTTTTTTTACAACTGTCCACGAAGATTAAATTCTTCTACTACAGCCATGAAGACAGCAATTTCTGTTTTTCTCAGAACTCCTCTCCAGCATTAAATGCAAATAATGCTTTCAGGACGCCCACATCATCTGCATCATTGCTTCTAAGCTCTCTAGACTGATGCGATAAAATACTTCGTTGCCCCACGCAACAGCACAGAAAATACGCTCTCAAGTCTGTTCCACTGAATTTGACGGTAAAAGCAGAAGAATGTTTCATAAATCGTTGTGAAGTCGATTTTATTGATTGGACGGCACTCAACTTCTTCCTCGAAGTGACGCAACCACTTTCTTCCCAAATTAAAAAGGCACCTCATTGTCAGCTCCAATAATTCATTCCTGCTTTCATAAACTCGGTTGTCGTAAAACAGCGCAGCGTTTATATTCAATCGGGAGATTTGACAGAGCTTTTCCTCAACTTGAAAGTTATGCACCCCCCCAACGGAGTCAATTTAACAGCCGCCACGTAAACTATTTGTTCCGATCGATAACCTAGAGTCTGCCACAAGTGCCAAGGCTGCCTAATCGGCTACACCTGAGCACACTCTGCTTCCGTTGAAGAGCGTATACAAACTCTTCAGCACATTACTCAACACATTGCGCCCCACCTCCGGCGCCGATTTCGGGTTGGATGGAGTAGCGTAAGTGCAGACAGCAGTTTGCACTTAAATTAACCTACAAAGAACCTCATCCACAGAGGGGGGCATGCGACATCAAAAAATCATTACCCACACCGCTAGGCGGTCCGTCCTCTATTCTCGAACACAATCAGTCAACAGTAAGCTCCAGAGCAGGGCGAAGCTGCAACTCATCCCACAGGCAGTGTTCCGCCGCCATCATGTTAAGGATTCCATTCAGAAATTAATAATATCGCTCGATAGAGAGACTACTTTGGCTGCCAGCTGACGGTGCACTATTCATGTACATCACAGGGATAAGCTCCTGGCAGCGCAGATGCTCAGAGCTGAGCGCAAAGGTTGCTAAAGTGAAACGTCAAAAACAAAACCAAGCTGAGCCGCTGTGCATACCGAACATGGATTCCAGAGCGTTCTACGCGTTCAAAGCTCACCTCGGATACAGGTATCCCCCCCTCCGGCAGAGAACTTCCACGCAAAGCTGACGTTCGACGGGTCCTTATTAAAATTAGATCCACTTGAAGGGATGATGGCAGTTTGGAAGGAGCGCATTCTTACATGCCTCCTGCCGATGTAAGGGGGAGTGCCGTTGTTGATGAGAGCATATCAACATGCGGTGGGGCTGTGAACGGAATTTATTTCAAGGATTCCTCCGCGTCGAAGTTGCTGATGATGCCGTCACCGCCGTCGCCACTGCTGACAACGCCTTTGCTGTCGTCAGAGCAGCCACGAAAAGAAGAAGGAAACCTGTTGATTGCGGCATTCAAGCACTTGAGAATGAAATCTTTCTGCCATCCGGGGCTGGCAGCTAGTAATCCGTACACACACATGCACATAGAAATTTCCAATAATCGACCCGATTCCCCGTTCAATCAGAAGAACCCCGCGCACCCTCGCCAAACCAGAGCTCTCAGAAATCAATGAAGTAAATAATCCCAACTCAGGATGTAAAACGCAAAATTAGAGGACAAACTTCGGCATATCCAGCATTACACGGAACAGGAATCCTCCCACGCGGGGTACGTTGGCCTTAATTTGAAAATGCCTTTGAGTCGAGTCACCATCACGAGTCATCCGGTACAGCGGGGGAGCCCGGGAGCCGAAGCCCGGTATCGGAAATGTGGTTATGCGGTAAACCGGAGAACTGCTGATCTGATAAGGATGCCGCGCCAGATACTCTCAGGATGATTGCGAAATAATTAATGAGTCAGTGCGGTGCGAGGCACAGTGGCGCCAATGGTTGACAGATGTGATTACGAGTTCTCTGTACTAGGGCCATAATAACCTCGACCCAGCTGTCTGGAGTGACGGGCGCCACAGATGTGCGCCAAGGACAAGTGCGCTGAATACTGAATTATATCACTCTTCGTGCAGAGCAACTGGTGAGTGTAATGGAAATTAATTTTCACAAATTGAATTTCAGCTCTGTCTGGGGGATTAAGCGGTTTGATTCAGATTCGAGGGTCGTGTGGGGAGAGACAGATTTCTTTATTTCGGAAACAAGCTTGCAGTGAATTGGCAGAATGAAATTCTGTAGATGAAGCCCTCTGTGAATACGCCGGAGAAATGGTTTATTTGATGGCTGAGAAATGAGAATGTTTCCTTTGGGAACAAATTGAGTCGAAATGAAAGTGCCCTTTTAGACCAGTGGTTGGGAACTTGACTATAAAGAAGGATCACCGTACCATCGAATGCCAAGAGAGTAGCACTGAGGAAAGGTGACCAAAAAAGGGTGCAATGAACTGCGCGTTGTGTGCAGCCCGTACATTCCCTCATATATCCTGTGAACAGATTCGGAGACTCAAAAAGTTTTGGCACAATTAAGTGCAGTAAACTTTTTTCTAGAGAAACTGAACCTGGACGAGGATAATTTGTTTAAACGAAAAAGTCAGCTGGTACTTGATGGACGCCTTATTTTGTGAGTTTCGCTCAGACCTTTTGCACTTTTGCATTTTTACATGAAGGTAAACAAATTTATCGTGGATGTCGTGGCGTAGTGGGTAGAGTGCGACGCTCACACGCCGAAGGGTCTAGGTTCGACTCCCAGTTCAACACCAATTTTTCTAATATTTCACGGCACCACCTCTTTCGAGCTGCTGACAACACTCAAAGAGTAATAACTGTCTAAGAAAGCTTCTCAAATTTCGTCGTTCGGAGTCGGCAAAAAACTGTAGGTCCCTTTTACTCGTGAGAGACTTTGGACTGTAGCGCCAACAATTATTATTATTAAACAAATTAATCGTGGATGTCGTGGTGTAGTGGGTAGAGAGCGCCTCTCACATGCCGAAGGGTCTCGGTTCGATTCCAAGCTCAAAACGAATTTTTCGAATTTTTCACGGCACCACCCAAGAATGATAGAAATACAGATTACGCATTGCGCATGTCTGTCACCTTCTGTCAATTTTTGATGACGTAGGCGGAGACAACGGATGTTTACTTTTTATATACGGATGTCAGGTTTGACTGCGATTTCCGCGCGTTTATTTGAAAAAAATTAAAAGAAAAATATTTTGTAATTTATTAACAATTAAATAAAGAGAAATTTTTGAAAATGAGGTGTGCTGTGTTTGGCTGCAATGCAAACAACAACAAGGGAAAACCGAATGTACGGTTTTATTCGGCTCCAAAACACAACATCCTACGGAAGCAGTGGATTCACTTATGCAGGAGAAAGAATAACTGCACATTTCACTGCGGATAGTTTTGAGAGAAACCTACAATTGAAATGGGTAAGATGATTTGTTTATTTATTTACATATTAAGTCACAATTTTATTACAGGCCTTTGCAAAAATAATGGATATAAGTTGAAGGCGGGAACAATGCCAACAATCCAACCGAGAGCAATAGTCGCTCCTTCATCCCGCGACATCAGAATGCACTCAAAGGCAATACATGAATGATTGCAGAGCTACTAACGGAGAAACCAGTGGCGTTGATATTTGCTTAAACTCCTTCGGAATCATTTTATTGACCAAGGGTTTAAAATAAATGGAAAGGAAGTAAAAAAAAACATAATCCTTAAGTTTCTAACATGTACAGCGTCTGAATTGTCAAACACCCAAAAGATATCGGCAGGCCATTTAAACAATATTGGAGCTGAAGGACAGATAGTTAAAATGGCTACAAAACTTTTTTCTCACACTATAGCTCAGGCAATAACAAGAGCCGCCAGCTTAGGTCATTTAGGTGACCAAACAGTTGCTTCGGATGACACGCCTGACTTAGTTTCCGAATGTACTCTCACAAGTAAGGTTTTATCTACATACATATCTCAAATATATAAATGTGTTAAATATGTTATGAGTATAACTACAAATCCTCCGAGCACTGATGTCTACAGCCAGATTGACAATGAATTGGAGTCTTTAGCTCACGATGGGTTTGAACATTTAGCTGGGTACATTTGCCATAAGTTGGGGGATGAAATTCCCGATATACGTGTTCTTCAAAATAAGGACACGACTCTTACGTGGGTTAACCATCTCAACGAAGGAGGCCTGGATAAACCCACATCTGCACTAATGGTTCACATGAAGTAACTCGATGAAATTTTCGAAAGTGTGAATGGGGATGACCTCTTTATTTCCCCCGAATATCTTAAGACACATTTGGAACTGACGAAAAATGTGAGGAGAATGTATTTTAGGATAAGGAAACTAAACAAAGAAATTACAGAGTTTCAATTCAGAAAAAGGAAAATATAATAAAATTGTCCGCTAGTTCAAAATTTAAATGTAGTCTTTTATTTCAATAACTTGTTGTCTTTTGGAAATAAAACATGCAATAATAAAATTTAGTTGAACTGATTTATTAATAGCAATTCTAAAACTTTACACAATTATGATTATTGCTTTACGAAACTCTGTGAAAGTTTTTTCCACTCTGCATGCAAAATGCTTGACTTAATAGCTCGTAAAGTAATTGGATAGTTAAATGAACTCAATTGGATATACACTTAAAACATATTTGATATTAAAAAGTTCTTAAAACGTCAATAATATTAGAAAAAAAAAATCAACTAATAACTTTTCCTGCTTCAATTTGTATGAAGATATTATACAATAACAAAGAGCTGTCAAACCAGAAGTCTCGCGTGACGTAAGCTGCGCAGAACGAAAGAAAATTGAACAATCTATTGCGCAATCTCTTTCTCTGTCATTCTTGGCACCACCTGTTTCGAGCTGCTGAGAACACTCAAAGAATAATAACTGTCCAAGAAATGCTTCCCAAATTCCGCCGTTCGGAGTAGACAAAACACTGTAGGTTCCTTCTACTCGTGAGAGAACAGAAGCGCGCAAAACACGAGTAGTTAATGAGCTAGGTCCTGGTCCCCCTGTGGACTGTAGCGCCAACAATTATTATAAAAGCGAGTGCTTAGGCTAAGGGCGAATATGCCACGTAGTTAATTGAAACCGTTGTTCCGTCAAGGTTGGTAACAAGGTTTCAAAAACTTATCTCAAGATGTAGCAAATGCATTGATGTTAGCGGAAAATAAAAACACTTTGAATTGAATTTGCATTTTTCTTCATATCGATAATAATAATAATTGTTGGCGCTACAGTCCAGAGGGGGACCAGGGCCTAGCTTGCTCATCAACTATTCGTGTTGTGCGCGCTAGTGTTCTCTCACGAGTAGAAGGGACCTACAGTTTTTTGCCGACTCCGAACGCCGAAATTTGAGAAGCTTTCTTAGACAGTTATTACTCTTTGAGTGTTGTCAGCAGCTCGAAAAGGGTGGTGCCGTGAAAAATTCGAAAAATTGGTGTTGAGTTGGGAATCGAACCTACACCCTTCGGCGTGTGAGCGTCGCACTCTACCCAATACGCCACGGCGGCGGCTTCATATCGATACCGGGAATAAATTGAACGCCTCTCGTACGTGTGTAACACACATTCATTTGCAATTCTCTAAGGCGTTGGCACAAAGACTTCCACTTCACGTCGTTTCACAGCTTTTGCACATTTTTGGGAGTTTTCTGTAAGTCCATGTTTTACTAGTAAAACATTTGTGCCAATTTTCGCTTGATTTTAAATTTCGGGAGAGGCCCATATCTAGCGAAGTACGTTCTGCAGTATGGATATGATTTCAAAGCTCATGGCTCACGGTTCTTAAAACTAATGTCAAAATAAGCGTGTCTTCAGGCAACAGTAGCGGGTGTTTCTTGCCGGCCCTAGAAAGCAGATCCTTTTTCGGTAATGAGCAAGTCTATGATGCGAAACTTCCCCTCACTTGGTCCACTACTTTGTACCAAATATCACGCGCTTGGTTTAGTTGGTAAATGAATCTCCTACACAGCTGCTCAATCATAATTCGGAGATGACTTAAATTATTGCCGCTTTAAGAAAATGCCTTCCGTAAGACACTCGTTTGGAAAATTCTCCCTCCTGACAAGTGGAATCGATTTCAAACGCTTCCACTTCATGCTCCGACAACTGTTATGAATTTTGCAGCAAATGCATCCACCACTGACATGCAACGTTTACCGTTCTATTTTCCAAATGCAAAACAATCAGCTTAAGTGCCTCTTTTCTGCTGAAAGCGTGCTGATGTGTTTGCGTCTCCTGGTTGTGACTTTGATGCACTTCTCGGAAGAAGGATTTAAATGCTCGCAACTGAACCCAAAGAGATTTTTGCAAGCGTAAAAGTTTCCTTCCCGTCTGTTGTTTGCGGCGAATTAAAGCATTTCATTCAGGAATGTCGGATTTGTCGGTTTTTGTTGCGGCATTTCTCGAGAGTTGATAAACGGCTAATTTATTTATTTTATTTCAAGCAAAATTGTGGCAACAAGCGACTCGTAATTATGATTAAGACGTCAGTCCGGTCGTTAAGTCCGGGCCTTCACAACAGAATACAACCGTATGAGTCCACCCCCACTGCTCCGTGTTCTGTCAGAAGTCGTAAATCTACTTTCGGAAGCAACCGGCAAAAATGTCAGCTCCACGGAATCGTAAAATGCCATCTTCCAAGAATGTCCTGCTCTCCGTCGTTGTCCACTACACAGGCATGGTGATGGAGGCGGAGGCAATAAAGTCAAATTAGAGCGAACTATTGCGACTGTAAAATAAAATTAAAGCCCTCGCACTGCCGCTTAGCAAGGGTAATAAGGACATTTATTGAGTGAAATCCTTGGGACCGGTGGACGTCGTCCGGCTCTTGCCACAGCAGTTGTTTATCTCGCCAAATTAAGTTCCGCGCTGTGCGGGAAGGCAAGCAGATTGCGTTTGTCTTTCGATTAAGGATAAAACGAGGACACTCCTTGAATTTCAAGGAGGTTATGAGGATGCTGCAGGTGGCCGGAAACCAAACGATTCAATTAATTCGTGGAGATTAAAAGTTGCTGATTGCGAGGGACACTTAAACTTACCGATTTGCTTAGCAGGCAGATGCTCCCACTAGAGACTGTGACAAATTTACGACTAGCGGTTGGACACGTGTTCCCTGAGACGGCTACGTCATTTTGAGTGACTATGTCCTTGAAGACGGTGATTTGAGTCCTCACACTTGACGCTGCTGCTTTCTCAGGTACACGATTAAAGCTGGCATAAGGAGCGAATGCACAAAGTATGAAGGCGTGCAAACAGAGACAGGCATACACACCACTCTTCACCCTCTCGTCCGAAATTACGCTGAAAAGGCTCAAATTGGTTTTCCTGCTGCATCCGCAGATTGCGCGGAGCACAGGCGGCAGTCCCCTCCCGTTTCGGTATTTTGCCACCATCATTGTTTGTTCAGGATTGCTCAAAATTTACGAAGCAGATCAGATTACTGAATGCGGAAGGAGCACTGAGGCGACAACGGGGGAGGAAATTGCATACATTAGGAAAGCAGTAAAAAGGATTTGCTTCTGCCAGAGGAGTCTGAACGTTGAAAACCCCTTTTTAGAGAAACGTGGCAACCTGTGGAGGCTGCTGAATTTCATGAGGCAAAATCGTGAAAGTGGCGGTTCCGCTTGCAAAGCACCACGTTCTTTGGCTGACAAGGACTGCTGCGCGTTGTGGTTCTACGTTACAATTTCGGGGGCGAAGTGAAGGCTAATTGAATTTGATTCGTGTTGGAAATGAGCGGCTTCAGCTCACCCATGACCGGAGAAGGCTGAATGGAGGGGCATGCTAACGAGATTTTGCGCACGTTTGTTTTGCTCTAAAGTGCTTTCTGATGCGATTTGTTTTGTTTTGCAATGCAGAGGGATTTCGAGCTAAGAGCAATTGATTTATAGAACATTTTAGAGTGGAGTCTGCCGATTTAAAAGAGGTTTGATCTGGTCCGATGGTTTGTGCATAATTTGGGAAATGAAGTGCGTCATAAGTATTGCACGGAATGTTTTAGTGTGGAGTCTGCCGATTTGAAAGAGGCCTGATCTGGTCCGATGGTTTGTGCATAATTTGGGAAATGAAGAGCGTCATAAGTATTGCACGGAATATTTTAGAGTGGAGTCTGCCGATTTGAAAGAGGCTTGATCTGGTCCGATGGTTTGTGCATAATTTGGGAAATGAAGAGCGTCATAAGTATTGCACGGAATATTTTAGAGTGGAGTCTGCCGATTTGAAAGAGGCTTGATCTGGTCCGATGGTTTGTGCATAATTTGGGAAATGAAGAGCGTCATAAGTGTTGCACGGAGGATGGTGGTCGCTTCGCATTCGGCATAAAGGCATAGCAAAGGGGTGGAGCATAGGAAAATAATGTTCTTTTTATGTGAGAACATTCGGTAAAGCTTGTTCTTGTGTAAAACATGCGAGCTTTATTGGTGGGAAATACGTTAATTCCGTGGCTACCTGGTTCTGACTTCAATCATGGTTGGAAATACGTTAATTCTGTGGCTACCTTGGTTCTGGTTCTGACTTCAATAATGGTGGCACAGTGGTTATTTGGGACTAATCTGAGTTCCTTGCTAGAAACACTAGACGTGAGATGTTATTCAGCATAACATGTTAAATGCCAAAGCAAACTAAAAATAAATCGTTTAAAAACTGAGAAAATAAGTTCTTTCTCAAATAGTACTACCGATTTAAATTTTTATACCCTTTAAAAAACATCATTTACTTATCAATGATTTTGACCATTTTTTCAAAATGAAAACTTAGTATATGCTCATTGGCGATTTGTGGTTTGCATCTCTGCTGATTTATATGAGAATTTACTACTGTTACGCCGAGTGACAGAGAACTCGTACTCAAGGTCTGCACCATTGTGCCATGCAACTGAAACCTACATTCATTGTAGTTTCCTGGTTTCCCTTTGGAATAAACGCCAACAGGGGGCACAGTAGACGATTCATTTCCCCAATCAAAACGAGATGCGATCCTCTTGAGTAGAGAAAGGTTGATAAGAGAGAAAAGAGTGGCGGGTCTGGAACTACCATCTTCAGAGTACCTTGCGATGACAGAGAACTAGCACAGGATCCATAAAAAGTCCTTCATACCTTGAAACTGTCTATCCTTTAAATGAAAAGATCATAAAAGAAATTAATGAAACCTCCTTGCCGTCGCATCTCCTTTCATTTTATTTCAGGCATCCATTAAACATCCCCGAAGTGAGCAGGCAACATTGACGGTACGAGAGGCACTCAAAGAATAACATTTCGCCAACTACAAGAATTATGATACCCTTTTTTATGTCTACGGCTGCTTCCGTTCGAGCGGAATTTTTTTTTATTGGCAAATGAAGGAGGGAGTTCCTTTTAAATGACACTCGGCGGTGGGCAATGAACTTTTTAATTTTCTTTTCAAAGTGCCCTTCGAACAATCCTTTGTGAAGCTGACTGTCAATTATTTGCGAAATTCCCTTGAATTGGGCCATTTTTTATGTTTGTCCTTTGATGATCCTTGGACGTGGCTTTGTTTTCTCCCACTAGTGCTATTTTCGATTAGTTTGTGGTCACATATAAGAGAAGACCGATCGTCTTCGATAAAACATGCGCTAGCTTCACTGGGAAAATCTGCAATTATCGCAGATTATCGACTGCCTCCCGCTAGCCCTGCCCCAGATGGCAGTTTTTGTCACTCAATCGAAACTATTGGCACAAGGACAGCTCTGGGAAGCGTGTTTACCCGCCTCGGATTCGCATTACTTCCCCCGCCTCGCTCCGGATTCTGGTGACATCAAGCAATCCCAAGTAAGCGCTTTGTCCTCAAATCCTTCGCTCGTAGGAGGTCTCATTAATCGGACCGTTTTGAAGCAGATTCCATCGCTCCTCGCAATATGCCCCGCAACATCATCGGCCGAATAAGGAACAAAAGCAAAAAAGGGAAAATCTTGAATATCCTTAAAAAGTTTGCTTCCCCCTGTTCCCCCTGCTGCTCGGGAACTTTTATGTTCAATGAAACTCTTCATTGAATTGTTTGTCCCTGAAAGCGGTCCTTTGGCTCCACTCCTCCACCGAGTGGATATGATTTCGCGCTGGAAGAACTGTTACACTCCTCCGTCGGCGACGCTCTCTCGATAATCTTGGTACTCTCTCCTTGTCTGCGCTTTTTTGCTTTTAGACAAAAGTGCTGACGGAGCGCACACAGGAGGGGGGGGGGGGGGGGGCAGGGAGGAAATCGATCGATGCAATCGAAGTGAGATACACCCACCAGGTGGGGGTTGTGTACAGCTTCCCTCCCATTCCAGGTGAACTGCGATAAAAACGTTTCCCTTCTCGAGGGGCGGAGAGTGGTGCCTTTCAGTCAGTCCCTGTTCTGAGAAGGAAGTGGGAGAGGGGGAGGGGATTAATGGCATTTTTGGTAGGTCCACGGATTGAATAATCATCGATTCCGGCGGAAAGTTTGTAAGAATTTTGGTTCTCCGCGCTTTAGCTGCCGCCCACCGCTTGCCGCCATGGATGGAGTCATCTAAGCAACGGTGGGAGAAGTTTTCTAGTTTTTGGCTGAAATGTTTCAGCCGGAATTTAGACCGAAGTTTGACATTAACTGAGCATGACTAATGGACTTGCGCGCAGAGTGGGCCAAGGAGCACGGTAGTTGTCGAATATTTGAGATGAATTTGTACTCACTTCGATGTGCCTTATCTGTGGGATCCTTTCGAAGGACGATACGTCGCTTTGATGAGCATATCGGTCCTGAATCCACGTCATGAATAACAATTTTGATTGCCTCTCCATCCATCGATGTCTGGCGCCGGGGTGCCTCTAAGTCCTCGAGATTTGGTCCGGTGAACGAGGCCATCGGTGGAGGAATCGCCGTGGCCAGGGTGGGTGGCAGGGCACCACGGTCACGTAGGGCTGCCAAATCGGGTCTAAGTGAAACGAGGGGAAATTGAAAAGTTACCAAAAAAGCAAAATCCGGCCGACCACACGTACAGTTGTGATCCTCTCCTTCGCATCCGTCGGTCATCGTCCACAGTCAGCACAGGGCTACCTTTGTCGGGACTGGGCGATTCGTCGTTCTGTGGGAGGTCGTCCGTAGGATGGGGCACCCGGAACGATGGCCGCCTGGAACCTGGTAGTGGCATGTGTGGTGCCCCAGCCCCCTCTGCGGGGGACCTAGCTAGAGCCGATTGTGCAGCTGCCTGTAGGATTCCCGGAGCGAAGACGTCGTACGCAGATTTCCTGAAATGCATTCAAGTGAAAAGTGATGAAGGAAGGGTCACCAGGAACTCACCTTCTGGGCATGACAGGTATTCCCAGTCCCATGTCCGGTCCACCGCCACCAAGGCCGCCGCCTCCTCCGCCGGGTCCGGGAGCTGCCCCAACGCCCTTCATGTCGTCGTCGTAGCTGTGCTGTCGTGCGATGCGGGAACCCCTGCGAGAGGCTATGCGCGATATTGGTGGTCCAAACGCCATTTCCATATCGCCCTGTCGTGGAGGACTCGACGACCGACTCGGCGCCACACTGCGTCCGCCTTTCCGCCAGTCTCCGTCCCCGCCCGGGGTCTTGGCACCTTTGAGCTGCAAACAAAGCCACAGCTCCAAGTGTTCAGAAGCAATTAAAAAAATCAAATGAGGGTGAACTCACCTTCTCCAGTTCCTTCAATGACGCCGGTGACACGTCCGAGTGCCGCCGCAGCTCGGGACTGCGCGGCGGTGCCAGAGCAGCGCCGTTTGTCGGTGCCAGTGTTTGCGTACTAGAACCTAATTTCACGTCTGAGTGTCGTCGTTGTAGAGCTTCCAACACGGGCACGTCCAGCATGGAGTCGGTGGAGTCCTGCGGTATGCACACACGTGACGCCATTTTCCGTCGGCAAACACTACATCGCCACATATTCTGTAAGAGAGAATGAGAGACGTAGGGTGAGTCGGAAATGAATAGACATTCCTGCGATACAAGTCGGGCAACAACAACACAACCCACCAACCCCGGGCATGGTTGTTTTACTTTAATTAAGGACATCCTAGGACTGCCCAGCATGCACTACTCGGCACGAGCAACAGTTAGCCCCACCCGCCCATAAACAAGAGAGCAACGAATGGCTCCTAATGAATGTGGGGGCGAGCGGGCATCCGACGTCGAGTAATTAATATCTAAACTCTTGGCTTGGCATCAATTACGAGGGGAACGGGCCGAGGAAATCCCGCCAGCTTGTGGATAGAGCGTGGACTTAATGAATACTTTAAAGTGAAACTCGATATGTGGTCGGCGGTGCGGGTTTGCCAAGAATTCAAGAGTGAGCTGCAGACGAGCGGTGCTTTGAAAGTTTTCGGATGCGGAGCAAAGTTTCTCCGGCAAGCGATGATGTGTAGCGTTGTTCGTCCAATTATTAATCCGTGCTTGCCTTGGGCAAGGGATATTAGCTGCGCTTGGGAACTCGCCTTTCAGCTGACTAAGAGGATGCAACATATGAAGGGAACAGAACTGTAAGAGGAGTGTGAGGGAGTCTGCTACAAGAACTTGACAAATCCTCCAGTTCGTGTAATCCCATCGGGGCTCTCCACAAACAATCAAATAGTCAACCAATTCAAACTCCCAAATAGGGATTAGTCTGCGGTTCTCAAAGCCCCAGGCGATAGCATCAATCTCACAGTTCGTGGCGCCCAACGTGGGATCCATCCCCAGCAAGCAAAATTCCAATTAATTTGATTGCCTCACGGTGGCTTAACCGAATCTGATGAACCACGCACACCAGAGGCATGGACACGCGTCCGCACAAAGGCTGCAACTGTACAAACAATGCTGACAATACTGAATGCCAATCCGAACAGCAAAGGCCGACCGACAAAGCGCTTCGCCTTCTGGCGCAAATCCTCCCAAAAGCGCCTGTACTCCCACATTGAATGGGACAAATTCAGCGTCAGTAGGCCAGCACAAAGCACTTAATCAACTATCCCCAGATGCATCTCACACTGCAACAGTTACTCACCGCATCCTCATTCTCGTCCAGCTTGCTATAGCTGGCACAGTCCTCACAAACTCGCTGCTGGCACTCGAAGCACGTCTTGCTGTAGTCGTCCGGCTTGAAGGACTTCAGGCACACCCGACAGGATCCGGCTCGACTGGGCGGCTTTCCCGGCTCGGTTTTACTTGTGTGATTGTTGTTGTTGTTAATCTGATTTGAATGCTGCTGCTGCTGCTGTTGCAGTGGGCCGCCGCTCCCGGATGAGTCCTGAAATGAGCTCAGCGCCTCGGTGTCCATGGGCACCAGTGACGGGCGTGGTGACATTTTATTCACTGCAAAGAGAGGAAAGGAAGATGTTAGACTGGGTGCAGCGAGTGTTCGGAATCGGTTGGCAGGCGGTCGGCGGTATTTTGATGGAATCGCGCAGGCCGTCCTTGGTGGTGGTGGCAGTTCATTACTTTAACGGCGGCGGGAACGGAAAGATTTGATGAATACCCGATTAGAGGCGGCTGTCGTTTGTCATTCGATGCTCTGCGTGAAGTGCGCCAGGAGCGATGACGGACATCGGTTACACCGATCATGGGTGACAATCTGTTTAGGAATTTAACCAATGGCGACTTACGAAGCGTGAAAGAGGCTGGACGATAATTAAAACCACCCACGGACAGGAGCAGTGTTAATTTTCTTTTGTTGGAGGTTAAGGAGCACTGAGCTCAGACTCCAAAACTGGTTCATTGGCAGGAGCAGTGTTAAATTTCTTTTGTTGGAGGTTAAGGAGCACTGAGGTTGAGTGCTCAAACTCCAAAACTGGTTCATTGTACTTCCAGGCAGTACTCTATATTTGATGTAATTTCTTGGTCTTTCTAAGAAAAAGCAGCAAGCGCTTCTTTGACAGAGAGCCTAGGTTTACAGGCCCCACCACATCAGCGCCTAATAGCCGTCACCAGGTCCGAGCAAAGCCGGGACAATGACAGAGGAAGTGCTCTGCAGTGTCTTCACCTTTTCTTTAGGCGTCACATAGAGCCCCCTTCCTCTACAGGCATCGTATAGAGTACCGTCAATAAGCCCAAGCTCGATTAAGTGCTTAGCGTAGGTGAAGTGCCCCGTTTGTATGCCAACAAGTTGTCTCCAGTTTTTCTTATTATGAGATAGAAGAAGAGGTGCGGATTTCTTGCTGACGTCCTGGAGCATACACATGGTCAGCCTGCATCCTGAAGAGTCATGCTATTGTTGGTTGTGCTGTGGAAAGACCTGACGCATTCAGTCTCAAGGTGTGTTCGGGTCCTGTGCATGGCTCTTTTGATCCTTGCCTGTCAAGTTCATCGGCAATCTCGTTCCCTACTTAGACAAGTTTTAGCGAACTCAGTCTGTCGACCAACTTAAGGAAACCTTGCATTCCTGTTTTCTATAATTGGTGCGCGCTAAATGGATTGTTTATACTCTCAAGTGGCCGGAGTTAAGTCACAGCATGGGCCGAAGGTATAGAGGAAGAGGTTTACTTTACTGAAGGTACACGCTTGAGTAAGTTCTGAGACACAGACTGACTATCGCTAAAGCAGCATTTATTTTGGCACTTTCACCCATTGTTCACAACATAGTTCGAAGCCACAAGGAACGCATTCATTTCCGCCTGAAAGACCTATGAACGACAACAATTTCCTAAGGAGGTGTGAAGTCTAATGTTGTCATTTTTCACGAAGGCAGCTCCAACTCTCTCCATCGTCTTGGACCCGTCCGTGAAAATCCAAGCTTATTCCTTTCTCGGATCAGTTTCTGGGCAGAGCAAGTCCTGGAAACATTGAAAGTCGACTTTGAATAGATGATGCAACAGGATTATTGGTGTCCACGCAGCGGACGAGTCCATAAGACTAGAAGCGGTGCGAGAAATCATCAAAACTCCAGTGCGAGTTGAACCCAAGACCATTTCTTTGTCTTGTGGACGTCAAGTGGAGGGAGGCTATGAATTGCATCAAGAGCAGAGCCGGACGTGCTAGCGAAAGTCCCTGGCAGCTGAGACAGACTGTTCCTTGAAGCTTGAAATAAGCAGCAGCCGACTACTTGGCCGAAAGCATCTTTCACCAGGCGACTGTGGCACTGGAAAGTTGAAGTCTTATAATTGCCGTAAAGATTCATGTGTAACTTTTCTGCGATAAATCCAACGTTTAACCGAAGACTCCTATGCACTGGCAGACGACTGACAGCGAAGTTGATAGAATTCGAAGAAGTAGATTCAAAGTGGCGGCATGCACTTGGTCAAGCGCCTTCGGATACAATGCTGTAAATGGCTAGGCCATGAAGAGAGGATGGACACCACTGCTCCGGGTGGAAAAATCTTCGAATTTGAGCTTTTGAGACAACGCAACAGAGGACGGTCTAGGCTGAGATGCCGCACATACGTAGAGAAGGACCTTAACCAACTTGGAGTAAACACCTCGCAGCAACTGTCAAAAGATCACGTTGCCTGGAGAGGCATGTTGAGTGAAGCCCTAAATCCTCCGCTGGCTGTAGCGCCACACGAGAAAGAAGAAGAAGCAGTGCAAAGGCGAAGACTGTTCACAAGGACAAATTGTCAAAGTCGCATGTTGTGGCCTCAGATACACTATTGATTTAGGGACGAAATGCCTGCAAATATACTCGACTTTCGATAGTTGAAATGAAATTCCGTGTCACGAGCGTCAGAAACTCAAACAGAATCAAATGATCGATGAGATTTTTGGTTGGAACTGTCATAAATTGAATTCCCATTCTCTGCAAATGCGTTTCATCTCTATTTTAGTTTTCCAACTACTTTCGTAAAACAGACGTGTTGCCTTTCTGAGCGGTGCGTGGAAGTTACTGATGATTTCCATAGCTCGTTTAAAAGCCTTTAACAGGAAGTTGAATTCCAGATGGAAATAGAAATTTGAGAAAATATCGGAAACTTTGACAGCCTGTCACCATTCACTTCGGACATTTCCACATATGAAGACATTGTAAGTCTCCGATCATATAAACGACGATGCAAGGCGACAATGAAATTAAGAATAGTTGTTGTGATTTAGAATATAATAATAATTGAATGGCGTGACTGTCCACAGGGCGACCAGGGCCTCTTCAACTACTCCTTTTGTGCGCGCTACTGTTCTCACACGAGTAGAAGGCGCCTACAGTTTTTTGCCGACTCCGAACGGCGAAATTTGGGAAGTTCTTTTAGATAGTTATTATATAGTTATTATATACCTTATAGTTTAAGTATTTTTTTATCTAGCATGTGAGTGAAACAAATACGCGGGTTACTTATCATATTTCGGGATTAGAGAACAAAAACAAATATTAATAATCCAAAACAGCTTTATTGTTTTTCAAAATATTCCCCATTAAGATCTATACACTTTTGCATGCGTTTGAACCAATTGCCGAAGCACTTTTGTCACTCTGATTGAGATATCTCCAAAACATGCATTCTGAACGCATCAACCGCTTTTTCAGATGTCGAAAAACGTTGACCTCTTATTTTAATTTTTTACGTACGGGAAGAAAAAGAAGTCAAAAAGAAGTCAGTGCCAAGTCAGGACTATACGGCGGATGAATCATCAAATTGAAGTTTTCAGTTCTCAAAAATGCAGTTGTTTGAGCCGATGTGCGAGAGCTCGCATTGTCGTGGTGAAGAATGATACGTCCTCGACGGTTGGTTTTCCTGCCTTCTTGGAAGACAAGTGGCAAACAAATGGTTGTGTACCACTCAGAATTGAATGTTCTGTGTTGTTCTAGTGGCACAGTTGCGAAATGTCGAGTTATTCCGAATAATCAGGCGACCATTTGCTTGGAAGTGCTTCGTGCGCGAGCAACTCTTGTTGGATTTGGTTCAATTTGAAACACCCACGCTGTCGACTGCTGCCTACTTTCGGGCTCACACGCTTAAATCCATGATACATCACCTGCCACGATGTCATAGACGCATTTCGAAGCACCGCGATCGTATTTTTGGAGGATTTCTTTCTACCAATCGACACGAGCCTTTTTTTGAGCGATTGACAAATTGTGTGGGATCCAACGCAAACAAATTTTTTTGACGGTCAAATGTTCATGCAGTATTGAATGTATGCTGGTCCCTCGAATGCCTAAGGTTGTCTCAATCTCACGATATGCCACATGACGATCAATGGTCAAGCTCATGTTTTAGCATCAATGGTTTCCGGAACAACAACTGATTTTGGACAACCTTCACGAAATTTGTCTTGAAGTGAACTACGACGGAAGGATGTCATCGGAAGGAGTCGGTTGAATTCACTATACCGTCGATAAAAACTAGGTCCTTGGTGGAGCTTCATCGCCAAAAATTGAATTAAGTTCATTAATCCACGTCGAAAGTTGTAAAAAATAATGGCACGAAAATGTTCATAATTGAATTCCATTTTTTGGGCGAGTTACTTTAATCAACAAAAATAGCGCTCGTATGTCAAAACGTTCTGAGTACGTATAACCTCAAAAATGTCAAACTTTACGATAGAGCTGGCAGTTGCCAGATTGCAGCACTAGGATTGCCTTATCTCGAAATATAAAAAGCAACCTCGAAATCTTGGAGCGGCGTTGGATTGATTGTCCAACTTGAAGGAATACCAGGTATACAGCTATGAAATGAGCGGTTTCTACACATTTTGACCACCTTTCTTTTAATTTGTGAATACCACGACAATAAAATTGTTCGTCTTTTAAAGCAAACCAATCAGACACCCAATTTTCGACCTCCTCGTAGGAATCAAAGTGCTGCTCAGCCAATGCGTGTCCCATCGATGAAAACAAATGATAGTCGGAAGGAGCCAAGTCTAGTGAATACGGCGGGTGGGGTAACTGCTCCCAGCCATGTGTTTTGATTGTATCCTGAACCGGTTTTGCTTTGTGTGCAGGTGCATTGTCATGTAGCAAAATTACCTTGCCGTGTCTTCTGGCCTATTCTGGTCGTTTCTCGATCAATGCATGGTTCAAATTGATCATTTGTTGTCGGTAGTGATCAGTTCTACGGATGTCACCAGGTTTTATTAGTTCATGGTACAGCACACCTTTCTGGTCCCACCAAACATACATGGCATTGTCTTCTTGCCGAATCGATCTGGTTTTGCAGTCGATGTTGATGGCTGTCCCAGATTAACCCATGATATGAAATAATTCCATTTTTCATCGACAGTAACAATCCAATGCAAAACAGAATTTCTTTCGTGTCTTTGAAGCAAAATTTCACAAGTGTTTTTTCGGTTTTCCATATGTCTTTCATTCAATTCATGTGGCACCCATTTTCCCATGTTCGATCTTTCCCATAGCTTTTGAACGGTCAGAAATCGTTTGTTGTGCAACATTTAACATTGCTGCCATTTGCTTTTGACTTAAAGTGTCATCTCCATCCAATATCGTTTGCAATTCGGCGTCTTCAAACTTTTTTGGTGGTCTTCCACGTTCTTCATTTCTCACATCAAAATCATTATTTCTGAACCGTTAAACCCATCTTTTGAATGTTGCCTCTGATAGAGCATGATCACCATATGCCTCGACAAGCATTCGATGCGACTCTGCAGCACTTTTCTTCAAATGAAAACAAAAAATTAATGCTTTCCGCAAATCATCACTTTCTGGTACAAAATTTGACATTTTTAACACGATGAAAAAATATGATGTTGTCTGTTCAATGACTTGATGTATACTTAATATTTTCCACAGATGTCATAGCAAACAAACAAAAAAAAAAAAAAAATTAGGGCTCGTTCACAACAAATGTTCCCTATCGAGACATTTGTATCTTAACGCTCACTTTATATGAGTATACCTGATATGTTTTGAGATCTGGTTACTTTTTACGTCGATCTTCACAAATCTCCATGAATATTCTAAATTAAAAAAAACAATTCAGCTGATCATGTTAAATCGTACCTGGTTCAGTTTTTCGCCGATAAAAACCAGAAGTTTTATTAACATAAGATACCGTCTGGAAGATAGAAAAAGGTGATTGCTCAAATTGGCAATACACTTCAGAATAAAGTTATTTCGTTCCACGAAAAGATTTCCTTTCATTTTATAAAAAATTGAATTAGTTGCTGACCCTATATTTAAGGAATGATGGCACCTTTACGTACGTGTTGAGACAGATTTCTTCTGCTTGTAAAAATATCGTCGGCTTTAACAGGATTGACTGAAAGCCATTTCCTTTCCAGTGCTCGATCATGTCTAGAGGCGCCTGCCAACTTGAGCGTACAGCATCAAGACAGTGTCCAGTGACGAGAACGGGTACATTATTTGCATTAGCCTGGGCGTAGGCATAAGTTTAACCAAAAAGTCGATTTGTGACGTTAATGGTTACATCATTCTCATTAATCTGGGTTACACCCATTATGTAATATAACATTAGTTAAGTAAAGAGTTGGCATGTCTCCAAGGAGAGATGACAGACCACTCTATTGCGAGCATCCCCTGTTAACCCCCGACGTTAGAAACTGGTCGCAGTCCGCCTCCTCGATTTGACTTTTGTTCATTAGCTTTGTATCTCTCCACAACACCAATAATTCTTCTACGTCATATCCCCTGGTCGCGTTACCTATGCCATCAAGAGTCACATTGGCAAAAGCAATGCTGAGTACAATGAGTTTTAGTTTGATATTGTGTGGAGTGAGTCCTATGGTCCTTCGAGCCGGAAACACTACCAACAACCCTCCTCCGCAAAAACCAGTCCTTGATACACATTTATCTGCGAATTCATGAACCATAACCATAAGCCAGTGTAATTATTCTCCCCCTCTCCCCTCTCTCTGTCTAGGATCTGTGCATCTCTGCTGGCAGAGGTGTGTTCACTGGTGCAGTTTTCAATGCTCAAAAGTAAATGTTTCACAGAAGTGTTTCATTTTTTTCTGAATTTCGAAATTACTCCGCTGTCTATTTGATCGGTTTGTGGGGCGGACAGGGACGAAAAAAAGCGCTTTAATCGATATCCTTGCTATGCGAAGCATTAAAACGAAATCCGTGAGCGAAGCAGTGGTACAAAGGGCTCCCGCGCATACCGCGTCCCTGTCGATATGAAGTCCTTGAAATGAGAGTTGAATGTTTGAGAGGAAAGAAATCGCTCTGTAGTTGTGGGAATGCATGCCCTACAGGGAGGGCAGATGGTCTGATGGTCTGGTTCGTTTTTTTAATTTGCTTGCGCAAAAAAAAAATACAAAAGTAGACTATAATGTGCAGTCGGAATGAGTTCTTAGGAAAACATTGCATCATCCTCAAACTCAGCGCATTCCCATCAACATTCCAGCATCCAACGATTTACGGAATACCCCGTCGATTCAGGAATGTAAACCCACGAAGATTCTTTGAATCGATTCCAACATGTTACATCCTCCCCCTCCCACCACGACCTCATGTGCTGTTATTTAAATTGAATTCCAATCTGTGGTTTGGTGCTCTCCAACTATGTCCTTTGCCGCCATTCACTGAGAAATTTCAATAATCCTTTGAGAGCGATTTAATTGCAAAATTACCACTGCTCAGGTGCACACATTCCCGTCACCTTCTCCCCCTCCCTCACCGAAGCAGATATTAAAAAATCGATTTAATTCCACAGCACTGTAACAACCTGCCCCACATTCACAAACGACGTCAGCCCCGCCCTAAAGGACGAACGAGGACTACGTGTTCTTCCCCAGCTCCATCATTAAATCAATTAAAACTGCAACTTATGGCTGCATATTGATGAACATCACAACCGTTGAGCAATTTATTGACGCCGAATCGAAGCTCTGGGTCACGCCCACATGTCACACGTTCAAGGAGACACGTCATTCTCGTGTGTCACTTTGTGACTGCACCCTTGGTGTACCTGAACCAAACGAGGGAAGGCAGACAGCCAGCTAGCCAGCCAGCCAGGCGGCCGCATACGTCCTCCTCAGGATATTCAAACCAATTTATTGTCAAATAGACACTAACGATACGAAAGGGACGGCAAGGACTGTAACAACTGTAAGGACCGCAAGGACTGCAAGGACTTGCAGCACTATCGTTGGCAGCCACCGCAACCTCTTGCAGGTCTCTCGCCACCCTTCCTGCCATTCCATTGGTTCTGGTTCATATTTTATTAATATTACCCACCACTCCCCCCACCCATTCAGTTCAGAGTTCTGTTGTTATTTGGGTAGGTACTCGTGTAGCCACCTCAGGTCCTTCTCTGAAATAAATTACTTCTCCCCCAGCTGGCTCCGGTGCTCCTCTTGGTGTGGAATTTATCGATTTTCACATTCGCCAGGATAACACACATTTCCATCGAGCAAGGGGAGTGGAGGACGAGTGCACAAAGTTTCCCTGCATCCAGATATGGAATTGTATTAATATGGTTATGTGTCTCCCCCGTTGGTGGCGTGCGCTGGGCCGGGGCTTTGTGCCGAATGCACCTTATCAGGCTCCGGAGCCGAGGCAGAGGTGGGCGGGAAACATCGTTTATGGACTCACTTAGCGGAACACTTCAGCCATTATTTGTGGGACCGAGTTCATTTCAGTTTTCATCGGTAGTTTGTTTTCTTTTGAGTTCACGAGCTGTGGGGGTGTTTGTTCTCGGAAGGGCTCTGCTGACAGTGTGCAACTGCATGCGCTCGTGATAATGTCCTCATCTTCGGAGCAAGCCCGCTGAGGGGATTCCTTGCGATTCCTGGCAAAGTTGAAGTTAATACGATGTAACGTCGCCATCGAACGGATCATTTGGATCCTTTCGTGAGCACGTACGAGTGGCAGCATGCACGATGGCATGTGATGCGCATAAAAGGACACACGGTGGGATGGTGGACACTGCTGGGTTCGTGCAGCTGAAGAATTCAATTCGAGAATTATTCATCCATGGAAAAATAACATTTTGCCATGGCCACCGACTCGCAAGGCGAGGAGTGAGCTGTATCTCGAATCACATCTGTTGGGAGGGATGGTGTGGGAGGCGGGTTTCTACGGGGACTATCAATAGCTGTGCGCGGAACTTCGGTTCAGTTCTTGTGGGAGGAGTCACTTGGAAACTGGAAACTTATTCGTTTGTATTGGAGCTCTGCACGAATTCCGCACCACTGTATGGAGCGACATACCTGGAACGCAGAAGCAGGCTTGGAGCAAAGCATCTTCCTCGACAAGTGCTAAAGGTAGTCTGGTCGGTCGCGAGTTTTACAAAAAAAAAAAAAAAAAAAAATGCAGCAGTGACCTGGATAGGCCATCTCTACGACAATTTGAAATTGATGCCTTTTATTTGAACACCACAAGCATTCCTTTGGACTCAAGAGGCAACTGGGTAAAAGAGCCTTCACGCGAAAGACTAAGCTTGGATTGCTTAAAATCTTGATCATCCCAGTTCTGCTCTATGATGTGGAAACGTGGACGTTACTACAAGCAGACGGGGATACCCTGACTGCTTTCGAGAGAAAGATTCGGCCTGTGATTTTTCGTTCTACTTGCGTTGATAGAACTCAGAGAAGAAGATTCATGGAGGCGGCATGCACTTGATCAAGCGCCTTCGGATACAATGCTTTAAATGGGTAGGCTATGAAGAGAGGATGGACACCACTGCTCCGGGTGGAAAAATCTTCGAATTTGAGTCTTTAAGACAACGCAATAGAGGACGGTCTAGGCTGAAACACCGCACACACGTAGAGAAGGACCTCAACCAACTTGGAGTGAACAACTGGTGGCAGCTGGCCAAAGATCATGTTGCCTAGAGAGGCATGTTGAGTGAAGCCCAAATCCTCCGCTGGCTGTAGCGCCACACGAGAAAGAAGAAGAAGAAGCAGTGCAAAGGCGAAGACTGTTCACAAGGACAAATTTTCAAAGTCGCATGTTGTGGCCTCAGATACACAATTGATTTAGGGACGAAATGCCTGCAAATATACTCGACTTTCGATAGTTGAAATGAAATTCCGTGTCACGAGCATCAAAAACTCAAACAGAAGCAAATGATTGATGAGATTTTTTGGTTGGAACTGTCATAAATTGAATTCCCATTCTCTGCAAATGCGTTTCATCTCTGCTTTAGTTTTCCAACTACTTTCGTAAAACAGACGTGATGCCTTTCTGAGCGGTGCGTGGAAGTTACTGATGATTTCCATAGCTCTTTTGAAAGCCTTTAACAGGAAGTCGAACTCCAGATGGAAACATTAATTTGAAAATATCGGAATCTGTGACAGCCTGTCACCATTCACTTCGGACATTTCCACAGATGAAGACATTGTAAGTCTCCGAGCATATAAACGACAAGTGCAAGTCGACAATGCAATTAAGAATAGTTGTTGTTACTTAGAGTATAATAATAATTGGATGGCGTGACTGTCCACAAGGGGGACCAGGGCCTCATTAACTACTTCTGTTGTGCTCGCTACTGTTCTCTCACGAGTATGAGGGACCTACAGTTTTTTGCCGACTCCGCACGGCGAAATTTGAGAAGCTTTCTTATCATAGACAGTAATTACTGTTTATGATATGAGTGCTGTCAGGTGGTGTCGTGAAATATTCTAGGTATTCAGCCAAGACTCGAACTTGGACCTTCGGCGTGTGAGTGTCGCACTCTACACATTACTCCACGGCGGCCATATTTATTTAGCGTACGCTTCATGGACTTGGTTTATCGTAAAATGTGTCTTCTCGCCAACCAAACCCGTGCCTTGTCAGGATCGCTAAAATGCTTGATACAGGAAATAGCTTTCCGACAGGCGGATGCAGATTTAACCAAACATTGGCGGGCTAGTGCTTCGAACTTTATTCCGAGAAATGTTGCTTTTTCCCCTACAAGAAGGAAAAAGGCATGAAGGGCGTGTTACATAAGGTTGTCAAAGATAAGGTTGCCAAATATTTCCCTTCTGCTTTTTGCTCTTCATGTGGTCGCCGTGGCGTAGTGGGTAGAGTGCGACGCTTACACGCCGAAGGGTCTAGGTTCAACTCCCAGTTCAACACCAATTTTTTTAATATTTCACGGCACCACCTCTTTCGAGCTGCTGACAACACTCAAAGAGTAATAACTGTCTAAGAAAGCTTCTCAAATTTCGCCGTTCGGAGTCGGCAAAAAACTGTAGGTCCCTTCTACTCTTGAGAGAACAGTAGCGCGCACAACACGAGTAGTTGATGAGCAAGCTAGGCCCTGGTCCCCCTTTGGACTGTAGCGCCAACAATAATAATAATTTTTGCTCTTCATACAATGCTTCATAAAAAGTGGTACAGTGATCGGATTTTGTTCAAATATTTTTTTTTTTTAGATTTGGATGATGATAGACAAGAAATCCGTTGAGTTGAATATAAAGATATCCAAGCTGAAGTGGAAAAAAGTGCTAAGCCGGAGCACTGCGCGCAGAACTATTTAAATCAGCTGGAGATGACGTGGTTGGGCGCATGCACCAGCTCATCTTTTAGATATGGTCGGCGGAAAACATGCTCGGTCCACAAGAAAGGACATCCCCTTGACTGCGCCCATTATCGAGGGATCTTAACATCGCATAAAAGATCCTCTCTGCCGTATTGCGTGAGCGTCTCAAACCGTTTGTCCACAGCCTGATAGGTTCCTATCAGTGTGGTTTCAAGCCAGGGATGTCCAGATAAACTAAATTTTCACTTAACTCCAGATCCTAGAGAGGAGCCAAGAAGTACAAGTCGTCGATTTTAAGGCCACATATGACAGTGTTGCCGCCGTGGCGTGGTGGGTGAGTGCCACGGTCACATGCCGAAGGGTCTAGGTTCGGTTCCCGGCTGAACACCTCTAATCTTTTAAGGCACCACCTCTTTCGAGCTGCTGACAACACTTAAAGAGTAATAACTGTCTAAGAAATCTTCTCAAATTTCGCCGTTCGGAGTCGTCAGAAAACTGTAGATTCCTTCTACTCGTGAGAGAACAGCAGCGCGCAAAACAAGAGTAAATAATGAGCAAGCTAGGCCCTGGTCCCAATGCTGACTGTCGCGCCAACAACTATTATTATTAAACAAAGTGTGAGAAAGTCTCAGAGAAAGATGGAAATATTAAAATGGTGAAACAAATGCGAAGGATTTTGTAAGTCTTACACCATTATAATATCACGGCTGTCACAAAATTTTTCTTAGCAGTCCATTTGATCACAACAAAAAGCATCTGAACATCTGATACATCACCCAACAAGTCCCTGGTTATATAGGGGGCGCCACTAATAAAAAATAAATTAACACTAAATTAATCATTTTTGTTAGTGGCGCCCCCTATAAATCCAAGGACTTATAGAGTGATCTGTTACGCCAACTGTTTCATTGATTCTTCTTCCGTTTTTTTATTATTTCCATGGCCCATAATCTGTAGAATGCATGACAGCTCTATAGCTGTCTTGCTTCCTTAAAAGAGGAAAGCGGGGTTTTTTCGATGCCCAGACCGTCCTGCATGGGACCGCTAAAATATTTAAGAAATAATGCGAACAAAATCGGATTTACCAAATCCTGACGACGATGGGTGTGCCGCGTGGAAACTGTGGATCATAGCAATGTCTTTGGAGGATCTTACAAAATGGTTTAAACACGTTTCTTATGTGCAATGTGCGATCAATTAAGCGACATTATGGAGTACAAAGCGCAGTCTATTTCAAATTATGTTCAAGAGCACTATGAGGCGCGAAGAAGGCAGGCAGTTGAAAAATGTAAGGTTGCCAAATATCTCGCTTTTTTGCTCTTCATTCAATGCTTCATTAAATGTGTTACAGTGATCGGATTTAGTTCAAATATACGCCGGTTTGTTCAGCAATCTGTTTTCACCTAGACTTCAGCTTAATAGTACTCCCATCGTAGAAGCCTCCCTCCTTCCAACACTAGGGTCGCCCAATCCTGAGATATAGAAGGCAACCTTCTATAAGACAAACGACTAATGTTCATGCGTTTTTAAAAAAAGCAAAGAAGTGGCTATTTAATATGAATTATACAAATATAGAGACTATATTTCGATGTGTGTATTAAAAGTTGAAAATAATAATAATAATAATAATTGTTGGCGCTACAGTCCAAAGGGGGACCAGGGCCTAGCTTGCTCATCAACTACTCGTGTTGTGCGCGCTACTGTTCTCTCACGAGTAGAAGGGACCTACAGTTTTTACCGTCTCCGAACGGCGAAGTTTGAGAAGCTTTCTAGACAGTTATAATTCTTTGAGTGTTGTCAGCAGCTCGAAAGAGGTGGTGCCGTGAAATATTAGAAAAATTGGTGTTGAACTGGGAGTCGAACCTAGACGCTTCGGCGTGTGAGCGTCGCACTCTACCCACTACGCCACGGTGACCACAAAAGTTGAAAATATAAATGAAAATAAAATGGAAAATTAAAGATTTTGCTTTCCATTTTTTCGTATGTTCACCTCACTTCTCTTTTTTGTAATTTCTTCTTCTTTTACCCCTCAGTCATTTGTTTGTATTGCTATGTCACCACAACATTCGAGACTAACTTAATAAGTTACAGAATGATTTTAACTTCTTAATATTATAAATTTTATTATTAAATATATTGTAAATTAGACCTAATATATGAATATGAATATATGAATAAGGTGGTGTCATGGAACGAAGGAAGTCGCCTGTTGGTGTACCTGTTCTCCCGAATGAAAACATTACTTATCTCTTTAACAGCTCTGATAGAAATTCTATTCCCATCGCTGCTGCTAAATAAAACGTCATCTTGTCCTTGCAACTCAGGAAACTTAAAATTTCCATTATTTTCCCTAACCTATCAATCGCGGTGCGGGGGGGGGTATAATAATGGAAATTTTAAATTTCAATCGTTGTGTGACCGCCGCACGATGGGGCAGCTCTATGGCAGGAGCGGCAAGAAGTCAATTTTTAAAAACGTAACCGATCTCAATAAAAGTTTTCTTTCCGGTTAGATGATAATATGGGCCATATGGTTTGGGAATTTTTTTTCCCAATAAGTGGCTTAATCACTCAGTGTTTGGCATCAAAGTTGTAAGAATAGGGAAGTTGCGTTCATTCAAAAGTACTTGACGCAATTTTGTTCAGATGGTACATTTAAAAAACAAGTGTTTGTAACAAATGTTTTGGATTGAATTTATCAATTAGAATGTGTTCCTTGAATACACTTAGTTTTCACTCGGTTATAAATTAACGTTAGCCCAAAACAACAAAAATTACATGAACCTGAAAGTTGTTTTTAAATAACGGTACTTTTTGAATAGGCAAACATAGAGCTGAACTTGAACTTAATTTTTTTAGCTTAATTATTTCTTTACTGAAAACCGAAGTCAAAAGTCACCCATGTTTGCCTAAACTATTTTTTTTAATTTTTTGTTTATATACCGCCCTGTTTAGAATAAAGGCACCATTATTAATTTTGCTAATAACTACTTTCCATGGCCAGGTAGGCGCTTCATATTCATTGTACAACATCTTTATTTCATTAGTCTTAAAAGTAATAAACAACACAATAATATAAATGCATGTTTTAAGTTGAGCAAAATAATATTGGCACGTTATTCTGAAGAGCCTTCTCGTAGCGTTCACCAGTAGTTAAAATTTTCTTGACTTTCAACCTTATTTTACACATATTGTTATAGATACAATTTCAAAAATGCAAGTGCAAGTACAAGTGCAATTGCAAGTGTCAAAAATATTCAACTATTGTTATTATATTCAAGGTGTCAAAATGCAATTTTTTTTCTTGCGAAAGACAGGAGCTCTTTGAAATAGTTTTGAATAATAAATTTAGGACTTTTGAGAAAAGAATTGAAGATGTTGAGACATTTTTAATAACAAACACAAACTGCTCTGAAAACCATGTATCAGAGCTAAGGAAAAAGTTAACCCGTTTCAAAAGTGAACTCAAATCTAACTGGAAGAAAAGCCACTGCACAAGGTCGGTGTTTGAAAAAAAACAAATCAATTTGGCTTCAATAAAAAATAAACTTAGCAATGTTTGTTGTAGCTAAGGTAAGAACCCGGATATCGAGCAACGGAGTCGAGAAAGGCCAAAACGGTTTGACATCGAAAAGCTACAATCGCAGCTGATTGCTGGGAACTTTGCCGACCGAGTCTCCCGGAAACTCGCTCAGAGTTCGACGCTTCCTGCACTAAGCATAGAAGAAGAAAGGAAACGTTATTAAGAGGCCATCAAAGATGCTGCCACTGATGTGCTGGGTTTCACGTCACCACCCAGAAGGAACCCATGGTTTGACGACGAGTGCAGGCAAGCGCACGCAGCTAAACAACGCGAGCTGTTCGTGAACTCTACGAACAGAGAAGAAGGGAAGAGCACCGGCTTCTCAGAAGGAAGAAGAAGGAGCATGAGAAGCGCGCGGTCGAGGAAATGGAAAGGTGCTTTGGCAGGAATGACGTCCGAAAGTTTTACCGAAAGGTAAAACAGCTATCCGGAGGATACAAGGTTCGGACCAAGGCCTGCCGGGACCAAAATGGACAACTAGTAGTAGAGTCGCAGTCTGTGCTGAGAATTTGGAAGGATCATTTCTGAAGACCCCTAAACGAAGATGACGACCCAAATCCCGCTGTTAGGCAGAATGTTCCACTCAATTTGAACGATGATAGACAAGCATTCCGTCCCCCCGACTTAGACGAGGTGAAGATAGCAACATCCAAGCTAAAGTCGAACAAAGCTGCTGGAGCAGACGGACTGTCCGCAGAACTATTTAAAGCAGCTGGAGATGAGTTGGTTTGGCGCATGCACCAGCTCATCTGTAAGATATGGTCGGAGGAAAGCATGCCCGATGAGTGGAATCTCAGCGTCGTTTGCCCGGTCCATAAGAAAGGAGACCCCTTTGACTGCGCTAACTACAGAGGGATTAGTCTCCTGAACATTGCATACAAGTTCCTCTCTGCCGTATTGTGTGAGCGTCTGAAACCATTTGTCTATGACCTGATAGGTCCCTATCAGTGTGGTTTCAGACAAGGGAAGTCCACAATAGACCAGATCTTCACATTACGGCAGATCCTGGAAAAGACCCAAGAAATGCAAATTGACACTCACCACCTATTCGTCGATTTCAAGGCTGCATATGACAGTGTGCATAGAGACGAGCTATGCAGTGCCATGTCTAGTTTTGGCATTCCTACCAAACTCGTCAGATTGTGTAGGATGACGATGGAGAACTCTCGCTGCTCCGTCAATGTCGGTACCGAACTCACCGAGACCTTCACTGTCAAAAAAGGTTTTAGACAAGGCGACGCACTGTCATGTGACTTCTTTAACATCATCCTCGAGAAGATCGTGCGTAACTCACAAGTCAACACCAGAGGCACGATCTTCCAGAAGTCAGTTCATTTGCTAGCTTACGCTGATGACATTGACGTGATTGGACGAACACAGCGAGCCGTCAATGAGGCGTTTGGTGCCATTGAAGCGGAAGCGCCTGAAATGGGTCTGGCGGTAAATGAGGGCAACTCGAAGTACATGCTGTCATCAAGGAAGAACATACAACATCGACGTCTCGGACGGAGCGTCACACTAGGCAGCAGAAACTTCGAGGTAGTTAAGGACTTCGTCTACCTCGGCTCCGCGGTAAACAGGGACAACAACATCAGTACCGAAATCAAACGCAGAATCACTCTTACCAATCGCTGTTTCTTTGGGCTCAAGGGGCAATTGAGTGATAAAGCCCTCTCTCGAAGGACTAACCTCGCTTTATATAACAGCTTGATCATCCCCGTCCTACTATATGTGCGCAGAATCTTGGACGTTAGCAAAGGCGGATGAGGAAGCCTCTTTCTTTTCGAGAGAAAAGTTTTGCGTGCGACTTTTGGTCCTGTTTGCGTTGATGGCATCTGGAGGAGAAGATTTAATGACGAACTCTATAGGCTGTACAGCGACATGCGCCTGGTCAAGCGTCTACGGATACAACGTTTAAGATGGCTAGGCCATGTAGAGCGTATGGACACCACTGCTCCGGCCTGAAAAGTCTTTAAATCCGAGGCATTGGGACAACGCAACAGAGGACGACCTAGACTAAAGTGGCGCACACAAGTGGAGAAGGACCTCAACCAACTTGGAGTGCGCAACTGGAGACAGCTGGCGAAATATCATGCTGGCTGGAGAGGCATGTTGGTTGAGGCCCAGGTCCAAATCGGACTGTAGCGTCCCAAGAAGAAGAAGAAGAATGTTTGCACAACCCTTTGGACCTCCTCAGGTAAGTGTTGATCAATTGAGTAATCGGAGAAAACGTGAAAGAATAGCCGATCTTAGGGACACATCCGCTGAAGAACTTGGGTTTTTCTGCTCAAACAAATTTTCGAGCTTCTGGAGACAGAAGAACTGCTGAATTATTAGAAGAAACCTTATCTCCTCTACCTCAAAACTTAAAAGCCAGGATATGGCAATACGAACACTCGAAATGTTGCCAGGCGCTTCTTTCAAAACGCAATCAAATCAAGCGAAATAACAGGTATAGATGTAAATCTGATAAAAAAGTTTCACATAATTTTGCAGTGCTTATCCAGCGGATTTAATATAGATGTGCCAAAATTTAAAAATGATTGCCTTGAAACTGCGAGATTTTTTGTATCGCTGTATCCTTGGTATTGTAGGAGTACTTGAGTTCACAAGATATTGATACTTGGGCATGAAATAGTTTTGGACTCAGAATAATTTGTAAATTAAACTTTGGAAAATGTAAATAAAATGTTTTACTTTTATGTAAAACCCAGATACACAAAATATTTCATTTTCAGATTTTTCAACTTTGTAAATTGTCTCAAAGTAAAGTTATACTGTTCCTTAAAAATTTTAATTTAAAAGGGAAATAAACTGTTAATTTATTTTATAATTTTATTTTAAATTGACTACAGAATACATAAAAATAATAAGTCCATGATTGCTTGCTTTATTTTGTAAATCCAACCCCTCACTTCGCATAATCTACCAAACAAGTACCATTTTTAAAATGTTATAACGGTTCTTTCGGAAACCTGAGCAGTTGCAGTTATTTTGACTTCGGATTTGAATTCAGCACACCCAAATTCTTTAGAAAAATATATTTGGGTTAACTCAACTAAAGGGCTTATAATTATCGCCGTCAAACGGCCATTTCTGCCCCACTGTGCACCGTGGTGTAGGGGGTGGAGTCGACGCTCACACGCCGAAGGATCACGGCACCACCTCTTTCGAGTTACTAATAATACTCAAAGAGTAATTACTATCTAAGAAAGCTTCTCAAACTTCGCCGTTCGGAGTCGACTAAAAACTGTAGGTCCCTTCTACTTGTGAGAGAACAGTAGCGCGCACAACACGAGTAGCTGATGAGCAAGCTAGGCCCGGGTCCTCTTGTGGACTGTCGCGCCAACAATTATTTTTATTATTATTTCAATCGTGGTTCCACTAGGACGAAGTTCATCTTAATGAACAACTCACACCCCTTTTGTTTTCCTACTCACTTTCGAGACACAAGAAATTTTGTTCACCTTCGCAGGACACTTCCTAACCATTTCCATGAAAAAACGCTTTATAAACTCAAGTAGCCTCTTAAAGAGGAATTCGATCTTAATAACGCCCCCGGGCAGAACGAAGCCTAAGGTGTCGCCTTATACATAAGCTCAAGTTATTGTCAGATGCCAAGCAACGCCCAATGTGTGAGGAACATGAGAAGTTGTTCGACCAACTTAAGTGTCCATCAGCGCCCCGTAAACTCATTGCTTCATCGGAAACAAAGTTGTTGCTCATTTAGTTAAACTTTCCTCGTGATTACACTGCAAACGAGATGAGAAAACTTGTGTGTCATGTTACAGCATTCTATTCGTATCACAATTCCTTTTTTTCTGCCTCTTTACGTTTAACCCTTCGCGCCTTAGCAATTACCACAACAGCTCGCCTCTCCGCCTCCACTCCTCTGCAAATAAACACTTTTTTTCAGTTGTTTCTTCTTAATGAAGTTACCTTTATCCTGTGCAGTTAGCAGGGATGAGGACAAAGTTTGTTTTAATTTTCCAAAAGTTCCTCCGGTATCGGGAGCGTTCTGTGTCTGTGTCTCGTCCGTTGCAACCATCTGAAAGTAGAGATAAACTGTGCTGAGAAAGTTGTGCAAGTTTGTGTGACAAAAAAGATGTTAAGAAGAAAACAAGGACTTCAATGCAAAACTCTACAAACCTTATAAAACTCTTTTATGCCCGGTATCTACTTGTATCTAATTATCCCTCAAAATAGTGTTTTTTTTAAGGGACTGCTGTGCGACACTGGACTGCAGAGGGATTTGTGCATGTATGACAAGCCGTTAACCACATGAACTGCACAAGTCCTTGAAGTGATTTGCATGAAGTGCACTGCATTGAGCAGGAGGATTGTGTGCTGAGTCTATTTGCCCAAGGGATAAGGTGGAGTGATTTTTAGTTCGACATGCTGGTGGAACACCTGAAATATGCGCATAAATTCTCAGCACTTACTGTGTGTGCACGTTTGTGGATCCTGCTTGTTTTGTTCTTGCTAAGGGCGGGAGACTGTCAGAGCCCTGGGCTTGTTTATTTGAATGGGACTTGGAGAGGCAGAATCTACACTTCTTGTGAGCCACGTCACCATTCCAGTTCCGTTCTCTGGAATTCTTGTGTAAGGCCCACAGTCGGGCGCCAGTTTTCAAAACCCGAAAATGTTGCTATACACGCAATAAAGCACGCCATAATTAATCAATGGCAGTCTTCTCTCGGGATTTTTGGATTTTGAAAAATATTCACACTCAACAATATGGATCTTCTATTGTGAAAATAGGAACGTATGGCTGTGCGTCGGGCGCCAGTTTGATGAGGTCGGAAAGTCGTTATCTTGCGATGTTCTTAGGCATTATCCGAATTCATATGATGGAACTATACCAATGGCGGTGTTCTTTTCTAGTAGATGTTGAGCTTCCTTAGAAGTTGAGTCACTTGTCGGGCGCCAATTGAACAAAATTTCTTATATATCACTGCCGTACTTCAAGAGAAAAGGTAGCAGACGCGGTGCCTGTTTTTGTTTCAAGAATCTGAAGTCCTTGATACGATTCTAATATTTATTTGATCAAGATAACTACACAAATAGTGCAGAAATGAGGGACAGATAAGCACGTCTGCTGAAAAAAGTGCATTCTACAAACTCCATTTCGGACTGCAAGAAATTTACAATTGCAATCCATTTCCCAAACTAATCTTCAACAATTCTCGCCTTCCTACTTCCTCTCCAAACAAAACAGACATACCAACGCAAATCCCTCATTACCAAGACGTCTGTTAAGCATTAGTTGCAACGCAAATCGGATTACGACATACTCTGATACAAGGATTAATGCCAAGCTGTTACACACACCCACACGTATCGCATTTCCTGATTCTCCACCGGAGCTTGCAATCACGGTTTGCAACCAAATTCACTGAAAAATTTAATTATCATTATGTCCTGGTCCCGAGCAAGATTGCCGCTGGTGCTGGTCATCGCATATTTTACTCTTCTCTTCAAAGGAAGGTGAAATTTGCTTAGAGGAACGCCGAAAAAAGCGAAACTTTCTTTTAATTAAAACCATTCGTGGACGGGTTGTTTTTTTTTCTGCTCTGCCATTTCCGCAACGACGGGAACGAGAACACGGGTTGGTTGTGCATTGTTCCTGTCCAATCAAAATTCTCTCGCCCGACGTGACAGTAGTAAAGTTTTCACCTTTCCGCTGTCAGAGATTCGTTTTGTTGGTCTTTTGGCCCGAATCGCATTCGCGTCGAGGTTCTGGTTCGGTTTGATGGAATATTTGCATTTCATGGGGATGATGGCGGAACGCGGAGCGCAGTATGATGAGATAGGATTTCTGGTTGAGTGACAGGGTTGAGTTTTTGTTTTTTTTTGGGAATGATGGGAAGTTTGTGATTTTGAATAATTTATGGGATGTGACGGGTCATGATGTTTCGAGCCCAAATCAAATCGGATGATTCTTTTAACTTTTTTCCATTTTGGTGTTTGTGTGACGAAGAAGGATAACAATGGATTTGCGTGAAATGCTGTGTGCTGTGAATTGTGTTTGGTGAGATATGCAAGGTTGTGCATTGTCTTTGTGAAAAGCGAATTCAAGACGATCTTCTGCAGACAGCTTAGCGGGATAGGTTGACTGATAGTTACACAGCCAAATAGGTTGAAGCGTACAAGCTCTTAGTAATATTTGACAAGACAAAAATTCAAAAACGTGGGCGAAATGCACATATGCATGTGGCAAGTACAAAGGTAGTCCTCTATCGGGCGCCATTTAAATTTAACTTAAGGTTTCTTCAGTTTAAAAAGCGGGAATGGTTACAGGTCACAATAGTAACGATGTTTTTTTTTCTGCAGCCACTCGGGATGTGTTCATGGGAGGCCTACAGTTTAGGCAATAATCATCCGAACGGCGAAATTTGAAAAGCTTCTGGTTGTTGTTATTGAGTTCTGAAATAGAATCTAGGAATCGAAGCTCGGACTTAGAAAGGAAGCTGGGGCTTGGAATCAAAGCTGAAACCTGGAATCAAAGCTGGGACCTGGAAACAAAGGTGGGATCTGGAATCGAAGCTGAGATCTAGAAACTAAGTTGAGGCCTGGAATCGAAGCTGATATCTGGAAGCGAAGCTGGCACTTGGAATCGAAGTTGGCCCCTGTAAGCGAATCTGGGACCTTTAGCGGTTGAATGTCGCTCCATGGAGACGTTGGGGTGAACAATTTTTAGTAAAATACTCGAAACTACGTGGTTTGTTGCCTACGTGAGTTGTTGTTAAACCACACCAGTTTTCCACACCATTTTAACTTGCAAGTTGACGATATGCAGAGACATGTTGGTTGAGGAGCATCTCAATGCAGAAGACGAATATGGAACAGTTTGGTTTGTTCCATATTTGTTTTTTATCTTCCTCTCCGGACTGTCCTGTCCTTCCAAACAAATGTACTGCCAGAGAGGCTGATTGTAAGAGTTAAGCTTCACTTTGATCACATCAAGTTCCTTCTGTGACACGATGAGGGAAATCATCCTTCAAACCACTGTGAGCCATTTATGTCGGCATTGCGTTTGGTTTTCTTTCTTCTAGTGCAAAAGCTCATTGGTTGCACAAAAGATGGCAGATGCTTTCAACTTCTTCCTCGCCCCTGTAGCTTCTTCAGAATCCATGTAAAGATAGCGAAGCATGAGGCAATAGCCGACCGAGCACTGCAGTGGCCTTTAAAGATACCCTTTGAGGTCCGGGGACAAATTTCATTCAAGCTGACCGCAAAATCTGCATGTTAAGGCTGGCTTTTGAAGCCGGCCGTTTGAGCTGACTGCCTAACCAAATCTTCCAAGCTGACCGTCTAAGTTGGTCGTTCGAGCTGACACTTCAAGCTGAGGGTCTAAGCTGACCGCCCAAGCTGACCATCCAAGCTGATCATCTAAGCTGACCGCCCATGCTTATCGCCCAAGCTAACAATTCGAGCTGACCGTCCGAACTTACATTATAAGCTCACCGTCCGAACTGGCCGTCTGACCGTACAACCAAATCTTCGAAGCTTACCACCCTAGCTGATCGCCCAAGCTGACCGTCCCAGCTGATCGCTCGCGTAGACAATCCAAGCAGACCGCCTAAGCTGAGCGCCCGCGCAGACAATCCAAGCTGACCGCCCAAGCAGACCGCCCAAGCTGACCGCCGAAGCTGAGCGCACAAGCTGACCGCCCAAGCTGACCGCCCAAGCGGACTGCCCAAGCTGACCGCCCAAGCTGGCCACCCAAGCTAACCGCCCAAGATGACCGCCCAGCTGAGGGCCCGCGCAGACACTCCAAGCTTACCGACAAACTGACCGCCCAGGCTGACCGCCCAGGCTGACCGCCCAGGCTGACCGCCCAGGCTGACCGCCCAGGCTGACCGCCCAGGCTGACCACCCAGCCTAACCACCCAGCCTGACCGCCCAGGCTGACCGCCCAGCCTGACCGCCCAGGCTGACCGCCCAGGCTGACCGCTCAAGCTGACCGCTCAAGCTGACCACTCAAGCTGTCCGCTCAAGCTGACCGCCCAAGCTGACCGCCCAAGCTGACCGCCCAAGCTGACCGCTCAAGCTGACCGCTCAAGCTGATCGCTCAAGCTGACAGCTCAAGCTGACCGCCCAGGCTGACCGCCCAGGCTGACCGTCCAAGCTGACCGCCCAGGTTAACCATTCGAGATGACCGTCCGAGATTACATTATAAGCTCACCGTCAAAGCTGGCCGTCTGAGTTGGCCGTATAACCAAATCTTCGAAGCTGACCACCCTAGCTGACCACCCTAACTGACCGCCCAAGCTGACCGTCCCAGCTGAGCGCTCGCGTAGACAATCCAAGCAGACCGCCTAAGCTGAGCGCCCGCGCAGACAATCCAAGCTGACCGCCCAAGCTGACCGCCCAAGCTGACCGCCCCAGCTGACCGCCCAGGCTGACCGCCCAGGCTGACCGTCCAAGCTGGCCGCCCAGGTTAACCATTCGAGATGACCGTCCGAGATTACATTATAAGCTCACCGTCAAAGCTGGCCGTCTGAGTTGGCCGTATAACCAAATCTTCGAAGCTGACCACCCTAGCTGACCACCCTAACTGACCGCCCAAGCTGACCGTCCCAGCTGAGCGCTCGCGTAGACAATCCAAGCAGACCGCCTAAGCTGAGCGCCCGCGCAGACAATCCAAGCTGACCGCCCAAGCTGACCGCCCCAGCTGACCGCCCAGGCTGACCGCTCAAGCTGACCGCCCAGGCTGACCGCCCAGGCTGACCGCCCAGGCTGACCGCCCAGGCTGACGGCCCAGGCTGACGGCCCAGGCTGACCGCCCAGGCTGACCGCCCAAGCTGACCGCTCAAGCTGACCGCTCAAGCTGACCGCTCAAGCTGACCGCCTAAGATGACCGCCCAGCTTAGCGCCCGCGCAAACACTCCAAGCTACCCGCCCAAGCTGACCATCCAAGCTGACCGCCCAGGTTAACCATTCGAGATGACCGTCCGAGATTACATTATAAGCTCACCGTCAAAGCTGGCCGTCTGAGTTGGCCGTATAACCAAATCTTCGAAGCTGACCACCCTAGCTGACCACCCTAACTGACCGCCCAAGCTGACCGTCCCAGCTGAGCGCTCGCGTAGACAATCCAAGCAGACCGCCTAAGCTGAGCGCCCGCGCAGACAATCCAAGCTGACCGCCCAAGCTGACCGCCCAAGCTGACCGCCCCAGCTGACCGCCCAAGCTGACCGCCCCAGCTGACCGCCCAGGCTGACCGCCCAGGCTGACCGTCCAAGCTGGCCGCCCAGGTTAACCATTCGAGATGACCGTCCGAGATTACATTATAAGCTCACCGTCAAAGCTGGCCATCTGAGTTGGCCGTATAACCAAATCTTCGAAGCTGACCACCCTAGCTGACCACCCTAACTGACCGCCCAAGCTGACCGTCCCAGCTGAGCGCTCGCGTAGACAATCCAAGCAGACCGCCTAAGCTGAGCGCCCGCGCAGGCACTCCAAGCTGACTGCCCAAGCTGACCGCTCAAGCTGACCGCTCAAGCTGACCGCCTAAGCTGACCGCTCAAGCTGACCGCTCAAGCTGACCGCCCAAGCTGACCGCCCAAGCTGACCGCTCAAGCTGACCGCCCAAGCTGACCGCCCAAGCTGACCGCCCAAGCTGACCGCTCAAGCTGACCGCCTATGCTGACCGCCCAAGCTGACCGCTCAAGCTGACCGCCCAAGCTGACCGCTCAAGCTGACCGCTCAAGCTGACCGCCTAAGCTGACCGCTCAAGCTGACCGCTCAAGCTGACCGCCCAAGCTGACCGCCTATGCTGACCGCTCAAGCTGACCGCCCAAGCTGACCGCCCAAGCTGACTGCCCAAGCTGACCGCCCAAGCTGACCGCCCAAGCTGACCGCTCAAGCTGACTGCCCAAGCTGACCGCTCAAGCTGACCGCTCAAGCTGACCGCCTAAGCTGACCGCTCAAGCTGACCGCTCAAGCTGACCGCCCAAGCTGACCGCCCAAGCTGACCGCTCAAGCTGACTGCCCAAGCTGACCGCTCAAGCTGACCGCCCAAGCTGACCGCCCAAGCTGACCGCCCAAGCTGACCGCTCAAGCTGACTGCCCAAGCTGACCGCTCAAGCTGACCGCTCAAGCTGACCGCCTAAGCTGACCGCTCAAGCTGACCGCTCAAGCTGACCGCCCAAGCTGACCGCCTATGCTGACCGCTCAAGCTGACCGCCCAAGCTGACCGCCCAAGCTGACCGCTCAAGCTGACCGCCTATGCTGACCGCCCAAGCTGACCGCTCAAGCTGACCGCCCAAGCTGACCGCCCAAGCTGACCGCCCAAGCTGACCGCTCAAGCTGACCGCCTATGCTGACCGCTCAAGCTGACCGCCCAAGCTGACCGCCCAAGCTGACCGCCCAAGCTGACCGCCCAAACTGACCGCCCAGGCTGACCGTCCAAGCTGACCACCCACGCTAACCATTCGAGATGACCGTCCGAGATTACATTATAAGCTCACCGTCCAAGCTGGCCATCTGAGTTGGCCGTACAACCAAATCTTCGAAGCTGACCACCCTAGCTGACCACCCTAACTGACCGCCCAAGCTGACCGTCCCAGCTGAGCGCCCGCGCAAACACTCCAAGCTAACCGCCCAAGCTGACCATCCAAGCTGATCATCTAAGTTGACCGTCCAAGCTGACCGTTCTAGCTGATCGTTCAAGCTAAACATTGAAGCCAAGTGTCCAGGCCATAGAACTTGTTTGGCATTAGTCTTAGGGTTCTCAGCCAACCTCGTGCTCTGTTCGCTTATAGTGTGAGCTCCAAGTGAATGCCTAACATTCTAGTCTCTAGTCTTCGCCTCCTTGCTTCTGTGTTTGCGGATAAACACGTTCATCTTACGACGACATAGAGGTCTCTGCCTGAACAGTATGCTGGTTGATAATTCCTTCTCGACGACGATTCATAGGAAGTGAAATTGGTATTTCGTGGGAGAAGCGTGAGCTGTCTCAGGATATTGGAGTGACTGTTTTTTCGTATATGCGGACAATTAGGTGGAGCCAAATGTCTACAATTTTCTCTCCAAGAGAATCTAGTTAAAGGAAGAAGAGAAGATCAATACAATCAACGGCACAACTTCTTTAAATCGATTCCTAGACGGATGGAAGGCAGGGCTATGCGTCCTTGATACTTGCCTTCAAACTGACGAGCGGCTCAAGCAGGGATTCCATAGGCACCCAATTTGAGGAATACGAAGCCTGAAGACATATTGGGGGACTTACTTGAGCAATTTGGCAATGGCAACAGCATTGTTGTGGCTGAGCAGCTTTTTCGTCTTCGACAAACAGTTGACATCGAACTAATCATTCGACGTCGTAGCTCACTTATTTCCTCTTCCAGGCGATGAGTGTCCGACATTCGACGGTGTGACGATTCCTTAAAACATTTCCGTCTAATCTTCTGATTAGACATTTCCTTTGTTTATGGTGCGCATCGGTGGACTCTGTGAGTAGACAGTCCCTCGGATTACGCGTAAAAAGGACGATCATACATCTGGAGTGGTCCCATGGATGCGTTGTTGACTTGAGAAAGTAAATTCGACAACCATTACTAACCCTTAGTTTTGGGAAATATTATTCGTCAATGTACTGCCTTAGTTCTGTCGAATATCTTCAATTAAATGGTCTCCCGAATCGGCATTTGGTTATGATATCGAAAAAAAAACCACCAAATCGAACGAATTCAACCCTTGACAGTGATTTTTGAGAAGCGTCGTCAAGGAAGCCTATGTGTGGTGCATCTAAGCGCCCATTCATTATTAGTCTGATGCAGTATTCTTCCTGCAATAAGAATCACCCACCAATAGTGCTGCTCTTCAATATTTTCAAAATCTCCCTGCATGAGCGCTGGCTAAGCAGAACTTCCATGGAATTCCGTTTCAGTTCTTGGCAGTCTTCAATTCTTTGCCAGAAATGTACCTTTCTTTTCAAAGTTTTGATGCCATGAGCGAAGTACGACTGCTGAACAGAACCAACCTGTACATCATAAAACCATTCCTATCACCGCCATTTGTGAGCCCTCAGAATGATGACTTTGGAAAAAGTTTTCCTCTCAAGAAATGCGTCAGAAGTTTGCACATCCATCATTCGCTAATTACGACCTCCGACAATCTTTGCTGGCGAGCGACATAAAATAGTGATCACCAATTCGACGGAAACGAATTCCGGGAAATGGCCTCAAGTCCGTATCCATTAACACCCCGCAACAGCGGCATACACGCCATCAGTGGAATCCACTCAGATGCGCACATTGACAGCCGCCAAGCACGCCATAACTACCGACTTCTGGTGGCTCGTCCTCAAGGGCGGCCAGTTAGGCGCTCGTAAAATGTCTGCACCATTCACGACTGCTGCCGAATGGGAACGCGTTGTCCCACGAATTTCCCAGTGGCGATCGTAAAACCCAAAGACATCCTTCATTGGCATAAATTCACTTGTAATATCAATTTTTCCCCAGCCGGAGCCACCGGATTGCCTGGCCCGCCCACGGAAGGCGCATTGCCGGCGTTTTCAGCATTTTACGATCATATGCGAACAGCCCGCCCACACGTCGATTTCTATCCGCACACGCACGCACGGCAATCGGAATTCCAATGAGCAGGGGACCACCTTCATAGGGGGCCGTCAAATATGGCGGACGCCACTCACCTTTCAGAAGTTCGTGGGAAATGAGGAAAAACGAGAAAATTAAAAAGAGGAAAGCAGCCATCCTGAACTAAGTTGAAAACATAATTACATCGTCGTCCCTTATGTCCGCCCACGCTCTGCCCCGGAGACGGCGGATTTCTTCGGACTTCACCCCAGGACGTTGGACACGACACGCATTTGAAGAGAAAAGCGCACCATCCTTCCTGGCCAGGAGCAGGAAAACGGAATTCACTACTTCCTAAGCAGATTTTTGATCCGTTGGAATTTCACGTTTCCCTCGCACAAGAGGAAAGTTCTCTGCATCCGCCCCGAGGAAATTGCCCATCTTGCCCTGGCTCCTTGGGTGCAGGCACGCTAATAGTCTGCCAGCACGCTCTCCCGCACGAGCGGATGGTCCGACAAATCGACAGCGCGTACAAGTTGCATACACAAACTTCCAGGCATAATAATTGCGTTGTAACTCTTCATAATCCTCATATCCTTGAATTTGCATACAAGAGCTGTTTGGTCTCTGCCTCATAAAACCGTGTGGAGTCCTCGCCGGTGAGTGCGACGGACTGGGGGCGCTCTGGGGAATGGGAGTGTTCCAGAAAAGGGGTTTAGAGGCGGCAGAAGTCTGTTTTTCATCCCACTGTTCCCCGAGGAGAAAGTTTCAGTGTGTGTCGCTCTCATAAATTATGTTCGCCCGAGATGGTGGCGAGGACGGGGATCGGAATTAAATTATCCTCATAAACGTATCCTGCAGTGTAGGCGACGTCCTTCCAGCGAATGGCGACTCCAATGATGTTACTTAAACTGAACGAGTATACGACATGCTTAAGGACGAACTTTTTGAGGAGGGGGAATGGCAGAGCTCATGAGGCGAAATCAGAAAATGACAGATTCATCCTGACTTTCGGTTGACATAATTGCGAGCACTGCTCAAGAGCGTTCCAATGTTGCGTAATGGCGCGGTTTACGAGGGTGAGAACGTGCGACCGCAGATTTATGGCTCGCAGTATTTGCACTGCGTCGGTGAAGACATTAGGCGTGCGTGGGACGGGGAATTGCTTTATGACATGTGAAGGGCATCAATAAAGTCGCCTGATGAGAGCGAGGGGCGACTCATACTCAACGCGGTGCAATGAAGTTGAGATTGGGGCCGTAAGTGTCGATTGTTATTGCTCTCGAACTGTTTATGAATGCAGTTCTTATCTTTATGCATTGATTGCTTTCATTTAGGGCTGTACTCGAGGGCAGAACAAGAGAGAAGCAACCACTCGAATGGGAGAGGATTGCTCCAAGAGTGTATTAAAATTCTGAGAGTTAAATAAAATACGCAATGAGCTTACGCATTGATCCTTTCGTTTTCTTTATGAAACACAGTTTATTAGAAGTAGTACTGAAATGTCTTTTGAGAGACATTACAATTTAGATATTCCACTAAAATGTGCGTCTTCATACAAAAATTTATACTTAGGAATTTGTAACAAATCCCAGTCATGGTGCGGCCAAATAGACCAAACTTTGGGTTGCGTTAATTTTGCATGCATCTACTGATTTACTGCTGTGGGCAATAAATATTTATTTTTTGGTGCCACAGTTAATGACATCTTTCGGATGACTGGCACTGCAGTTTGTGTCGACAGAAACTTTTACGGAAGGAAAGCCAAATTAGTTCGATAGAGGCTTACAGAGCCAGTTGTTGAGGGAACCTAAATGGAAACGACAGCTTGCTGCCACTGAATTTCACAAGCTCCTGGAGGACAGGAGACGCTACGGGAGGCCATGAGCTTCGGAAGGTCAGAAGCCCAAGGAGGGCAGAAGAATTCGGAAATTCGGTTCTCCTTGTTGTGGTTTCAAAATCAATGTCGGAGGAGTTTGTCGGCGGTGAGGTTTATCTATTATATGAATAATAGTTAATTGTATTTCGAGACAGTCCACAGAAGGACCAGAGCCTAGCTTGCTTATCAACTACTCGTGCTGTGCGCGCTACTGTTCTCTCACGAGGAGAAGGTGCCTACAGTTTTTAGCCGACTCCGAACGGCGAAGTTTGATAAGTTTTCTTAGACAGTTATTACTCTTAGAGTGTTGTCAGCAGCTCGAAAGAGGTGGTGCCGTGAAAATTTCTGGGTGTTCAGCCGGGAATCGAACCTAGACCCTTTGGCGTGTGAACGTCGCACTCTACCCATTACGCGACGGCGGCCACCATTTATCACTTATTTCTGTACGCACACCAATTAAGTTGACCAATTAAGTGGACCAACAACTTACCCACAAAAAATGTTCAAGGTGGGCAAATATTCCACTCTTTCGAGAGAACACGAATTTAACGTAAAACCCATTTTTTCGGTTTACGGGCACGGCCATTGTGTTGGCCGTTTAGTGACTCCACTTCTCGCTGTTTAGAGGATCAAATGATAATATACGACAAGCCTCCGATCGCAGTACCCAAGTTGTTCATGTTTTTTTGGATGTACTTTAAAATTAAATAACGATTTATAAATAAAAAACACAAAACTTATTAAGAAGCTCAAAGGCAAATAAAATTAATACTAAGTTAGCATAGAGCACTTGTTAAGAGTCAGTAAGTTAAAATTAAGATCAGCAGATTAGATACTAAACTAGGTTTAAGTATTTTTGTCTAGCATATAAGAAAACTTCTGAGTGTTCAGCCGGGACTCGAACCTAGACCCTTCGACGTGTGCGCGTCACACTCTCCCTACAACAGCACGGCGGTAAGGTCAGCATACCACCGACAAATAGTTGATTTGGATGTAGCAGAGTTGCTTCATACACTTTTCAAGCAAATGCCGAGCTTGTGCGGTATTTTTTCCCATCAAACAGCAGTGTTTAATCAACACAGGAAAATCTGTTTTTTCCATTGTTTTAAAAATCCCAAAAGTAACGTCACTTGAAGCACTGTAACTTTTAATCTAATAAAGTTGTTTGTTAAAATTGACCAAATCAATTATTATTATGCAGGGGAAACTGTCTTTCCTTCGTCGGCTTTTTTGGTCACTGTTGATTTTCAATGAAAGTTTCAATGACAGTTTCCCCTGCATAATTTTAATCTAATACTCAGATTGTCAAACAAATTTGACAAGTATCAGTTGAATGTTTGAAATATGAATATTTTGTTAATGCCGCCTATATGTGAGTTCCGGGACTCATTGAATAATGTATTAAGTCACCTTCTTTTCAAAGCTGGCTTAGTTGTTCTCATATCCAACCAGACAGAACTTCTGATCGCACAGGATAGGTAAGCGGTCAAATGTACGGATTCCGGAATGAAGGTGGCAAGTCCGTAGTACTACACATTTTCAAAATGCTTGCCGAATGCATCTATGTTTATGTATATGGAGTCCCACTGCCTGGTAGTACAATGGGGCAGTATTTGAGCGCTTGGTTTGGTTGCCTTTTATATTTCGTGATTGTGCAATTCTAGTGCTGCAATCTGGCAACTGCCAGCTCTATCGTAAAGCTTGATATTTTTGGGGTTACCAGCTATACCTGTATGAAGTGAGCGTCAAGATACAAATGTCTCGATAGGGAACATTTATTGTGAACGAGCCCTTGTTTGTTTTTGGCTTGTTTGCTATGACATCTGTGAAAAATATTTTGTATACATCAAGTCATTGAACAGACAACATCATATTTTTTCATCGTGTAAAAAATGTCGAATTTTGTACCAGAAGGTGATGATTTGCGGAAAGCATTTTCATTTGAAGAAAAGTGCTGCAGAGTCGCATCGAATGCTTGTCGAGGCATATGGTAATCATGCTCTATCAAAAGCAACATGCAAAAGATGGTTTCAACGGTTCAGAAATAATGATTTTAATGTGAGAAAAGAAGAACGTAGAAGACCACCAAAAAAGTTTGAAGACGCCGAATTGCAAACGATATTGGATGGAGATGACACTTTGAGTCAAAAGCAAATGGCAGCGATGTTAAATGTTGCACAACAAACAATTTCCGACCGTTTAAAAGCTATGGGAAAGATCCAAAAGTGTGGAAAATGGGTGCCACATGAATTGAATGAAAGACAGATGGAAAACCGAAAAAACACTTGTGAAATTTTGCTTCAAAGACACGAAAGATAATCGGTTTTGCATCGGCTTGTTACTGGCGATGGGAAATGGATGGGTTAATCTGGGACAACCATCAACATCAACTGCAAAACCAGATCGATTCGGCAAGAAGACAATGCTGTGTGTTTGGTTGGACCAGAAAGGTGTGCTGTACCACGAGCTCCTAAAACATGGTGAAACCGTTAATACTGATCGCTACCGACAACAAATGATCGATTTGAACCATAAATCGATGGAGAAACGACCAGAATGGGTCAGAAGACACAGCAAGGAAATTTTGCTCCATGACAATGCACCTGCTTACAAAGCAAAACCGGTTCAGGATACAATCAAAACACTTGGCTGGGAGCAGCTACCCCACCCGCCGTATTCACCAGACTTGGCTCCTTCCGACTACCATTTGTTTTCATCGATGGGACACGCATTGGCTGAGCAGCACTTTGATTCCTACGAGGAGGTCGAAAACTGGGTGTCTGATTGGTTTGCTTTAAAAGACGGACAATTTTATTGGCGTGGTATTCACTAACTGCAAGAAAGGTGGTCAAAATGTGTAGAAACCGCTCATTTTATAGCGGTATACCTGGTATTCCTTCAAGTTGGACAATCAATCCAACGCCGCTCCAACATTTCGAAGTTGCTTTTTATATTTCGAGATAAGGCAATCCTAGTGCTTCAATCTGGCAACTGCCAGCTCTATCGTAAAGTTTGACATTTCTGAGGTTATACGTACTTAGAACGTTTTGACATACGAGCGCTATTTTTGTTGATTACAGTAACTCGCCCAAAAATGGAATTCAATTATGAACATTTTCGTGCCATTATTTTTTACAACTTTCGACGTGGATTAATGAACCTAACTGCATCGATGAACTTAACTCAATTTTTGGCGATGAAGCTCCACCAAGGACCTAGTGTTAATCGACGCTATAGTGAATTCAACCGACTCCTTCCGATGACATCCTTCCGTTGTAATTCACTCCAAGACGAATTTCGTGAAGGTCGTCCAAAATCTGTTGTTGTTCCGGAAACCATTGAGGCTGTGCGCCAACTGATATTCCAAGATCGTCATGTGACCTATCGTGAGATTGAGACAACCTAAGCCATTAGCGGGACCAGCATACATTCAATATTGCATGAACATTTGACCGTCAAAAAAATTTGCTCCCGTTTGTCGATTGGTCGAAATATATGCTTCAAAAATACGATCGCGGTGCTTCGAAACAAGTCTATGACATCGTGACAGGTGACGAATCTTGGATTTACGCGTATGAGCCCGAAAGTAAACAGCAGTCGACTGTATGGGTGTTTCCAACAAAAGTTGTTCGCGCACGAAGCACTTCCAAGGAAATGTTCGCTTTTTTTTCAGAAAAACTGGACATGTTGTAACCGTACAACTAGAACAACGTAGAACAGCCAATGCTGAGTGTTACATAACCATTTGTTTGCCAGTTGTCTTCCAAGAAATCAGAAAAACCAACCGTTGAGGACGGATCATTCTTCACCACTAAAATGCGAGCTCTCACACATCGGCTCAAACAACTGCATTTTTGAGCACCCGAAACATCGATTTGGGGAGTCATTCGCCATATAGTCCTGACTTGGCACCGAATGACTTCTTTTTATTCCCATACTTAAAAAAATAAAATGAGCGGTCAACGTTTTTCGATAAATGAAGAAGCGGTTGATGCGTCCAGAATGCATGTTTTGGAGATACCTCAATCAGCGGCAAAAGTGCTTCGACAATTGGTTCAAGCGCATGCAAAAGTGAATAGATCTTAAGGGGGAATATTTTGAAAAACAATAAAGCTATTTTCGATGATTAATATTTGTTGTTGTTCTCTAATCCCAAAATAAAAGAGGCAACCCTCGTATTCATGCAGAAGTTTAAGTCAATCGGGATCTATTTCACGAGTGATGGCAGGAACTTACTTGCAGAATTGGTGAGGCTGGTTTAATTTTGAAGCAGATTGGTAGTTTAGTGAGAAAGAAGATTGAGCTTGGTGTTAAAGTCAAGTTGTCGGATTTCTACTCAGTGTTTGTTTCAACTCTTACCTGTGGTCATGCAATTCGGGAAATGACCGAAGGAATAATATCGCGAATACATGCTTCTGAGATCAGATTTCATTTGTGGAGTTGCGGGAGTTACAAGCCGTGATAGGCTAAGAAGCGCATCTGTGCGAAAGCAGGTGTTTTTCCGGACAAAACTGGAATTTCTTTCGTTGGTTTGACCACGTTGTCCAGATGTTCTCGTCATCCCGACTTCCGAGGCGTGCCTTAGTAATTCTTTCAAGCAGACAACTTCTCGGCAAACAGAGGAACAAATTGATTAACTCGCCTGTTTACGTTTGGGAATATCTCTCCTGATAAGATATAGAGTGGATGGTGGAGGATCAAGCGGCCTGGAGGGCTCTCGTGCTCGTATTAAGCAGAACATACGGGTTAAAGAAAGAAGATGATGATGATCGAAAACCAATTCGTATTCACTACGGGATATGAATTTCATAGACCTGCCGGTGGAATGCCGGCGATGACACAACAGCAACAAAGTTTTATTCCTCAGCCTCAGGCCATTGGAAGACAGAAGGAAATGGAAAAGGAACTTTACCCACTTTGTATGCCCAGCTGGAGGCACGTGGTCGGAGAATGTAAGCAAGAGATTCAAGATAAATGAATTGAATTGAACATCTTTTTCTTTCAAACCTTAGTCACACGTATCGTCACACATGTGAATCAATCTTCTGTGCCACAACCTCAGTCAACACTTACGACAGTTTGCCAGAACGGATGTCCTCGCTTAAGCATCATCGATCGCCGGATGCGTGTCTCATCACATCCATCATAGGCGTATTTTCCCCATGCAGACTGACAGCCTAATTAAAAGCGTGTACACCTCACCGTCAAACGAGTACCTTCCAGAAGGGCCGTAATTATTTTTATCCCTTCCGCACGTGGAGCTAATCCCAGTTCACAGCCGGAGATACATTTGATCCTGGCATTAAATATTAACTCCGTAACATTGAATTTCAATTAACCGTAATCAGAGCCGTTATCGCAACACTCTCATCAACACACACATTTTCCACATATTCCCGAATGGACAGGGGAAATAATCAACTTTCCATTAAAACTCATAAAAGAGCTGTTCTCTTCCCCGTCGCCGACCATCGGAGCACCGGGTATGTGTGATGGCAACTACACGAGGTACCGGCCCTACCTACCGACGTCCTGCCGTCCCCCTGCAGCGAGAGTGTCCATTCGAATGGACGTCAAAGCCTCTGCCCGCCGCTTCGGCCCGCCTCCGAGCCTCAAAAGGTTTTCGGTTTCCATTTGATAATGACAAGGATGGAAAGGACCCGAACGGTACGATGGGTATTTCCTTTATCATTCATTTCTCCATTTTTATGTTTTCTCTGCTGTGTCTTCATCCTCCTTATGCTCGCTCGACAAGGGGGGGGGATCCATGAAACGTGGTCGAATCGATTTTCATTGTGGAGAGATATCCTGGACATGGAGTCAATCTGGACATCGGAGTACTTATGACGCTGAATGGTCATGTCCTTTCGATGTTCATGAAATTAATTATCGTGTCCAATTGACCGTCACTCTCCCTCCGCCGATGTACCCAAGGCGGATGCCAAGCACAGAGTGCATCGCAAAACTTTACTCAGCCAGATGGGGCGGGTGGCAGGGGAGGGAGAACGGAGCTAACATTTAAATTGAATTTCAAGAAACGATGTAATTGGAAACTAACTTATCATTTGAGCGTAACGATCGATATCACGGGAAATTGCATTAAAACGAAATCATTGGCTGTGCAGACGTCAGTCCTTAAGCTGCTCCATACGGTGACTGTGTCTCTCTTGCCCCAATCCATCATCACAGCATGCAACAAGCTACACCAACGGGGAGCGAGTTCGAGTGGAAGGACGGGTGTGGAGGGTAATCAATATTCTGTGGCGGGGTGACGGCGCTCGAAGGAGTGGGCGGCTAGATGAGGTTGCTGATGATGATGATGGTGCCGATTTTGTGATTCTGGGATTTGGGGAATACTCGCTCTCGCACACGGACGCGGTGGCCCGACGTGGCGTGTGTGGTGGTGGATCGATTTTCTCTTAAAATTTTTTGCGAGTTTGTCTGCAAAAGTGAACGGAAATCGGAAGTGGGCCGATGAGTGCGAGGGTGTGGGGCGAAAATTGAAATTCGGAGAATGGTAGGAAATTGAAAATGGAGGGCATATCATGTCACAGCGAACAGAGGGCCGACGTGTGTGAATGTGCACCTCGGCGGACAGGAAATTTTGAGCTGTGCAAACGAAAGTTACATTTTTAATTGAGTTTTCCAAGCACATCAGGTCAGGCTGATTGGCAACGATTTGACGAATAAAGGAGTTCGGTTGAGGTAGGGGGAGGTTATGAGTTTAAGCGCTTAAATGTTCAAGGCGTGATATGACAACCGCTTGGAATAGGGACACACTCCATTGAAAGGACAGCAGTGGGTAGAATGCTTCGTTCGACTTGGACGACAATAGATCGACATTGATTCAACCAAACACTTCAGGCATTGTACTGAAAACTGGGAATTGCAATTTTTTCACATGAATGTTATGAGGAGGTAGAATCGCAATCTGTGCTGAGAATCTGAAAGGATCATTTCTGTATACTCCATAACGGCGATGATGGCCCCAATCCGCTGTTAGACAGAATGGTCTACTGGATTTGAATGATGATAGACAAGAATTCCGCCCCCGACTTAGACGAGGTGCAGATAGCAACACCGAAGTTGAAGTCGAACAAAGTCGCTAGAGCGAACGAACTGCCCGCATAACTTTTTAAAGCAGCTGGAGATGACCTGGTTGGGCGCATGCACCAGCTCATCTGTAAGACATGGTCGGAGGAAAGCATGCCCGATGAGTGAAATCTCAGCGTCGTTTGCCCGGTTCAGAAGAAAGAAGACTCCTTTGACTGCGCAAATTATCGAGGGATCTGTCTTCTTAACAGCGCATACAAGATCATCTCTACCGTATTGTTTGAGCATGTGAAACCCTCTCCCCACAGGCAGTTAGGTCCCTATAAGTGTGGTTTCAGACCAGAGAAGTATATGACAGACCAAATCTTCACTTTAGGGCAGATCCTGGGAAAGACCCCAGAAGTACAGATCGACACTCACCACCCATTAGTCGTCGATTTTAACGCCGCATATGACAATGTGCATAGGGCCGAGATTTACAGTGTCATATCTAGTTTTGACATTCCTACAAAACTCGTCTGGTTGTGTAGGATGACGGTTGAGAACTCTCGTTGCTTCGTCAAGATAGGTAACGTTCTCACCGAGACCTTTAATGTGAAAAGTTTTAAGACAAGGCGACGCACTATCATGCGACTTCTGCACCGACGTTCGTGAAACACCCAAGGCACAGAGAATCCCCGCTGCTTTGTCAAGGTCAGCAATAAACTCGAAGAGACCTCCAACGTTCACAAGGATCTTAAACAAGACAATGCGCTGTCAGGTGACTTCTTTAACATAATTGTTGAGAAGATCGTGCGAAACTCACAAGTCAACACCAGAGGCAAGATCTTTCAAAAGACAGCTCAATCGCTGGCTTACGCTCAATCGCTGGCTATCGCTGATGACATTGACTTGACTGAAAGATATAGCGAGCCGTCAATAAAGCATTTGCCGGCATTGGGGCAGAAGCATCTAAAATGGGTCTGGTGGTTAATGAGGGCAAAACGATGTTGTGTGTCGTTTCTTGATGACAGCATCTTCTTTGAGGCCAAAACAAAGTTCATGCTGTCATCAAGAAAGGACACACAATATAGACGTCCCAGACAGAGCCTCACACTAGGCAGAAGAAACTTCGAGGTAGTCAAAAACGTTGTCTTCTTCAGCTTGGCAGTAAATAAGATCCACAACACCAGTACTGAAATCAAACGCATCAATCGAATCACTCTGGTAGTCGCTGTGTTTTGGGCTCAAGAGGCAGTTTAGTAATAAAGCCCTCCCTCGTAAGACTAAGCTTGATTTATGTAAAAGCTTGATCATCCCAGTCCTGTTGCATGGCGCGGAAACCTGGACGTTACTAAGAGCGGATCAGGAAACACTAAGTCTGTTCGTGTTGGTCCTTTTTTCGTTGATGGCATCTGGAGGAGAAGATATAATGACGAGCGCAAAACGAAGTACATGCTGTCATCAAGGAAGGACACACAACATCGACGTCCCGAACGGAGCGTCACACTAGGCAGCAGAAACTTCGAGGTAGTCAAGAACTTCGTCTACCTCGGCTAAGCGGTAAATAGGGACAACAACACCAGTCTCACTCTTGTACATTGCTGTTTCTTTCGGCTCAAGAGGCAATTGAGTAATAAAGCCCTCTCTCGAAGAACAAGGCTCGCTTTATATAACAGTTTGATCATCCCAGTCCTACTTTTTGGCGCGAAAACTTGGCCGTTAGTAAAAGCGGATGAAGAAGCCCTTAGTCTTTTCGAAAGAAAAGTTTTGCGTGCGAATTTTGGTACCGTTACTGTTGATGGCATCTGAAGGAGAAGGTTTACTAACGAACTCTATGGGCTCCACAGCGATATGCCTTTGGTCAAGTTTCTTTGGATACAACGCTTAAAATGACCAGGCCATGTAAAGCGTATTGACACCACTGCTCCGGCTTGAAAAGACGTCGAATCTGAGCCATTGGAACAACGCAACCGAGGACGGCCTAGGATAAGGTGGCGCGCGCAAGGACCTCAAACAACTTGGAGTGCGCAATTGAAGGCAGCTAGCTGAAGATCGTGATGGCTATAGAAGCACGTTGGTTGAGGCCCAGGTCCACCCCGGACTGTAGCGCCCCAAGAAGAAGAAGAAGAAATGTTGTGTTTTGTAAGCAACAAGGAACAGAACAACTCGCATTTTTTGTCTTAAAAATTAAGTTTTACAAACAAAAGTTGTTCTGTCCTGGACTCGACATTGGGACCTTCGGCGTGTGAGTGTCGCACTGTACCCACTACGCCACAGCAATGAGAAATGTTATAATTGGGAAGGTTGCAGCGACGAAGGCTTTCGAATTATAAAAAAAAATAAACCGTGAACAGTTCAGTTCGGTAGTGACCCCTGTATAAAGATTCCGTTGTTATTTGCTTTATGTTGGATTGGGCCAGTGAATAGTTCCAATGTGTTGTTAAAAGTGATAAGTCTGTTCCGAATAAGTTTTAGTTTTTCTTATTTTACTAGTCTTTTAAATTTTTTTTTTTAAGTCCACGTTTAAGCAGGACAAGACGTCCTAGTTTATGATATGACACATTACTTGAGAGAGCCTCAACCAACTTAATTTGCTTCACTGTGTAAAATTTGCTGCAGACTCAAGTGATTTTACTATCTAAAATTAATACGCCAGATAAACTTACTTATAAAGGGTGTCCCAACAAGAACGCAAGATTCAAATTTAGCTCAATTCGAATTGTCATTGTTTGACATTTGAACAATTATTATTGTTTGTTACCAGAAGGTATAGCGTAAAAAAAAAGTGGAGCGCTACACGAATGAACAACGCATTCTCATTGTGAAATTGTTTTACCAAAATGGTGGAAGTGTTGCGGCTACAGTTCGCAAATTGCGATCAATTTGGGGTTACAAGAATTCTCCAAACGAGTCAACTGTAAAGCGATTAATGGAAAAATTTGCAGAAACTGGGTCTGTAAATGATTTAAAGACAACAACGCGCCTTCAACCAGGTCGATCGACCGAAAATATCGCAGCAGTACGCTGCAGGAATCATTCGTCAGTCAAGCGCAAACAGTCAATGGTTGACCGAGAACTCTCCACTTACTGTCAAGAGAAAATGTATAAAAGGCCTTGAAAAACAAAGAACGACACAGTGGAAACAGACTCTGACGTTTTGGTTTGTATTCTATCCTCTACAACACAAAGTTCAATTTATTCAGGAACTGAAGCCAGCTGACCATGCACAGCGAAGGGAGTTCGTTAATTGGGTACTGCAGAGACAACATGGAAATGCTGATTTTGCCGATAAAATCATTTTTAGTGAAGAGGCCCATTTATATTTGGGGCGAGGAAAACCCTCGAGTGATTCACAAGAAGCAAATGCATCCTCAACGTGTCACTGTGTGGTGTGGGTTTTTGGCTTTAGGAATCATTGGCCCTTTTTTTTGAAAATGAGTCAGGTCAAGCGAAAACAGTCAATGGTGTTCGGTATCGTGAAATGATAACCAATTTATTCGTGCCTGGAATTTAAGATATGAATGTGGAGGGGATGTGGTTTCAACAAGACGGCGCCACATCTCATACAGCCAGAGAAACAATTCAATAGCTGCATCAGTCACTTCCCGTTCGTGTTATTTCGCATTTTGGAGACCAGAATTGGCTGCCTAGATCGTGCGATTTAACACCATTGGACGGTTTTCTTTGGAGTTTTTTGAAGTCGATGGTTTATGTGAATAAGTCGACGACTCAAGCCTTAAAAGAGTAAACTGGACGCTGCATTAATGAAATACAGCAGCATTTATGCAAAACGGTCATTGAAAATTTCATTAAAAGATCGCGTATGTGCCAGCAAAGCCGCGGCAGCCTTCTGGCCGATGTGTTATTCCACACATAACTTCATCCTGTCTTCTTCTTCTTCTTGTGGCGCTACAGTTCGGGGTTGACCTGGGCCTCAAGCAACATGCCTCTCCAGCCAGCACGATCTTTTGCCAGCTGTCTCCAGTTCCGCACCCCAAGTTGGTTGAGGTCCTTCTCCACTTGTGTGCGCCACTTTAGACTAGGTCGTCCTCTGTTGCGTTGTCCCAATGGCACGGATTCATAGACTTTTCGGCCCGGAGCTATGCTGTCCATACGCTCTACATGGCCTAGCCACCTTAAGCGTTGTATCCGTAGACGCTTGACCAGGCGCATGTCGCTCTACAGCCCATAGAGTTCGTCATTAAATCTTCTCCTCCAAATGCCATCAACGCAAACAGGACCAAAAGTCGCACGCAAAACTTTTCTCTCGAAAAGACTAAGGGCTTCATCATCCGCCTTTGCTAACGTCCAAGATTCTGCGCCATATAGTAGGACGGGGATGATCAAACTGTTATATAAAGCGAGCTTAGTCCTTCGAGAGAAAGCTTTATTGCTCAATTGCCTCTTGAGCCCAAAGAAACAGCGGTTGGCAAGAGTGATTCTGCGTTTGATTTCGGTACTGATGTTGTTGACCCTGTTTACCGCGGAGCCGAGGTAGACGAAGTCCTTGACTACCTCGAAGTTTCTGCTGCCTAGTGTGACGCTTCGTCCAAGACGTCGATGTTGTGTGTCCTTCCTTGATGACAGCATGTACTTCGTTTTGCCCTCATTTACCGCCAGACCCATTTTAGCCGCTTCCGCTTCAATGCCAGCAAACGCCTCATTGACGGCTCGCTGTTTTCATCCAATCACGTCAATGCCATCAGCGTTTGCTAGCAATTGAACTGACTTCTGGAAGATCGTGCCTCTGGTGTTGACTTGTGAGTTACGCACGATCTTCTCGAGGATGCTGTTAAAGAAGCCACATGACAGTGCGTTGCCTTGTCTCAAACCTTTTTTGACATTGAAGGTCTCGGTGAGTTCGGTACCGACCTTGACGGAGCAGCGAGAGTTCTCCATCGTCATCCTACACAATCTGACGAGTTTGGTAGAAATGCCAAAACTAGACATGGCACTGTATAGCTCGTCTCTATGCACACTGTCATATGCAGCCTTGAAATCGACGAATAGGTGGTGAGTGTCAATTTGCATTTCTTGGGTCTTTTCCAGGACCCATCCTCATCCTGTCTACTTTACGATATAATTAAGAATTCACGATTTGTTTTTTTTAAATATCTGCCTTTTAACGGTAAGAAGAAACCAAAGAGAGTGTCAGCACGGCTTCATTTTCAATACAAAAATTCTCAATACAGAGATTATCAACCCCCCTCAAGACCGCCACAAAAATTAATGTCAACCATGCCTCAATTTCCATTTCCAACCATCCTTCCCTTGAACCTTCAGACTGTGAACAAATGGAGTGCCCCAGTGCTGACCTAAATTTCCCGTCGCCGCTTTCTCTGATCCCCTCACAAATCAAGTATAGCTTCCCACAGTCAGGTCTGCGGAAACATAGCTCAGTCCCCCCAGATGTGATCCCATTTATCGCACACTTTAGTTGGCAATTTTTAACTGTGCTCAACAAAAGACCCCGGTCCTGGATGGACGAGCAGCGGCTAAATGTTGCGTGAACTAGATGTAAAATGTGGGGCCCGTTCAAACTGAAGCACCATTTACCCCCTTAAGTGTGGGCCATTCCATTTATTTGACTTATACTCCGACCCGCAAAATGCTAAAATGTGTGCTCTCGTCATCCCTTGTGAAAGCAAGCCCCCCGCAAGCGTGAGAAGGAACCTCACCTTGCAGTCATGTCCTCGTCGTCGGAATCGGTGCCAGTTTGTGCGCCTCCAGATGCTCATTTCACAAGCTCTTGTTGTTGCTACAGCTCTCGTCGATATTTGAATCTCCCTGAAGGGGGCAGCGGGTGGGAGGCGAGAGCAATAAAGGATGCTTTTAGTGTGAAAAAACAACACTCACTCGGAAGCAAGGACACAATAACACACAGTAACACTCCATTGAATAAATTCCGACATAGTAAATCCGATTTGATAAGGTGGCTCTGTGGCACCGAGTCCCGATTGTGGCCCCAAGGACATCGAAATCAGACGCACAAGAATGGCAGGAAAAACAAAAATGAAATAGACGCTGGCTGGCTGGTTGGCTGGTTGGCTGGATGTGTGCGTGCCTGTGTGTGTTTCGTGGCTGGCATGTGACACGGTTTGTGATGTGCGACACGGGCGGGGTATCTGTGCGAAACGATGACTTTTCCTGTGACACATTTGACGTTAGGTAATTGAAAATAAAGTCTAACATTGAAAGAGGGAGACGGTCGAGGGTGTGCTATCAGCACTCGTCAAAGATATGAAGCTTCAGCGCCCCGTCGGCAATCTGATAACGAGCGAGGTACAGGGAACAACGATTTTTGATGGGCAACTGTGGAACGGGGGGATATGCAGGGGTTGCGTTTGATGGGTCTTGTGTAGGTGTTGACAGTTTCCTGAGTCAATGTCAGTCACTGATGAAGGAAGACAAACGCTTTACCAAATTGAGAGTGTCGTTGCTTCCTTTTGCGTCACGACATGAGCGGTAATTGGAGTGAATCCGTCAAGGATCATATACCAGCTGTCAGTGACTTTGCGTTCGAAAAGAATTTCTCTTCCCCGCTTCAACCAATCAATTAACCCACTCCTCCAGCCTGGAAATCCTTCTTCTAGTTTCCTACGCACTAGTCACGAGTTGGTTGCTGCCGCACCCAGGGCGTGTAATGACAAAACAAACGCGACATGTCTGCGAACTTCAAAAGCGAATGTATTATTCAGAAATAGCAACTCTCGCAGGACACAGAAAGAACGAACTACGGATGCAAATTGTTTATCAACACCATCACTCACCTTCTTCATGAAGGACATCACGTTTGTCGGCAACATGTTGACTGTTAATTTTTTTTCTCCTTCTCCTTACCGCAGGATACGTCGTCGAACTCACACAGTTCCCCTCCAGTCGTTGTTCGGTTGTGAATGCAAAGCGCGTTCGCGTTCCAAAATACCGTTGCCGGCGCTGCAGCTGACTCCGCACAGATAACGATTTCAACACGAAGGCGATGACAGGAAGCAAAAAAAAAAAACAAAAACGACAGAGATCACGTTTCTGACCCGTCACAGTGTTCGACGTCGAGTTTGTTATGCAGCCCGTGTGAGGGGGTGGCAATGCATTTAAAGCACAACTCTATTTGCGGTTAATCTGCAGGATCCTCCACACATGACACGGCGTCACGAATCAAATCACCAGCGCGGCGCCAAGCGAAGGGGGGACGATGTTTTCCGGTGCCCTGCCAATAGATATCGAGTTCTGTTCATTATTTTCTCCGCTTCACACCCTCGTCTTTGTGCTCTTTTTTAATTTGTAGTTACATCGCCGACCGTGAGAGGTCCTTGTTTGGTATTTGCTGCGTTCCCTTGGTTTCGGATTCCTTGCTGAGGGAGTTTTTATTCCCCGCGGGGTTGACGGATACCTTTTATTCAAATTACTTCAGGAAGTCGATGTTGCAAGCGGCGGTGTGGTGCATGATCCACTAGAACCGGCCGACGAATGCGGTGAGCAGGCAGGCCACTGCATGCGGCTGGGCTGTCGTCCTGTTTTCTTTGCGTCTCCTTCGGGGCGTACACGAAACTTCCTTCTGTGTGTGGAACCACTGTGGGCGGCTAGGCACACAGCTGTGTGGGCGGCATGCGGTGAGATGGGTCAAATAGATCTGAAACGACAAGAGAGAAAGGAAAACCCATTAGCACATTGTTTTTGTTTCTCCGCACATTTAAAGGGTCCATCGTGCTGGCTTAAGCGCTGAGAGCCGGGGAACGCTTTGCTGAATAAATTTCAATATTTGTCAGGCAAATTCATTGGAGGCTCAAACATGTGGGCGTGATGAATGGCGTGGGTGGGGCGGGCGTTTTAATGGATAATAACTTTCATATGTGACAGTCATTGCGGCCACTACGTGCCAGAGGGATGTGTTCAAAAGAGCGTGTGCAGTGAACAAAAAATGAGAAACTTTTTTCAAGTTTTCAGTTTTTTGCCGCTTTCTCCCAGATTAAAGTGGGAAAGTTGTGACACGTCGAGTTCGTGTGTGGGAGCGGGTGTGGATTATGCATTTATGCTTCTGGCTGAGTGCCACAAATTTTCGCTACCAACTGAATATTCGTTTTCAATAGAGAGCGCTGAATTCGATAGGAGAGGATTTAACTTGACAACGAGTTCCGGCTCCAGATACACTTAATGGGGACTGTTGTGTACGAGATGGATAATCTGTTTTTCTACGAGACTGATCACTTTCATTGAATGAACTGATTTGCATTTGAAATGTTTTCCAATTCGCTCAGCAAATAGATATAATGGAAGCATTTACAATTTCTGGTATTTTTCGGCTCTTGTTTGGGATGGGAGTGTCTTTAAAAATCGATGCGATAACAAGTCTGCATTGTGATGAGCTACAAGTAGGGTACAAATGTGGGTTTTGTTGATGAAAAAATATAAAACTCCGACGAAAGCAACCTATAAAAAGAAAAAAGTTTAATTCAAGTGCATTTTGGCACCATGAGTGGCGGAATAACTTGTGAAGTTTATTAACTGATGCGAAGAAAAAATTTGCGTAATACAAGCGGATTATAACAGTATCCTTCCTGCTTACTTTAAGGCAACATTTAAAGAACAGCAAGTGCCGAAATCGGAAGCCTTAAAGTCCCCCAAAGACTAAGCTAAAAAAATCTCGAATAATCTAAATGTTAAAGTTGTGTAAACATGAAATGGCAAAAATGTTGAATTACCACAAATTCATAAATATTGAGATATACTCTGAATTCGGCAAATGCGCAAGCTTCTGACTCTTCAAATTTCGGATTTTCCAGTCTTCAGTAAAGTAAAATAATCAAAGGTTACTATAAAATGACACATGTTCTCAATTGACCAAAGTTTAAAGTTCAAAAATTTAGACCAGTTTCAAAATTCTGTATTTTTGAACTGCAAAAAATCCCAAAATGTACGAACTCCAATCAAAGTTATCTGCATTTTAAATCGCTCAAAATTGTAAATGTTAAAGGTTTAGAATTGCTTGAATAAAAATATCAGAAATTCCATAACGATCCGGAGAACTTTATTACAAATTTGTCGAGTTGCATGAAATATACTATCACTAACGTTGGAAATAACGGAATGTCGAAATACCGTTAATGTCTCAAAGTCCAGGAATTCTGAAGAGTTGGGTTCAGACAAAAATTCTAATATAATTGAAAGTCGGAAATTTCGTAATATAAGGTGCCAAATATCTCCTTTCCGCTTTTTTCATCTTCATTCAATGCTTCATAAAAAAGTGTTACAGTGATCGGATTCAGTTCAAATATGCGCCGGTTTGTTCAATAATTTGTTACCATCAAGACGGCAACTTCATAATACTCCCCTCGTAGAAACCCTTTGGTAAAAGCCCCCCTCGTAGAAGTCCTCCTCCTTAATTGCGAAGAACTCGGACAGCCACTTTTCACAAGCCCCTTTTGAGCTCAACTTCACACCACTAAGGGCGTTCGCTATGGAAAGGAAAATATCGTAATGACTTGGCGCTATATCCGGGCTACATGGCGGTTGCGTTAAGACTTCCCATCGAAGCTCCCGTAGCTTCTGACGAGTCATCAACGATGTGTCTGGTCTGGCGTTGTCCTGGTGGAACACTACACCCTTTCTGTTGGCCGATTCTGGTCGCCTGTTTCAAGCGGTCCAGTTGTTTGTAGTAGATGCTAGAATTAAGCGTCTGGCCAATGGGGGCACCCCATAGTGGATGATTCTCTTCCAATTCCACCAAACACACAGCAAAACATTTCCGGAAAATCTAATGACGACTAATCATCAACGAAGTGTGTGGCCTGGCGTTGTCCTGGTGGAACACTAGACCCTTCCTGTTGGCCAATTCTCGACGCTTCTGGTCGATCGCCTGCCTCAAGCTGTCGATTTGTACGCAGTAGGTGGTAGAATTAAGTGTCTAGCCATATGGGAGCAGCTCATAATAAATGATTCCCAATCCCACCAAACACACAGCAATACCTTCCTGGCCGTCAATCCCGGCTTGGCCACCGTTTGAGATGATTCACTAGCCTTCAACCACGACCGTTTTTGCTTGATATTGTCACATGTGATCCATTTTTCTTCGCCAGTAGCTTCAAAAATGGGCCGAGTTCGTTGCGTTTTAGCAGCATATAGCAGGCGTTGATACGTCCAGAAGGTTTTTTTTTGCGTCAAGTCATGCGGCACCCAAAGATCAGGTTTTTTGTTGTATCCAGCCTTCTGCAGATGACTTAAAATGATTTGGTCACTAGCTCCCATCTCTTGGGCGATGTCACGAGATGCCACATGCCGGTCTAACTCGATGATTTCTATGATTCAATCGGTATTCATCGGCACAGGTCTTCCGCCGGCTGGCTTATTTATGGCGTCGTTTTCACCGGCTGTGAATCCTCGAAACCATTCCTCAGCGGTTCGAAGAGTACCATCCCTCAAAACACCATTACTCTCACAGAACGTTTCTCTAGTGGATTTGCCTGTAACGAAGGAAAACTTTAAAATAGCGCGAATTTCGGCGCTAGTGAACTCCATGTTGTGCATCTGCAAATGTTGAACGCAATATCCAAACTAATCATGCATAGCGTCGTTTTGATGGTTATGTCAAGACCTTTCAAATGATGTAAGTATCGCCAGATACGAGCTCTGTAGCGCTTTGTACATAGCCGAAAAATTCAAAAGACAAAACGGCGGAATTTATTTTTACGAAGAATACAAGTTCTCACCTTCTGTCTATCTTCCTTGCTCTCAGGCATTCGTGCTTTGTCCCCCTCTGATTTAATTTTTTAAATTTTCTCTCCTTGTTTATTTAATATTGCATGAGCATCGGGCAGGAGTTGTTGAATAATATCAACGACGATTCAGAATTGCTTGAAAGCAATAATAACTGGTGACGAATCATAGGTGTACTGTCATGACAGCGAAACCAATGTTTCAATCGTCCCAGTCTAGAAGAGTCAGGGCGAAAATACGCATACCAAGATCCATCAAAAGTTTTGCGTGGCGTAGTGCATAAGAAGTTCTTACTGCGTGGTCGTACGGTTAATAAGGAGTATTACCTTGAGGTATTGCGTCGCTTGCGAAAAGCGATTCAAAGAAAACGTCCGGAATTATGGAAAAACAAGTCACGACTTTTGCATCATGGTAATGTACCTGCTCACTGCTTGTTCTTAATATTTTTATTTTTCAAAAAAGCAACACCGTAGTCAAGCCTCAGCCGCTGTATTCACCAGATTTTGCCCCTTGCGACTTTTTTTGCTGCTCTCAAGATTGAAGAAATCCATGCAAGTATTGAGGTTATACAAACCGAACAACTGAGAATGCTCAAGGGCGTTCCAAAAGGTGCATCTCAGAACTGTTTCGAGAGTTGAAAAAACTATGGCTCCAAAGTAATTTATTTAGGGAGGACTACTTTGAGGAGGACAAAATAGAAATCCAGAAAAAAGAAAGTTCACTTTATTTTTTGAACAGATCTCGTATGTGGGACGAATGGAACTAGTCTCGATAGATTAACGAGGTCCAGGAAGTATACAACTCTAGTCAATCGATTTACATTTTGAAAATTTCCTGCAATAGAGGACTGTAAGAAATTTGTAGACCTTGTGATTGTCTTTTACGATTTCAGGAATTGAAGGATAATAATAATTGTTGGCGCTACAGTCCAAAGGGGGACCAGGGCCTAGCTTGCTCATCAACCACTCGTGTTGTGCGCCCTACTGTTTTCTCACGAGTAGAAGGGACCTACAGTGTTTTGCCGACTCCGAACGGCGAAGTTTGAGAAGCTTTCTTAGACAGTTATTACTCTTTGAGTGTTGTCAGCAGCTCGAAAGAGGTGGTGCCGTAAAATATTAGAAAAATTGGTGTTGAACTGGGAGTCGAACCTAGACCCTTCGGCGTGTAAGCGTCGCACTCTATCCACTACGCCACGGCGACCACATATAGAAGTTAAATGAGTTTAAATAGACGCAGTATCGATAGACGCAACCCGCTTCCAGTGAAGAAAGAAAAGTGCATCTCTTCAAGCCAAACGGAAATCGAATTAATGTACAATAAGCACGGCTCCGTCATGTCAAGTATGCGTGTGTCAAGTATGTAACGCGTCACTCATACGAATTTTGGCAGAGCAGATTGAACAAGTTATAATTTTTTCCTTATTGGCGCGCACTAAAGGGACTGTTTATACTCGTAAGTGACTGGAATTAAGTCACAGCACGGGCCGGAGGTAAGGAGGACGAGAGGGAAAGGAGGTACCGATGCACATTGGCTTTCGATGCCTATGGATTGTAAAGAGGGGGAGGGGAAATTGGGCTGGGAAGAGCATTCCATGTTCGTGTGGTGCGGCTAAAGAACGAGTCTTTAAACTTAACTCTAAGTTTGAAAGTGGGCTTAAGGATGAACGGGTGAGCATATCTAGTGAGGCGGGTCTTGCGGGTGAATTCTTGAATGGAAGATATGCAGCTGGCTAACTGGTTAGAACATTTTTTTTTGTTGAAATAGCGATAAAATAGTGAACGAGACGCAACATTTCGTCGATGTTCAAGCGAGTTGAATGCCTTCGCAACATTATTATCACCAAAAAGTTTTATTGCTCGCTGCTGGATTCTATCTTTAAGGTGCAAAGAGGTTTTAGGAGCACCGGACCAGATTGGAGCGTTGTGATTGGGTGGATGTACGCCTTATATGATGTTGCCAGCTCAGCAGAGGTGAAATATTTCTTACATCGCTTTAAGAAACATAGACGTTTCGCTACATTTTTGGCGATTTCGAAAATGTGATCGTTCCAACTAAGAGTTGAGTTGATGCACGTACCGAGGATTAAAAATCGTTCAGTTTCAATAATGCAGGAGCCATTCTTATATAATGGCAGGTTGTTTTGAGAAAGCTTGAGTGATAGTAGACAGCACTAAGTTTTGGAAGCATTAAATTTCACTCTATTCTAATTACCCCAATCAATCAGGTCAGCAGAGGTGAATTAAAATGTATTTTGTATAATAATTTTGCAAAGCTGTTACAACCTCGTCATCGATTAGGGGCAATTTAAAACAATTTATTGTTGAATTGTAAATTTACGTGCACGCTTCACATCCATCACATGTACTCGGATTTGTTGAAAATGTATTTCCGAGTATAGCCTCAGTTGCATTTTTCTAATTTCCCCTCACCCCTTCAGCAGAGTAATAAAAGAATAATGACACTCAGTGCCTGTGGCACAACCTGTTTCTACTCCTTTCCCACGTTTACCGTATTCAAAAATAAATTTTGAAAAAGAAACCTTAATTACCCCCACTCTAGTCTCCGTAGAGTTGCAAACGGAATTTCATCCAACTGAACCATCCCCCCCCGCACCCCACCCGGGCATCTGTAATTATACGAATATTTTAAAAAGGTCACAAATCCTCGTCCTCCCGCACATCTGCACAACACTTGTTGCTGTAGAGTTCCGTGCCGCTGTTCCTCTTGGCAGCAATTTGCGACCGCCATCAGGTACAGAAGGTTACGACTGCCGTAGACTGCTTCACCTGAAGACCCTCTGCATACGTCTTCATTCGAGCGCAGCAACCTCATCGTTTGTGGCATTCCTTTGCCGCAATTACAATGCACACCCGGTGCCACTGAGTGCACACCAACAGTCCTAATGATGTTTTTTATGTGAAATTAATGAATGCGCAAGTGGCTTATGCAGATCTTGCCACTTGTGTGCCTTGAATATTTTGCGGTAAGGTAGTGCACTCCCGCGCTGGGTCACTGTATCGTGCACAGGTGCCTCGAATTTTCCTTCCTCACAGGGGCTCGGACAAAGTTCCTTTTGACCTGAATACCTCACCAACCAGCTCACATCGATAAGCAGGTGAGCTGATGGGTGGGACGTGTTCTTACTACTTCTCTACCTTTCTGCTTTGCTGGACTCAGGACATCCCTGGAGAGTCTTTCAAATTGCTCAAACCACTTGGTCCGGGAGTGCATAGTGCTCGAGTGTTGTGCGGCTTCCTTTCTGTGGGAAGGATGCGAGTTTGCCTTGAAGGGAATTCATTAGGGACTTTGCCGATTTATTTGAGTTCGAAATATGCAAAGTTGTTGTGAGTGTTGATGAGTCTTTAGCGTAGCAACTTGACGGGGGGTCGTGTTGGTCACGGTGGATCTTCAGAATTGCGTTGCAGTGTTTGCGGAGTTGTGCCATCTGAAGTTCGCACTTTTATGGTAAGTGCAATATTTTACAGACGACTAAGAGCAGTTTCTGCAAGCTGTGGCAGGATGAACGAATTTCCACTTAAGCCACAGCTTAAAGGACCTGCGCTTGACGAGTAACAGAGAGGTGTTCGAAAACAATTAGGGTTTTCAACGTAGGATTGAACTTGGCAAGGATTGCTCCACGCCGAATCACATCTCACAATAGTTTTGTGTCTCATGACTCATGTCTTTTTGTATCCAAATACCTGAATTAAATTGAAATTGAAAATAGAATTGCTTTGAATTGAATTTATGATTTCTGTTTAACTGACATTTGGGAATTCATGACGTTATGGAAATTTGAAAACTTGAAAATTTGAAGCAATTTAAAACGTGTAGCTTTTGGAACGTGGGTCATTTCAAAAATCAGAAACCATTCAAAATATCACGAACTTTGTGCAATTTTTGTAATTTCGGAAATAAAGGCCTTTGCAATCAATTAAATTTCAAACTTTATGCAGTTCAAAACATGTTTTCGATTTTGGTAATCTTGAGGAAATCTGAGATGTTTACGCCTTTACGAAATTTAAAGCATACTTTTTTATATCTGAATCTCCTAAATATTATATGTAAATTTTTGGCATTTTGCGTTTATATATTTTCAAATTTTAGTTCATTCGGTCATTCGTGGCCGCCGTGGCGTAGTGGGTAGAGTGCGACGCTCACACGCCGAAGGGTCTGGGTTCGATTCCCGGCTGAACACCTCGAATTTTTCACGACACCACCTCTTTCGAGCTGCTGACAACACTATCAAGAAAGCTTCTCAAACTTCGCCGTTCGGAGTCTGCAAAAAAGTGTAGATCCCTTCTACTCGTGAGAGAACAGTAGCGTGCAGAGCACGAGTAGTTTATGAGCAAGCTAGGCCCTGGTCCCCCAGTGGACTGTGGCGCCAACAAGTATTATTAGGTCATTCGGAATTTTCGTCGTTTTGTGTCTTAGGGATTTTAAGTCATCTGATTATGACATTTTGGCCTCAAATTACTTCTACTTGATATTTTTGATATTATGATATTTTTTTGATTTTGATATTTTACCGGCCTCAAATTATTTCTACTAGAAGGCAATGCTTTCTTGTATTTGGAACACAGGGAGATGACGCATTTGCCAAGTATTAATAATTTAATGTTTTCATTTTGTAATTTTATAAGCCACAACCACATTCAAATAAATAAAAAAACACTCCACACGGAACAAATCCTCACCAATTCTTTTGTATTAAGTTTTCGAAACCTTCTAACTCCTACTGCTCACAAGGAAACAATCCCAAAGCTGAAAGTACTGAACAATATCGGTCCAATGACATATATCATGTTTGTTTAAAGCTGTGCGCCAACTGATATTACAACAGCGTCATGTGACCTATCTTAAGATTGAGACAACCTTAGGCATAAGTAAGACCAGCATACATTTAATATTGCATGAACATTTGACCGTCAAAAAAATTATCATTTCCTTTCCGTTTCTTTCTATAAAGTTCCTGGGGAATAGTAATCTTCTTTTCATTTTGCTACAAATTTTTTCGCATAGGGACTTATGGCTGGGTCTTTCGGTGATTTTTCATGTTGTGCGTGCTATATGTTCTCTTTTAGACAAAGTGACAATTTTTTGCTGTTTCCGGAGAGCAAAACTTATATAAAACAGATTGCGTGTTACCAGCAGTTCAAGAAGAAATTGTGCTTAATAGAACTTCGAAACCCTTAGTTGCGAACTTGGAGCCTTTGGCGTGATAGAGTCCTTCACGCATGGTTAACGTTTACCATGGTAAACCGGTATAAATAGAGCGTCAAGATACAAATGTCTCGATAGGGAACATTCGTGTGAACGAGCCCTAATTTTTTTTTGTTTGCCATGACATCTATTAAAAATATTTATCATACATCAAGTCATTGAACTACAGCATCATATTTTTTCATCGGTTAAAAATGTCGAATTTTGAACCAGAAAGTGATGATTTGCGGAAAGCATTAATTTTTTGTTTTCATTTGAAGAAAAGTGCTGCAGAGTGGCATCGAATGCTTGTCGAGGCATCTGGTGATCATGATCAGAAGCAACATGCAAAAGATGGTTTCAACGGTTTTGATGTGAGAAATGAAGAACGTGGAAGACCACCAAAAAAGTTCGAAGACGCCGAATTGCAAACGATATTGGATGGAGATGACACTTTGAGTCAAAAGCAAATGGCAGCAATGTTAAATGTTACACAATAAACAAGTTCTGACCGATCAAAAGCTACAAAAGCTATGGGAAAAATCCAAAAGTGTGGAAAATGTGTGCCACATGAATTGGATGTAAGGCAGATGGAAAACCGAAAAAACACATGTGAAATTTTGCTTCAAAGACACGAAAGAAAATCGGATTTACATCGGATTGTTACTGTCGATGAAAAATGGATTTATTTCATATCATGGGTTAATCTGGGCCAACCATCAACATCGACTACAAAACCAGATCGATTCGGCAAGAAGACAAGGCTGTGTGTGTGGTGGGACAAGAAAGCTGTACTGTACCACGAGCTCCTAAAACCTGATGAAACCGTTAATACTGATCACTACAGACAACAAATGATCAATTTGAACCATGCATTGATCGAGAAATGACCAGAATGGGCCAGAAGACACGGTAAGGTAATTTTGCTCCATGACAATGCACCTGCACACAAAGCAAAATCGGTTCAGGATACAATCAAAACACTTGGCTGGAAGTAGCTACCCCACCCGTCGTATTCACCAGACTTGGGTCCTTCCGACTACCATTTGTTTTCATCGGTGGGACACGCATTGGCTGAGCGGCACTTTGATTCCTACGAGGAGATCGAAAATTGGGTGTCTGATTAGTTTGCTTTAAAAGACGAACAATTTTATTGGCGTGGTATTCACAAATTGCCAGAAAGGTGGTCAAAATGTGTAGAAAATAATGGCCAATACTTTGAATAAAATGTTTTTACTTTCTCATTAATAATTAGTGTTTTATTACCTGTATACCTGGTAATAATTACAATGAGAAGATAATTGATTTGTGTTTAAAATATGTCAGTTCAATTCAAAAACTTAAAATAACAGTAACAGTAACATTTTCACATTCGAGTTATAGTTTAGTTCTTGAATTTAGAAAATAATTTTTCAAACATATCTTTCTAGTTTTTAGATTTCGGACATTTTTAGTTCTTGTGGAAGCGCGTTAAGTGTCTCTAGCACACTGCATTTTAATTGTTTTCTGCTGCTTATTGCGAAAACGAAGTTCACTAAGCATACCTTGAGGACGTCTTCTAGTATGAATTCCATGGTCAATTGGGCTTGTAAATCGTCTATCGTCGTAGTACTCCAATATAAGAGTCATCTTAAAAATATCTTTAATTTGAAGGACTTTAAAGCTGTCATGTTCACTATTTCCGCGATTAGATGTATTAATCCGTTTGAGTGCTGCGGTTTTTAATTTTTGGAGTTTTGTTTAGATGCTTTGCTGAAGCGTTGCCTAATGCGAGTATTCCATACCTCTGTTTGGATTCCACTAATGCATAGTATACTTATTTTAATACATTGCTTGTGGCATGATAATTTTGATAATTTTCTTCATTACCTTTCTCAAGGTAATGCGGAACTCCTTAGTATTCAGATTCCATATAAAATTTGCTATCTATTATGACTCCTAGGTACCTGTAACTTTCCAATATCGCTAAAGGGCAGCTAGCTGATGTACTGCCGGAATCAATCCTGAAGTATATTGGTTGTTGGGTTACTGCAAACTGCGGGTTGCTTATATACATCGTTTTGGTCTTTGATGCATTAAAAGTAAGACTTTTATCATGACACCATTTAGGTGCATTGTCAAATATGTATACATTATTGTTGTTGCTGCCTCCAGGATCTATGGCACACTACAATTGCAGTATCTCTTAAAGGTGCAATGAAGATCATACAGCATATAGAATGAAAAGAATTGTCCCCAATTTCGATCCTTGTGAAACTCCGTAGGTTGCGTCTTCTTTTATAATTTTAATATATTTTATAATTGATGGCTAATTCCTAGGAAAATACTTAAAACTAGGTAACATAACATCTAACATCTAACTTACTGACCCTAGACAGGTGCTCTAAGTAAATCTATATCTTATCTAATTTAAATTGCCTTTGGACATAATAAACGTGAAATTATATCTGTACAAAAATGTTTTAATTTATTCCAAGAAAACTATTTGAAAATCAAAAAACTTGGTAGTGTTTTTTTTTATAAATAGACTTAAGCTATCCTAAAATAAAACTAAACTAAAAAACTTTAACCATACAGATACAAATAAAACTAAAAAAAAAGAAAATACTTACAACTACCTAACTACCCAAACTACTAAGAAGTACTTAACTATGCCCGTTACTTACAGACATGTGCATCATGGCGTATATAACCTTTATATGCGTGACATATATATTTAATATGCTATAGTGCACCTTTTTTTAGTTTATATATATATATATATCTATATATATATATGTATATAAATATATATACATATATATACAATTTTTTTTTTTTTTCTTAAAAACTATGTAAGCTATCCACAAGGTCAACTTCCGGGGTTAACTATGGACTGTGGCAGGGGTTGGTTTTGGTGAAGCCACCAGTAAAAGTGACGTTCTTTGGCGGACTGTACCCTGTCTCCGGCGGAGATCGCCCTACTGAACCGAAGGAGTTCCTCGTGGCTACAAGCGACGTCCGCTTAATATTGGAGTCGCCTATCCACTGTTCTGCGTACGACATGGACGATGATAGGACATCCTTCCGTATTCTGTATCAGCCCCTTAGAGTATAGATAGAGAAATGCTTCCGGTGGAATGAAGCCGTTTTGCCGCACCTTCTCGTGGTACATAGGGTTTGGGTAGTAAGCCCCAAAGATCAGACTGTTTGTCGAAGTCATCGCTCGTGCAATATGCCTTCGAGTCAGCTTAATAATAAAATTATCTCTTCTGATTAGGTTTGCCTCGTTGTACAAGACCTCGTTGGGATAGAATTTCTTGTAATCGGATTCAGGTGTTCGATACAACCGGAGGCAGGCCCGTTGCGTCTTCTTTATCACTATAGGTTTCACTGATCTTTATACAGTAAAACCGGTTATGCAAGTAGTCCTTAAGCCAGTCTGCCATATGTCCTCGTACTCCAATACGTTCAAGAGTTTCAATTAGCTTAGTATGATTAAGCGTACCAAAAGCATTACTGAAGTCCATAAAACCACCAGTACGTGGTAACTCTTCGCCAGGTTTTCGTTGACATAATTAGCCAACTCGGCAAGTAGTTGACCTATGCTCTTCGCTTTTCAAAAGTCATACTGACTTTCACGTCTGAGAGAATGTTTTTCCACGAAGTCTTGCAACCTTTTAAATACAACTTCTTCCAGACACTTTTCTACAACAGGCAGTATCGATATCGTTCTGTAATTATTGAGTTGACATTAATGTCGTTGAACCATCAGCCACGTTTAGGTGGAATATGTGGAAATATCGGAAATAGTTTCGACTATGGAAATAGGTCCAGGAACTATGTGGGTCCGGAACTACATAGCTCTAGTCCAAAAGGTATTTGGACAAAAGTTCCTCATCAACTCCTTGTCATACTAATCCCTCAGAACTAGAAGAGACCTACGATTTTTTTCGACTTTTAATGGTAAATATGGAGAAGTTTTTTTTTTAAGCGATAACTTTTACATACGCATATGTATTATTTGTTTTATCTTTTTTTTCGCAATTAGATTTTCTATTTACTTGAAATAAAAGGCTAACTCTTTGCCATACATGGAAAATGTCGTTCATTGGAAGGACTTTTGCAGATTTATGGAATGTGAGCGCAGTCTAACCCGACTACTGTCAGCATGTCTGTTCAATCGTAACTTGATGTTACTTTAAAAACGATTTCTGAAAGATCTCTGCACGCTTTTGTGTTGTTTTTCTTATCTCTTTAAAAGCGGTTGAAATTGAATTCTGTCAACATCGGATGTAATACCGGTATAAAATGAGCGTTTTTGAAAATAAAACACTAATCATTAATGGGAAAGTAAAAACATTTTATTCAAGGTATTGGCCATTGTTTTCTACACATTTTGACCACCTTTCTGGCAATTTGTGAATACCACGCCAATAAAATTGTTCGTCTTTTAAAGTAAACCAATCAGACACCCAATTTTGACCTTCTCGTAGGAATCACAGTGCTGCTCAGCCAATGCGTGTCCCATCGATAAAAGCAAATGGTAGTCGGAAGGGGCCAAGTCTGGTGAATACGGCGGGTGGGGTAGCTGCTCCCAGCCAAGTGTTCTGATTGTATCCTGAACCGGTTTTGCTTTGCGTGCAGGTGCATTGTCATGGAGCAAAATTAACTTACCGTGTCTTCTGGTCCATTCTGGTCGTTTCTCGATCAATGCATGGTTCAAATCGATCATTTGTTGTCGGTAGCGATCAGTATTAACGGTTTCACCAAGCTTTAGGAGCTCGTGGTACAGCACAACTTTCTGGTCCCACCAAACACACAGCATTGTCTTCTTGCCGAATCGATCTGGTTTTGCAGTCGATGTTGATGGTTGTCCCAGATTAACCCATGATATGAAATAAATCCATTTTTAATCGCCAGTAACAATCCGATGCAAAACCGATTTTCTTTCGTGTCTTTGAAGCAAAATTTCACAAGTATTTTTTTCGGTTTTCCATCTGTCTTTCATTCAATTCATGTGGCACCCATTTTCCAAACTTTTGGATCTTTATCATAGCTTTTGAACGGCCAGAAATTGTATGTTGTGCAACATTTAACATTGCTGCCATTTGCTTTTGGCTCAAAGTGTCATCTCCATCCAATATCGTTTGCAATTCGGCGTCTTCAAACTTTTTTGGTGGTCTTCCACATTCTTCATTTCTCCCATCAAAACCGTTGAAACCATCTTTTGCATGTTGCTTCTGATCATGATCACCAGATGCCTCGACAAGCATTCGATGCGACTCTGCAGCACTGTTCTTCAAATGAAAACAAAAAATTAATGCTTTTCGCAAATCATCACTTTCTGGTACAAAATTCGACATTTTTAACTCGATGAAAAAATATGATGTTGTCTGTTCAATGACTTGATGTGTACTTAATATTTTTCAGAGATGTCAAAGCAAACAAAAAAAAAAAAAAATAAGAGCTCGTTCACAACAAATGTTCCCTATTAAGACATTTGTATCTTGGCGCTCACTTCATACCGGTATACCTGGTACTCTTACTGTCAAACGTTTTCACGTCAAACTTGTCCCCATTATGCCCCTCCTGACGATTCGTTTTTCTTTGAATATCACGCAGTCCTTAATAGTTATTAAACATTGTTGCCTCCCAGGCACCCAAAGTCATAGTCCAGCCAACGTCATTGTTGTCTTCACATCTGCAGGACGTTTCAAAACTAAAGATACCAACAAATTCACTCTGAACCTCCGTTTCAGCGATTGCCCTCAAAAGAAATTAGAAAAATGTATGTCAACAGATGAGTTACCAGCTGACCCGTATACAAATGTGCACCGAACGTTGGGAGTTGTTTTTTGTTTGGAAGTGGAACAAAGCGAAGTGATTCGAAGGCTTTGTGGTTTGTAATCTTTTCTGGGGGACTGTTGCTGTTTTTTTTTCAGGTTCATTGTTGTTCTATTACACAACGTAGAGCTTACTGATACATGCTCAAAGGGTTTTAAACTTTGTTTTTTGCTCTAATTTTAACCAGCAAGGACATGCATGCATTTATACACACAAGATTTTTTCAAAGCTCGTTAAAGAGAGTTACTGCTTAGAGCTCCTCACACTGATACCCACTGAAGAATGTTATCAAAAGTGCTTTCGATTGACTTTAGGAAAACCAAGATGTGGAAGAAAACTGCCTCCCTGTCACCTTGTCTATGACACAAAGACAGTTTATGCTCGGCAACCTGAATTCTGCCAGGAATAGGTTTCATGTGGGAAACTTTCAAAATCGTTCTGTGGAAAGAACAGATGCAGACAGTTCTGACAGCTCCAATATCCAAGAAATTTTGGTGTAGCTGCATTTTCCATTGCCATTACCCCCTCCAGAAACAATCGGTTTGTTAATTATGAACTCTGTGGCAGTGGGTTGCACAGTGCGTGGCAATCAGGGGACGTCTTAATATCGCATGCTGCCCATCTCTCTATTCAGTATCCCACTTCTTCACCTTCACAGTTGCTAATGCAAGTCTAGTCACACTCAAATTTCAACCACTTTGGCAACCTTGTGCTTCACGTTCACAGTCAGTTCAGGCAATGAATAGGATCTTCCTTGCGACTCTTGGAAGAATCACAACATTCAAGAACTTCAAGCATTAGAGCTCCCGCACTATGTCAACCTGTCCCTCAGCCGGTGTTGAAAGTCAACAAGCGTAGCACGGAATGCTTGGCACTCACCAACAAAAGCTCAACTGCAAAAGGAAACGCAATGAAAAATATGCACGCCATCCCTCCCGAGATGGCCCCAGTCTCCCTTCAGCGACCTCATCAATCCTTTGTGAACGACCGTCCCTCTTTCGGGTGGGTGCATGAGTTATCGGAGCGAAGTGCATAACGTGTTGCGATTTGTCAAGGACAGCGAGTCGCATCGTCAAAAGAAAAAGGGCCAAGAAGGTCCTTTTCAGTGAGTGCCCCACCCTCCCACGTTCTGTGCATCCTTCCTTATTGTTTGACCGAACGCTTTGCTGCACCAGCAAGTGGGCCGAGGCGGAGCAGCGCTCGCAGCGGAGTTTGTTTTTCAAATCTGTCACAGGGATGCCGCACAGCTCAGGCGTTACTCGAAAGAATGACTTCATCTTGGGGCTCTTAGAGAGGAGAAGTCGTAAAATGTTTAAACTTTATCTTATCACTTGAGTGCGGCAGTAGCCTGCAGGTGGATCTTGACAACGGCTGGCGCCCACTGCTGGCGCTGCATAGACTGGAGATAAACTTTTCCAACGAGATTCTGCGACTTCCGTTTTCCATCTGCGTCCTGGCAGCATGTATTTGACGGCTCGGGTGGCGGCAGTAACTTTTCAAATTAAAAGATAGCCTTGAGCTTAGTTTTTGTGTCGCAGCGCTTACTAGCGGCAGCGAGGACGAATTGCATTTGGCGTGGAATTAGTGTTCCGTTCGTTACCGGAAACGAGGCGAAGTTAAATCGGTTTTTCATGCACTTCTGACAATCAAGTGTGGCAACGGATGTGGACTGTAGTCTGGGCAAATAATTTATGTCATGGCACTGCGGTGTCCTTGACTTCCGCACGACGCTGCAGGATGCGACGGGGTCAGAGCAGTAAATTATTCAAGGGACGAAAAAACTTCGCCCACAACAATGGGCAAAACGGAAGCAGTCCTCGTAACTTAAACTTAAACAGCTAAAGGACGTGATCCAAAAAGCATTCTTCACTTTAAATAATTCAGCTCAAACAAATACCTTCATTAGAGTGCAGTCACTTTGCGTCTAATCTCAGCTGACAGCATACAACGCCGGCATTCAGATAACACATGACGGAGTGCAACGAATCTCAAGCCACCGCCCTCGGCCCGCTTGTGCAGTCTCTGCCGTTGCCACTGCCTGAAGACACCACAAAAGTGATAAGCAGCAACAAGGACTCGAAGAGCTCAACGTGTGTGCAGTGAAAGGTGTCATGACGACGTCACAGACCATAAATTGAAAGCTAGGAGTGGGTGGCACTCGTCGGCACAGCAAGTGCTTGCTGGACGGGTGTCGATGTTCGTTAATAACTCAATCGAGTGTAAGCCTATTATGCGTGATTAAGTCTGTAAGGGCACACTCGCTCCAAGTAGGAAAACGTTCATTGATTGCGGTTGAGGCAGCGTGTGTGTGAACTCGATAAGGATTGGTTCCTTGTAGTGGTTTCCTTAAGCCGTAAAAGGGCTTGTGCATACCTAATGAAAGGACCAGGGCCCGAAATGTGGTTTCCACCTATAGCCACACAGCATGTGTGGGCGCTCACCTTTCGAAAACAGCGTGCACTTCGATCCCAAACCGCACGTTTTCAGTTCCAAAACTATTTCACCAGTCCGCACCGTTCTGCGGAAATAATCCAGTTAACCCCGCCTCAGAACCCTGGACCCTCCTCAGTCCCACCTTCCGGAACGTGGGCTATTTACGGTCTAATGGACGACACGTACCCGAATCGAATATTAAATATTCGCGCCAGCCGCGGCATAGTCTGTGGGATGAAGCCGGTAAGAGTTTCTCTGGCAGATACCTATCGATCCCTTTGAGCAGCATATTTCCTGTTGCCACCATTCCCCACATACCTTGCCACCGTCATCGTCGACGTCGCCGCCGTAGCCGCCACCGACTCACCGTAAGCCTGTGCTAATGGAATTTTTCAATTTGTGGAATGTCAAGGCAATAAAAGGTCATAAGGATCCTCGTCGAGGTTGTTGAACGGGCCGCCCGGGCAGAGAGCTTCGGAGGGTGGCAACCCACTCGGCTGTGGCTGGCGAAATTTTATTTGCCCGAAGTTCTATGGGACATGGACGCGTTTGAATTGCAAACGAGTCTGTCTGCTCCTTCAACACCAGCAACTGGGGGATGGGTCGCGAAAGGGATAACTGACATGTTCAGATCGAAAGGATAATAATGGTAATTGGAGTTGGAAATCTACATAATAATACAGTTATTTTTCAATTACTCGAACTAAGGCTGTGGTTTGAGCTTCGGTGTGATGTTCGTTGTTCGTTCTTTCTGTAGTTGTGGGGAAGAAGGTGAGTGGTGCGATGTGGGTCAACACGGAGAAGGGCAGGGATCGCTCGAGGAGCTGCTTCAGCCGGCACAAAGCGATTGGAGATGAGACAGTGATTCAAGGAAGATCACTGGTTTATAGAGCCAATGCGTTTGATAGTAGTTGCTTATTTTTAGGAAAAGATCAGATTTGCAAAGCTGCTGGAGGCGACAAAAAGTCCGTGCCACAACTTGGGAGAGGTTAGGATAGGAATTGATTGAGACCGAAATCGAGCAGAGCTGCTTGAGTGGAAAGACTGCCTACAGAGCCACCTAAAGCAGCTGAAAATGATTTGGTTTGACGCATGAAGCAGCTCATTTGAAAGATATGGTCGGAGGAAAGCATGCCCGATGAATTGAGTGTCTGCGTCATTTTCCTGGTTCACAAGAAAGAAGACTCCTTCGGCTGTGACAATTATCGAGGAATCAGCCTCCTCATCATCCTCTTTGCCGTATTGTGTGGGCGTCCGTAACCTAATAGGTCCCTATCAGTGTGGTTTCAGGCAAGGGAAGTCTACGATAGACAAGATCTTCACTTTAATACAGATCCTGGGGAAGACCAAAGAAATACAGATCGACACTCATCACCCATTCGTCGATTTTAACGCCGCATATGACAGTCTGCATAGGAGCGAGCTTCACGGTATCATGTCTTGTTTTGACATTCCTACAAAACTCGTCTGATTGTGTAGGATGACGGTTCAGGACTCTCGTTGCTTCGTCAAGTTCGGTAACGATCTCACCGAGACCTTCAATGTGAAAAGTTTAAAGATAAGGTGATGCACCGTCTTGTGACTACTTCAACATTGTCCTTGAAACACCCGATGTACGGAGAACTCTCGCTGATTTAGCAAGGTCAGTAAATGAACCCGAAGATGCTTCCAACGTTCATAGAGGTCTTAAACAAGACAATGCGCTGTTAGGTGACTTCTTAAACATCATTCTTGAGAAGGTCTCTCGTCTCGTTCAACTCACAAGTCAATACCAGAGGCACGATCTTCCAGAAGTCAGTTCAATTGCTAGCTTGCGATGTTGAAATTGACGTGATTGGACGAACACAGCGAGCCATCAATGAGGCATTTGCTGGCATTGAAGTGGAAGCGGCTAAAATGGGTCTGGCGGTAATTGAGGGCAAAACGAAGTACATGCTGCCATCAAAGAAGGACACACAACATCGACGTCTCGGACAGAGCGTCAAATAAGGCAGCAGAAAAATCGAAATAGTCAAGAACTTCGTCTACCTCGGCTCCGCGATAAACAGGGACAACAACATCAGTGCCAAAATCAAAAGCAGAATAACTCTCGCTTTTCGTGGGTTTTTGGGCACAACGGCATCTGAGTAAAAGAGACCTCCCTCGAAAGACTAAGCGGACTTTCTGTAACCGCTTGCTTGATCATCGCAGTCTTGCTTTCTGACTTGGACATTACTTGGACGGTTACTAAAGGCGGATGTGAAAGCCCTTAGTCTTAGTTTTAATGAGAAAATTTCTGCATGCGATTTTTGGTCCTGTTTGCTTTGTTGGAATTTGAAGGAAAAGCTTGAACGACGAACTGTATGGGCTGTATAGCTAAAAGCCTCTAATCAAGCGACTTCGGATACAACGCTTAAGATGGCTATTCCATGTTGAGTGTATGGACACCACCGTTCCCGTCCGAAATGTCTTAAAACCCAAGTCATTGGGGCAACAACAGGGCGCGGCCTAGGCTGAGATGGCACACACAAATCTAGAAGGACTTCAACCAGCTGGTGAGAGATTGTACGAGATAGGAAGTCATGTTGGTCGAGGTTCAGGTCCACCACCGACTGCAGTCCTAATCGAAGAAAAATAAGAAAACGTGGTATACCATACACCTTTCCATCGTTTTGTAAAGACAGACAACGTTTTGCTTCCTGGAAGATTACAGGACAATCAAAGAATTAATTTGTTGCATTTGACGTTGCATAAAGTAAACTGTGGCTGTATCCGGTATACCGGTATAAAGTGAGCGTCAAGATATAAATGTCTCGATAGGGAACATTTGTTGTGAACGAGACCTTATTTTTTTTTTGTTTGGTTGCTATGACATCTGTGAAAAATAATTAGTATACATGAAATCATTGAACAGACAACGTCATATTTTTTTCGTGGTGTTAAAAATGTCGACTTTTATACCAGAAAGTGATGATTTGCGGAAAGCATTAATTTGTTGTTTTCATTTGAAGAAAAGTGCTGCAGAGTTGCATCGAGTGCTTGTCGAAGCATATGGTGATCATGCTCTATCAGAAGCAACAAGCAAAAGATATTTTCAAAAGCTCTGAAATAATGATTTCGATGTGAGAAATGAAGAACGTGGAAGACCACCAAACAAGTTTAAAGACGCCGAATTGCAAACGATATTGGATGGAGATGACACTTTGAGTCAAAAGCTAATAGCAGCGATGTTAAATGTTGCACAACAAACAAGTTCTGACCGTTCAAAAGCTATGATAAAGATCCAAAAGTGTGGAAAATGAGTGCTACATGAATTGAATGAGAGACAGATGGAAAACCGAAAAAACACTTGTGAAATTTTGCTACAAAGGCACGAAAGAAAATCGGTTTTGCATCGGATTGTTACTGGCGATGAAAAATGGATTTATTTCATATCATGGGTTAATCTGGGACAACCATCAACATCGACTGCAAAACCAGATCGATTCGGCAAGAAGACAATGCTGTGTGTTTGGTGGGACCAGAAAGGTCTGCTGTGCCACGAGCTCCTAAAACCTAGTGAAACCGTAAATACTGATCGCTATCGACAACAAATGATCAATTTGAACCATGCATTGATCGAGAAACGACCAGAATGGGCCAGAAGACACGGCAAGGTAATTCTGCTCCATGACAATGCGCCTGCACACAAAGCAAAACCGGTTCAGGATACAATCAAAACACTTGGCTGGGAGCAGCTACCCCACCCGCCGTATTCGCCAGACTTGGCTCCTTCCGACTACCATTTGTTTTCATCGATGGGACACACATTGGCTGAGCAGCACTTTGATTCCTACGAGGAGGTCGAAAATTGTGTGTCCGATTGGTTTGCTTTAAAAGACGAATAATTTTATTGGCGTGGTATTCACAAATTGCCAGAAAGGTGGTCAAAATGTGCAGAAAACAATGACCAATACTTTGAATAAAATGTTTTTACTTTTCCATTAATAATTAGTGTTTTATTTTCCATACCTGGAAATGTTTCCCTGGCGTGTTTGGGCTAAGGTCTTTGCAGATTAAGTAGTTTACCCCGTTGATTTTTTGACTATTCATCAGAATGCAATTCCAAGATTAACAGAAGAGTCTACTTTTCTTGTATCCAGGACTGGCTGCGTCCAGGAAGTGTGTCAGGTAGGAATTCAGATTTTCGCAGATAGTTCCAGGGCGATGAAGGGTTTTGAAGGTGCGGCCTTCGTGAAGAACGACAACATTAGGCTTCACACCTCTTTTGGGATGAGCGAAAAATTCTCGTCCCAATATATACTGAAACTTCTAACCACTTTTTAGTTAAATCAAGGATGCAAATCTGTCCTCAATGTGGCCGGCACGCTCAATAGAACTTTTCTGGATGCCGGAACACATTGGGGTCATGGGAAACAAGATTGCGGATTAATTTGTTAGGTCCGGATCGAATAGGCCTGAACTCGCCTTGGTACATGTGTGTATTTGGATTTACGTGATCACCTGCCGTTAAGGCTTAATACCACGGGGTCCATACACCCATAGTCCGGGGAACGCTGATTAACGCCTTGGGGATCCCAAGTACAAATCTGAGTTCTTGTCTTAAGGGACAGTCTCTCCTCCTTGATACGGAGCGAGGCCTTTCTAACACCTCAGCGGTTCTTTGGGTCACAGCACCCGGTTTGATGCAACTCCACATCGAATCAGAAGTTTATTCCCATAACCATCTGACCCTATCCGACCCAAGTGACTGGGGGAGATCAGATCATATAGCACGGATAACTACTTCCAATTCTCCCCGCGATTTGGGTATAAGCCACAGCCAACACGACACTCCCACAAGGGGGCCAACCGCACGGTCAGGCTGAAACTAAGTTTCAGGGGCTCCTGACCAGAATATAGCTTCCGCTCGAGCTTCGCAACCATGTTGCTCTCGGTAGAATTCCTTAACATCCGATAACCTTATATTCCTACTCTAACCTTACTATGAGCTGCCATGGGAGCAGCCATTCTAGATCTTCGTCTGCTGAAAACTTCCCTAGCAAAACCCCTGATGCTGTCTGTACTCTGTCTAGTCTGGAGAACCAGGCTGACATCGTAAGTCCCATCAGTGCAAGATATGTTCATATCACCTTGGTACAGCCTGTGTCCTTGATAAGGGCTTTCATCAATAGTTGGGTCTGAATGCTTCAATATAGTGTTTCACAATCTCCAAAAGAGTGGCCGCCATAGCGGTACAGTATGACGCCCACACGCCGAAGGTTCAGGATCGATTCCCAGCTGAATACCTCGAATTCTTCACGGCTCCACCTCTTTGGGTCTGTTGACAGCACTCAAAGAGAAATAATTGTCTAAAGCTTCTCAAACTTCGCCGTTCGGAGTCGGCAAAAACTGTAGGTCCCTTTTACTCGTGAGAGAACAATAGCGCGCACAACACGAGTAGTTGATGAGTCGGCTAGGCCCTGGTCTCCCTGCGGACTGTCGCGCCGCCCAGTTTTTATTTCTATTCACTTAGACTTTTTTTTAAAGAACAGAGCCGTCCAGGACTGGCTCTGGCCAGAAAACTTTTGCAGGAAGCGAATGGGTAGGTACTCGAACTTTCACGAAAGGCACCAAACAAATGGAGAGACGTGGAGCTGGGGTCTTAGCGGAGAACGACAACTTTAGAGTTCACACTCTTTTGAGTAACGTGACGTCGCTTTTCCAAGCGGAAACGCTGATTACCCCACTGACATCAAACTGTATTGTGAAGAACAAACAAAAGGATTTGCATTGTAGCGACAACCAAGCTGTGCTCATGGCCAAACTCTTACAACTTTCGCAGCAGCTTAGAAATGCATGGCTTTCCTTTGGTTGGCAAGATTCATTCGATTGTGTGCCGGAACACCGCGGGTCATGGAAAATGAGATTTGTGATAAACCTGTTACGCAAGGATTAAGTTAAGCGATCATAGGGTCTGAACCCACCTTGTGCAAAGACATTGCCAAAGATCTTGTGAGGCATGGATTAAAGCGCCTCTCATAGAGCCCGAATTGACTTTGGGACTTCCCGCGTCGGGTCTTTTGACAACGCAACCAGTGACGGCATAGCTCTCCACGATGCAGTCTGACCGAGTGCATGTTTCACTTCCTATTTATTCTATCTCTTCATAGGAACGACTGTAGACGACATGTTGGCATACAAACAGGGCTCTTCACCTCAGCTAAGTATTTAAGCGTGCTAGAGCTTGCTGACGGTAACGTATGCAACGCCTGTAAAGAATGTGGAGACATGACAGAGCGTTTGCTCTGTTAATGTCCCGCTTTTGCTTGGATCAGGTGGCGACTGTTTGGTTGAAATCGAAGACTTAGACTCTTCATCATAGAAGCGCTTGTCAGTATTTCTCACCAAGAAAATACTTCAAATGTGGGTTTCTGCCTGGTCATACAAAGCACCAGTGTACGAGTCTGAGTGCTCAAGAGCAATGTTTCCGGATTTCCTACGAAAAAAAAACAGATAAACAGAATATTCTTGATCTCATTGCCTCTTCAGTCCCGATTGATTCCCATATTTGACGTTTATTTCCACAACTCCGGTCCTTGCACAGGGTTGGCTCCATATCTCAAATCTCGATTGAATCAAGGACTCATCTCCCTCAAAAAGAATTCCAAACCCTACCATCATGTCGGATAAAATGTCTTTTCAAATGGCACCACTTTTGATTAAAAAACTGAAAAATTAAGTTTTTTCCACACACTATTCAATTACTCATGTGCGGGAGAAATGGCCACCCATTCCCAACCAACCGTTTCTTTGTAATTGCCGTTAGCGTTGAGTGTGGCGGAAGCAAAGTCACGCCGAGCTACAAAACGCCTCTTAAAAAGAACACAGGTCTGCCCTGCACGCACTCCCTTCCCCTCCAAACGTGTCCAGCCACAAGTGAGAACATATTCAAGTTTTATTCCCATTGCGTGTCAAGTGCGAACATTTCAATCGTGATTATCCCCGCCAAATGAGACCGAGAGCACCAGCTCACCAGCTCACTAGCCCTCCACCGCCACACGGCCATTCAGAGACCTCAATTCCCGCCATCACTCCATAGGCCTTGAATGCTGATCAACTAATTCAAATGAATCCACATAGCCTCAGCGTACTTTTGCTTCCCCACCAGGACCCGAGTACAAAAGCAGTTTTGGCAAATCTTTCCTCATCCTCCGGGATAAGCCGTCTCTTCCGTCAAACGAAAGAATACCACAAAAGCCGAAGATCTGGCGTTATTACATCCAACAACGACACAAATTGTAACCTCCTCATTCAACGCCCGGCGAGCCCGAACAGAAGCCAGGCGCACAAAGGAGATGTCCTGTTGCGAGGATACCTAGCTCCCCGAGCACTTTTGTATTTATTATTCATTAATGCGTTAACCCAGTGGCCGGTCGGCAGACCATTTGAAGTGGGCGTCGTCGCTGTCGCAGCTCTGATGTCGAATGAAGTCATGACAAATAACGCTGTTGGCTATGTCTCTCCAAGGACGCTCGGCGGGTTGAATGTGTGCTCGTCGTTTTGCGATGCGCCGTGCGCCGTCGCCGCTCCGGTGACTGCTGGTGGAGGTGGCTTATCGGCTAGAATTGAATTCTATGACTTGTGGGACATTGATGGTGTACTGGAATGTGGTTTCCTCCCTCCCCGACCCCTCCTTTCGTGTGGTGCTCCGTAACAGTGGATCACCCGAATGCCCCTAATGAGAGATGTAGGTATTCGGGGCTACACAGCTTTCTAGCTTGCTGCTTCCCTTGTCCCGGAGTGACGTGCTTGACGTGATGTGAGGTGGATTAGGGAATAGGGTAGATGATACATTCTGCCTTTTGAAACCTTACCCTCATGCACTCACATTCAGAGAATGTGTAATGGAAAACTTTTGTTTATGGTCCTAGGTGGACATCTGACGTAGAGTGCACCAATCATGGATATGTGCTTTCAGTGCAGTTGATCCACTCATATGGTTAGTCAAATATTTGGATAGACGCAAGCACTGGCGAAGTACATTGTGCGTCCGTCGCATCAAAGGAATGAATGGGTTTGAAAAGATGAGTAGTTTTGAATGTGAAAAATGACAAGGTTCTGCAAACAACTTTCAAAACTGGGCAGTTCGCAATAAAGCAGAAATGAAATGTTTTTCAGGAAATTGTCGAGATTTTAGTTTGAGTCCAGTTTATGCACTTTTGCGAGTGGACTGTGTGTGGGATCAGTCAACTGACACAACACCCTGAAGGATGAATATTTTTTCGAGTGCGTGGAAACCGAGCATTGCGTCCGTTTTCGACATCCAACGTAGTCTTACAACTGACACTGTAAGGCAGATTTCCATGCAGGACCATATTCAAACCTTAATGACATGAAATCCGACTCACCCATGAAGGTCAAACTTAAAAGAAGACTCTCCCAACGGCCTTATTTTCTACAAAAACCGGCGTCCTTCCTAATTCGAATGTCACCTGCAATGCGTCCTACAGCCCCAATTCCACACGTGTCTTGGTCAATTACATTTATCACAAAATTACATTTTCATCTCGAATTACTGCCGTCGCTGTATCAAATTCACCCCAGACGACAGCCCATTTACGGTGTTCGCTCACTGTCGCGCACGACCCCCATCGGCGAGGCAATTACTGCCGTCTGCGAGTAATAATTACAAACAAAGACTTTATGTCCGATCCGAACGTGAGAATAAATGAGCAGACGAAAAAATAATGTGCCACCCTCCCATCACATCCGGCCTCATTCAACAGCTACATTTCAGGGGCGTCGCACCGCAAGCCATGCGTCGAGATAATTATATCCCTCCCCAACGCAGCGCCAGCTAATTATGATGTATTATGCCGAGATAATAGATGGCTTTTGGCAAATAATAGGCGATGACCTATGCACCCCGTCCCCTCCTAAGACCATGGACGCATTAGAGATAACATTCAACAGCTTTAGTGATTCACGGATGTAGATAAATGGACAACCTTATCCTGTTACTGCTTACCACAGGCATGGTGTCTGCCTCACGCTCCACGCTCCGCAGTAGCACACAACCACCGGCGGTGTGGAATTCACAGCCAGTTGAGAGGCAAAATTGATTTTGTTACGTGTCACCGAGGAGGTGTCATTGTGTCGATTGAAATTTTACGATTTATTTGTTCAACGCCTTGCATACTTGTTAGAAAAGTGTTTACAAACACGCTGTTGTGGGTGTGGCCCAGGATATCCTTTGGTTAACCACAACAACCGTCTGCTCTCTGTTAAGTTGTTAATGATCCTGTTGAACAGTCTTCGTGTGTTCTTATTAAGCGCGAAATTCACAGTCTTCAGTCTTCAGTCTTCAGTCTTCAGTCTTCAGTCTTCAGTCTTCAGTCTTCAGTCTTCAGTCTTCAGTCTTCAGTCTTCAGGCTTCAGGCTTCAGTCTTCAGTCTTCAGTCTTCAGTCTTCAGTCTTCAGTCTTCAGTCTTCAGTCTTCAGTCTTCAGTCTTCAATCTTCAGTCTTCAGTCTTCAGTCTTCAGTCTTCAGTCTTCAGTCTTCAGTCTTCAGTCTTCAGTCTTCAGTCTTCAGTCTTCAGTCTTCAGTCTTCAGTCTTCAGTCTTCAGTCTTCAGTCTTCAGTCTTCAGTCTTCAGTCTTCAGTCTTCAGTCTTCAGTCTTCAGTCTTCAGTCTTCAGTCTTCAGTCTTCAGTCTTCAGTCTTCAGTCTTCAGTCTTCAGTCTTCAGTCTTCAGTCTTCAGTCTTCAGTCTTCAGTCTTCAGTCTTCAGTCTTCAGTCTTCAGTCTTCAGTCTTCAGTCTTCAGTCTTCAGTCTTCAGTCTTCAGTCTTCAGTCTTCAGTCTTCAGTCTTCAGTCTTCAGTCTTCAATCTTCAGTCTTCAGTCTTCAGTCTTCAGTCTTCAGTCTTCAGTCTTCAGTCTTCAGTCTTCAGTCTTCAGTCTTCAGTCTTCAGTCTTCAGTCTTCAGTCTTCAGTCTTCAGTCTTCAGTCTTCAGTCTTCAGTCTTCAGTCTTCAGTCTTCAGTCTTCAGTCTTCAGTCTTCAGTCTTCAGTCTTCAGTCTTCAGTCTTCAGTCTTCAGTCTTCAATCTTCAGTCTTCAGTCTTCAGTCTTCAGTCTTCAGTCTTCAGTCTTCAGTCTTCAGTCTTCAGTCTTCAGTCTTCAGTCTTCAGTCTTCAGTCTTCAGTCTTCAGTCTTCAGTCTTCAGTCTTCAGGCTTCTGTCTTCAGTCTTCAGTCTTCAGTATTCAGTATTCAGTCTTCAGCCTTCAGTCTTCAGTCTTCAGTCTTCAGTCTTCAGTCTTCAGTCTTCAGTCTTCAGTCTTCAGTCTTCAGTCTTCAGTCTTCAGTCTTCAGTCTTCAGTCTTCAGTCTTCAGTCTTCAGTCTTCAGTCTTCAGTCTTCAGTCTTCAGTCTTCAGTCTTCAATCTTCAGTCTTCAGTCTTCAGTCTTCAGTCTTCAGTCTTCAGTCTTCAGTCTTCAGTCTTCAGTCTTCAGTCTTCAGTCTTCAGTCTTCAGTCTTCAGTCTTCAGTCTTCAGTCTTCAGTCTTCAGTCTTCAGTCTTCAGTCTTCAGTCTTCAGTCTTCAGTCTTCAGTCTTCAGTCTTCAGTCTTCAGTCTTCAGTCTTCAGTCTTCAGTCTTCAATCTTCAGTCTTCAGTCTTCAGTCTTCAGTCTTCAGTCTTCAGTCTTCAGTCTTCAGTCTTCAGTCTTCAGTCTTCAGTCTTCAGTCTTCAGTCTTCAGTCTTCAGGCTTCTGTCTTCAGTCTTCAGTCTTCAGTCTTCAGTATTCAGTCTTCAGCCTTCAGTCTTCAGTCTTCAGTCTTCAGTCTTCAGTCTTCAGTCTTCAGTCTTCAGTCTTCAGTCTTCAGTCTTCAGTCTTCAGTCTTCAGTCTTCAGTCTTCAGTCTTCAGTCTTCAGTCTTCAGTCTTCAGTCTTCAGTCTTCAGTCTTCAGTCTTCAGTCTTCAGTCTTCAGTCTTCAGTCTTCAGTCTTCAGTCTTCAGTCTTCAGTCTTCAGTCTTCAGTCTTCAGTCTTCAGTCTTCATTCTTCAGTCTTCAGTCTTCAGTCTTCAGTCTTCAGTCTTCAGTCTTCAGTCTTCAGTCTTCAGTCTTCTGTCTTCAGTCTTCAGTCTTCAGTCTTCAGTCTTCAGTCCACAGTCTTCAGTCTTCAGTCTTCAGTCTTCAGTCTTCAGTCTTCAGTCTTCAGTCTTCAGTCTTCAGTCTTCAGTCTTCAGTCTTCAGTCTTCAGTCTTCAGTCTTCAGTCTTCAGTCTTCAGTCTTCAGTCTTCAGTCTTCAGTCTTCAGTCTTCAGTCTTCAGTCTTCTGTCTTCAGTCTTCAGTCTTCAGTCTTCAGTCTTCAGTCTTCAGTCTTCAGTCTTCAGTCTTCAGTCTTCAATCTTCAGTCCTCAGTCTTCAGTCTTCAGTCTTCAGTCTTCAGTCTTCAGTCTTCAGTCTTCAGTCTTCAGTCTTCAGTCTTCAGTCTTCAGTCTTCAGTCTTCAGTCTTCAGTCTTCATTCTTCAGTCTTCAGTCTTCAGTCTTCAGTCTTCAGTCTTCAGTCTTCAGTCTTTAGTCTTCAGTCTTCAGTCTTCAGTCTTCAGTCTTCAGTCTTCAGTCTTCAGTCTTCAGTCTTCAGTCTTCAGTCTTCAGTCTTCAGTCTTCAGTCTTCAGTCTTCAGTCTTCAGTCTTCAGTCTTCAGTCTTCAGTCTTCAGTCTTCAGTCTTCAGTCTTCAGTCTTCAGTCTTCAGTCTTCAGTCTTCAGTCTTCAGTCTTCAGTCTTCAGTCTTCAGTCTTCAGTCTTCAGTCTTCAGTCTTCAGTCTTCATTCTTCAGTCTTCAGTCTTCAGTCTTCAGTCTTCAGTCTTCAGTCTTCAGTCTTCAGTCTTCAGTCTTCTGTCTTCAGTCTTCAGTCTTCAGTCTTCAGTCTTCAGTCTTCAGTCCACAGTCTTCAGTCTTCAGTCTTCAGTCTTCAGTCTTCAGTCTTCAGTCTTCAGTCTTCAGTCTTCAGTCTTCAGTCTTCAGTCTTCAGTCTTCAGTCTTCAGTCTTCAGTCTTCAGTCTTCAGTCTTCAGTCTTCAGTCTTCAGTCTTCAGTCTTCAGTCTTCAGTCTTCAGTCTTCAGTCTTCTGTCTTCAGTCTTCAGTCTTCAGTCTTCAGTCTTCAGTCTTCAGTCTTCAGTCTTCAGTCTTCAGTCTTCAATCTTCAGTCCTCAGTCTTCAGTCTTCAGTCTTCAGTCTTCAGTCTTCAGTCTTCAGTCTTCAGTCTTCAGTCTTCAGTCTTCAGTCTTCAGTCTTCAGTCTTCAGTCTTCAGTCTTCAGTCTTCAGTCTTCAGTCTTCAGTCTTCATTCTTCAGTCTTCAGTCTTCAGTCTTCAGTCTTCAGTCTTCAGTCTTCAGTCTTTAGTCTTCAGTCTTCAGTCTTCAGTCTTCAGTCTTCAGTCTTCAGTCTTCAGTCTTCAGTCTTCAGTCTTCAGTCTTCAGTCTTCAGTCTTCAGTCTTCAGTCTTCAGTCTTCAGTCTTCAGTTTTCAGTCTTCAGTCTTCAGTCTTCAGTCTTCAGTCTTCAGTCTTCAGTCTTCAGTCTTCAGTCTTCAGTCTTCAGTTTTCAGTCTTCAGTCTTCAGTCTTCAGTCTTCAGTCTTCAGTCTTCAGTCTTCAGTCTTCAGTCTTCAGTCTTCAGTCTTCAGTCTTCAGTCTTCAGTCTTCAGTCTTCAGTCTTCAGTCTTCAGTCTTCAGTCTTCAGTCTTCAGTCTTCAGTCTTCAGTCTTCAGTCTTCAGTCTTCAGTCTTCAGTCTTCAGTCTTCAGTCTTCAGTCTTCAGTCTTCAGTCTTCAGTCTTCAGTCTTCAGTCTTCAGTCTTCAGTCTTCAGTCTTCAGTCTTCAGTCTTCAGTCTTCAGTCTTCAGTCTTCAGTCTTCAGTCTTCAGTCTTCAGTCTTCAGTCTTCAGTCTTCAGTCTTCAGTTTTGTGCTTTAACAAATATTTCCTTCCTCTTACACCCCCAGTCCTCGTTCCCTTCACGTTCCGCTTCCATCAACTAGATTACTCAAGATTCAGGTCAGGCAGCAACGCCCTAGTTATCACCGCCTGTCATTCGAACACATGCTTACACCGCCCCTTCCCCAGAGGACGAACAATCGATCCCGATAATCACGCATCCACTCAAGCCGTCGACGGCTGAGCTCATTTATCACACGAGTGACTTGCCACACTTCGCATTAAGTGAGCCACCGCCGCCCGTCCGATCCCGTCCTTGCGCGCGGAATAAATGAATTGATTCCTTCTTTAATTTCACTTAACCCTGTCAATAAGGCAATCTTCCAGAAACGCGCCACTCCTCAAAATTTCATAAATTCTCGGCGACGCTCTGTCCCTCCGCCCCCTCGTCAGACAGCAGGCAACAGTCGGAGACGGCCTGGTGTTTGCTGTCGTGTTTGCACTAATTATGAATGTAAAGGGACCCACACTCGCGTCCTCGGCGCCAGCTAATTAGCATTCCCCTCGGTGACGCAAAAAGGGTTTCTATTTGCCCAACTTGTTGGTTGGTGACTGCCATGAGGCGGGTGTGGCCTGGCGCCGCACAGTTCGGTTTGCGAATGTACACTCTCGTTTTGGCGCACATCACAAGGACGAAAATGTTAATTGCACGACGGGAGCACCGAAGTCTGCGTTTTGTTTTTAATTACGTTTCGAAACCAATGTACGATGGGAGTGCCAAGATCCGTGCAGTGTGGTGGGCTTTTCCGTGTGTTAATTGCGGTGAAAATGTTGATAGAATCTGGAAGGGTGTTGCGAGGTGTTCTTTTCTGACGACTTCTTCTGGTTTTATGAAGTGATCAAAGGCGACAACTATCGCGTATGATGATGGATGTGTAACTTGTTAGGTTTTCTTGTGTCCGTCTCCACTGTTGCTCCGCTCAAGTTCGACACCAGCACTCTGTGACACTCTGTGTTCCTTGGAAGCACAGTCTGCAATATCACGACATTGTTGCACGGGACGTTGTTGCGACCCGTCTTTTCTGTAGCACGGACTTGAATTTCAACCGCATTGTTCGACATTCTGCCCTTCTCAAGGAATTGACACGCTCCTCATTGCGCGAGAAAGGCTCCTGGATCCAAAAGGTACACGAACACGTAAAAGTCAAGCATAGAAATAATGTCCATGCCACTCGCTTTGCTTGGCTTTACTTCTATTCACATTTCACAAACCTCCCTCTTCCTGTTGTGCAATAAGTCTTCCGTCAGGTTCCATCACCTGGGCGCACTGCCACCGTCAATTGGTCACGTAGAACACTAGGGCGGCAAGCTCCGAGCTGAGCACAATCAATTTTCTTGCAGAACTTTTGAAGTGTTCGGCATTTGTCAATGTTCTCCCCCAACACGAGCACACGTTCCTGTGATGTGCCAGGGAACGCAAACTGCATTTGCTTATGCTGAAGAATTGTTCGTCGGCAGCGACATTTGGGGAAAATGTGTTTGTCGTGTTCCTTCAGTCGGATAGAGCATGCCATTCATTCCAGTCTCACTGGGACAACAATGTTTGCATCTTCCATTCATGGCAATTCTGCGAAAAGTCCTTGTGAAGAATTCGCAACAAAGGACTTAGTGGAATCCTTCATCCATCCTGTGTGCACGAATGATGGGGTCGTTCTTTTATGCCAGCAGCTGCTTGTGTTTGTAGGGAAAAGGATTCAAAGTTGGGATTAAGGACTAGTCCGTTGATGGTTCTAGACGACCATTGAAATATAAAAACGAAGAACAGGGCTTCAGAAACAGGAAACCGTTGCTGGGGGCTTAAGAAGAAACTAAAGTTCAAGTAAAACGAGGTTTATTTCAGGTTTTGGTTTAGAGAAAGAAATGTAAGAAGTTTGATCAACAGCCAAGCCGATCCACTGAAATTTTTAATCGAAGGAATCAAGCCATTCTCAGTAGCAATCCAAGTCACAAGCTATGAAGCCAACCATTTCAAATCACAAGTTTTGAAGCCAACCATAACAAGTTGAAAGCTATGAAGCCACCCATTCCAATTCGCTGGTTGTGAAGCGAACCAATCCAAGCTGCAAGCTGTGAAGCCAACCATTCCAAGTTGCAAGCTGAGAAGCCAACCATTCTAAGTCGCAAGCTGTGAAGCCAACCATTTCAAGTCGCAAGCTGTGAAGCCAACCATTCCAAGTCGCAAGGTGTGAAGCCAACCATTCCAAGTCGCAAGCTGTGAATCCAATCATTCTAAGTCGCAAGCTGTGAAGCCAACCATTTCAAGTCACAAGTTTTGAAGCCAACCATAACAAGTTGAAAGCTATGAAGCCACCCATTCCAATTCGCTGGTTGTGAAGCGAACCAATCCAAGCTGCAAGCTGTGAAGCCAACCATTCCAAGTTGCAAGCTGAGAAGCCAACCATTCTAAGTCGCAAGCTGTGAAGCCAACCATTTCAAGTCGCAAGCTGTGAAGCCAACCATTCCAAGTCGCAAGGTGTGAAGCCAACCATTCCAAGTCGCAAGCTGTGAATCCAATCATTCTAAGTCGCAAGCTGTGAAGCCAACCATTTCAAGTCACAAGTTTTGAAGCCAACCATAACAAGTTGAAAGCTATGAAGCCACCCATTCCAATTCGCTGGTTGTGAAGCGAACCAATCCAAGCTGCAAGCTGTGAAGCCAACCATTCCAAGTTGCAAGCTGAGAAGCCAACCATTCTAAGTCGCAAGCTGTGAAGCCAACCATTTCAAGTCGCAAGCTGTGAAGCCAACCATTCCAAGTCGCAAGGTGTGAAGCCAACCATTCCAAGTCGCAAGCTGTGAATCCAATCATTATAAGTCGCAAGCTGTAAGAAAATCAATCTATTTTTTTAACAGACCTCATAACAGATCGCTCAATAAGTTGCGGGACATATAGCGGCATCACTAAACAAAATTTATTAATTTAAGACTATTTATTTGATTAGTGACGCAACTTTTATGTAACCTATATGTTCCAGGACTTATTGGGTGATGTGTTACATAATCTCATCAAGGAAGGGCACATCGGACAGAGCGTCACACTAGGCAGCAGAAACTTTGAGGCAGTCACAGACTTCGTCTTCCCCGGCTCAGCAGAAAATAAGGATAATAACACTACTACCGAAATCAAACGCAGAATAACTCTTGCCAATCGCTGTTTCTTTGGGCTCAAGAGGCAATTGAGTAATTAAGCCATCTCTCGAAGGACTAAGCTCGCTTTTAAGGATCTTTATGGCCGCCGTGGAGTAGTGGGTAGAGTGCGACGCTCATACGCCGAAGGGTCTAGGTTCGATTCCCAGCTCAACACCAATTTTTAGAATTTTTCACGCCACAACCTCTTTCGAACTCCTGACAATATTTAAGGAGTAATAACTGTCTAAGAAAGCTTCTCAAATTTCGCCGTTCGGAGTCGGCAAAAAACTGTAGGTCCCTTCAACTCGTGAGAGAATAGTACCGCGCACAACACGTGTAGTTGATGAGCAAGCTAGGCCTTGGCCCCGTGTGGACTGTCACGCCAACAATTATTATTATTGCACGGAAATCTGGATGTTAATTAAAACGGATAAAAGAGCTCTTAGTCTTTTCGAGAGAAAAATTTTGTGTGCGACTTGTGGTCCTGTTTGCGTTGATGGCAACTCCACTGGCTGTACAACGTCATACCAGACCTGAACAGAGGGCAGAACAAGCACAAGTCTCCTATTTTTTATATTTAAATGCATTACAGTTCCATTATTTTATTGTAATTTACTAAGACCTTGGCTTGCGGAGCTCTTCTAATCTAATTGAATTGAATCAATCAGTCCCAGACGACCAATTCTTATGGACAAGACAATTTCGAAAATATTTTTTTTTATTTTGCCGCGCACTTAAGGAGTTTTTTGGTAGTCTTAAAAGTGCGTAAAAATTGGTCTTGCATGTGCTTGAAGTCGTCAAATACTTCGTAAGAGTCCGCTTTCTGACATTCGCTGCTGACCGACAATATGCTCCATATGTTCCATTCATCTCGGCAGTCCAGTATACGCAGTATCTATTTCTGTGGAAACACTGGGTTCTCGGCGGTTATGTGCCCAATAATTTTCTTGAACGTCGCCATTTAGGCCATTAGTGGTTGAGGAAGCATTTAGTCTTTTCGTGAGAAAAGTTTAGCGTGCAATTTTTGATCTTGTTTCCCTTTTATGTGGTCGCCGTTGCGTAGTGAGTAGGGTGCGACGTTCACACGCCGAAGGGTCTAGGTTCGATTCCCAGCTCAACACCAATTTTTCGAATTTTTCACGTCACAACCTCTTTTGAGCTCCTGGCAATACTCAAAGAGTTATAACTGTCTAAGAAAGCTTCTAAAGTTTCGCCGTTTAGAGTCGGCAAAAAACTGTAGGTCCCTTTAACTCGTGAGAGAACAGTAGCTCGCACAACACGAGTAGTTAATGAGCAAGCTAGGCCCTGGCCAAAAATTATTGTTATTATTACTGCCTTGATGGCATCTGGAGGAGAAAATTTAATGATGAACTTTATGGGATGTACATCGAGATGCGCCAGCCCAAGCGTCTTCGGATACATTGCTTAAGATGTCTAGGCCATGTAGAGCGTATGGACGCCAATGTTCCGGCCACGAAAGTTGTCGAACCTGAGCCATCAAGACAACGCAACAGAGGAAGGCCTACGCTAAAGTGGTGCACACAAGTGGAGAAGAACCTCAACCAACTTTGAGTGCGCAACTGGGGGCAGCTGGTGAAAGATCGTCCTGGATGAAGAGGCATATTGATCGGAGCCGAGCTCCGCTTCAGACTGTTGTGCCACAAGACCAAGCAGAAGAAGAATGGTTAGGATCGAAACGCCAGATTGCAGAAATCAGGAAAACCAATAATTAGCTTTCAGTGGAGTCATTGGGTTATTCTATTAGAACGCTGAACAACCTGTGGCTGGTTTTATGCCGCCGAATACAGGTTGAGAAATTCCATCGGTTTAAACATTGTTTACGACCGGCCGGCGTGGCGTAGTATGCAGAGTGGGACGCGCACCGGCCGAAGAGTCTAAGTTCGATTTCCGTCTGAACATCTCGAATTTTTCACGGCACCATCTTTTTCGAGCTGCTGACAAAACTCAAGGAGTAATAACTGTCTAAGGAAGTTTCTCAAACTTCGCCGTTCGGTGTCTGCAAAAACTGTAGGTCCCTTCTACTCGTGAGAGAACAACCCGAGTAGTTGATGAGTAAGCTAGGCCCTGGTCTCCCTGTGGACTGTCCTTCTTAAACCTAGATTAACAATGTCAACAAATGAGGGAATAACATCTCGGGTTACTGCCATCAAGTTTTAGACATTGTTGAGCGCAGCTGACGGCTTGCGATCAAAGACGCAAGATACTAAGGTTTTCTACACACATATGTCATTATGGAGAATGAAAAGGGAAAGACATCCAGGGAGTGCCATACCCGTTCGTACTCTGCTCGGGCAACACGGATTCAAATACCGGAGCAGATCATCGGCGATGCGCACATGCTTTCCTTCTTCTGTTTTTTCCTCTTCTGTTTTGTCTTCCTCGAAATCGCATTAAACGAAAAGCAACTCGGGAACTGATTTGGAGTAGGGCTTAATTGAGATAAGGTCTTGATTTTTTCCGAGTCACATAGATTAAGGATTAGACACAAAGGGAATACTGATTTAGATGCTTAATAAAAGGGGTAGCAGAACAAAGCGTCCTGTTTCTCTCGATAAATTTGGTCTCCTGGAAAGCAACTCGTCGCGGTTTTGGGACTGTATTCTCAAAGATAGAACAAAGCATGGAAGCTAAGAGAGTGTATAACAATGTCTTTTCCACCCAACTCGACCGGTTTTCGTTCGTTTGAAGAATGCAAAAAGAATGCACCTGCCTGACCAGTTGAGACACAAATTGGGCATTAGCCCAGAAGAGAAGACATTATTATACGCGATGCGGCCAAAGTCAAGCAACAAGTCACATTAAAAAAAATTCTAAGAGAACTATCAAATTAAAGTCAGCAATTCGATGTAATTCGATGTCCAGTTCGATTTCCAAGCCGATGTCAGTTTCAAAATGCAATACTCATGGACTTACAGTCGATGCTAAGTTCCACATAAGGTGTTACTTTCTTCCATCCGTGCAACTTATACCTCCACGTGGATTTCAGTGGCCATTAAATGCACAATCGCTGGTCGACTATTTTTCGTATCGAAGCCAGTTTCAGATCCGAATCCCGATCCCAGTCATTATCTGGAACAAGAACTGATGTCATCGTAAATCCGACAGATCCCACTAAAGCCAAACCACAAAACAGCAGCACGCACACCCACACACATCACGCACACGCAACCCTTGGGCGATGTCATTGAAATTCCCCATGTGCCTATGCAATGCATACAAATCATAAAGCCGTCCGTAATTACCATCCGATTAAGCCTGAAAATATGGTAAACATGCCCTCGTCGTCCCCAACTGCCGCACTGCCGCTGCACCCGCACCATCCCGGGCTGCCAAAGTTTCCTGTTTTCCCCGCAATTCTAATCGAATAATCCACTGAAATACTGACCAAATGGAAACCTCATTAAAACGTAATCAAACGTTCGTAAGCATCCTAAGCACACACACGCTACGATTGGTGGGTGGAGGGGGATTGTAAAATCAATATCCTGGTCCTGTCGCTGGACCCCTATCATGAGCGAGCAAGTCAAAAATTGATATCTCCCTCGTGTTGGCGCAATGCAGCAGACGCTCCCTCCCAACGGCCAACTTCTCTCGGACCCACTCAATTGCATCCACCGCAATGACAATCGCATCGCGGCATTCACGGTTACGCTGCACGCGAAAATAATTGGGTTACCATGTCCGGCAGCTGGTCGAGTGCGGGCTTAAAATTGAAAACGTTCTGCGTTGGACCGCATCTTTCGCTGCCATTACCCCGAAATTAACATTTTCCACATCCCAGCCGATGTCCGATGGTCTCTTCCGTTGTTTTTGTCAACTGCCCAAAAGGGGAAAGCGCAATGGTTTCGGAGGTTGTGTTTGCTTTAACGAATGGTGATGTACGGTGCCCGTTGTGATTCAGAGAATCATTCGCAGGGTATTACTGAAGGGATTGTGAATTTATGAAAAATTCCACATACGCCCGAGTACCCCGAAAGGTTTTCCAAATAACACTCATTTTTTGCATTTTTGGTATAACTGCCGAAATGTCCATAGAAGCCATCCAAGGGGGTAGTCTGTCTGAGATGCCAAGGAACTATTGTGGCTTCTGGTGTTCAATTACTGAAACACCAGGGACGCCCTCGATTTTCTCTTGACTGTGTACTTTCTGCTTTTTGATGACAGTTGTGATTCATGGATTTTTTCTGCTATTTGACGGCGGCAACAATGTGGACTAAGAAGAAGTCAAAAGAAAGGAGACACGTCCATGAAATTCCAAGTGCACCTACTTTTCCCTTCAAAGCTCACAGTCCCCCCTGCCCCATCCATTTAAACACAGCTAAGTATACAGAGGAAGAGTGAGAGTGAGTCATGTTCTGTCCTCGAAACAATCATTTTCAGAAAAAACAAAAGCAACTGGATTTCCCTCTTCCACATTCAATTCGCAGCCGGGTGCCAGCATCGCCTAGCAGACAATTTATCTTCTGAAACCCCATCTTAGGCTGTCAATCGTGTCCATAGACCGGCGATAACTTACAAATAAATTTGTCGCAGTCAACGTTTTCCTTTTGAAAATCGATTAGCCTGGACAAACGTTCGTCCTCACCCCAACCCACACGGAGCACAGCCCGTGCAGGGTGCTAACGACGCCAGAAACCCTCTGGCGAAATTCTCAGTCTATAAACCAAAATTAAATTAAATTGAAGGGTAAACAGGAATACATTACAAAACGACTGTTTACGCACACACAGGCCGAACGACGGGAATGGGGGCGAAGGTGAACTGGGGATAGCCCTTCCTGTTGTCGAATTTATCTCCCGTCTCTTGTGTCTTCTTTCTTTAATGAAAACTTTGCATTAATGGTCCATAGGCCTGGGGGGTGGGGTGCACTTTGAAGGATGTCTGTGTGCTAGCTCTGGGCAGATGGCATTTGATTGGAAATTATTGGTTATTGGAATTTCAAAATGAAAACACACACCGCTGCTTATGGGAGTGTGCACACATGGGGAGGGACCGCAACCACTTAAGGGTTCTTTTTCTTGTGGATCTGAGAGGCTGGAAGGCTTTGAGGAGAGAATTGTCCGGAGGATGATTAATTGCTAACGGCTGAAGGTCGAGGAAGGAGTGGTTCTCTGTGCAAAGCAGGATACGGTTTCAAAAGCGACGTGATTAAACCTAGTCCAGGAATGAATTTTGATCCACTTGTGGTTTGACTGGTTTACAAGTTGTTTGAACGTGTAACAATAATAATTGTTGGCGCTACAGTCCAAAGAGGGACCAGGGCCTAGCTTGCTCATCAGCTACTCGTGTTGTGCGCGATACTGTTCTCTCACGAGTAGAAGGGACCTACAGTTTTTTGCCGACTCCGAACGGCAAAATTTGAGAAGCTTTCTTAGACAGTTATAACTCTTTGGGTGTTGTCAGCAGCTCGAAAGAGGTGGTGCCGTGAAATATTAGAAAAATTGGTGTTGAACTGGGAGTCGAACCTAGACCCTTCGGCGTGTGAGCGTCGCACTCTACCCACTAAGCCACGGCGACCACAACGTTTGAACGTGTAGCCTCTGTAAAGAATTTCCTCTTTCTCGGTATTCAAAAAACGCCAAGAATCGAATATCACACTTATGAAGACCAGAGCCCAAAGACATGATTCTTGGAACTCCACTAAAAGAAAATCCTTGCCTGGGATTGCATATTAAGTGGAAAAGGCCACCTTCCCCACCAATATGTCGCACAAGTTGCGGGAGATTGAAAAAGTTCTTGACAACATCAGAGACTCACAGATTGAGATCCCGATCCACACCTGTTTCGTGTGGCACTCCCTGGGATCTGTGTGTCGACTTATTAGGAATGAGACTTTCAAAGAAAGTATTCCGATTTCACCATCGATTTCTGTATCATATTAAAATGATGAGCGTCAACATTGCTTCCTCTTCTTCTTCTTGTATTAAAAAGACAAAATTTCAACATTCTTTCCTTTCAACATCTTTTTTCCTCTTCTTGTTGTGGCGCTACAGTCCGTTGTAGACCTGGGTCTCAGCCAACATGCCTCTCCAGCCAGCACGAACTTTCATTAGCTGTCTCCAGTTCACACTCCAAGGTGCTTGAGATCCGTCTCCACTTGTACGAAGGTTGCCTTTTATATTTCGAAATTGGGTAACCTTAGTGTTGCAATCTGGCAACTGCCACCTCCAGCGTAAAGTTTGACATTTTTTAAGTGAAACGTACTCAGCCCGTTTTGACACACGAGCACCATTTGTGCTGTTTACAGATAATTAAAAGATTCATTGTTCAAGCTTACTGTAATTTCAAAGATTTATCTCGCTCAAAAACTGGAATTAAATCGTGAAAATTTTCGTACGATTATTTTTTACAACTTTCGACGTGTATAAAGTTAACAACAGTGCATCGATGAACTTAATTCAACTTTTTGGAAATGAAGCTCCCTTAAGGACCAGTGTTTATCGATGGTATGATAAATTCAACCGAGGTCGTAGTTCATTCCAAGACGAATTTCGTGAAGGTCGTCCAAAATCAGTTGTTGTTCCGGAAACCATTGATACTGTGCGCCGACTGATATTGCAAGATCGTCATGTGACCTATCGTGAGATTGAGGCAACCTTAGGCATTAGTGGGACCAGCATACATTCAATATTGCATGAACATTTGACCGTCAAAAAAATTTATTCGTCTTGGATCTCACACGTATTGTCAATCGCGATTGGTCGAAAGAAATGCTCCAAACATACGATCGCGGTGCTTCGAAACACGTCTTCGACATCTTGACAGTGGATGAATCGTGGATTTACGCGTCTGAGCCCGAAATTAAACAGTCAACTGTATGGGTGTTTAAAATAGACCCAAACCCAACAAAAATTGCTCGCGCACAAAGCACTTCCAAGCCAATGGTCGCCTGTTTTTTCGGAAAAGCTGAGAATGTCGCATTAGTACCACTAGAACAATGTGGAACAGAGTGGTACACAACCAGTTGTTTTTGAAAAACAATAAAGCTATTTTCGATGATTAGTATTTGTTTTTGTTCTCTAATCCCGAAATAAAAAAGGCATCCCTCGTATGCGCCACCTTAGCCTCAGCTGTCCTCTGTTGCGCTGACCCAATGACTCGGATGCAAAGACTTTTCGGGCCCGAGCAGTGGTATTTATACGCTCTACATGTCCTAGCCATCTCAAGCGTTGCATCTGAAAGCGCCTGACCGGGCTCATGCCGCTGTAAAGCCCATAGAGTTCGTCTATAAATATTTTCGTCCAGATGCCGTCAACGCAAACAAGATCAAAAATTGTCCGCAAAACTGTTCTCTCGGAAAAACTAAGAGATCTCTCCTCCAATTTAAATTATGTCCAAGTTTCCGTGCCATAAAGTAAGAATGACATTAATTGGAAAGAAAAAAAACCGCCAAGAATCCCCAGATTATATCAAACGTATCAACAGAGCCCAAAAACAAGAATCTTGGAACCCAACGTAAAGAAAATTTTTGTCTAGGATAGCACATAAATTGGGGAAGGCCACCTTTTTCAACTTTGTGTGCAGAACTCAAGGCAGACTAGAAAAGTTCTTGCCAGCAGGTGTGATTCGCAGTTTGAAGGCCAAATCCACGCTTGTCTCAAGTTTCACTCCTTGGAAGCTGTGTGTTGACTTCTTATGAAAGAGATTTTGAAAGAAGAGTTCTCCCACGTCCACGTCGTATTCAATGTCATATCGAAATGATGCACATAAGCCGAAGATTCGCCGCAACAACATAACCCTTGTTTTTCAAAAATACTTGTCTGACTAATTCCCTACCAACTGAGAACATTCTCATGTTATTTCAAAAGTTACTTCCTTGTGAATTTTAACTTTACTAACGCGTCTTCTGTTAGCCAAGAATTCACGTCTAAGGATGGGAGTTCTTGAACAAGCAGAATTCACTTTCAATTGTCGAGTTACATGCTGGAGTAATAGACAATCCTGGACATGGGTTAGCACTATCTAAGGCTCTCTGTAGTCCACAACACGCACCGACAAAGAATGAACTTCTCACAGACTTGCAGGGAACACGGTGAAGTTCATAGCTCTGGTGGTTGGCTGTCCTCACAGTTGGTCATTTCGAATGTGTCGTTCAAACCTCGAAGTGTTCGATTCGAAGTGCCTTTTATATGGAGGAACGCTACAAAGTTGTTGCCAAGACCCCAAAACAAAGCTTTTTTGGAAATTTCATTGATGACGGACATTGCCTTCAATCGCCTTATGTGTGCGGTGCATTAAGGTTCGGCTACTGCAAACATAAGTCCATTGAAGAGTACTAAGGTTCAGCTTCTGCACACATAAGGCCATTGAAGAGGACTAACGTTCAGCTTCTGCACACATAAGGCGACTGAAGAGGACTAAGGTTCAGCTTCTGCGTACATAAGGCGATTAAAGAGGACTAAGGTTCAGCTTCTGCATACATAAGGAGATTGAAGAGGACAAAGGTTCAGCTTCTGCACACATAAGGCGATTGAAGAGGACTAAGGTTCAGCTTCTGCATACATGAGGAGATTGAAGAGGACTAAGGTTCAGCTTCTGCATACATAAGGAGATTGAAGAGGACAAAGGTTCAGCTTCTGCACACATAAGGCGATTGAAGAGGACTAAGGTTCAGCTTCTGCATACATGAGGAGATTGAAGAGGACTAAGGTTCAGCTTCTGCATACATAAGGAGATTGAAGAGGACAAAGGTTCAGCTTCTGCACGCATAAGGCGATTGAAGAGGACTAAGGTTCAGCTTCTGCACACATAAGGCGATTGAAGAGGACTAAGGTTCAGCTTCTGCATACATAAGGCGGTTGAAGAGGACTAAGGTTCGGCTTCTGCATACATAAAGCGATTGAAGAGGACTAAGGTTCAGCTTCTGCACGCATAAGGCGATTGAAGAGGACTACAGTTCAGCTTCTGCACACATAAGGCGATTGAAGAGGACTTAGTTTCAGCTTCTGCACACATAAGGAGATTGAAGACAATCTCCATCATGAATGAATGGCTTCAAATTCGTAGAATATTTCACATATTTTGGGTCAGGTTTAAACAATATCATCTAGACGTTATTTGGGTCCAATTAGCTGTTCGGTGGCGATAGAAACGACTTTGAAAGCTTATCTCGGTCGTTACAAATATTCACTTGATACGAGATTTTCCTGGAATTCGATTTCATCGAACCTTCTCCGGTGATAAAAAATTCCTCGGATTCCCAGAACCGGCAGAGGGTAACATTCAATCATTATCTGCTAACGTAGCAGAGTTTAATGATATTTTCCTGGTAGACAAAAGCGTTTGTTTTCTGTCAGCTATTTTTGCACTCCGGCTTCGAAATGACAGACCTTACTTTTATTAATTAATCTCCGCCTCAACCCACGCTAACCAAAATTCGGGATTTCGAATTCCTCCCTTCTCTGTGCCGGTTGAGTCATTTGATTGAGTAAATTTCGCGGAAATTCAGTCAGAACGTAAACAGAGGAGTATTCAGAGGATGCTTCTGTGAATCGTGACACATCGTTTAAGCTCCACTAGGGATGGGACGTCTACATTGATGGATTGAATTTAAATGTGATTTTGCAATTTGCGGAATTCCCAGAAGAGCCCTCCGGACAGCGTGAGCAGTGAAAAGTATACTCTCCATATTGGCTTCATTAAGGACTGTGTTTACGAGGTTAATCCAACCTGCAGCTCCAGATGAAAATTTGAAAAATTTTAAAGACTCTCTGTTTGGTTTCATGGAATTTTATCAAGAATCCAATTGAAAGTTTGAAGAGTAAAGAAATTAAAGGGGGAGTCTCTTTGTGCATGCGGATAGTTGCGTTTTCCAACATATATAAGCTTAATAAGATATTGTATAATTTGACCAACATATTTAGGGGCTATAATACCAGCTTGAACATCTACACTGTGCGTTGCAGTAGAGCAGATCCTTTTAACTAATGAATTAGACATAAACACATCACTTGGTCTCTTAACAATCAGAAGATTTCCATAAAACATTTCGCAAGCTATTTGTTGCAAACAAGCAAGACACATAACTCGATAAGTCCCGGGATCAGTAATAACATATTAACTATACAAAATTCGACTTTACTCATCAACACAATTTTCTTCCCTAATGATACACTCAGTCCAAAGCCGCTCCAACATTTCGATAACATTTTAAAAAGAACAATTAAGTTTTGCCCACAAAAGAGGCTTCAGTATCGGCGATCACCTCCTCATTCAAGACATATTTTTTTCCGGCAAGTATCATTTTAAGGTCTGAGAAGAGGTAGAAGTCACTGGGGGCCAGATCTGGAGAGTTCGGTGTGTGCGGAAGGAAATACAGGTCCAATTAGTGGAATTTGGTCATTGTAGCAAACGACTTCAGACATGGTGTATTGTCTTGGAGGAAAGGAATTTCTTTCTCTTTCATATGGGACCGTTTTTTCCAATTTCTTCTTTCAAATGCACCAATAATGCCATGTATCATTCGCTGTTGAACCTTTTGCCTTTCTCAAGATAGTCGATGAATTAAATTCCGAGCGCATCCCAAAATATGGATGCTGTCACATTGCCAGCCGACCTTTGTGGTTTTGGACGCTTTGGGCGTGGTTCCCCGGCTGCTGTCCACTCCGCTCACTATCGATTTGACTCGGGAGAGTAATGGTGGATCCATGTTTCACTCGTTGTGACATACCGAATGCAAAATGGCGAAACAGCTCTCAGAATCATCGTTTGTTTTGATCCATTGTGAGCAACCGCAGCATCCATTTCAAAGACAGCTTTCTCATGGACAAGTGTTCATGCAAAATAATGTACACAATGCCTTCTGAGATCCCTAAGGTGTCAGCTATATCATGCAAGTTCACTTTGCGGTTTAACAAAACGATTTTGTGTTTTTGACGTTTTCAGGTGTAACCTCAATTGACCTTCTAGAGCGTTCAGGATCGTTGGTGTCTGGACGGCCACGTTTCAAGTCGATTTGTTCCGTAGTGTTGCGGTATACTCGTGTTTCATCAGTTGTTAAATACCGATGCAAAATGTTCTGGCGAAACAGCTCTAAACGGCTCTCAGAATCATCAACACTTTGCCTGCGGAGTCTGTATGGCCACGTTTCAAGTCAGCATACCACCGACAAATAGTTGTTTTTTGATGGAGCAGAGTCCCTGTGACACTTCTCAGGCCATTGCTGAGCTTGCGCGGTATTTTTTCCGATCAAATAGCAGTGTTTAATCAAGACACGAAATTCTGTTTCTACCATGGTTTTAAAAATAGCGAAAGTGGCGTTACGTGAAACACTGTAACTTGTAACCTAACAATCAGATTGCCATGAATACGACATGTGTCATTTGAATGCTTGTACTTCCTAGAACTAATATGAATTAATTGTAAGTGGCGCCACCTATGTACCAGTTATTGAGTAATGCTTTCATTTACACCAGACGGTGTTCTTTTCAAAATGCAAGGGCACCTCGTGTAGAATGCTTTCTCCCCAAAAGAGATTGTCTTTCTTGATGGTTGCGACTTATCGCTGAGCAGAACTTAGCGATAAAGTTTGGTATCAACATCAAGATGTTTTTCAGCCCAATGAACAACGAATGAACTGACGACACTTAAAACGGCCTAGTGGCTTTAGCTCTTTGGATGTGCGATAATCTTCTTCTTCTTTTTCTTCTTCTTCTTCTTCTTCTTCTTCTTCTTCTTCTTCTATTTCTTCTTCTTCTTCTTCTTCTTCTTCTTCTTCTTCTTCTTCTTCTTCTTCTTCTTCTTCTTCTTCTTCTTCTTCTTCTTCTTCTTCTTCTCCTTCTTCTTCTTTTTCTTCTTCTTCTTCTTCTTGTGACAGTCCGGGGTGGACCTGGGCCTCAACGAACATGCCTCTCCAGCCAGAACGATCTTTCGCTAGCTGTCTCCAGTTGCGCACTCCAAGTTGGTTGAGGTCCTTCTCCATTTGTGTGCGCCACTTTAGTCTAGGTCGTCCTCTGTTGCGTTGTCCCAATGGCTCGGATTCAAAGACTTTTCGAGCAGTGGTGTCCATACGCTCGACATGGCCTAGCCATCTTAAGCGTTGTATCCGTAGACGTTTGACCAGGCGCATGTCGCTGTACAGCCTATAGAGTTCGTCATTAAATCTCCTCCAGATGCCATCAAAGCAAACAGGATCAAAAATCACACGCAGAACTTTTCTCTCGAAGAGACTAAGGGCTTCCTTATTCGCTTTTATCAGCGCCCAGGTTTCTGCGCCGTAAAGCAGGACTGGGATCATCAAGGTGTTGTACAAAGTCACTTTGGTCGTTCAAGAGAGGGCTTTATTACTCAATTGCTTTTTAAGCCCAAAGAAACAGCGATTGTCAAGAGTGATTCTGCGTTTGATTTCGGAACTGATCTTGTTGTCCCTGTTTACCGCGGAGCCGAGGTAGACGAAGTCCTTAACTACGTCGAAGTTTCTGCTGCCAAGTGTGACGCTCCGTCCGAAACGTCGATGTTGTGTTGTGTTCTTCAGCCAGAACGATCTTTAACTAGCTGTCTCCAGTTGCGCACTCCAAGCTGGTTAAGGTCCTTCTCCACTTGTGTGCGCCCCTCAGTCTAGGTCGTCTGTTGCGTTGTCCCAATGGCTCAGGTTTAAGTACTTTTCCGGTCGGAGCAGCGGTGGATGTGCGATAATAACAAATACTAAATTGAGAGTGAATGCCGTGGCGTAGGTAGATTGTGACACTCACATGCGGAGTGTCCTACGTTCTATTCCCGGATTGAAAACTTCGCAGTTTGTACTGTATCATTTCTTTCTATCTGCTAATTTCTTTCTGCTGCTAAATTTATTAATTGTCTTTTCAAACTTCACCGTTTGGAGTCGGCAGAGAACTGTAGATCCTTCCTTCCTCAGCACTGGGAGCAGTTCATGCGGAAGGTAGGCCCTAATCTCTTTCTGGACTGTCGCATAGTTCAGTAAATAAGCATAGGCGTATATACACATAGAGATGCTAACACTTTATGAACGTCCTGTGAGGAATTTATTGGATCCTTGTGACCTGAACACTGTTCGATTTTTTATTTCTTTCCTTAAAACATTTTTTTAATCCTGCTGAATTGCTAACGTGGAAAGCAAATATTGGCGCGAATTTGGCATTAAATTTGAAAAAGGTCAATAACGTGACATAGTTCAAGTTTGTACTGTTCTGAGATGAGTTTCCAATAAATCTTAGTTTAAATGTGCAATAAAGAAAATGGAGTCGTTTGCGGTTCCTATCGAAAGAAAGTATAAAACTCTCTATTGAAGGGACTTTTAAGCTGCCGTACCATTCCACTTGCTGGCAAGGATCTCCTATTTCTGCAATTATTTATACTGTTCGAGCTATCGTTTTCTTACAGGAGGAAAGGACCTACAGATTTTTGCTGACCCCGAATCGCGAAATATTGAGAAACTTCTTCATTAGCAAAGAGTGCAAACAGTAGTGAGTGTTGTCAATAACTCCGTAAAAAATTGCGTGCTTTACCCTCTAGGAACCGATTCTGGCACCTTCGGTATGTGAATGGCGCGCTTTACCCTCCACGCTTCGATGGCACCAGTTCTTTTCCTTAAATTTTCAAGGACATTGATCACTAAGCAGAGGGGTAGCCCAGACGCATAAGATCCGACCAAGTTGCTGCAAGACAGGGCAAAGTGAAAAACACACAATTGACTTAGTACCAACAAATGGGAAAACGAAACCCTTTATATGCAAGTGTAGCTGTGGAAAATAGAAATTGTTGAAAACGATCCGTCACTTATCAGAGCACGCTGACAAAATGACAACAAGTCTGCAAATGTAAGATGAAATGCAAAATTTTGCAAAAAAAAAATCAAAATAACAAATTGACTAACCAAGCTGTAACATAAATTTGAAATTGTTGTGAAATCGTGTGTGAACATGTCATGCTCTCGATTGAATTAACAGTGAAAAGGTTTGCCATCTACGATTTATATTTGACCCCTTACGCTGCCGTGACGTAGTGGATAGAATGCGACGCTCACACGCCGAAGGGTTTAGGTTCGATTCCCAGATCAACACCAATTTTTGGAGTTCTTCACGGCACCACCTCTTTCGAGTAGCTGACAACACTCAAAGAGTAATAACAGTCTAAGAAAGCTTCTCAAACTTCGCCGTTCGAAGTCGGCTAAAAACTGTACGCCCCTTCTACTCGTAAGAGAACAGCAGCGCGCACAACACAAGTAGTTGATGAGCAAGCTAGGCCCTGGTCTCGCTGTGGACTGTCGCGCCAAACATATATTGGTATTATGCGGTTCCTACATGGTTCCTTAGACAAGTACTTTTTACAAATTTATGTCTCCTGAGCTGCGTGACACATCTGTCTCAGACGTTGAAAATTCAAAGTCGACATAAAAACCAGGATCCGCCGAGCCAACTGTTAGTATCTCATGAACTATATACATCAGCAGATATTTCGGCACACACAATTGTTGGTCGTCATTTTGTCCCCCTACGGAAACTTCTTAACCTACTAACCACATGAACCAGAAGTCGCTTGCCAAGGCAACTCCTGCCGTGCATGCTTCTCAACAGACACTCACCCATCGAAGAATACCACGGGTACTCCTTTGGCGAAAGCTCCTCGCATTAAGTGTTGCATTTCCAATTACCTAGCACTCCGCCGCAGGCCGCCTCGGCACGAACTCTTCCTAGAGGCTTTTCCTCTTCTCTGCATCCTCACCCACAGAGATGCAAACCGCAGTGGATTTAATTATCGCCGTAAAATACCCTCCGATTCAGCGCAGTCGCTTAGAGGATAATAAGCGTTTATATTGCATTCCGTTTGTGTGCTGCAATTGGTTCCGTTTCCGTTTCTATTTCTGTTGACACTGGCCCCGTTTAAGAGGCGATTAAAGCGAGAGAGTCCTTGGCAGTGCTGGCAAACAGTTTTCAGAGAGATTCGATAGATGACGAGTGTTTACTTGCGACGACTAGGATAAACACGAAACGTTGCTGGATGCATTCTGCGTAGGGAACGACTGGCGGATGGATGATGGAAATTTGAAAACTCTTCAGATTTACTGCATTCAAATATCGAATCGGATTATTTGAGTCACAGTAAAGGAATGGAGAAGGACACGAGCAGTGAAGTGTGTACATTCCGAGGATGGATGGCTGGTGAATGCATTCGGTCTTGGGGGGATAGATTTATATTTCAGATTTCAGAACACACAAGTTGAGCGTTGCTCAATGATTGAGAAAAAGTTTGCAGAAAATCGAATGAGTAGACCCTGAAGCACAGGACTTTCTGCAGCTCTGATGCGAAATCGGATAGATTTTGAGGGCACAATGCGTCCTTCATCTGAATGTTGAATTCATCGCAATATTTGCCTTTGGCTGGAATGCTTTGAATGTCTGCCTTAGAATGTAGAGGGTGATTGGATTGGGGTGCACTGAAATGTGATATTAACAGATAAGAGCAGAGTTACCGAAAATACAATAGGATTTAAAAAATACTTGTAGATTGGACTTTTGAACAAGAATTGAATTTCTAATGGCTTCAGAGCTGAGGGGAATCAGGTTCTGTTGTGGGTTTGATTGAATTCGGTAGTTTGTCCTGCTTAACATAAAAATGTTTGTAGATGATCTTTAGCAGTTCCTGCCTACTAAAACTACTGACAGAAGATATAGCGGCAGCTGAAGGAAATGACTAGTTCTGGGCTACTTACAAACATTGACATGTTTCGAGGTTTTTTCATAGAAGGTTTAATATCTCTCACAGTACACAATCCACGCTCCACGCCACAATCGTGAAAGTGTCTTCGTTTCCTTTTATCTGCCATCCTATGTGTGATAAAACCGTAATTGCAACGTAACATCGGCAGTCTGTCGGCACTCGCAGAGAAAGACTTGTTTAGTGGGAGGTTATGTGATGTACGAACGGCGTTAGCACCATTCTCTTCAAAAAGACTCATTCGACAAAATTTGCAGCGATAGGAAGGACTACGAAATTGGCGAATATCTAACAGAATGCAGAGCCTTTGAGAGCTGTAAAGAGATTTGAAAATGGCAGTCAGGGCGAAAATCCAATTTATCATAAATTGAAAAATCTTCAAAAACCGAAAACGAAAATCTGCCAAAATTCGTAATTGGTCCGACCATCCACAGGGGAACCAGGGCCTAGCTTGCTCATCAACTGCTCGTGTTGTGCGCGCTGCTGTGCTTTCACGAGTAGAAGGGACCTGCAGTCTTTTGCCGACTCCGAACGGCGAGATTTGAGAAGCTTTCTTAGACAGTTATTACTCTTTGAGTGTTGTCAGCAGCTTGAAAGAGGTGGTGCCGGGAAAAATGCGAGGTGTTCGGCCGGGAATCGAACCTAGACCCTCCGGCGTGTGAGCATCGCACACTACCAACCAGGGCGGCCACGAAGACCTGCTACTAGGGAAGATTATTTCAATTGGCACATGTCGGCCGGGATAACTTTAATTGATTTGCACTCTGACATCCCCGTTAGCGTGGAGTGATTGCCTTTCTGTGAAAGCAAAGAGTTGCCAATGAGCACTTCATTCTCTTCAATCAACGCTGACGTTCAAAATTTGAATTCTTCCTTGACAAGGACGAAATCGTTCTCACTGCACACACCTATATTTCATGGAATTCTCATACCGTCGTTCATTTTTATTGAAGTTCCCAAGTTTTGGCAAGAATTCATAACGAAGTTAAAAAAACAAGTATACGCCCGACTTTCCAACAGTTGCAGGGGGAAAATGTTCCACATACGTCCGAGTGTGTCTCGTTATGCCGGCACGTGTCGCTTTGTGTGATGAATGTTCGACATTCTTCCGAGTGTTTGGCTGAGCTAAAGGGTCATCCGGAGGGCTTTCATGAAATTTGTGGTCTTACTTTATAAAGGGCAATTAGGTGGGATGTCTAGGCGAAGCCACTAGGGAAATCGTGCTTTAAGATCTACGTTAAACAAAAAATCAAGACATGCATTGCGAAATAGTCAATTCAAAATTTGGTCTGAAATTTCACACTGGACAACATTGAGTGTATGGTGACGTGAAAGATATGAGACACATGTAATGGACAGTCGTCTTATGGCCATTGGGATGAATACTTAAGGCATCACAGGCTTTGAAGAATGGGACCTTGAGTCATTAGTACATGACCGTTATTGATTGAAGTTGATGAGTGTAAGCATTTCAAGACATTACAAACATGTTTAGCTTCTCCACTTCGTTCATTGCTCATTGTTCTGAAGAACAACTTGAAGTTAATACCGAACTTTATCGTTAAATCGTGCTCAGCGATGAGTCTCATTTGCAGCCATCAAGGAAAATGTCCTTTTTTGGGGTAAATGCAATTAACTCGAGCCGCCCTTGCATTCCGAAAAGGACACTGTTTGGTGAGAATGAACGCATCACTCAAAGACAAGGCATATAGGTGGCGCCACTTACAATTAATTCATATTAGTTCTAGGAAGTACAAGCATTCAAATGACACATGTCGTAATCATGGCAATCTGATTGTTAGGTTACAAGGTACAGTGTTTCACGTAACGCCACTTTCGCGATTTTTAAAACCATGGTAAAAACAGAATTTCATGCCTTGATTAGACACTGATGTTTGATGGGAAAAAATACCGTGCAAGCTCAGCAATGGCTTGAAAAGTGTCACAGGGACTCTGCTTCATCAAAAAACAAATATTTGTCGGTGGTATGCTGACTTGAAACGTGGCCGTACAGACACCGCAGGCAAAGTGTTGATAATTCTGGGAGCTGTTTAGAGCTGTTTCGCCAGAACATTTTGCATCGGCATTTAACAATGGATGAAACACGGGTATACCGCAACACTACGAAGTCAAACGACTAGAAGGTCGTTACACCTGAAAACGTCAAAAACACAAAATCGTTTTGGAAAACCCCAAATTGAACTTGCGTGAGATAGCGGACACCTTAGAAATATCAGAAAGCAGTCTGTACACCATTTTTCATGAACACTTGTCCATCAGAAAGCTGTTTTCGAAATGGATGCTGCTCACAATGGATCAAAAACAAGAAAGTGTCGATGATTCTGAGAGCTGTTTCCCCAGAAACACGGATCCACTATTACACTTCACAGTCAAACTGGCAGTCAGCGAAGTGGGCAGCAGCCGGTGAACCACGCCCAAAGAGTCCAAAACCACAAAGGTTGGTTGGCAGTGTTACAGCATCCATATTTTGGGATGCGGGCGGAATTTAATTCATCGACTATCTTGAGAAAGGCAAAAAGTTCAATTGCGAATGATACATGGAAGTATTGGTGTATTTGAAAGAAGAAATTGGAAAAAAACGGTCCCATATGTCACGACCATGTCACAAGTCGTTTGCTACAATGACCAAATTCCACGAATTGGGCTTAAGGTTGTTTCCGCACACCCCGAATTTTCTAGACCTGGCACCAGTGACTTATAATTCTTTTCAGACCGCAAAATGATGCTTGCCGGAAAAAAATATGTCTTGACTGAGGGGGGCCATCGTCGAAACTGAAGCCGACCTTAAGGCCAAATATAAATCATTCTATGAAAATAATATCGAAATGTTAGAGAGGGGTTAGACACTCTTGAAATAAACTATGTTCATGAATAACGTCGCGTTATATGCCGGAGATATCTTTAGACCATATTTTTTTTAAGAAGGCTAAGTGCTACAGAAAATCGCAAAAAAACTATAAATTCCTTCCACTCGTGCGTGTGTAGAATGTGAGCCAGGTAGGCCCTGATTCCTTGTGGACTACCGGTCCATACAATTGTAATCAAGCGCCTCAGCCCTGTGGTTGCAAATCGAACCAAGATAAATGTTCTAAATTGCAAAGCTTGTATAAGGTTGTAAAATATCTCCCTTCCCCCTTTTTGTTTTCTGAATTTTCCGGCTTTGTACAGAGCTCGTATCTGGCAGAACTATACGTCATTTGAAAGGTCATGACATAACCTTTAAAACGACGCTATGCATGATTAGTTTGCACATTACGTTCAACAGTTATAGACGTGTAAACATGGAGTTCACTAACGCCGAAATTCGCACTATTTGAAATTTTTCCTTCACTAAAGGTTAATCCGCTAGAGAAATGTTCCGTGAGATTAATGGTGTTTTAGAGGATAGAACTCTTCACTTCGAATCGCGGGGGAATGGTTTCGACGGTTCAGAGCCGGTGAAAACGATACCATGGGTAAGCCAGCCGGCGGAAGGACTGTGACGACGAATGTCGATCGAATCATGGAAATCATCGAGTTATACTGACCTGTGCCATCTCGTGACATCGCCCGGGAGATGGGAGTTAATCACCAAACTATTTTAAGACATCTGCAGAAGGCCGAATACAAAAAAAGCTTGCAGTTTGATTTGACGCATGATTTGATGCAAAAAAAACCTTCTGGACCGAATCAACGGCTGCGATATGCTGCTACAACGGAACGAATTCGACCCATTTTTGAAGCGAATGGTGACTGACAACGAAAACTGGCAAGCGAAAACGGTCGTGGTTGAAGGCCGGTGAATCGTCCCAAACAGTGGCCAAGCCGGGATTGATGGCCAGGAAGGTTTAGCAATGTGTTTGGTGGGATTGGAGGGGAATCATCCACTATGAGCTACTCCCATATGACCAGACACTTAATTTTACCATCAACTGCGCACAACTGGACCGCTTGAAGCAGACGATCAACCAGAAGCGTGCGGAATTGGCCAACAGGAAGGGTGTAGTGTTCCACCGGACAACGCCAGACCAGACACTTCGTTGATGACTCGTTAGAAGCTGCGGGAGCTCAAATGGGAGGTTTTATCGCATCCACCATTTAGCTCGGACATAGCGCCAGTCATTACCATTATCATTACCTTCTGTTCCTGTCCATGGCGATCGCCCTTGGTGGTGTGAAGTTGAACTCAAAAGAAGCTTGTGAAAAGTTGCTGTCCGAGTTCTTCACAGATAAGGAGGGAGGTTTCTACGAGGGGGGTACTATAAAGTTGCCGTCTAAATAGAAACAGATTATTGAAGAAAGCGGCGCATATTTGAACTAAATCCGATCACTGCAACACTTTTTATGAAGCATTAAATGAAGAACAAAAAAGCGGAAGGGAGACATTTGGCAACCTTAAATGTAGGAGTAGGCTTCTGCCCAAAATTGGAGATTTCTACGGATTGCGGAGAAAACAGTTCCAATTTTGTTGGGTTTCTTTAGGGCTTGGTACAATAATGTGGGGTGGGGAGGACCTTCATAAATTTCCAATCAGCAGACAAACTCGTGGAAATGTACAAAAAGTCAATTTCGAACTTTTTCCACTTGAGTGCTTCACTTAGATCTCCTTTATTGCTTTGACACATTCGGCCGAAGCTGTATCCTTCTACCTATTCTACCTTTATCTATTTTCGTCCTTAACTCTGTGGAAGCTAAACAGTCCTTATATCAATTTCTTTTGAAATGTCACTTAGCAGGACTCGGTGCTTATTATATATGACTGCAGGGACGATGAATGTGCTCAAATATATATGATTCCTAGGTAACTTCAGGACCGCAGGAATTGGGAGTTCCCATGAAACTGTTGGGCAAAGTTTAAAAGTGTTCGTCAAAGGACGAAAACTTTCAGTGAATCAAACTTGTTCAGCCCATTGATCCATGAGTCGGTTTCCTGGAAACGATGTGGCATTCTGATCTATTTTTATGCATATCATGTATTTACAAACAAGTTTTTAACACGCGTTGTTTCAGTAGCACGGTTTACAATTTTCAGACAAATCTGAAGGAAGGATTCATAGAACCTTCATGAATCTGACGGAACGATTCATAGAACTTCCATGAATTGGCAAGTGAAGGCAGGGAATACCAATAATTTTGGAATTTTGATCCAATTTTCTGTTATTTTTCCAGGGCATAAATTTGAATATGTGTGTCTGTAGAGATAGCAAGCTCCACTGATAGCCCCACTCAACACCTGAACACCTGAACAACTTAAAAGCAGTTCGGGAACGCAACTCTTCTTTGAATTGGATTCGTCCCGTGTCCTTGCACTTCAATGACCCAGATAATCGTGGGCATAGCCGTCGGTGTCACTGCTAACCAGAATGCAAGTAAACCACACAAACTTCCTAAGCCTGCAAGAAATTCGCAGGATTCATGTTATCTCCTATCAAAACAAAGCGCAGACGACTTGCTGGCGTAATTTCGTTACAGAGCCCTTGCCAAAGTCCACACTGTGAAATCCAGGACTTCTACTCTCCTCATTTAACTGTTCATCTGCAAAATCCTTTCCTTTAATTTCTACCTATTCGAGTGTTCCAAAAAAAAAAAACTCGCACTTCAAAGCAGTGTCTGGAGACAAAATTTATCTAAAGCATCGATCCAGTTCAACTCCAAATCGTCCGCCATCATTCATCGCAACTGACAAATTACATTCGAGAATAATTTCAAATCACAGGCGTCCTCTAATGGCATCGATAAATCACCCCCTAAACCCTACGCGGTGCATCGCACAGGACGAAAAATATCAAATTTATCCGAAGCAGAGAGTGGCTCCTCCACAGCGGAGTACCATTGTCGGCAGTGTCATCACATCTGAAAAACATTTATTCCGCTTAAAAACTTCAACTTTTCGTCGCAGGACTTTTCGAAGTTCGCCCATTTGCGGGCCGTAAATCCTCTTTGCTCTCGCAGCAATAAATTTAAATTTCTCCAACTTAGTGGGGTGAGTTTTTTTCCGGTCTTCTCTCGCGCGGGTCCCCTGAAATCACAGAAATCAATGACTGAGACAAGTCCCTAGCGCGAAAGGATAACAAGATCCTCATTTTAGCATTTAATTAGAGCGTGTGCGGCGACGCGAAAAGCGACCCTGCGGCGGTCGAGCGATGCACGGACCTAGAAAACATAATTATCCTGGTCTTTGTTTCGATTTCATTAATGGACGACCGGAAGTGCGCTGAATGAAAGGTCACCGGGGAGTGTTTACTTTGTTTTCCTCTGTGTTGATTTTTTTTTTCTTGTCCGTCATTGTGTTGATAACTTTTCGCTTTCGTTGTCCCCTCGCTCATATCCGGTGTTTACTTGTTACTCCATGGATGACCCATTTACTTGAAAAGGAAGTGTTGGCCCAGGGCGGGTGTATCCTTGAACAATGTCAACTGGAATTTACTTACAGCCTCACATTGGAGGCAATAAAGTTCCACAATACATCTGATTGTCCTCAGACGAAATCGCAGGGGCGAGACATTTCTATTCAGAGTGGTCGCGCGTTGTGTTGATGTGAACCGGCAGGTCCCCGGGAATCCACTCGACTTGGCTGACTCACGTTCGAAACCCACCTCATGCCGACAATGGTCGTTATGGAGATTCAGACTGAGGATGTCGGGGGGTGGGTTTCATGGGCACTCTGTGCATAATGAATGTGCTCCGAGGGGAACAGGTTGCTTAATTTGGATTCTAACCCTTGGCGGACCGGGTCAGATGCGGACAACTCGACTGCGTTCGTTTTCCATACTTCGGATTGAGATTTTTTGGGTTTCTATAGTGGCCGCACCAGTGCTGGAGCTTCAGGTGGGACCAGTCACGTCCGCGGTAGACTTTGCTTTTTATAATCTCTGCGATAAGCCGGCGAAGGGTGGTCAGGTGAGGATTATGGACCCCAGGTATTTGCATATTTAGAATTCGCAAAGTACGCATGGAAGTGAGAAGTTATAGGCCGTAAACTATTTTTAAGATATACTCCAAAGAATTCTTGTCTTTCAATGCATTGGCACTGAGGGTGATGTTTTCCGAGTCTTCAGAAACAGCGATTTTGGAGTACAAATTATGCTGTTGGCGTTGAACTGACAGGAATATGGGTTCAAGTCGAAGAATCTCTTAGAGTGCTTGCTAAAATGACAGAAGGCTTTGAAGTAAAAATTCACAAAGAGCTTCGAAATCACAAGTTATTCCTATTTATTGCAAATGGAAATATTCGTGTCTTGTTGATCAGCAGTTTCTCAAACAACTGTCACCTATCATTCATGGGAAATGCCTAAAATGATTGATACTCCGATGTGGGCCGAATACATTGTTGACCCAACATATGTTGGTAACCATTATCGTACTCGTGACAGTTAGCTAAAGTCAGGAAACTCTCATCTTCTTTGAAATGGTGCAGTTAACCACAAAACCACAGCTTTGTGAACGCGAAAGTCGCTCCCTTTTTCCAATTTCAATGCACTTAACTTACAATTTGAAAAATGTCTTTTTTTTTTGTTTTAAACAGGGTGGGTCTGTACGTTTATATTTCGTTGTTCTTTTTTATTTCTGTTATAACTGCTACAATAATTAATTCGCTTTATGTTAATTTAAAAACGGATGCTTCCGTTTTATTTTCAAATAAAACAAAAAAGAATTAAAATATTTAAAAAGTACATTATATGCTCATGCACATTTAGTGGCAATTGTTTATGAAATTCTTCCTTTGAATGACCACCCAATGCAAGCTTTGTTCACTGCACTAAATTGTTTAACATGAACAGCCCGATATTTCAGCTTTTTCATGTTCAATATTGGCTTTGAGTTCACTCAATGTTTCCGGCCTGTTGGTATCGACTATTGATCTTACGAAGCCCAAAAGCAATACTCCAAAGAACTTAACTCACACGAACGAGGACTTTATGCAACGTGTTGTGGTTCCAGAAATTAAACCTTCTGCTATCGACAATCAATTAACCGAAGACTATCTAAGCAGGACATACTCGTATGGCTTGTGGTAAAAATCTGATGAGACAACACAAAGTTCAAGTACAAGGTTGACAAATATCGCTTTTTTGCTCATCATTCAAAGCTTCATAAAAAGTGTTACAGAGATCGGATTTGGTTCAAACATGCGCCGTTTTGTTCGATAGCCTGCTTCCATCTAGACGGCAACTTCCTTATACTCCCCTCGTAGAAACCCCTTCGTAAAAGCTCCTCTCGTAAAAGCCCTCCTCCTTATTTGCGAAGAACTCGGACAGCCACTTTTCATAAGCCTCTTTTGAGTTCAACTTCACACCACCAAGGACTTTCGCCATGGACAGGAACTGGTGGTAATCACTTGGTGCTATGTCCGGACTATATTGTGGAAGCGATAAGACTTCCCATCCGAGCTCCTGTAGCTCCTGACGAGTCGTCAACAAAGTGTCTGGTCTGGCGTTGTCCTGGTGGAACACTACACCCTTCCTGTTGTCAAATTCTGCACGCTTCTGGTTGATCGTCTGATTCAAGCGGTCCAGTTGTGCGCAGTAGATGATAAAATTAAGTGTCTGGTCATATGGGAGCAGCTCTAAGTGGATGATTCCCCTCCAATCCCACCAAACACATTGCAAAACCTTCCTGGCCATCAATCCCGGCTTGGCCACTGTTTGGGACGATTCAACGGCCTTTAACCACGATTGTTTTCATCTGATATTGTCGTACGTGATCCACTTTTCGTCGACAGTTACTATCCGCTTCAAAAATGCGTTGAGTTTGTTCCGTTTCAGCAGCATATCGCAGCCGTTGATTCGGTACAGAAGGTTTTTTGCGTCAACTCATGCGTCAAATCCAACTTCAAGCTTTTCTTTGTGTCCACCCTTTTGCAGATGGTTTAAAATGGTTTGGTGACTAATTCGCATCTCCCGGGCGATGCCACGAAATGCGACATGCCGGTCTAACTCGATGATTGCCATGATTCGATCGGTATTCGTCATCTCAGGGGTTCTGCCGGCAGGATTACCCATGATATCGTTTCCGCCGGTTCTGAATCGTCGAAACCATTTCTCCGCGGTTCGAAGTGATGGAGTACCATTCCCTAAAACACCATTGATCTCACAGAACGTTTCCCTATCGGATTAATCTTTAACGAAGGAAAAGTTTTAAATAGTGCGAGTTTCAGCGTTAGTGAACTCCATGTTTACACGTCTATAACTGTTGAACACAATATCCAAACTAATCATTCATGAAGTTGAAGCTTATGCCAAGACCAAATTATGTATAAAATTGGCAGGTATGAGCTCTGTAACGCATTGAACATAGTCGGCAAATTCAAAAGACAAAAAGGCGGAAGGGAGATATTTGGCAACTTTATATCTCTTGGTGGCGACCCGAGTAAGGGGACTGTAGCCAATTTTGTGAGGTATGCTTTTATTATGGTAGAAGCACTGCATGGTGCTTATTTCTTATTTCTTATTTCTTTCTGTCAATGTCTACAAACATTTAACTGAACTTAAATTCTGTTCCTCGGATATGAAGTTGTGCCAGGAAGGCTCCCTTTCTATATTTCCGTTAAAATGCTTGGACTACTCCTACACGTTAAATGTCTAAACAAGCCACGCATGTCTTCCAAAATATTCAAAGCACACAGAGTGACAGGCCAAGTCGAAAAGTAAAATTTGGTTTCGTAACTTCTTTAATTTTCGTTAGATGGCGACACCTGAAATTTGTGTCTAGCGTTGGAAGCGATAACAAACTTCATTGGAAATGAGGGACATTTTGTAGCAATATTTAGTGGGCATTAGTGTTTGCTTTAAAAAACAACATTTTGTTTTGACTTTTTGAAAATATGTGGAGGTTCTGTAGGAGGTTCTGATTTTTGTTTCTATTTGGAAGAAGAGTGTAGCTGAAGACCATCGAATGCTTCTACAGAATCTGTTGTTTTCTATAAATCATGCAGGCTGTGGCTTTGACGCTTTAAAACAACGTTTCCGCTAAAATTTTTTCAAATGGGTGGCCATTTAGGATTACGGGGTTGAAGAAAGGGTGTCATTTTGATTTTATCAACACAAAGCAGAAAAGATCATAAAAAAAACAACTAAAACTAAACGACGAATGAAAAAAGCATAACATCTATTTTTTGTGTTCACACATCGTTCAACATTTAATAGTATCAAACGGATAATACATTAAAGACTCAAACCTTAATTTTAAGTGTTAAAGGAAGTAAAATAAAAACAAATCACAGTAAAATTTCACAGCTTTTGTTCAAATATATATTAGCAATACAATGGGCTTTCAATTCAATTAAATTTAATTCAATTTAATTTATTCAGTAGCCAATTCGATACAATTCATGAAGGTACAAGTTAGAGATTTAGGAGAGTTTCCTTTACAACTGTAATATATGTAATAAAGTTTCTATTTTCTGCATGATTTTACTTCAAGCGAAAATCCTTGGAAGTCCTTACTTTAATCTTAAACCTTCTATTGCACACTAACCCTCTTGCACACTTAATTGAGCAATTAGTCTATGTTCCGAAAAAGAACAATTATTGTAGAATTTTATTTTAATTTTATTTAACATAGTAATTATAAGGTTGACGCAGGTTATATCGTGAAGACGTGGGCTTTCAATATATTATATGCTCGTCATAGGGGTGAAGCTGTGGTTATACGAAGGTTGCCTTCTATATTTCGGGATAGGGCAACCTTAGTGTTGCAGTCTGGCAACTGCCAGCTTTATCTTAAAGTTTGACATTATCTAAGGGAAACGAACTCAGCACGTTTCGACATACGAGCACCATTTGTGCGGTTTACAGTTAATTAAAAGATTCATAGTTCAAGCTTAGAGTAATTTCAAGGATTTATCTAGCCCAAAAAATGGAATTAAATCGTGAAAATTTTCGTGCGATTATTTTTTACAACTTCCGACGTGATTTAAGTCAAGAACAGTGCATCGATGGATTGAATTCAATTTTTTGCGATGAAGCTCCATAAAGGACCAGAGTCTATCGATGGTATGGTGAATTCAACCAAGGTCGTAGTTCACTCCAAGACGAATTTCGTGAAGGTCGTCCAAAATCAGTTGTTGTTCCGGAAACCATTGATGCTGTGCGCCAACTGATATTGCAAGATCGTCATGTGACCTATCGTGAGATTGAGGCAACCTTGGGCATTAGTGGGACCAGCATATATTCAATATTGCATAAGAATTTAACCGTCAAAATAAATTGTGTGCGTTGCATCCCACACAATTTGTCAATCGCTCAAAAAAAGGCTCGTGTCGATTGGTCCAGAGGATTGCTCCAAAAATACGATTGCGGTGCTTCGAAAGATGACTATGACATCGTGACAGGTGACGAATCGTGGATTTACGCGTCTGAGCTCGAAGGTAAACAGCAGTCGACTGTATGGGTGTTTCAAACTGAGCCAAATCCAACAAAATTTGCCCGCGCACGAAGCACTTCCAAGCAAATGGTCACCTGTTTTTTCGGAAAGACTGGACATGTCGCAACCGTGCCACTAGAACAACGCAGAGCATTCAATTCTGAGTGAAACACAACAATTTGTTTGCCAGTTGTCTTCCATGCAATCAGGAAAACCAACCGTCGAAGACAGATCACTCTTCACCACGACAATGCGAGCTGTCGCACATCGGGCTACATTTCTGAATACAAAAACATCAATTTGATCATCAAGAAGCGGTTGATGCGTTCAGAATGCATGTTTTAGAGATATCTCAATCATAGCGGCGAAAGTGCTTCGAAAATTGGTTCAAACGCATGCGAAAGTGTATAGATCTTAATGGGGAGTATTTTTATTTTCAAAAACAATAAAGCTTTTTTCGATGATTAATATTTGTTTTTGTTCTCTATGGTACTCCCGAAATACAAAAGAAAAGCCTCGTATATACAAATTGACTTTTTTATCAAGTAATACTATAATTTTAGTGCATTCATGTTAGATTTCATATAAATGTGATTATGAATTCGCATTTTATCTCCAGTTAAACAGAATCATAATGGCAACTGAGACGATGACGGTTAAAATTGAGCATCGCGCTGTAATTACATTTCTCACCAAGCAAAGAAAAATTTACAAAACCTATTCATGAAGAGATGGTGGCTGTTTACCAGGGTTCCGCACCTTCATTATCAACTGTGCAAAAGTGGTCAAGTGAGTTCAAAAGAGGCAGAGAGGGTATTGAAGACGACCCCTGCTCCGGCGCCCCGGCTACTGCTTGCACGGGAAAAAGCATCAATGAAGTCGAAAAACTTGTTCTTGAGGATGCCCGAATAAATTTGAAAATGATGGCAGAGATCACCAAGCTTTCAACTGGTACCATTCACACCATTCTTCATGACCATCTTAACCTTTCAAAGGTCAGTGCAAGGTTGGCGCCACGAATGCTCACAGCGCCTCAGAAAAAGTGAGAATCGAATGCTGTAGAGAGCTTTTGGAGATGTGTAGTGAGAACGCGGGCGATGGTATGGATCGAATTGTTTCTGGTGACGGAACATGGATTCACCACTATGACCCTGAAAGCAAACAAGAGTCCATACAGTGGCAGAAAAAGAGGAATAAACCCCCCGAAGAAGTTCAAAGTCACTCCGTCCACCTTTGACACACTTGCCAACTTTAAAACCCACATTACTGCCGTTCCTTAAGTGTCGCAGATCCTATCGCCACAACATCACATCCGTTGCGGCCCACATTCAAAGGGCACATCATCGCGCAACCCACTCAAAACCGATAAAGGCAACGAGACACATTAATCCTTCCCACAGAGCGCGTCCACGCACACAAGACCGCCGCATCAAACTTAATTTCCAGGCCATCAATTATGTCACGTTCTCATGCAACCTTTCCACCCCGTCACGAGTGAATGCGAGCCGTCTGAGGCATCGGCACCCGCACCAGCATTCTTTCAGTGCCAAGTGATTGCGATTAGGGTTCGTAAACTTTTCCCGATAAGACCTTTTTACAAGCATACGCGCAATCACCTCGCAATTACCGCCGCGACGACGACGACGCCCCACTCACTCAGCACACACATCAACTTGTTACCAATTTCGGATCATATCACTCAGACCCCACAGGTCCCTTCGCTCAGCCCACGCACGCCACAGATGTTTGCGTTTAGGATTTCTGAGAACGTGACGGGAATTCCAAACTATCAGCATTTTGAAAATTCTTTAAAGAACACCTGCTCCCCGCGAGAAAGGCTTGCTAATCCCCGCCACCGGTGTTGCATGCAGATGAAAGGCACACAAAGGTTAGCACGCAGTCGGGGCGCAGATCGAGCCCATAAAAATGAACTCAAGCACCACGCCTCCGTCGGTCTCGTCTCCATCTGGGACTGGGGTTCTTTATTCATTAAATCGAAATCATATCCCTCGAATTTATTTATATGTGTGTGCACGAGCATCTCCGCGGAGGTGGCTTCGGTGTTGTGTGCTTAAGAGATAGCACCCTCAACCGGGGGTACGATAGTTACACACTCCTCGGCTCCGCTAGCATTAGCCGGGTACGTGCTCGGATGATGTGGCGCAACAGTAAATGTTAGAGCCAGCAGCAAGCGCCCGGAATCGTGGTACGTGATGGTTAGACCCACGCACTCCCCGCACACTCACACGCAGGTTGCTGTTGCATTGGATGAGGGTGTGCTTCATTTTTCGGTTTGTTCGAGTAATCAACCTAAAAGGGCCGTTCTCGTTGTCTACGTCGGCGGATGCCAGCCGCCACCTACAGTCGTCGTCGAGGCACTGGCGCTCCATTAAAATCTGTGCAGTAAATCTTCTTAATGAAATTTCTCGTCATGTGTCGTTGGTTTGGGAAAACGGTTGCGTTGTAGGTGGAGCTCAGAATTGCCCCCTTTGAGTGCAATGGAAGGAGGAGGATGTTCTGCTTGACTCTTGGTCATGTGCGGCGATGCAGGAATGATCACTACGCTGTGTTCCACTTAAGAAAGAAGTATGTCTGATGCTTAGGGACGAAAGTATTTCAAGCAAAATACAAAAGAAGAAAAGCGTGAACATGGCCTTGAGAAATAATATCGTTTCCTCTCAGAGAACATTCAGTGCTAGATACAAATACCAGGTATATCGGTATGAAATGAGTTTTTCTTTGAAAATAAGACACTAATTATTAATGGGAAAGTAAAAACATTTTATTCAAAGTATTGGCCATTATTTTCTACACATTTTGACCACCTTTCTGGCAATTTGTGAATACCACGCCAATGAAATTGTTCGTCTTTTAAAGCAAACCAATCAGACACCCAATTTTCGACCTCCTCGTAGGAATCAAAATGCTGCTCAGCCAATGCGTGTCCCACCGATGAAAGCAAATGGTAGTCGGAAGGAGCCAAGTCTGGTGAATACGGCGGGTGGGGTAGCTGCTCCCAGTCAAGTGTTTTGATTGTATCCTGAACCGGTCTTGCTTTGTGAGCAGGTGCATTGTCATGGAGCAAAATTACCTTGCCGTGTCTTCTGGACCATTCTGGTCGTTTCTCGATCAATGCATGGTTCAAATTGATCATTTGTTGTCGGTAGTGATCAGTTCTAAGGGTGTCACCAGGTTTTAGGAGCTCGTGGTACAGCACACTTTTCTGGTTCCACCAAACACACAGCATTGTCTTCTTGCCGAATCGATCTGGTTTTGCAGTCGATGTTGATGGTTGTCCCAGATTAACCCATGATATGAAATAAATCCATTTTCCATCGCCAGTAACAATCCCATGCAAAACCGATTTCCTTTCGTGTCTTTGAAGCAAAATTTTACAAGTGTTTTTTCGGTTTTCCATCTGTCTTTCATTCAATTCATGTGGCAACGATTTTCCACAATTTTGAACTTTTCCCATAGCTTTTGAACGGTCAGAAATGGTTTGTTGTGCAACATTTAACATTGCTGTCGTTTGCTTTTTACTCAAAGTGTCACCTCCATCCAATATCGTTTGCAATTCGGCGTCTTCAAACTTTTTTGGTGGTCTTCAACGTTCTTCATTTCTCACATTAAAATCATTATTTCTGAACCGTTGAAACCATCTTTTGCATGTTGCTTCTGATAGAGCATGACCATATGCCTCGACAAGCATTCGATTCGACTCTGCAGCACTTTTTTTCAAACAAAAACAAAAAATAAATGCTTTCCGTAAATCATCGCTTTCTGGTACAAAATTCGACATTTTTAACACGATGAAAATATATGATGTTGTCTGTTCAATGAGTTCATGTACACAAAATATTTTCCACAGGTGTCATAGCAAATAAACAAAAAAAAATTAGGTCTCGTTCACAACAAATGTTCCCTATCGAGACTTTTGTAACTTGACGCTCACTTCATACCGGTACTCAGAACGATTTGACATACGAGCGCTATTTGTGCTGTTTACAGTAACTTAAAAGATTCAAAGTTCAAGTTTGCAATAAATTAAAACATTTATCCCGCCCAAAAAATTTTAAATCGTGAAAATTGTATATAACCGTCGACGTGAATTAACTCAACAACAGTACATCGATGAACTTAATTCAATTTTTGGCGATGAAGCTCAATCAAGGACAAGAGTTTATCGATGGAATGGTGAACTCAACCGAGGTCGTAGTTCACTCCAAGACAAAATTCGTGAAGGTCGTCCAAAATCAGTTGTTGTTCCGGAAACCATTGATGCTGTGCGTCTGCTGATATTGCAAGATCGTCACGTCACCTATCGTGAGATTGAGACAACCTTAGGCATTAGTGAGACTAATATTGCATTTGACCGTCAAAAAAATTTGTTCGCGTTGGATCCCACACAATTTGTCAATCGCTCAAAAAAAGGCTCGCGTCGATTGGTCGAAGGAAATGCTCCAAAAATACGATCGCGGTGCTTCGAAACAAGTCTATGACATCGTGTCAGGTTATGAATCTTGGATTTACACGTATGGGCCCCAAAGTAAACAGCAGCCGATTGTATGGGTGTTTCAAATTGATCTGAATCCAACAAAAGTTGCTCGCGCACAAAGCACTTCCAAGCAAATGGTCGCCTGTTTTTTCGGAAAAAGTCGACATGTCGCAACCGTAACACTAGAACAACGCAGGACAGTCAATTCTGAATGGTACAAAACCATTTGTTTGCCAGTTGTCTTCCAAAAAACCAGGAAAACTAACCGTCGAAGACGGGTCACTCTTCAGCACGACAATGCGAACTCTCACACACCGATTCAAAGAACTGTATTTTTGAGCACTCAAAACATCGATTTGATGAGTCATCCGCAGTATAATCCTGACTTGGCACCGAATGGCGTTTTTTTTATTCCCGTACGTAAAAAATAAAATGAGAGGTCAACGTTTTTCTACACCTGAAGAAGCGGTTGATGCGTCCAGAATGCATGTTTTGGAAAAACCTCAATCAGAGTGTCAAAAGTGCTTCGACAATTGGTTCAACCGCGTATATAGGTCTTACTGGGAAATATTTTGAAAAACAATAGAGCCAGTTTCGATGATTAATATTTGTTTTTGTTCTCATATCCCGAAATATAAAAGGCAACCTTCATAAACGGTGGTCGTCGTTTCGTAGTGGGTAGAGTGCGACGCTCACACGCCGAAGGGTCTAGGTTCGAATCCCAGCTCAACACCAATTTTTCGAACTTTTCACGGCACCACCTCTTTTGAGCTTCTGACAACACTTAAAAAGTAAAAACTTTCTAAGAAAGCTTCTCAAATTTCGTCGTTCGGAGTTGGCAAAAAACTGTAGGTCCCTTCTACTCGTGGGAGAACAGTAGCGCTCACAACACGAGTAGTTGATGAGCAAGCTAGGCCATGGGCCCCCTGTGAACTGCAGCGCGAACAGTTATTATTATTATTAACCCTCATAGACTATGGATTGCTCGATTGATTTGATACGGCGTTAGTGCTTTGATGGGGAAGGCAAACATTCTGGAGGCAGTTGGAAATGTCTAGTTCAAGGTGCTATTCGAAACGTCGTTTTCCGTGATGATGAAAACTGAATTGTTTGCGGACAAGAGCATCGCACAGAATTGCTGCTATAGTCGAAGAGTCGAGTTACTTTGCACGCACGATCCAGGAAGCAGAGGTACACGCTACTTGGGTTCATAACCTCTTGAAGCGGATAATTAAAATACATCTGATCGTTACACACAAAGTTTAATGAGTGAGACCTTATTTAACGAATAAACAATGGGATAAATTGAATAAGAAATGTAATAAAAAAAACTTCACAAATTTAAACTAGTAATACACTTTGTCTTATTCGTATTTCGGTTTGTGACAACAACTCTGATATTTATGAAGTGGTCATTCTAGGGATTTATTGACAACACTGATTTGGAAACTGGTTGCCATGTCCAAAATTTAACATTTGGTGCACTGCCCTAAATTTATTTTCATTCATAAGTGGAAGGAACTTTAAAAGACAAGTTGGTTAAGTGAAGAAATCTTGTTTCACACTTCTAAACGTTATTGGCCCACTACGTTCAGGAAACTCAAAATGTAACTCTTCCATGAGAGGTTGAATATGCCAGCACTGAGCCAGAAGGTTATTAGTCACTATTCAGAAAGGCATAAGACCTAACCTGAAGCCCTGTGGAACTCCTTCGTAGAGTATATGTTAACCATTGACCTCCGCCGCTGGCGTTGTGGGTAGAGTGCGAGGCTCACACGCCGAAGGGTCTAGGTTCGATTGCCAGCTCAACACCAATTTTTCGAACTTTTCACGGCACCACCTCTTTCGAGATGTTGACAACACTCAAAGAGTAATAACTGTCTAAGAAAGCTTCTCAAACTTCACCGTTCGGAGTCGGCAAAAAACTGCAGGTCCCTTCTACTCGTGAGAGAACACTAGCGCGCACAACACGAGTAGTTGATGAGCAAGTTAGACCATGGTCCAGTGCGGACTGTCGCGCCAACAATTATTATATTATTGGCCTCCTGAAGGTATTCATTAACAACTTACTTTTGCATTTCCGACCGTCACTTAATAAGAGAAAATTTACCGTCAGCTGATGCAAGTGGTCATTTCAAGCTTGCCTATCAAACAGGGCAGTTTCTTTCCTACTTTGGACCTTCCTACATTCGTTTGACATTATCTTTCGACAGCGTACGAACATACAGACCTCTGAAACACGTTGAGCACTGCAAAATAAAGCTCATCAAAACTTAAAGTTGAACAGCTCTCCACTTTCCACACCTCAATTCACAAGGCCGAGGAAACAAAAGGCCAGCCCGAAACACCGAGTCCCCTCCGGGGAACTGTTGCAACTCGATGCTCATCGTGTATTCACCAACACGTGCTTTTCATATTTTGGAGAAAACATATCCCGCAGCAGAGCGAACTCGAAATGTATCGCAAATTGTGTTTCAAAATTCAATTTCATGCAAAGGTGGGAGGGTATTGCTTTCAAAGTGGGGCGCATGTGTGTGCCCCTCCCGCTCGCAGAACAAGCTTCCCGAACAATGCAACAATGAATTTCAATTCAATCGCATTTCAATTGTATTTGGCTTGTAAGTGCTTAGAATTTACGATGAGTCAGAGAGGCCCGTGTCGGCCATCATGGACGAAAGACGCGACGACAACGATACTATCGAACCAAATTCCAAAGGAATTCGATGGATCCTGGATTAAATTTATATCATCATCGAGTCCATCCCTTCATCCACCCTGTGCAGATTATGCCAGATGAAGGTATTTTATGGCGGCGCACGACAACCGGAGATGAATCCTTTCACGATACATATTGCAGGACAATAAAACTGAGCGGGAGGAGAAGGAAAAACATCTCAAACATAATCGAAGTCGGATTACAAATTACCTGAAAGTGATTTGTTGTGTGCGGCCTGGCTGCGGGCTACTCGTCTGTGTGGTGTCCTGGAAAGGAGAGGAGAGAACGAGTGAGTGAGGGAGATGATAATAAAACGCATTTATTCTATTTGAGTTCGAAAACGAGCACACACGCGAATTGGTGTCTGTGATCTAAAGTGGAGTTCGACGGCTGAGATTTTATTTGAATCCCAGGTCGTTACTTTGGCGAGATGTCTTTCGATGAGATTGATGGCTTCCGTTTGAATGGAGAAGTGTGATATTTATTTTTTTCCAAACAGGGGATTGTGCGAGGTGGTACAGTGAAGAACCTAATAAATATCACGAGCAACTTGAGAAAAAAGTCAAACACTCGAGAAGCTCACGAGAACTGAGACCTCAGAGTGGTATCAAGGACGCTCGACGTCAAATTTATTCAAGGATTTCGCGGAGTTCAAACGAAGGAAGAAGACAATAACCTTTAGGACTGCAGATTTTTTTTTCTGAAGTGAATACTTTTTTATTTGGAGCTGTGTGCTTTTACGATGCTCGAGAAAATTCTGGAGCACACGCGCTTGGAGATGTTCTCACGTTCAATGACGGAGATGAAAATGTCGGTGAATCGTAAGGAATTTGCCTACAAATTCTGTCTGTGGGAATTCGCTCAAGAAACTTTGCACCCTGTGGTGTTACAACAGGTGCCGAGACAGGATTTATTTACCGCGTCTATACAGTTGGATGCAGATCTTAGTCAGGTTCTTACTCTGGCATATAAAATCACTGATCTGAATAGGGGAAGTTGGGTGAGGCTTATGTTCTCGGGATGGGGACAAACAGGGAGTGCCACTAGCAAACAATCTATATATAATGTTGTCAAAAATTCCGCTTTTTGTCTTTGAAATTTCCGGCTATGTACAAAGCGCTGCTCGTATCTGGCAATACTATCATTTGAAAGGCCTTGACATAACCTATAAAACGATGGTATGCATGATTGGTTTGGATGTTGCGTTCAATATTTATAGACGTGTAAACATGGAGTTCACTAACGCCGAAATTCGCGCTATTTTAAAGTTTTCCTTCTCTAAAGGAAAAGCCGCTAGATAAACGTTCCGTGAGATCAATGGTGTTTCAGGCGATGGTACTCTATCACTTCGAATCGCAGAGGAATGGCTACGACGATTTAGAGCCGGTGAAAACGACACGATGGATAAGACAGCGGAAGACCTATGACGACGAATACCGATAGAATCATGGAAATCCTCGAGTTAGACTGGCATGTCGCATCTCGTTACATTGCCCAGAAAATGGGAGTTAGTGACAAAACCCTTTTAAACCATCTGCAGAAGGCTGGATACAAAGAAAAGCTTGAATTTTTGGGTGCTGTAGGATTTGGCGCAAAATAACCGTCTGGACTGAATCAACGCCTGCAATATGCGGCTGAAACGGAACGAACTCGACCTATTTTCGAAGCGGATGGTGACTGGCGACGATAAATGGATCACATACGACAATATCAAGCCAAAAACGGTCCTGATTGAAGGCCGGTGAATCGTCTCAAACTGTGACCAAGCCGGAATTGATGGCCAGTAAGGTATGGCTGTGTGTTTGGTGGGATTGGAAGGGAATCATCCACTATGGGCTGCTCTTATTGGCCACATGCTTAACTCTACCATTAACTGCGAACAACTGGACCGCTTGAAGCAGGCGATCAACCAAAAGTTTGCAGAATTCGCCAACAGAAAGAGTGTAGCATTCCACCAGGACAACGCCAGACCACACACTTCGTTGATGACTCGTCTGAAGCTACGGGAGCTCAGATGGGAAGTTTTATCAAAACCGCCATATAGCCCGGATATAGCGCCAAGTGTTTGCCACCTGCTCCTGTCCATTGGGAACGCCCTTTGTGGCGTAAAGGTGAACTCAAAAGAGGCATGTGAAGAGTGGTATTCCGAGTTGTTCGCAAATAAGAAGGGGAGCTTCTACGAGGGCGGTATATTAGGTTGCCGTCTAGATGGAAAAAGATTATCGAACAAAACGGCACATATTTGAACTAAATTCGATCACTGTAACACGTTTTATGAAGCATTGAATGAAGAGCCAAAAACTGGAAGGACGATATTTAATAATAATAAAAATTGTTGGCGTTACAGTCCAAAGGGGGACCAGGGCCTAGCTTGCTCATCAACTACTCGTGTTGTGCGCGCTACTGTTCTCTCTCGAGTAAAAGGGACCTACAGTTTTTTGCCGACTCCGAACGGTGAGATTTAAGAAGCTTTCCTAGACAATTATTTCTCTTTGAGTGTTGTCAGCAGCTCGAAAGAGGTGGTGCCGTGAAAAATTCGAAAAATTGGTGTTGAGCTGGGAGTCGAATTTAGACCCTTGGGCGTGTGAGCGTCGCACTCTACCCACTCCTCCACGGCGACCACAAGGATGATATTTGACAAACTTATATATAGACAGAAGCCCGAGAGGAAGTAGTCGGTCAACGGGATTTCGCGCAGAAGCAATGTGATACCCTCAGAGAAGAAAAAGGCTAGGTCATCATGAGACAAAGGACATTCGGTCCTCCGTCAAATTGAACACGAAATAGTCAATCCCACGTAATAATAATAAAAAAAAGAGTGTAAAATATTCAAATTAAGGATCATAAAATTGGAACGGTTTATTTCGAAACCAAATACACACCGAGACAGTTCTAAATCGGCAATCAATATAAGGCCGCAAAAAGGTTATCACAAAAACCAACCTCTAAATGGTTAAAAGGAGGTTGTGTTATACTTCCCCGTAACTCCAAGAAGTTGCCCAAACTTCAATGGAAACTGCTTCTGTTTAACTGTTGAAAGAATGCAGAAAATTGAAATCGAGAATAATGAAAGGCTCGTGGCACAGCTTGCCTCAAAGTCAGTTTTGGACCTACTCTACAATCACATTTTGGTTATGACCTTGCGTCATGAAGACATTTCTAAAGGCGTTTTCAATTTGGAACAAAGAAACAAACAACTCGACTAGTAGGATATAAAAAAAGAGCCTGCTCACTAGCACTCGTCATTTTCGGGCAAGGATGATGTAGATTCTAAAAGAACTTTGTCAGAAAGTGGGAACAGAACATATTTTTTAAGAGGCGACAAACTTCTCATTGAAGACAAAGTATTCTTTTGAGACTCCGTGGACGGGCTAAAATGTGGTGAGTAAAGGGGTTAAGGTTATTAAAGAACTATTTTGAAAAATGTTCACAAACTGCAGCTTCTTAATGAATGAAAGCTCAGTTACAAACAAAGAAAGCCAAACTTAAAATTTGATGTCTATCTCTATCGAACCCAGAGATGGCAAATCTGAAGGGCTAAGAGCAAGTGGAAACTCTTGGGTGAGGCCCACAAGTTCTGCACCAAAATTGCGTAATGCAGGATGGTTTAAAGGCCGCCTCAATGATAAATAATTATATAAGACTATTAAGTTATAACATACGAGTATTAGCTTTAAAAACAAAATTTATTCTAATTTTTTTTTCAATTCTTTTCAGAATTTTGATATTACTTGTACTCTTTCGGGTTTGGAAATTCACACCTGATAGACGGTAGAATTGAAGGTGATAGACGGAGACCGTCAATGTCAAATAAGGCAAGGTGACGCACTGTTATGTGACTTCTTTAACATCATCCTCGTGAAGATCGTGCGTAACTCAGTCAACACCAGAGGCACGATCTTCCAATCAGTTCAATTGCTAGCTTACGCTGATGACATTGACGTGATTGGACGAACACAGGAAGCCGTCAATGAGGCGTTTGCTAGCATTGAAGCGGAAGCGGCTAAAATGGGTCTTGCGGTAAATGAGGGCAAAACGAAGTACATGCTGTCATCAAGGAAGAACACACAACATCGACGTCTCGGACGGAGCGTCACACTAGGCAGCAGAAACTTCGAGGTAGTTAAGGACTCCGTCTACCTTGGCTCCGCGGTAAACAGGGACAACAACATCAGTACCGAAATCAAACGCAGAATCACTCTTGCCAATCGCTGTTTCTTTAGGCTCAAGAGGCAATTGAGTAATAAAGCCCTCTCTCGAAAGACGAAACTCGCTTTATATAGCAGCTTGATCATCCCTAACCTACTATATGGCGCAGAATCTTGGACGTTAGCAAAGGAGGATGAGGAAGCCCTTAGTCTTTTCGAGAGAAAAGTTTTGCGTGCGATTTTTGGTCCTGTTTGCGTTGATGGCATCTGCAGGAGAAGATTTAATGACGAACTCTATAGGCTGTACAGCGACATGCGCCTGGTCAAGCGTCTACGGATACAACGCTTAAGATGGCTAGGCCATGTAGAGCGTATGGACACCACTGCTTCGGCCCGAAAAGTCCGACCCATTGGGACAACGCAACAGAGGACGACCTAGACTAAAGTGACGCACACAAGTGGAGAAGGACCTCAACCAACTTGGAGTGCGCAACTGGAGACAGCTGGCGAAAGATCGTGCTAGCTGGAGAGGCATGTTGGTTGAGGCCCAGGTCCACCCCGGACTGTAGCGCCATCCGAAGAAGAAGAAGAATTACTAGCGGGGCGGGTATTTTACTGACGGGTTCTTCTCCTCAAATCCTCCTCCTCTGCTAAGCGATGGTATTGCCAGTGCAAGGGCTCCGCATCTTCCAATGACTGCCGGTCGAAGGCGGAATTCATGGCCTGCAACTAAGAGGCAAGCATCTGAAAAAGGATCCCAATGTCTGACACCTCATTCCACCAGACCACATTCTCTCGCCTGAAACCCATATCTTGTATTTTGGACAGATTTGCAGTTCTACCGAATACCGTCTGAAATTCCTCGCAAAAGCACCTCAAATAGACAACATTCCAACACGTCTCCATTCACCCGCTGTTCATGTCATGTTAAAATACTGAACTTCGGGGAAAATTTGAAAATGCCGCAGACATTGCGTCCTTGATGAAAAATTCACTGCCTTCCATCTCTCTCCGCACAAACGCACGAATTAAATCGAATGCAATTGATTGCGTCACACAAGTCCGGTGGCGCGTCAAGTAAATTCGAGAATCACTCATCATCTGTTCTTTCTTGCGGCGCCACCGCTTAATTAACTTTCCGCAGATACATAATTATGTTATTCAATAACAGGCACGCCCCAATTAACGTAATTGATTCAATGAATTGCATTCACATCGGTCGCCCTTCACCAATTGCCCACGCTCCGCGCCACGAGTCCTTCGGTGCGGTCCGCACTTTTAATTACGAATCATAAATTGATTATGATTGCACAATGGCGCGCACATTTCCCCAGAAAAACCGGAAAATTCTGATAACCCATTTGACCGCAGAGTCCTGACGTGGAAAGTCCAATAACCAGCCCTCCGTCTCACCCATGCGTCCACGTGCCGCACGGAATCCCGTGAAGGATCGATCACATAATTGGAATTGAAAAACGTTTCCGCCAAAAACGGGAGAGGGCAGGTTGTGAAGGCTTCCAATAAAAAACTCACACCTTCGCAGGTGGTGTGGTGTGCCGATGTGTAATTAATGTTTTCCGTCATTAATTACACGCTCACCGGGGCCGGGCTAGTATCGGCATGGACGCGCTCCACACTCACATCATTAACACATGATTTCCGAGGACTGAGTGACCAGTGCTGAGGGTTCCCCCGCCCCTCAGAAAACCTCGGCTGAGCGGAGTGCGAGGTGTTTTATTTTATGCCCAATTCTTCTCCCTCGTGAGCACTTCACATACAATTCGAGAATATTTATGCGCTCATTGCGCAACAATGAATATTAATGAATCGTCCCTGCAAGTGGCAACGATGCCATGTCTGTCGGCCTTGTTCATAAATATGCCATGCACTCGGATGCGGCGGGGATGTCTTCTTATTTTCCTGCTGGCAGGGCCCACTCACGGTTAAATATCCTCCGTGGACAGACTGTGACTCGTTGTCCTGATGCGAAAACAAGCTGGTGAATTTAATTTCGAAAAATACCCACTGGAGGCAGCGACTACGGCGACGGCGGAAGCAGTGCACGAAGTGCCGGGCGATGATGGACCCAGCAGCCGGCGTTGATTGGCCATAAAAAACGAGTGAAAAGGAGAGATTATATCGTGTGTACACAGATGAAGAGATGGAGAACGACAGTTTGTTTGGCCGTAACGAACAAGCAATGCGGTCCCGTAAAATCCTTCGGATTGCTTTAATGCATGCAGGGGCATGAAAGCGAGCACGAGGAACTTACTTTATGTTGGAGTCGAGCGGAGTAGATATGATGTACACATGCTCGGAGCACGAGGTCTGCGTGGAGGGACTTCATTGCTGGACGTCACCGGCAGGCATCGATGGTATTACATTTATGCAGTGAGTTGGCTTATCATACAAGATTGAAATATGGGGAGCGATGGCAATGTGTGAGAACTTATCGTTTGAATTCTGTGAATGATTGGGGAACCTCTGAGTTTCAGAAACTTGCCATCGGCGAATTCCCTTTGATTTGAAAGGATCATTCGTGTTTCGAGGCATGTTGCACGACCATTTTGCACTTGCTTGTGCTGCAAGCAATGAATGGGGCTCTTTAGCGACAGCCAGGACGACAGAGGAGAAGAGAAAGGAAAGCTTTGGACTTTAGATCATGAAACAAAATTTGATGCTTAAACTGCATTCCTAGGTGAACGGGTCCAGCGGGTACAGCTTAAAGTAAGCTTACGCGACTAGGGTTTCGTTCAGCAATGAAATTAGTATTTTCAGCCATTGCACTGCAACATACAAGTTTGAGCAAGGGTCTCCTAACACGGGGTCTTTCCTTCTCTGTCTATGCATTTTTTTCCTCTTCTTCCGTCTCTTTATTTCATTGAAGCATTCTCTCTATCTCTCTCTCTCTCTCTCTCCTCCTCTCTATCTTTATCTTTTACCTTTGCCTATTGCTACTTTTTCTGTCATTCAAAAGAGTAGATCATGAAGCAAAGTTTGATGCTTAAACTACATTCGTGAATGAACGGATTAAGCTGGTGAAGCTAAAAGTAAGCTTACGCATCTAAGGTTTCGTTCAGCAATGAAATAAGTATTTTCAGAAAATGCACTGCGACATACAAGTTTGAGCAAGGGTCTCCTAACACGGTGTCTTTCCCTCTCTGTGTATGTATCTCTTTTCCTCGCCTTCCTTCTCTTCATTTTATTGTAGTATTCTCTGTATCTCTCTCTCCCTCTCCCCCTCTCCCCCTCTCTCCCTCTCCCCCGCTCCCCTCTCTCCCTCTCTATCTTTGTCTTTTACCTTTGCTTAAATTTACTTTTTCTGTCATTCAAAAGAGTAGATCATGAAGCAAAGTTTGAAGCTTAAACTACATTCGTGATTGAACCGATCCAGCTTCTTCTTCTTCTTCTTGTGGCGCCACAGACCGGGGTGGACCTGGGCCTCAACCAACATGCCTCTCCAACCAGAACAATCTTTCGCCAGCTGTCTCCAGTTGCGCACTCCAAGTTGGTTGAGGTCCTTCTCCACTTGTGTGCGCCACTTTAGTCTATGTCGTCCTCTGTTGCGTTATCCCAATGGCACGGATTCAAAGACTTTTCGTGCCGGAGCAGTGATGTCCATACGCCGTAGACGCTTAACCAGACGCATGTCGCTCTACAGCCCATAGAGTTCGTCATTAAACCTTCTCCTCCAGATGCCATCAACGAAAACAGGACCAAAAATCGCACGCAAAACTTTGCTCTCGAAGACATTAAGAGCTTCTGATGGTAAAGCTAAAAGTAAGCTTACGCGACTAGGTTTTTGTTCAGCAATGAAATTAGTATCTTCAGCCAATAAACTGCAACATACAAGTATAAGCAATGGTCTCCGAATACAGGGCCTTTCCATCTCCCTGTATGTATCTCTTTTCCTCTCCTTTCTCCCTATTTCATTGTAACACTCTCTGTCTCTTTCTATCCTTCTCTCTCTCCCTCTCTCTCTCTCGCTCTCTCTCTCCGTCTCTCTCTCTCTCTCTGTCTTAATCTTTTACCTTTGCTTAATTTTGTTTTTTCTGTCATTTAGAAGGGCAAGGTGAATGTCATGCATTTTGAAGCAGAAGATGTGGAGACTATCGCTCACTTTCAGTCAACCGTTATCGAAGCTTCTACGGCATTTCTTCTTCAATCAAACAATTTTCTCAATTATCTAACAATGGATTGTTTATATTAAGCAAGTCATAATATCAAAGCTCATACAGGTGCTCGCTTTATAAATTTGACGGATCTCTTGTTGGGCGCCAGATTTTAAATTTTACTCGCTCAATGTATTCTTCAACATTTTTCGTACTAACAATTGTAAATTAATGAGTTACAAACAAAACCAGCACTGATTGATTGAAATACGTCATGCTGAACGTGAATTTATTACCTCCACATGAAGAAAATGAGGAAGAATCCTCAAATTAAGCTCCCACAGCCAAGCATCAACTCAAAATGCCCGTATATCCTCACAATGAATTCATACTGGTGTCTCTGAAGAAATTATCAAGACCTTAACAAAGATTTGTAATAAACATTGTGACACAGACAGCTCCTCTCACACTGCGTCGCCCCATCCATTCCATCAGTCAAACGTTTAACTTTTGTTTAACTAAACAGGACACGCCTTCCCCGCGTTCACTCCCTTTTGGCGCATCGTCTAAAATGTAAATTTCTCAGATAAACGACACGGTAAACAACACAAGCGAAGGAGGCGCAAAAGCAAAGAAAAACAACATTGTCAACACCATCCACCCGGCGATTTGTTTTGTTCATCCGCTCGTCTGCTCCATTGCGTCTGCAATTTGCGAGGACTGGCAGAAAAGAGGACGTTACCACCATCCACCCAGCACTGACATCTAAAGGCGAAAATTAAGAGGACGAAATACATGCCAGGAAACAAAAGAGAATCTGGCGAACACAAAAAGAACAACTGAGCAGAGATACATTTCCAGCACTCCCTCCCTCGTCTCGTTGGGGAATCTAAATAACGGTTCAAATAAATACCTGACATTCTTGATGCGGAATCCTAATTACGGTTCATATATTTTCTCTATGTCTTCCCGGGCGGAATGGAGAACTTTAGTTGTGAAACTTTTCAGTGGGTGGTGATAATGTGATTTCTTCTCTTGCCTAGTTTACGGTATTCTTCCTCGACTTTGTTGCCAGCAGTAAAGATATAGAAGGTGAAAATGCTGAATTTTGACAAATGATTCGGGCTCAAATCTGTTGACTTGATCTGATTCAAATGTTGTTCTTAACTGTTTTCAAGTATTATTCTTCGTCCTTAGCTGAAATTATCCTGAAAATATCATCAACACGTGGTGACCACAATTTTGGAATGATAAATTCCCAACAACTACTCTTCACTGGTGGTATCCACTTACTACACCAAAAGATTGGTTTTGTTGGTTGCATGTTGGGCGCCAATTTTTATCATTTCGGTACCACATGGAGCAGTAATGAGTTCTGACGCAGAAATGAAATCTGACGCAAAAATGAGTTCTGACGCAGAGATTCAAAAAGAAACAAAACAAAAAACAAAGATTTGTCCTCCTTTCAACAGATTGGTGATCACAGTCCTCTGGTGTGATGTTCTCAAAGCGATGCATGCCTGAATGAGGACACGTGGAATCCTCAAAATGGACGTACATAACTCTGGGCTAAAGAATGTCGACGGGAGGATGGTGCGTTAAGGGACAGCTCCTTTGATGCCAAGATGGGGAATCTGAGCAATTTGGGAGTGAGTGAAAAATGAGCCAACAAAAATAATTCTTTCATGTATCATGTAACACATCCTCAAAACTTTTCACATCCCTCGCATATCTGACAGGATTTTGGGCGAATTTCGGATCTCCATTCACCATTCGTTGGAATGCTTTGAGGTGTACGCCTCATTAAATCTGCTCAATTGACACGAAGCAACAAATCCGTGCTGGCACCCTCCTCATCACAGGGCTACACTTTCACCCAGCATCTTAAAGCAAACACACTGCAAGTGCTGACAAAATATTTAACTTCCGTCAAGTGTACCAAACAGATCCCCCAATTAAATTCAAGCTAAACGCCTGCACAAACTCAGAAGCTCACGATGTAACAAGCTATGCTCTAACGAATTCCTCCCCGATCCACCCTTCTCGGTTCCACTTGCGATGTCAAGCAGACGCACGTTGCGACATCATGCAGGCCTCCTCCACCGCACTGTTATGCGACAGACGCAGACACAGAAATTATTGCGAACGCTCGCAACGTTTGCATTTAATTTGAATTCAGATTTGTTGATGAGCAGACTAGACGAGGCGGGACTACACAAGAGTCAGCAAAATTCATGCGTCACCACGCCCGCTCATGCATGTTGAGTATACTCACAACGTGTTAAGGAGAATTGATTGTTGTTGTAATTAATGTGCAATATCCTGGCGAAGGGATATTTGTCTAATGCAGCGGTTCATTTGATGGTTCGCTCGCACTGGAAACTCGAATCCTGTATAATGGCGTGTAATATGTGGCTTTCATTATCTTGCCGAAAGCCAAATGAATCGTCATCCATGGTGATGAAATAGAATGCGGCTGGATGGAAGCTGCAATGGTATTGACCGAATTTACTGAATTTTCCATTGTCTGGAAATTGAAAATACCTCGAAAACCCATGAATTTAGGTGGATGCGGAGAGATTTAATGTCGGTTCTTTAGAAATACAGCGGTTTTGGTATTTTGATATTTTTGGCTTTTTGGAATTTTGACCTAAGTCAATTGAAGGAATTTTTGGGTGTGTTGAGAGGTCTTACTTTAGAGTTTTAAATTGACTTCGGGATTTTAGGGTTTTTTGAAAAATTCATATTTTGGATTTCTTTAGGAATTTAGGACACGGGATTCCAGAATATTTTCCACAACTTGGATTGAAGCAGCCAAAAGAATGCTTTTATTTCGGAACTGCAAGTGGGCACAAATAGTTTCGTTGTTATTTCGTTAGAAACAAGACTGTTTTGGTGTTTTTGACTTCTCGGAAAATTGGCCTTACTAACTCCAAGGTATTTTTGGGCATGTTGATATTTTGGGCAAAACAACTTGACTTTGGGTCTTTGTAGTTTTCAGCTTGTTGCCATTCGACCATATCGATTCATTTCTAGAAACGTTCTTCTTCTTCTTGTGGTGCTACAGTCCGGGGTGGACCTGGGCCTCAACCAACATGCCTCTCCAGCCAGCACGATCTTTCGCCAGCTGTCTCCAGTTGCGCACTCCAAGTTGGTTGAGATCCTTCTCCACTTGTGTGCGCCACTTTAGTCTAGGTCGTTCTCTGTTGTGTTGTCCCAATGGCTCGGATTCAAAGACTTTTCGGGCCGGAGCAATGGTGTCCATACACTCTACATGGCCTAGCCATCTTAAGCGTTGTATTCGTAGACGCTTGACCAGGCGCATGTCGCTGTACAGCCCATAGAGTTCGTCCTTACATCTTCTCCTCCAGATGCCGTCAACGCAAACAGGACCAAAAATCTCACGCAAAACTTTTCTCTCGATAAGACTTAGGGCTTCCTCATCCGCCCTTGCTACCGCCCAAGATTCTGCGCCATATAGTAGGACGGGAATGATCAAGCTGTTATATAAAGCGAGCTTAGTCCTTCGAGAGAGGGCTTTATTACTCAATTGCCTCTTGAGCCCAAAGAAACAGCGATTGGCAAGAGTGATTCTGCGTTTGATTTCGGTACTGATGTTGTTGTCCCTGTTTATCGCGGAGCCGAGGTAGACGAAGTCCTTAACTACCTCGAAGTTTCTGCTGCCTAGTCTGACGCTCTGTCCGAGACGTCGATGTTTTGTGTCCTTCGTTGATGACAGGATGTACTTCGTTTTGCCCTCATTTACCACTAGACCCATTTTAGCCGCTTCCGCTTCAATGCCAGCAAACGTCTCATTGATGGCTCGCTGTGTTCGTCCAATCATGTCAATGTCATCAGCGTAAGCTAGCAATTGAAATGACTTCTGGAAGATCGAGCCTCTGGTGTTGACTTGTGAGTTACGCACGATCTTCTCGAGGATGATGTTAAAGAATTCACATGACAGTGCGTCGCCTTGTCTAAAACCTTTTTTGACATTGAAGGTCTCGGTGAGTTCGTTACCGACCTTGACGGAGCAGCGAGAGTTCTCCATCGCCATCCTACACAATCTGACGAGTTTGGTAGGAATGCCAAAACTAGACATGGCACTGGCTCGTCTCTATGCACACTGTCATATGCAGCCTCGGGAGGTCAGGAGCCCCGGGAGGTCAGGAGAATCTAGAAAATCGGTTTGAAGTTGACCTTGTAGCAGCTCTCCTTAGGAAAGTTCAATGCGGGCTAACGGAGCCAGTTGTTGAGGGAATCTAAAGGGAAACGACAGATTGTGCCGCTGAATTTCACAAGCTCCTGGAGGTCAGGAGACGCTACGGGAGGCCATGAGCTTCGGAAGGTCAGAAGCCCAAGGAGGGCAGATGAATTCGGAAATTCGGTTTCAAATTGACCTTGCGTTAGTTCTCCTGGTTGTGGTTTCAAATTCAATGTCGGCGGCGTTTGTCGGCGGTGAGGTTTATCTATTATGCCGAATAATAGTTAATTGTATTTCGAGACAGTCCACAGAAGGACCAGAGCCTAGCTTGCTCATCAACTATTCGTGCTGTGCGGGCTTCTGTTCTCTCACGAGTCGAAGGTGCCTACAGTTTTCTGCCGACTCCGAAAGGCGAGGCTTAAGAAGCTCTCTAAGACAGTAATTACCCTTTGAGTGTTGTCAGCAGTTCGAAAGACGTGGTGCCATGAAAAATTCTGGGTGTTCAGCCGGGAATCGAACCTAGACCCTTTGGCGTGTGAGCGTCACACTTTACCCATTACGCCACGGCGGGCACCGCTTATTACTTATTTCTGTACGCACACCAATTAAGTTGACAGAAAACCAACAGTCTACCCACAAAAAAATGGACAAGGTGGGAAAATATTCCACTCTCTCGAGAGAACACGAATTTAACGTAAAATCCATTTTTTCGGTTTAAGGTAACGGCCATTGTGTTGGCCGTTTATTGACTCCACTTCTCGCTGTTTAGAGGGTCAAATGATAATATACGACAAGCCTCCGATTGCAGTACCCCAGTTGTTCATGTTTTCTTGTATGTACTTTAAAATTAAATAACGATTTATACAAAAAAAAAATTATTACTAGGTTAGCTTAGAGCACTTGATAAGAGTCAGAAAGTTAGAATTAAGATCAGCAGATTAGATACTAAACTAGTTTTAAGTATTTTTGTTAGGCATATAAGAAAACTTCTGGGTGTTCAGCCGGCAATCGAACCTAGACCCTTCGGCGTGTGAGCGTCGCACTCTACCCACTACGCCACGGCGACCACTGTCACCACTGTCATATGTAGCCTTGAAATCGACAAGTAGGTGGTGAGTGTCAATTTGCATTTCTTGGGTCTTTTCCAGGATCTGCCGTAATGTGAAGATCTGGTCTATTGTGGACTTCCCTGGCCTGAAACCACACTAGAAACGTTGGTACCTGTTGAAAGAAGAAGCAAACTATTGGATTTTGAACATTTTTGAAAAATTTGACACTTCGCGATTGTATGAAATTTAGGACTCGAGATTTCAAAATAGTGGTCCCCGCCTAGATTAAAAATAATAATAATTGGCAGGCGCTACAGTGCACATATTGACAAGGGAATAGTTTGTACAATTACTACTCGTGGTGTGCGCACTACTACGAAGGCTTTTGCCGACTCCAAAAGGCGAAGTTTGAGAAGCTTTTCTTAGACAGTTATTACTCTTTGAGCATTGTCTGTGGCTCGAAAGAGGTGGTACCGTGAAAAATGTGCGTTGTTCAGCCGGGAAACGAACCTGGCCCTTCGGCGTGAAAGTCTTGCACTTTCCCACAACGCCAAGGCGGCCAACCTAGATAAGCGTTGCACAATCTAAAATTAGTCTGACAAGCCAGCACGCAAAAAGATTTAGTATGACGTCAAGACAGAGGACAGGATGCCTATTTACCATGGAGCCGGGTTAGACGAAGTTTGCTCTCAATTGTCATGCTTTCTTAGAGACGTCGATGTTTTGAGTCTTTCCTTGGCGAGAGCATTTACTTTGTGTTGCACTCATTTACCGTCAGATCGCCGTTTCTCCTCCAAAGCCTTATTGGAGCCCCGCTTTGTTGGACGAATCACGTCTTCTTCGTCGGCGTAAACTAACAGTTGACTTTTGGCGAATCGTGCCTCTGCTGTTGACTTGTGAGTAACGTACGATCTTTTTAACTACGATGTAGAAGTGGTAACATGACAGTTCGTCGCCTTGTCTAAACATTCTTTTGACATTAAAGGTCTCGGTGAATGCGTTACAGACTTTGACTGAGAAGCAAGAGTTCTCCATCGTCATCATAGACAATCTGACGAGTTTGGTAAGAATGGCAAAACTAGACATGGCACTGTTTAGCGTGTCCCTATGCACACTGTTATACTTAACCTTAATATCGTCGAATATGTGGTGAGTGTCGATTTGCACTTCCTGATTTTTTTCAAGAACCTGCCGTAATGTGAAGATCTGGCCTTTTGTGAACTTCTCTGTCCTTACACCACAATGAATAAGATCTATCAGTCAGACAAATGGCTTCAGATTCTCACACAATACTGCAGGATTTTGTAGGCAATGTTGAGGGAGCTAATCCAACAATAGTTGGTACAGTCAAAGAGGTCTTCTTTTCTTGTAGGCCGGACAGACTCTATTCTTGTCAACTGTGCTGTCAAGAAAGGAATTCAATGAGCTTAGCACACGCTGCCGTTCCAAGTCTGTGGCCGAAGAGAAGATCGAGATCCAACGAACAAATTTGAAAAGCTGAGGGTTCGTCATCAGCAAAGAAGTGAATTGTATTAGAAGTCAGTGACAGGAGATCATTTATAAAAAATGAGAAAGAGTGCTGGAAACAAAACGGAGCCCTGGGGAACACCAGCATTAATCTCGTGAACATCAGCATTAATCTCGCGTCATTCTCGTGAATCATCAGAACCTGTCCAATACAACTTGGATTGAACAGTTCGAAAGAAACTTTCAAGTCCACTGAAGAAGGGATTCCCACAACGGAGGCACCCAATTTGGGAAAAGACAGTCTGATGCCAGACTCCGATGCCTTTAAAACATCAAGGGCAACAATCTTACTTTCTCCTACACACTGTGCAAAGATTCTCTGTGAAATATGCCGTCAAATCACCAATGGATCTGTTGCCGCGAATGTCACTGCTGGTCATTAGGAAGTTCCGGGCCTTAAGATATTTCATAAGCTCACAATTTGTTGTCGTTTTCATGACCTCAGAAAATATGAGTGTAAATGCTATGAGCCATTGGAGGTGGCGATAAAGCTTAACCCTATATTGGAATGTTCCGAACAAATGCTATTTGCCACTAGCTCGGGAAAAACTCTAAACAATAGGACAGATGGAAATGTTTATTAAATTGTCCAGCGCAAAAGAACATTTCTTCCGAAAAGAAGTGCTCGCAGAGATCTTTTAAAACGAACTCCAACTGCACGAGTGCGGAAGTAAATATGTTCCATGTCTCTTAAAGAACCTAAGATGCAAGTGAACACGTCAAAAACTTCTTCCTGGATAATTGTAGTGGCGAAAACCCCGCCGAACCGCAAAGAAAGCAAGGCGTTACAGAGTCTCTCATAGGACTGCCCACTCACACTTCATTTTCGTTTCCACCCACAAATTCTCGAAAACACGGGCGCCTATTTATTCCTGAATTAACTATATCCCAAGCAGCGGATTATTTGACAGCTGACAGGCAAATGTCGGGAATTTCCACAAAAAATGCCTTTTCTCGTATTTTCTTGCATTTCAGTTTAACCAGTTTGACAGCTGACGTCCGCATGCCTCCAACACATGAAATGTACACGCTCCAGACCGAATTTCCATCCAAATTTCATACTTCCATCAGGAAAATTTAAATAATTGAAGGCCTTCCAAAAATGGATTAACTCCTGAAAACAACTCACAAACATCACCTCGTATTCAGCCGAAAATCAATCGAGTCGACAGTTTGACGAAGGCGTGCGTCGGCTATGTCATGGCTCCCGCGGGACAAGCACTAATGAACAACAGACACAAGAATTCATGTCCACGTCCCATTGAGACAAACCCAGAGTCTCACCCCTTTTTCTGCGTCATTCAGGCATTTCATCTCTGAATTGCGACCATGAGAAAGGCAACGGCATTCAGACACGAGCGCACACACCCCAGCATTTTTATTTTTTCATTTTTCACCCGCCGCCGGTGTCCTCTCACATCATTCATCGTTCCAGCAGTCGTTATCCTTTTCTAGTTTATTTTGAACTTTGATCCTTTTTGTATCAATTTCGTGCCTACTAACGATGCCGCCTGTCGCCTGTTGGCACCGACACCCTTGTCGCCTTGTGTCCCCGCCATCCGCCGGCTTGAGTGGGATTGAATTTCGTCCTCCCTGATGGAGTGGTGGAGCCACGGCCACGACATAAGAATGTAATAAAAATCCAAATAATGATTATATGGGTGCGTAGTGTGTCTGGTAGTCACTTGTTGAACGCAAGGACACTTCCAGGCGTGTGCACGCTGGGGGGGGGGGGGGGGGGGAAATGAGACACTTGAGCGGCACGTGGGAGAGATTAATAGGAGCAAACGCCGGACAGTCCAATCGGAATTCGCTTCTGTTGCATTCGCCGGAGCGTGTCTTCTTCCAAACCACCCCTGAGTCTGAATCGCCACCAAGGATCCATCATCTTTTGAATGTCAACCCCGATGAGAAATGTCCCCATTCGTAGTTGGAACAGATCTTTTTTTTGGCCTCGATGGAATTTTATTTTAATAATGGATTTCTTGTGTATAAACCCTCTTTAAGCGCATTTTGTTCGTCCATCTCGGGGGAGAAGGACATAAACTAAACTTTCGGTCCGAATGCCAATTTCCACTTCCGTCCAGGGTTGTGTCCTGTGCCAGTTTTGCGCTTTTGTGAATTGGAATACCAAGCGAAACTCACTGGAGTATATTAAAATTTGCTTTCGCAACGGAAATCTTGAAGGAAAAATATTTTATGTGTGCGATGTCCTTCAGCCATCTTATTAGGGCGACATTTTTTCAAATTTCATTGTCATGGCATGGCATAACGTAGACCAAAGCACGAAATGAACTATCGGAGCGTCACGGAGGAATTGATTTAGTCCCTGCACACATGTCCTTGAGCCTCACTCATTTTTTGTTTGTATTGCTGTGAGAATACTCCGCTCTCCACCCGCCTTTTTGATCTCAAATTGGTGTCCTTTTGTATCGTTTGCTGGATTGTTGATGGGAAATTGGGTCTTCGGTGGCTTTAAAATAATGCCAAGACTGGGTTGACATGGGGGGTGGATGTCCCTTTTTTTTTCTTTGTGCGATTGTGGTGCTTCAATTGGATGTCGCAAATTGAACAAAGGACTTGATTACGTGATTTGACAAATGTATCGATGATTGAAGGTCATCATGTTGGGATAATAGGAAACCTAACAAAATTCCGATTGATTTATAGGGGCATGGTGGGATGGGACAAGGGAAGGTTTGTTGTTGAATCGAGTTTTCAAAGAGTTTGAAATTAAACAGTTGTCAATGAAGGGGGATGGGCTGGATGGCATCTGGCAATAAATAAAACCAAAAGGAACGAGACAGAAAGAAATGCCCTCATCCGCGATTTGGTGTCTGTGTATTAAATGTTCGCTTGCGAAAAAGTGACGCCCGATATAGTAGTTTTGAATAATTCAGAAAATATTCCGAAAAATACATATTCATGGCACGGGGCCAGGTCAGGATTAGAATGCTCTCATTAGCCGACTAGAGTCTTTTTTAGTGATAGTAGGAAGCATATTTTTGAAAAATTGGCGCCCGGCATTGGAATTTGGATACCATTTGTATGGTTTAAATTAAAATGATCAATGACTAGGGTAGGGAACACAAGGAAAGGCTGGTTAACAGTATTCAAGATCACGACCAAATTCAAACTTAGCTTTTGAGTAACAGCATTAGAAAAACAGCAATGGAAACGAGTTTCCCTGAAACTCGCTCAGAATTCGAAGCCGCCTGCACTAACAAAGAAGAAGAATGGAATCGTCGTCAAGAAGCCATCATCCTTGAGAAGATCGTGCATAACTTACAAGTCACCACCAGAGGCAAGATCTTCTAGAAGTCAGTTCAATTGCTAGCTTTCTTTGTTTTTTTATAATTGACGCGCACTTAAGGGATTGTTTATACCCCCAAAATGACTGGAATTAAGTTACAGCAGGAACCGAAGGTATAGAGACAGAGAGGGAAAAGAGGTACCGATGCACATTGGTTTTAAATGTCTGTGGATTGTAATGGGGGGGGGGGGGGGGGAAATTGTTCTGGGAAATGCATAACATATTCGTGTGGTGCGGCTGAAGAACGAGTCTCTAAACTTAACTGCACGTCCGAAGGTGGGCTTAGGGGTGAACAGATGAGCATTCCTAGCTAGGCGGGTATTGCGGGTGAATTCTTGAATGGGAGGAATGCAGCTGCATAACTCGTTAGAGCATTTTTTGTTGAAATAGAGATAAAATAGTGAACGAGACGCAACATTTCGTTGATGTTCAAGCGAGTTGATTGACTTCACAGTATTATTATCTTCTTCTTCTTCGGATAGTGCTACAGTCCGGGATGGACCTGGGCCTCAACCAACATGCCTCTCCAGCTAGCATGATCTTTCGCCAGCTGTCTCCAGTTGCGCACTCCAAGTTGGTTGAGGTCCTTCTCCACTTGTATCTCTCCACATCTCAGTCTAGGACGCCTTCTGTTGCGTTGTCCCTGTGGTTCGGATTTGAAAACTCTTGGGGCCGGAGCAGTGGTGTCCATACGCTCTACATGGCCTAGCCCCCTTGAGCGTTGTATTAGTAGACGCTTGACGAGGCTCATGCTGCCGTACTGCCCATACAGTTCGTGGTTGAACCTTCTCCTCCAGATGCCATCAACGTAAACAGGACAACAAATCGCACGCAGAACTTTTCTCTCGAAGAGACCGATGGCTTCCTCATCAGCTTTTAGTAGCGCCCAGGTTTCTTCGCCGTACAGCAGGACTGGGATCATCAAGGTGTTGTACAAAGTCACTTTGATCGTTTGGGAGAGGGCTTTATTACTCAACTGCCTTTTAAACCCAAAGAAACAGCGATTGGCAAGAGTGACTCTGCGCTTAAATTCGGTACTGATGGGGTTGTTCCTATTCACCGCGGAACCGAGGTAGACGAAGTCCTTGACTACCTCGAAGCGTCTGCTGCCGATAGTGACGCTCTGTCCGAGACGTCGATGTTCTGCGCCCTTCTTCGATGACAGCATATACTTCGTTTTGCCTTCGTTTACCACTAGTCCCACTTTAGCCGCTTCCGCTTCGTTGCTAGCAAACGCCTCATTGACTGCTCGCTGAGTTCAGCCGATCACGTCAATGTCATCCGCATAAGCTAGCAGTTGAACGGACTTGTGGAAGATCGTGCTTCTGATGTTGACGTGTGAGTTACGCACGATCCCCTCAAGAATGATGTTAAAGAAGTCGCATGACAGCGCGTAGCCTTGTCTTAATCCTTTTTTGACATCGAAGGTCTCAGTGATTTCGGTACCGACCTTGACGGAGCAGCGAGAGCTCTCCATCGTCATCCTACACAATCTGAAGAGTTTGGTAGGAATGCCAAAACTAGGCATGGCACTGTATAGTTCGTCTCTATGCACGCTGTCATACGCAGCCTTGAAATCGACGAATAGATGGTGGGTGTCGATTTGCACTTCCTGGGACTTCTCCAGGATCTGTCGCAGTGTGAAAATCTGGTCGATTGTATACTTCCCTGGCCTGAAACCACACTGATACGGACCTATAAGGTTGTTGACGAACGGTTTCAGGCGCTCACACAATACGGCAGAGAAAATCTTATATCACCAATAAGTTTTATTGCTCGTTGGATTCTATCTAGTAGGTGCAGAGATGTCTTGAGGGCACCGGACCGGATAGGAGCGTTATACTTAAGCCTTGGGCGGATGTACGCCTTATACATTGTTGCCAGGTCAGCAGGAGTGAAATATTACTTACATCGCCTTAAGAAACCTTAGACATTTCGCTGCATTCTTGACGATTTCGACTTTGGATCACTTCAACGAAGTACTAAGCTGATGCACGTACCGACGATGGAAAGTCGTTCAGTTTCAACAATGCAGCAGCCATTCATGGATAACAGCACGCTTGAGTGACAGTAGACAGCACTGAGTTTTTTTAAATTCCATTCTTTTAATTCTTTCTTTCTTTCTTTTAATTATTTTTAATAATGATATTTGTTGGCGCGACAGTCCACAGGGGGACTAGGGCCTAGCTTGCTCATCAACTAGTCGTGTTGTGCGCGCTACTGTTCTCTCACGAGTAGAAGGGACCTACAGTTATTTTGCCGACTCCGAACGGCGAAGATTAAAAAGCTTTCTTAGACAGTTATTACTCGTTGAGTGTTGTCAGCAGCTCGAAAGAGGTGGTGCCGTGAAAAATTCGAGGTGTTCAACCGGAAATCGAACCTAGACCCTTCGGCGTGTGAGCGTCGCAATTTACCCACCATAATCAATTATGCTGTCAAGGTCGGAATAAAATGAGCTTAATATTCGCTGTCGTTCCAAGTCAATGGGCGAAGAGGAGGGACGAGGGCCGAGGAACGAATATGAAAAACTGAGGGTACTGTCATCAGCGAAGGAGTGAATTGGTTTCGAAGTGGCAGACAGGAGATCATTTAAAAAAAAATGAGGAGACAAAACGGAGCCCTGAGGAACACCAGCATTAATATGGTGAATATCAGACTTGAACCCACCCATCCAATACAACTTGTATTGAACGGTTCGAAGAGTAATTTCTAATCCTTTGAAGAAGAGAAGAAGCTTACGCTTATGACATTAACGTGATTGGACGAACACAGAAAGCCGTTAATGAGGCGTTTGTTGGCATTGAAGCGGAAGCGGAAGCGGCTAAAATGCGCCTGCCAGTTAATGAGGGCAAAACAAAGTCCATGTTCGCATCAAGTTAGGGCACACAACATCGATGTTTCACATTGGACAAAGAGCTTCACATTAGGCAGTAGAAACTTTGAGGCAGTCAAGGACTTCGTCAACCTCGGCTCAACGGGTAATAGCGATAACGACACCAGTACCGAAATTAAATGCAGAATCACTCTTCAATCCAATCGCTGTTTCTTTGTGCTCAAGAGGCAATTGAGTAATAAAGCCCTCTGTCGACGGACGAAGCCCGCTTTGTATGACAGCTATATCATCCCAGTCCTAGTTTATGACGCGGAAACCTGGACGTTACTAATCGCGGATGAGGAAGACAGAGCTAAAAATGGTGGCATCTGGTGGAGAGGATTTAACGACGAACTCTATGGGCTATACGGTGACATGCGCCTGGTCAAGTGTTTTCGAATACAACGTTTAAGATAGCTAGGCCATAGAGAGCGTATGGACATGACTGGTCCGACCCGAAAAGTCTTCGAATCTGACCCATTGGGACAGCGCCCCAGAGGAAGGTCTGAGCTAAGGTGGCGCACACAAGAGGAGAATTAAATCAACCAACTTGGAGTACGCAACTGGAGGCAGCTGTTGAAAGGTCGGGCTGTCTGGAGAAGCATATTTGTTGAGGCCCAGGTCCACTGCGGCTTGTTGCGCCACAAGAAGAAGAAGAGGTGTTGGAAAAACAGATCTGATATCATTGAGAGTAGAAAATCTTTCAGTCAATAGCCCCCAACAAATGACCCTCTCATCATTCCCTTACTATCATCTATCATTCGTGAAAGGGCTCTCGGCGACTGGCCAATCGCCAAGCATCAAGATGGAAATTCTCCTCACTCTTCCGTTTCCTACAGTCCTTCCCTTTCTTAGTCTCCCTTTTGACGCTCTGCTCATAAACATGACTTCACCGGAGAGTTGGTAATTTTATTAAGTGCCTCATTTCTGTTACATTCACCTCTTCGTAATTTGATTTAGAACAGAAAAAGCAACACCAAGGCAGTCTCTGCAATCATTTCGCCCAGAGTCTCACATCAAAAATGAGAAACTCTTCGTGAGCCCACCAGCGGGCCACTCCTGTACGCGGTATTCTCCTACTGAGAGGAAAGCTAATGAAATCGGAGGGTGCGAGTAATTTGCAAATAAATTTAAAATTTCACAAAACTTTCTGTTGTCGTCAAACGATATGAAAGCCTTTTTTTCAACTCACTGGCATGTTGCGTTCAGCATTTCGTTTTACCCACGCGGCTTGCCTTTGTCTACTACATCTAAGCGAAGCAAGGAACCGCCTGCCCTGAGGACTTGTATGTACACCTGCGTCATGTACAGGACTTAGGGTTTGTCTGTCGCTGACTTGTACATGGCGCGCCGGCAAAGCAAATGAATGTCGCTGGCTGCTGTGTTAAATAAATTACGAGATCCTTGAGCGTGTGTGCTTTTGACGGTCGATATTTTGATGGGAGCCTTTAAAAGCATCCTTCTAAGCCAGAAGGGGATCATTATTCTCTCCCCCATCCTCTTCCGTTGGCTGGTCGTTTTGCATTAAGTTGGTGTTACTTTTATGAGTCATTGTATTGTGTCGAGCGTGTAGCTAACTCTGTTTAACAACTCTTGTGTATGCTAATGCTGCATCGGGGGGAAGAGTTCACGGCGATTAAGGAGGTGTCAACTGTTTAAGCAGCGCTTTCAATGCGGGTAATTTCTGTGCGCTTTTTGATTAAACAACTTCACTTGGTGGTACCGTGTGACATTGTGTCTTTTTTGCTTGTCAGCATGGTTGCACTTAAAAGAGCTTATTTTGGAGCTCTCGCACAGGGGAGGGTAAGCCTTAATGAAGTGAGTATAAGCAAAATTCAAAAATAAATGATTACATTAAAGCCAAAATGTGGGCGCCGTGGCGTAGTGGGTAGATTGCCACGCTCACAAGCAGCAGGTCTAGGTAAGATTTAAGGCAGTACAAGAAACAATCTTGGCGTAGTGGGCAGACTGCGACGCTCGCACGCAGAAGGTCTAGGTTCGATTCAAGGCACCACATCTTTCAAGCTGCTAAGAACAGTCAAAGAGAAATAACCGTGGCGTAGTGGGTAGAGTGCGATGCTCACACGCAGCAGGCCTAGGTTCGATTGAAGGCAATACAAGAAATAACCTTGGCGTAGTGGGTAGAGTGCGACGCTTATACGCAAAAAGTCTAGGTTCGATTTACTGCACCACATCTTTTGAGCTGCTAAGAACACTCAAAGGGAAATAACTGTCTAAGAAAACTTCTTCCCGTGCGAAGTCGGCAAGAAACTGTAGGTCCCTTCTACTCGTGAGAGAACAACAGCGCGCACAACAAGAGTAGTTGATGAACAAGCTAGGCTCTGCTTCTCCTGTGGACTGTCGCGGCATACAATTAAAGGCATCTATAGCCCATTTTACGAGGCGTTGAGTTGCCGTTGTAAGAGACCAATTGCAGGTAAAAACGTTGCGACATGGAAGCGTATAAAGAAGATTGGGTTCGAAATCCCGGCAAAGTTCTGAACACAATAACGGGTCTTCGAGCCAGATTACTTTATAGGAAGAAGAAAGCTTCACGTGAGCAGTCTGATTCTGGCAACGGAAAATGCGGAAAGTGCGAGAACTATTTGTACAACAGATGGTACAGATAAAGTAATGGGTAACGCACCAAGAAATCAAAATCTTATTAAAGGAGAACTATTTTTTAACTTGTGGCTACTTCATTTCAACAAGATGTAGTTATACATAAGTCTAATCTTGTTTTTTGTACAGTCCGTGTTTGATTTCGGCCTTAACCAACATGCTTTCCCAGCCAGTACGATCTGCGAATATCACCAGCTGCTTTCAATTTCGCACACCAAGGTGGTTAAGCTTCCTCTGCACTTGTCTGCATCGCCTCAGCGCAGGCTCTCGGTCGGATGCCAAGAATTTTGAACCCGGAGCAATGATGTCTGCAGAATCACTCTTGCCAATCGCTATTTCTTTGGGTTTAAGAGACAATTGAGTAATAAAGCCCTCTCCCGAACGACCAAAGTGACTTTGTACAACATTTTGATGATCCCAGTCCTGCTTTACGGCGCAGAAACCTGGACGCTACTAAAAGCGGATGAGGAAACCCGTGGTCTCTTCGAGAGAAAAGTTCTGCGTGCGATTTTTGGTCCTGTTTGCGTTGATAACATCTGGAAGAGGAGATTCAACCACGAACTGTATGGGCTGTACGGCGGCATGAGCCTAGTCAAGCGTCTACAGATACAACGTTTAAGATGGCTAGACCATATAGAGCGTATGGACAGCACTGCTCCGGCCCGAAGAGTCTTCAAATCCGAGCCACAGGGACAACGCAACAGAGGACGTTCTAAACTGAGAGTGCGCACGCAAGTGGAAAAGGACCTCAACCAACTTCGAGTGCGCAATTGGAGGCAGCTGGCAAGAGATCGTGCTAACTGGAGGGGCAAGCTGTTTGAGGCCCATGTCCACCCCGGACTGTATCGCCATCCGAAGAAGAAGAAGAAGCAATGATGTCCATTCTTAACATCGCACAGCCATCTTAAGCGTTGAATCCGAAGACGATCGACCTTCCGCAAACCGCTTTGCAGACCGTAGAGTTCATCGTTGAATCTTCTCATCCAAATGCCAACAAAGCCAGCAGGAACCAAAAATCACACTTTTCTCTCGAAAAGACTAGGCACTTCCTCATACCCCTTTAATGAAGTCAACGTTTCCGCACCAAAAGTATTAGAATGTCGAATTGGGATGAGGAAGATGTTGCACACATCCAGCTAGTCTATCAAGAGAAGGGTCTGCGTTCGAATGAGAAACTGACGTTTTAGTCCTTATTTACCTCGAAGCCTAGGTAGTCGAAGTTTGCTGCCTATTGTGATGCTCTGTCCAAAGCGTCGAAGTTGTGTGAACTTCCTCGAAGAAGGCATTAAATTCGCCTTGTCCTCGTTTATCATCTGACTAATTTTAGCCGCTTTCGGTTCACGGTAGTTAAAGGTCTCATTAACGGCTCTCTGTTTTTGTCTTATTACGTCAACGTCGTCCACTTAAGGTAGCAATTGAACTCACTTTTGGAAGACCGTATCTCCAATGTTGACTTGTTAGTTTCTTACGATCTTTTTAGGAATGATGTTAAAGTGGTCGGATGACAGCGCCTCGTCTTGTCTTGAACCTTTCTTGGCACTTATGGTCTCGGTGAGTTCGATATCAACCTTGACGGAGCAGCGAGCATTCTCCAATGTCATTCTGCACAATCAGACAAATTTGGAAGAAATGCCAAAACAAGTTGTGGTATTTTATAGCTCGTTCTTACACACAGTGTCATGTGGGGCCTTAATAATGACGAATAGGTGGTGAGCGTTGATTTGTACTTCCTGGGACTTTTCAAAGGTCTGCCGTAAAGTCGTCTCTTAGACTTTCCTGAAGCCGAACTGTTAGGAGTCTACCAAATTGTCGACAAACGGTTTCAATAGCAATGGCTACACTAAACACAAATAAACTTTGATTTTCTTCAAGACTGCTAAAACAAATGTAAAACACTTCAAAAGATATCGCAACACCGAATTGTCATTGTTCCATTTTTTTCCATTTCCCCATTCATTCATTCACTCCTTGTAGATCACCATTATCATCAACAGAGTACAGGGTACAATGGCGTCCATAACATTTTTCTCAAAAAACAAAGACGTCACTTCGCGATTCTATTCCCCGATCAAAGTTCCGTTGTTGGGCGCCAATTTCATAAATTCCACAATCCTCGCCCTCAAACGTAATTCTCCATAATCCCAAAGGCCTTTCGCCAAGCGGAATCGATAAGAAAGAACCTTATGTAACCCCAAGAAAAAATCTAGATTACTGTAAAGCCCGCCATGATCCACTGCAAACGGACATTCGCCATCACTTCAATCACCGATAGGAATAAAAGATTTCACAGAAACATTATGTCAGGCAATTCATAAGCACGCTCTCCACTGACGCAGCACGGGCACTGTGCGCCAGTTATCCACCATCGAAGCACCGACTCCTCACTCCTGGTTCAGCGTTTCAGATATAATTGTCCTCCGCACCGGCCTCCACCAGGCATGAACAATGCCGCCGCCCGCAACCCAGCCATTAGCTCCTTTATTCTACGGTAAGCTGAAACCAAAGGCCCCCACACCCTGTTCGACCGGTTTAATGGCAAACGGAAAGCGTCAGAGACGATGCGGTGTGGCTTTCGGTCGCACCGCAGCAGCGGTCGTCGTCATCGCCTCGCAAAGGGGCTCGTAGATACGCACGCAGATACTGTTGCTTCCATTGCCTCACGCCGACCAGAGCCGGCTTAAGAGGCCGCCGACGCGAATTGTGATTTTTGGGGTAAGCGATTTGCCGTTTTATGAGTCCTGTAGGGATATTAAAATGAAACCATCAGCCGCCATTGCGAGTGGCCTATTATTGCTTGCCGGCGCACTGCGAGTGGGAGACTTTGTATCCGTTGGCCGGGTGTGCGAACGCGAACTCCTTGTGCGGTTTCGATTATTAATTCAGATACTGCGTTTCATTGTGTGCGAGGTCCTTTGTCTCTATCGTCCCTTCTGCTCTATTACTCCCCCGTCCCTTTCAACGCCTGGAATTTCATCAAACAGCGCCCACAACGCCAGCGAAACGCAATGAAATATTTAAAAAAGAGGCATGCGGAAAAAGAAAACTGAAATTAATTCTGAAAAGCGGATATTGCGCGCTTACTGAGGGGCGGGCGGCTGATGTACCCTGTGTGTGACTCAAAGGTGGGTGGCTGGGCGTTCAAATTATTCAATTATGAGCGAGAAAATCATCTGAAATATTCTAATTAAGGACGTTTTCAATGAAATGCTCCTCAAATATTTATGAGATACAAACGCGCCGTCCGCCAACTGAAAGCGCTGTTTGTCGGGCGCTGTTTGCTCTGTCCGCGGCAGGGTGGGGGAGAATTGTGTGTTTGTATGCGGGAAATGTAAACTTGCTGAAAGTTTCAAAATTGAATGAGTGATGGACCGACGGATGTTTTCCGATGCGAACATTTTTGCATTGCACGAACATTTACAGAAGAAGGATGCAAGCATTGTGCGAGTGTACTGACGCCATGACTGAATGCTTGCAGAAGCATTGCGTTAAGCGGATAATCATGTCGGTCCTTTCGTTGTGTGACGAGTGCTTGTGTTTGTTCTTTGACAGACATCACATCCATGTGCGAGCTAAGAAGCATCGGAAAAGAACCTTCTTTGGATGAGGATTTCGACGCATGGATACGTAGACTAAATCAGTTTAGATTTGAATATGAGAGACGTAGTTGTATTTGATTTTTATTTTTTTTTGTCCCATGAACATTTGAAAGAGTCGTACTTGCCAAGGAGGACCTTTATACTTTTGTTTGGACTCAAAAACTAATTTTGCGCGGAGCGGCGTATTTCGTTGGGACCACCGCCACACTTCCCAACACACAGTTGAGTACAAATTTTTGGTTAGTGCAATTTTGGTAAGTAGCGCATATGTCTTGGGACACACAAGTAATTTGTTGTATTCCAGATTCGAACCCAGACCTGGGCATCACACATGTTCGAATCGCTGACGACACTCAGAGAGTGCGCACTGCTCGTCAAATCAATTTTCAGACATTGCCATTACAAGTTGGAGGGAGTCTTTCTTCACCCGCACCAAATGAATATGGAATGTTCTTTCCAGTCCAAAATTTTTACCTTTCATTTCAATCCACAGACATTTAAGACCAATGTACACCGGTACCTATTTTCCATCTGTTTCTTACACTTTCGGCCCGTGCTGTGAATTTATTCCGGTCACTAAAGAGCACCAAACAACTCTTCACCGCTTAAATAATAATTGTTGGCGCTACAGTCCAAAGGGGGACCAGGGCCTAGCTTGCTCATCAACTACTCGTGTTGTGCGCGCTACTGTTCTCTCACGAGTAGAAGGGACCTACAGTTTTTTGCCGACTCCGAACGGCGAGATTTGACAAGCTTTCTTAGACAGTTATTACTCTTTGAGTGTTGTCAGCAGCTCGAAAGAGCTGAAAAATTCGAAAAATTGGTGTTGAGCTGGGAGTCGAACCTAGACCCTTCGGCGTGTGAGCGTCGCTTCACCGCTTGCCAATTATAAAAAATAAGTTGGGTCTGATGGGAGATCAATTGCAAGCTAAAGTCAGCTCGTGAGTCTAAACCTTGCACTTCTGTGGAGTTGATCACAATTTGATTTTAAATTTTTTTATGGCAATGGGCTAGTACCCTTGTCATTCACTTCTACGCATTCTGCTAATTTAATAATTCGTCGTAGCTGTTTTTTCATTGGATTTTATTTATTGGCATGTCAGGAGGAATATTTTTTTTAAGTTGGAGAACTGGGAAGGGCTGATTCTGAAACCAAAATAGAGCCAAAGGCTTTCATGCTCAATTTCAGCTATCGATCCCTGTTGCTGGGGGACCTTCTAAACTAGTGACGGCTGGACCAAAGGCTTTAAATTGGTGCCTCGACAAGTCCCTGGAACTATGATTTAGCCAGATCATTCGATTGGCCATGATGTTTAAGACATCGGTAGCCAAACAACCGATAAAGGGAAGGATGAAGCTGTATGACTGACACTACTAAATCAGGCCACGTGGTTATGGTGAGAGTATTGAGCTTCTTTGCTACCGAGTGTTGTGAGTGCTACAATGGCGAAGCTCCAAAGGCTGTTCCGCTGTCTACAAAATTGCACTAGACTGTGCACAACCGAGTGTTGTGTGTGCTACAATGGCGAAGCTTCAAGGGCTGTCCCGCTGCCTACAAAATTGCACTAGACTGTGCGCAAGCGAGTGTTGTGAGTGCTACAATGGCGAAGCTCCAAGGGCTGTCCCGCTGCCTACAAAATTGCACTAGACTGTGCGCAACCGAGAGTTGTGAGTGCTACAATGGCTGAGCTCCAAGGGCTGTCCCGCTGTCTACAAAATTGCACTAGACTGTGCGCAAGCGAGTGTTGTGTGTGCTACAATGGTGAAGCTCCAAGGGCTGTCCCGCTGCCTTCGAAATTGCACTAGACTGTGCGCAACCGAGAGTTGTGAGTGCTACAATGGCGGAGCTCCAAAGGCTGTTCCGCTGTCTACAAAATTGCACTAGACTGTGAGCAACAGAGTGTTGTGAGTGCTACAATGGCGGAGCTCCAAGGGCTGTCCCGCTGCCTACGAAATAGCACTAGACTGTGAGCAATCGAGTTTTGTGAGTGCTACAATGGCAAAGCTCCAAGGACTGCCCCACTGTCTACAAACTTGCACTGGACTGTGCGCAACCGAGTGTTGTGAGTGCTACAATGGCGAAGCTCCAAAGGCTGTTCCGCTGTCTACAAAATTGCACTAGACTGTGCGCAAGCGAGTGTTGTGAGTGCTACAATGGCGAAGCTCCAAGGGCTGTCCCGCTGTCTACGAAATTGCACTAGACTGTGCGCAACCGAGTGTTGTGAGTGCTACAATAGCGGAACTCCAAGGGCTGTCCCGCTGTCTACAAAATTGCACTAGACTGTGCGCAACCGAGTGTTGTGTGCAATACAATGGCGGAGCTCTAAGATTTGTCCCACTGTCTACAAAATTGCACTAGACTGAGAGCAACCGAGTGTTGTGAGTGCTACAATGGCGGAGCTTCAAGGGCTGTCCCGCTGTCTACAAACTTGCACTAGACTGTGCGCAACCGAGTGTTGTGTGCACTACAATGGCGGAGCTCTAAGATTTGTCCCACTGTCTACAAAATTGCACGAGACTGTACGCAACCGAGCGTTGTGAGTGTTACAATGACGGAGCTCTGAGAGCTGCTCAGCTGTCAACAAAATTGTAGTCAACTGGATGCCGCTGCAGTATCGAAATAGTTTCAGTGTTTACTAAAGATCTATCTTGGTTTAAGCTGTTTCTTAAGAACTGTAGAAGACACATCGACAAATCTGAATGACCTTCTCCAGGACAGTTGCAATTGCATTTTGAATGAAATTTTAAGCTGATTTCGTAAGCTTGACCCACATGCACCGTGTGAGGCTTAAATCTTATACTCAAACTCTATGAATCTGATTTAGAACAAACCATTCGATTTTGGGGAATAAGAAAATAAAATAAATTCTGTGGTGTTACTGAACGGAAGGGATAAGGGCCAGCTTCGTAGGGAAGCACTTTCGTCGTTGATTGGTTCTTCTACGAGGGAAAGTTGAGAGAAGCAAGGAATTATTCGATCTTAAGACAGAACTTGAAAACTCAATTGTAGAAGTAAAGCTCCCACTATATTACAGCCCTTTAAATGGGTGCAAGGCTGCAAAAATATCGGAAGTTCACAAATATTAGCGCTGAAATGATAAATTAACTGGTTTGCTACTACTTTAGTAGCCACAATGGTGTAGTGAGCAGAATGTGACACTCATACACCGATAGTCCAGGTTCGATTTCCGTTACGAACACTTCGCATTTTTAACGGCACCGCATCTTTGGAGTTGCTAACAACACACAAAGAGTAATAACTGCCTAAGAAAAAGCTTCTCAAACATCGCCGTTCACAGTAGACAAGGAATTGTAGGTCTTTTCCACTCGTGAGAGTGCAGTAGCGAGTACAGATCAGATTGTAGTTGATGAGAAAGTTGAGTTCGGGTGCCACCTGGTATTCGCGCATCATCCACCGTATGCAACACATCACTTCTGGTACATATAGAGGGCGCCACTAACAAAAAATTCATAGTCGACTCTGGATTTTTTGGACGTGGCGCCCTCTTTATATCCCGGACTTATTGAGTGATCCGTTATAGGCTACTTATTAATGGGATGCTGCGACAGTCCACAGGGAGACCAGGGCCTAGCTTGCTCATCAGCTATTCGTATTGTGCGCGCTTCCGTTCTCTCACGAGTAGAAGGGACCTTCAGTTTTTTGCCGACTCCAAACGGCGATGTTAGAGAAGTGTTTTCTTCTTTCTGTTTCTGTTTCTGCAGTTATTACTCTTTGAGGGTTGTCAGCAAGTCGAAAGAGGTGGTGCCGTCAAAAATTCGAGGTGTTCAGCCTGGAATCGAAACCTGATCTTCGGCGTCTGAGTGTCGCACTCTACCCACTCACGCCACAGCGGATAATTATTTCTTTTAAAAAATATTCCCTTAAGTAAGCGCGATTCTTTCTTCCTTAAATCATTGTTTAGAGTGGTGTCAGACCATCCTTGAATTTTTAATCGGAAATTAATTTAAAGAGCATAAATGGATGAATTTACAATCCGACAAATCGGACAGACCTTAAATTAACTTTGAAAAGACAACGCAGTTCTAATAGAAATAATGTTGGCCCAATATTCTTACATGTTGTCCTTTAAACGTCGTGTTCATCTTCAACGTTGCCCCACTTCCCAAAGCTCTAGTAAAACTGTTTCCAACTACTGAGACATGCCAACATCTCTGAGAACTTTTCCAATCCACTGTTCGGGTCACACTCGCACGTCCCCCTCAATCAACTTTAGTCTCCCTCAATACACTTCATAAAACCCCAACCAGCAATAATTTGCACCCATTCCGACAACAGCTGCTAATTAGTACCAGCCCCGAGCTTAAAGCCGAAACTTTCCCAGTCATCGTGACGGCCAGTCCGCCTCCTGTCTCTGCACAGATGCAAAAACATGTAATTTCCCTCCTTATCCTGTCGAAGCAGCTTGTCAATGTCGGCTAACATGTGTCGCAGGGAAACGAAAATTAGTTTGCTCCCATCACGTAATCGGATATTCTCGGTGCGTCGGATGGGTTTCCGATTAATTTTCCCTCAATCAGGGTTCGGGCCGCACATCTGCCATCCACATATGCCGCCCCTCGATACCTATCTGGGTCATCACTCATTTAGATCCTTTTTTCGGGAGTCATCGCTCACATTGCTGAAGGTCCAGGTAGAATCCTTTGGAGATGCTATCGCGCACATAAATTACAAACTCCTCCAACGGGGGATTAATTGGAGGCAATAGACTCTGTGTCACTGGAGGATTGCAACTTAATACCTCGTTAACATGGCCAAATCCTTGAGCGGAGCAAATTTAATGACCATTAGTCTTCGTCACCCAGTCTCTGGAATGACCTTATCATCTGCAGTGTCCTGCCACTGGACATCGGTTTCAGTCTTGTTGCGCGTTCCACATCACTCTCGCCGGATGATGGGGAGTGATTTATTATTCCGATCGAGTGCTGGGAGAGGAGAAAAACTCACGCGACAGGACAACAAATTGAGTTGGCGTTGGTCATGCAACGCAAACGAGGGATGTTCGCTCCGTGATAATCCATAATTTCGAACAGATTTTCCCTCAGCCTCCCACTCTCGACGTCCTGGGAAGGATCAGAAAAGTAATTAGTGTGCAACCCTTTTCTCGAGTCATGGCTGCGCAAATTGCCACCAGGAGCGTGGGAGCTTTGGGCGTACATACTTGTGCCATCCATAGATTCCCACCTTAATGCAGTGGGATTATGCCGGAAATGAGTGAGCACTGCTTAATTTCAGTCATCGTCAGGCTGAGACGAGGCCCTTCAGGCACTGCCTGCGCCACAGAGTATGAAATGTTTCCTCGGGCTTGCTGGGTGTTCAAACTTAAAATTGACTCTGCCCGCAAGTGACGGGGTGGCGCAGGGTGGCGGGGCGGCAGTGGCATGAATACGGATTGGTTGTCTTAAGAGGATAGAGCTGGCAGGTAAGAAGACGGGAGGTGTGTCTTGAAGGGAAAACCGAGGGAGATGGATGGATATGAAGTTGTGGAAACAGAGCGGCTTAAAAAAAATAATTTCACGGTCATATTAGTGGCTGCGCCCAATTGGAGGACCCACTCTCAATCACAGTCACCTGGTAGGCGGCATGTGTTTGCGATTAATGACAACGCCAAGTGTTGAGGTAGAAAATGATGAGTAAGGTTGACGGAATGGTGCCGATGGCAGCAGGGAGTTGGAGAAGAGACGTGTACATGAAATTCGACATCATTTCGGAGCGCAAATGTAAGAGATGTGCTGAGAGTAAGCATTGGGGGTACAAGTTAGTTCGGTTCTTTTTCAAAAGATGGCGCCACCTGCAAGTTGTGGATGATATTGGAAGCCATATCTTTCTTCACTGGAAAGATGCACTATTGCATCAGTGTTTGTTTTAGACAACAACATGATGTTTTGCCTTTTCAAACATGTATGTCGAATTTGTGTGAAGTTTTGAATTGTTCAAATTAGAAGAAAGGTGCAGATGAAGCCCATCGAAAGCTTCCAGAAATTCTTGGTGAATCAGCCTTGATTTTGAGGAATCAAAAGCGATGAAGATGACGAATGAAGACAAAGAACGACCAACCCAAAAAGTTCGAAGATGGGGAATTGGAGGCTTAGCTGCACCGAGACTGGGACCAAACGAAAAGTGAGCTTAGTCAATTAACGGTTGACGAGAATACGTGTGTATTATATATTCCGCCGCGCCATTGAACTTGCGCTCAGCGATTGCGCCCATAGTCACGTCGTTCGTGTTTGTGGGATGAAGCTACGTTGAGGGCAGCAGCGAAAGGCACAGTGAACGCACGAAAATGGGCGCTCTGCTCTGGTGGCTAGGCGTACAAGAAGTGTTGAGACGGGAAGCACTCAACAAACTATTTCCAATCGATTAAGGAGATTTGGATTAGGGCTGGGTGCAGTGGGACTTGAAACGAACAGATGTCGAATGGCGACTTGTCACCTCGGAACTAGTTCTAAAAAGGCATCAAGGGAAGAGACTTTTACACCGGATCGTGACTGGAGCTGAAAAGTTGATACTCGTATGCAACGATTACCAAAGAAAGAGAAACTACTATAAAAGGCCTGATGCACACGTTCCATCATCGACTATGTCGGCGGCAAAGAAAAAGTTCCACAGTTCAAAGGCAATGCTCTTCGTATGTAGTGATGGTCCATGAGCTGCCAAAACCAGGCGAAAGCAATAAGGGAAAAGGTTATCGATGCGATTGAGTCGTGCATTGCTTGGTAAAACGTCCAGGAACGACGAAAAAGCATGGCTATGTAATTAAGCAACAGGACAACACTCTGTCCCAGAGGGCTCAGTTACTTTTTCTTTTTACCGAAATTGAAAATTTCATGATTAACGGGGTTCGCGGCACGCGATACCCCTATAAGCAAAATTTTCGGCTTTTGGCTTGAAATTCTTCTTTCAGGACTGGTGATCTCCTAGACGTCAGGATGAATTTAAACACTTTTTCGCATATTTTCGGATGCCGGCGAGTACATCCAGTCACTTTTTATAGAAATTGCAAATTTCTTGATTTTCGAGGTTCGCGGCTGAAATCAGAAATTTTAGCTCACCAACCATATCCGGATCTTCTTCCTTAGGGGTAGTCATCGGTTGGGGTCATCGGTTAAACGTCCAGGAACGACCGAAAGGCATGGCAAAGGGATTAAGCAACAGGATAACACTGTCTCAGCGTGGCTCTTGCTGTTCAAAACTACAAGAACTTGCTGAAATCAAAAGTTTTACCCACTGACTCAGCGTGGCTCTTGCTGTTAAAAACTACAAGGATATGCTGAAATCGGAAGTCTTACCCACTGTCTCAGGGTGCCCCTTGCTGTTAAAAACTACAAGGACTTGCTTAAATCGGAAGTCTTACCCACTTTCTCAGGGAGGTTCTTGCTGTTTAAAACAACAAGGTTATGCTGAAATCGGAGTTCTAACCCACCCAGTCGTGTCCGTACAGTTTTAATTTCGGCAACTCAGCTTTTAGAGGAAAGCATATATATTTGGGGGTGGGGGGGTCATCGGTAGGCTCTGATTGCTCATGTGTCAGAGGTAATAATAATAATTGTTGGCGCAACAGTCCACAGGGGGACCAGGGCCTAGCTTGCTCATCAACTACTCGTTTTGTGCGCGCTACTGTTCTCTAACGAGTAGAAGGGACCTACACTTTTTTGCCGACTCCGAACGGCGAAATTTGAGAAGCTTTCTAAGACAGCTATTACTCTTTAAGTGTTGTCAGCAGCTCGATGGCGGAGGTGGTGCCGTAAAAAATTCGAAAAATTGGTGTTGATCTGGGAGTCGAAATTCGAGTCAGAGATAACATTCGAAAATTACCAGAGAGTTGAAAAATAGTAGGAACATACGACGGACAATACTTTGACTGACGTATTTTTAACCACTTTCCAATAAAAACAAAAATTTGACAGAGAACAAAGACCGAAATAATGTGTGCTCCCAATAGATGTCCCCTTCTTCACAACTTCACGTCGGATAATCATCAACCATCTTGTCGGAAACCCGAAACCGAAAGACGAAGATCAAAATTTCAAAATTCTGTTTAATTTCACTCCACGTTCAGAAATTTATTCGACGAACTGGAAGGAGGAAGAGGAGGAAGGAGGAAAAGGAGGAAGGAGGAAGGAGGAAAAGGAGGAAGGAGGAAGGAAGGAAGGAGGTTAGAAATTCAAAATTTCTTGTTCAACATCCCTCAACAGAAGGGAATGATTATAACATGCTGACAGCCAACCCCTGCATTACCCAAATTGTGTGCCAAAAATGCTTTACGGGCACTCACTCCCCGTCCAAAGCATTGATTGATATTCGACCTGGAAATAAACGATCAACGACATCCAATGCCTCCTAGTAGTTGTTAGCACCTCCGGTACACTGTTGATTAAATTCCCAAAAGATGCTTCTAAGTTTGCAAAACCGTTTCACACACGACTCATTTGACTCTTTCTGTCGAACAACTTGAAGTGCTCACATCAGAATTCTACCAAGCCACAATGACGGTCCTCAGCAAGTTCAAATGTCAAGGCAAAGGACTGCACTGAAGATCTCCTTTCAATCTGCACAATGCAACCAAAATGTATTCACTTGTCATTCTAACGATTTACTCTAAATTGATAAAACCGAGATGTTATGCCAGGAAACTCAAACGAGCAGGAGAAGGAAAGTCCTTAATTTCTTCTAATGGCTTTCCCAACTAAAAGTTTACTTTCGACACGACAAAGTTCTTCAATAACATCCTCCCGAGAAGTAATATCCTCTTTCAAACAGCTCACAACATCCCTGACCACCGACCACCTCAGGAATGTGATGACGAAAGCCAATGTCAGGATGCTGCTACCTCCTGACAGAATGCAGTTCCATCATGAAGCCCGTGCATGTCGACAAAGCTTCGTTGGAAAACTTTGTGCCTCAAATTTCGAACATTCCCAAGCCACAAGCACCTTGAACACACTCATTTTATGGGAATTCCTGCTGCACACGCAAGGCCCACCACAATTGGCGGAACAAATATTTTCGAAAATCGCAAATCTTCTCAGGACTCCTGCTCCGTATGCAAACACAGATTTACAGTTGCACCCACGCTCGTCAACGAGCCTTCAATCCGACACAAATAAAACATTCTTGGAGCACGAATCCTTCAAATGCACCGCAAAATTACCCCACAAGGAGCCCTAACAGATGCGGCGAAGTATTTCCACATCCACCACCCACTCTGAGCCCCGCAGGAAGTTGCTTTTCCATGCATCCTCTTCGGCGTGTGTACACAGCCACCAGATGGTTGCATGTTTTGATTTTGATAAATGGAAAAGTTTTCTCTTTTCGTATTCCCTCGAAACCCTTTTCACAGCCGACGAGCATCTGGAAGGTGGAAGACGAACTTTCAGTCAGACGAAGCGCGCACGCGACTATTTCGCAATTGAACGTCCCGCTAGGGCGGCGGGACATGCCACCGGCAGGGGACGACGATAGGTTCATCAATTTCCCGCGGAGTTGCGTGGCATGACGTTTTGATGGAAAATTATCTGAAATAAGGACATTACAGGTGAAGCAGCTCCCACAGGAGTTGCTCGCAAGTTTGACAAGTTGATGCGTAATAAATCATGAGAGGTGTTCTTGCTCAAGTCCAAGGGGAGCAAGTTTTCCCTTTCCTAGGAGCACTCTAAAAATAGACCAATTCAGAGCCAAACCCTCTTCGGATCAATTGAACCCAAATAGAACCAAATGGACTTCTTGCCCCGGGGTCGGGAACCCATTAAAGCAGGAATACCTCAGCGAGCATCCACTTGTGCCACTTAGCCAATGGGGAAGAAAAACGCAACCGCTCCCACTGCCATCACCAACTTAATCTGAATAAGAGCAGTGAACACAATACAACTAAGTAGCGTTCACGCACCGATGCCTCTCCACCTCACCCACCTCGACCAGAGGAGGACTTTGAAAACATACCCACCACTGGTGCAGGCCAAGCGGTGAGGCGAGGGTGAACTGCAGCCAGGTGGCCGAAGTTTTCTGCTAAGAGGCTTACTGCCACCGCTGTAGACCACAGAAAATCAGAGACCACCCCACTCGGTGCCCCTCAACAGAAGGGGATGATTATGGCATCCTTACAACCACCCCCTGCATTACCAAATTGTGTGCCAAAAATGCTTTACGGACACTCAATCCCCGTCCAAAGCCTCCAATTCACACGAAACGCTTTCACCGTAAACGATTCGCCCGCCTGCGCCCCTAGCCGATAGTAGTTGCTGGGCGGCGAGGCAGAGATGTATCCATTCCGAGGAAACGTTGAATGACACCGAGATGTTGCGTGACGTGCGAAGGACTGAAAGTGCAAATATTGAATTTGAATGTCATGGCGAACACCTGTCGTTCCGGGTTCTTCTATCTTCATCATCACCGGCGCTGTGTTGCTATCGCTTCTTCCACGACATGAAGCTGAAATCCGTTCACATGAGTGGATGGGGGGTGTCCTTGCGCAGCCAGCATATAACCACTTTATAGCCTTTTTCCATTTTCTTAGACGCGTTTTGAAAGGTTTTCGCACGTTCTCGTTTTTTGTTCTCTCTTTCTCATGCCCTTGGCTTTTTTTATAAGAGGGTGGGGCTGCTGATGGGTGGAGGGAGTGCTGGGCAAACGGTTGGTCCGGAACGAATGTCAATAATTATCGTTGACTTTTATGAAAGTTCGGCACAAGGGCTCTTCTTTTTGACACGAAAAGTTGAGTGAGCGTGAGACTGCTGGGTTTCGGTTTCAGACGCGCAGCAAGGAAACGTAGAAGGTGACGTAGCTGGGCAGGTGGCCATCGTGGGGATTAATTCGGTGCAAAGGACCGAAAAAAGTTTTTCAGAACAAGAAGCTGAAGCACCTTATGCGAAGGAGGAAGTTGCTCTAATGAAGGGTGTCAACTTTTTTTTCTTCGCTCTCAATTCCACGAGAGCGTCTCAATTGTGAGTTAGCAGGACTTTGCCAATGGAAATTCATAGGAAGGTGGAGTTTTAACAAAACGGGGGAATATGATTCTGCCTGTAGGATATTGCTGTTTCATGTGATTTTTTTTTATTGAGGACTGTGTCGTCCTGTGCTTCGTGGAGTGGAATTTCTATTCTATGACTATACCCAGTCACTGATCTTTAGGTTCACATTTTGAGGCAGTTGAAGAAGAGTAGCGCAAGTCTTGCAATGGTTCATTTGGCAACAAATCCCACATTTTACTCGATACACGAGTACTTGACCCAGCGACGTTTCATCGCTCCAACTTTCAAGCTGTCAGGGAATTGCGCTCTTGTCTGTAAGATGGGGATTTAGATTTCAGCTGAGTTCCTGAGGCTTAGAAGAAAAGACGAAAAAGTCTGGAGTACCAATGGATGGGACGGCATTTCGTAGTTTCGGCAACAACACTGGATTCACAAGTCAACAGGAGTAAGCGTATGAGCCAATGGGAGCAGATGCCTGAGCCAATGGCTTTGGCTGTTTGTACTAAAAGCAGAAAATGTCTGAGGTATGAGCCAACGGGAGCGGATGTCTTAACCAACGGCTTTGGATGTCAGAGCCGACGTCAGTGAATGTTTGAGCCAACAGCAGAAAATAGCTGAGATATGAGTCAACGTCAGTGGCTATTTGAGCCAACAGCAGAAAATGTCTGAGGTATGAGCCAATTAGAACGGATGTCTGAACCAACGGCTTTGGATGAACCAATGGCTTCGGATGTCAGAACCAACGTCAGTGGATGTTCGGGCCAACAGCAGAAAATATCTGAGGTATGAACCAACGGGAGCGGATTTCTGAGCCAACGGCTTTGGATGTCTGAGCCGACATCAGTGGATGTTTGAGCCAACAGCAGAAAATGTCTGAGGTATGAGCCAACCGGAGCGGATGTCTGAACATACGGCTTTAGATGTCAGAGCCAACGTCAGTGGATATTTGAGCCAACAGCAGAAAATAGCTGAGATATGAGTCAACGTCAGTTGCTGTTTGAGCCAACAGCAGAAAATGTCTGAGGTATGAGCCAGCTAGAACGGATGTCTGAACCAACGGCTTTGGATGAACCAATGGCTTCGGATGTCAGAACCAACGTCAGTGGATGTTTGAGCCAACAGCAGAAAATGTCTGAGGTATGAGCCAACTGGAACGGATGTCTGAACCAACGGCTTTGGATGAACCAATGGCTTTGGATGAACCAATGGCTTTGGATGTCAGAACCAACGTCAATGGATGTTTGAGATAACAGCAGAAAATGTCTGAGGTATGAGCCAACTGGAACGGATGTCTGAACCAACGGCTTTGGATGAACCAATGGCTTTGGATGTCAGAACCAACGTCAATGGATGTTTGAGATAACAGCAGAAAATGTCTGAGGTATGAGCCAACTGGAACGGATGTCAGAACCAACAGCTTTGTATGAACCAATTTCTTTGGATGTCTGAACCAACGTCAATGGATGTTTGAGCCAACAGCAGAAAATGTCTGAGGTATGAACCAACGGGAGCGGATGTCTGAGCCAACGGCTTTAGATGTCAGACCCGACGTCAGTGGCTAATTGAGCCAACAGCAGAAAATGTCTTACGCAACGCCAGGGCATTTCTAAATCAACGGGAGCAAATATTTAAGCCATTGGCGGTGGATTTCTTTGCCAACCACAGTGGATGTATAAAGTTAACAGCAGCGGAATTGGAGGACAGCACCCTGAAAGAAGGTTAAAACGATCGCTATTTTCGTTGGAATGGTGGCAATGAAGTTCTTGGAATTCTTAATAGACGATTTATTGAGAAGTACGAGCAAACTATGGAGAACGTGCAAAACAACGACAAACACAAACGAAATTTTTATCATCGCAGATCGATCTTAATCTTTAAAGGTTAGTTAGAATTTCAAGCTGAAGGCAACTGAAACTTAGGCGACATGCACAATACACTCAGACCATTTACCTTTACTGGCATGTGTACAAAGTTACTGGAGATTAAATATCAGAACACTTGTAGTAGAATAATTTTAGAGAAGAAAGAAAACGAGAATATAAGAGAGAATAGTAATTAAATCAAAACAGAAGAGAGGACGCCCGGTTAGGTTAGGTAAACAATATTGTAAGAGGACACAGTCGATAGATGATCGTTGAATCATCCAGATCAATAATAAAGTGTCTGAAGAAAATCGAAATTTGTGTTGTTTTTTATAATCATCCCTTACACACTCAAAATATTTTATTGGACATTTTTATGTTTCCATATCAGTACAGAAAGCATTCTTTCACCGTCAGTGTGAAATCCTTAAGAATCCAGAGAACTTTCCACGAACACTGCTGATCAGGAGAGAACGACATGATGAATTCATTCTTCAGTTGTACAAGGATCTAATCCAAAGGAAAGGGAAACATATTACTCGTACAACATAAACGGAATTACGTTCAACACGATCAATGTTTGCCAGTACAAAACTGGCACAACGGAATCTGACTATCAGCTGGTCAAACTTCAAGGGAACCGATACTACCCCATGACTAAGTGAGAATTTGGTTCCTACAAACAGAGTTCAGCTGGAACGTACTGGTGCAACCTTCTACATCCGACCTGCATATCCGGGTCCACTGTTAGTGCAAGCAAGATGAGCATTCCTCCACAAAAGAAGTTACTGTTGACATCATTCACTAATTCTTGATTTTAGACTTGAGAACATCCTTCATCACTTATGGGGGATGTGAAGCCAGACCGACAAGTACAAATCCAACCGAACGAACAATACGTACAAAAGAAACACGCGACGAGACAACCGTTCCATCACGCCACACGACGACAGTTACTATGAAACACCGCAAAGAGCAAAGAAACACACAGACGGCCGTACAGACAAACGAACGCGGGAACGAAGAAAAGAGGACGAGCCAAAACGAAAGCCGATTAGCAGCAACAGGAAACTAGGCAGGCACTAGTTAAACAGAACAGCACATTTCCTTATGATGAAACCGAAAACCGTGCATTTGGAACACAGTGTACACACACTCACAAAAGTATACATACAGCAAGAATTTTCAATATTTTTCTTAAAAGAAACGGAAAACTTGAAATATTTTCCACTAATTTTATTTATTCACATTTAAAAAATAATGATAAAACAACGTAAAACATAATTCATAACAAAACTTAAAAATAGTACATTGTTTTTCATTTTTTAACATTTTGAAACTCTCACAAAAGTATACATACGATTTTGATAAAAACTAAAAATACAAGAATAGTTAGACTATTAATAAGAAGTATGGCCTCCTTTCGCTTTAATAACTGCAGATACACGGGAAGGCATGGGAAACGCTAATTTATGAGTAATTTCTGGGCTTATATCATTCCATTCCTCAGTCAGAACTGATTTTAGCATTGAAATTGATGTCATTCGCCTATTTCGAACTTGTTGTCTTAATTGATCCCATAAGTGTTCTGTGCAATTTAAGTCAGGTGATTGTGGTGGATGTTCCAGTTTATTTTTGATATTATAGAGCAGGCATTCCCTTACTAAACCGGATGAGTGCTTAGGATCATTATCTTGTAATAGTATATCTTTGTCCGTTAATTGTAGTTTTTCAATGCTCGAAAGGTAACTATCTTTCAAAATGTCTATGTACATATGCTTATCCATTAATCCATTTATAAACCCTAAAACAGCAACACCACTTGCTGCCATTGCTCCCCATACCATGACAGATCCACCTCCATGTTTTACGGAAGGAACAAAATTTTTTGGTTCAAGCTCGGTGTTCTTTTTTCACCAAAAATGTTAAATTTGCATTCGTCGGTGAAAATGACTCGTTCCCAAAACGAAGGGTCTGTAAGATGGGCGTTATGGTATTTCTGCGCATATGCTAATCGTTTTGCTTTGTTTACCTCCCATAAAAACGGTTTTTTTCTTGCCACTCTGCAACGGAGATCCTCTTCTTTTAAACAACGACGAACCGTTTCTGCACTAACAGATACTCCGTATTCATTTCCGCTATCTTTTGTAAGTTTAGCAGCGCTCTGTTTCGGATTTTCAATCATAGATCGAACAATTTGCCTCTGCATTCTTTTATCCAGTTTCCGGGGACGTCCTGAGCGTGGCTTGCTTTCAAAAGTACCGGTGTTGTTGAAGTTTATTATTGTCTGAGCCATTGACTTCGGTAAATTTAAAGATTCCCCATTTTCCATCATTTTTATATTTTAAAACGACCTTGCGAATTTCCAATTTTATTTCCTTTGACTTAGGCATTATTTTGTCAAGTTTAAAAAATACTGTCTTCTCTGGTACAGAAATGCGTATTGAATGCAGAGCACCAAAAAATTTAAACAGCTCATCGCAAAAACAATGGAAAATCTAATATTTATTGGGAGTATGAATACTTTTGTGAAAGCTTCAAAGTCTTAAAAAATGAAAAACAATGTATTATTTTTAAATTTTATTATGAATTGTGTTTAACTTTGTTTTATTATTGTTTTTTAATGTGAATAAATAATATTAGTGGAAAATATTTCAAGTTTTGCGTTTCTTTTAAGAAAAAAATATTAAAAATTCATGCCGTATGTATACTTTTGTGAGTGTGTGTATGTTGTTCGCATGATCATTCGTGATGTCTGCTCTGTCCATCAGTGCACGTCCACCAGTGCACATATAAGTATGACACCAACAATCCACTGCACCTGAAGAACCCGCATTTCTGCACGTCCTCATCCCATGATCCCATAGCCGCACTAGGTGATAAGCTTCATAGTTAGTTTTAAGAAGTTCAGTTGTTATATTCGATTCAAATAAAGTGGTCGTAAACCTCCAAAAAATATTTTTTTTAATAAAATAACCGTTTAATTTTTTAACTCACTCGATAGTGAGACGACGTCAAACGCGGACACATCTGGCACCACTGATTATTTCTGTCATTACTTATGACACTCATACACTAAACTAAAACTAAACGTAAAAACTAATTTTTTTATTAAAAATTAATAAGGTTATAGTAAACTTTAAAATAAAATTAAACCCACATTTGTATTTTGTTTCTTCGTAAGTTGCGAATCACGGGACTGGAGTGCTCAAGATCAGAAGCTGGTCCATTGTGCAAGCAGGCAACAACATAGATTAAGTGTAATTTCTTAGTCTTTCAAAAGAAACGCAGCAAGCGGTCTGAGATAAAGTGTTTGGGTTAACCGCTTCCACTACATAAGCGCCGAACAGGCGTCACTTGATACAATCAAAGGCGAGTCATTGACAAAGAAAGTGCTCTGAAATGTTTCCACTTCCTACACAGGCGTTGCAAAGGGTGCCACCACTTATTCCAAGCAAACTCAGGTGCTTTTCAGAGATGATGTGTTCCGTTTGTACGCTAACAAGTCGTCTGCATTCGTTCTGTCTGGAGATAAGAGCAAATCTCTTGGTGACATTCCACCTGGTCGGCCTGCATCCTAGAAAGTAATGCCATCTGTGCTGTTGGTAGACATAACATTCGACGGAAGCCCTAACCAAGGACGCGCACAGTCCCACCGTGGGTTCGGGCTTGACAGAGGATGTCTTCATTTTCCTCACAGGTGTCGCAAAGAATACCGTCAGTAGGCCCAAGCACCCTTAAGTGCTTAGCGTAGTTAAAGTCCACCGTTTATTAGCCAGCAGGTTTTCTTCAGTCTTTCCTAAACGCTGCGGGTTTCTTGCTGCCGCTTGGGAGCACGCATTTGGTCATCGTGCATCCTGTAGAGTCGGACCATTTCTTGTTGTGCTATCGGGAGACCCAACCTTAGTCCCACCGGGGTCCAGTCTGTGGAATGTCTCGTTTGGTTCTTGCCTAGCAAGTTCATCGGCAATCTCGATCCCTATTTTCGGAACCCGAAGAAGTCTTAGCGAATTGATTCTTCCAACAAAGAAAAGACTTGCATTTACTTTACACACAGGCCCTGTGAGGAACCATTGGATCGATGTGCACTTTCCCAGTGTAAAGTATGATTATCATTGGAAAACGTACTCCATCGAGTGGATTAGAATTTCCGTTCCAGTCAATAAGAAACATATGGCTGCAATTGATAAATTACTCACAATTAAAAAAGCAGACATTTTCGAGGACATTGCAAGTACAGAAAACACTCGAGACTGAACGATGTCAGGAAAATATTCTATCGGAACGTAGAACACACAAAATGCAACACTACGCGACGACGGGTTGTGTTACAACATTATATGGTAGCTGCCTTCTTCATAGTAAGTCCTAATATTGGATTAAACACAACCAAAGAACTGAAAGGATCTAACTTTTATGCGATATCTACATAAGCCGGCCCTGTTATGTCACATATGAACAATATAAAGCACAAAAAAGCTGCCGATAAAAATGGATCAAAAAATGTTTGAAATTAACACAAGACACTTGAAATGTTGACGGATGTGGGATTCGGTTTTGCGAGATCACCTGCCTTAGCGGTTATATCATAAGGTCCATTTCCCAAAAACTCCTAGATAAAGCAAGTCTAAACGCCTGAGTTATTGGTGGTCCCGTGGCGTAGTGGGTTGAGTGCCATGCTTATACGTCTAAGCTTCTCAAATTTCGCCGTTCGGAGTCGGCAAAAAAGTGTAGGTCCCTTTCTACTCGTGAGAGAACAGTAGCGCGCACAACACAATTAGTTGATGAACAAGCTAGGCCCTGGTCCCCCTTTGGACTGTAGCGCCAACAATTATTATTATTAGTGGCATACGGTGAGCCTACCCTGAGTCAAAAAAAATGTTTACAAGCAGCACAAAGAAGGTCAAGAGGATGTGAAAGACGACGAGAGACAATCACTAAGTACACCTCAGTACACCAACAACCGATGAAATGTTGGAAAAGTGAAGGAAATTGTTCTAGAGAATTTTCAAATCACCGTTGGAGAAGCTGCTGAATATGTCGGCATATCGGCTGGCTCATGGCATGCAATTTTTTAGAACATTTTGAGTATGAAGCCTATGGCATTGTAATTATTTCCGAAATTGCTCAATTTCGATCAAGATAAATATCGCATGACCATCGCTCAGGAATTGTTGAATGACATCAGCGGTGTTCCAGATTTGCTTAAAAGAGCCACTACTGGTAACGAATCATGGGTATGTTTATGACTTCGAAAGATCCATAAATGAGCGGAGTTTCGCGACGATTGACGAAACAAACCGAATCGCTCAGAGACCTCAAAGGGCGTACCAACAGGCGCATTTCAAAACTGCTTCAAGGATGGAAAGACCGCTGGCACAAGTGTCTGAGATCTGCTCATTTTTTTAATAAGCCTAGTATTTTTGTCTTCATTGCAACTGTAGGTTTTCTAAGATAAGTAAATCTGCAGAATAATCAAATAAGAGGGCTCCACTTTCAAGAAAGATCAATTCGCAAGAAACTACATATGAACGGACTTGACTTCACGCCACTATCGTTACGGGAGCAGATTTACTTTTGGGAATTTGAATAATTGACTAAAGCAATTCGCCTATCTGAACCACTTCAATTTGCGACGCGCCATCAAATTTGGTCAATAACGCGATGGGGAGTTACCCTGTGGCTTTCTTTTCCAGCAAGTCTCTTTTTGAGTTCCCAAACAACGGCTGCCTTCACTTTGTCAGTCGAAATTACAAAGTTTAGATTCTTTAGAGAGCACATAGCAACCAACTGTTCCTCGTTGTGCAAAAACGGAGAAGGAACCCATTGTCTTATCCTGCTTTGGAGTGGGTGAATGGTTGGAACCTTCCCACAGAAAGGCTAACATTGTCCAACAGATCATGCAGAACATGACCCACTATATGGCCACTGTGACCACTGTCTTAGCTATCTTAAGAACGATGCCAATTCGGATTCAAGTTCCTGTCCTACCTTCTTTGTACATACACCATCCTCGCAGAGAGCACTCTACATCAGAGGCAACACATTTCTGTCGATCTGCTGCTTTTTTTTAATTTGCGCGCACTAAAGGGATTTTTTAAAACCTTAAATGATCGGAATTAAGTCACAGCACGGGCCGAAGGTAAAGAGGACGAGAGGGAAAAGAGGTATCAATGCACATTGGTTTTAAAGAGCTGGGAAGAGCAATCCATATTCGTGTGGTGGGGCTGAGAAACGAGTCTCTAAACTTAACTGTGCGTCCGAAGGTGTACCTGTATGTTTCGCATTCTGCTCTATGTCTTGAAGAACAGCTTTAAGTCCAGCATAGCAGAGTGCACACGAGTTCGTTAGATTTGAAGTTTTGACCTAAGCTATATTGCATTGTAGGTTGCGACCGTGGCCTTGTGAGTAAAGTGCGACACTCGCACCCCGAAGGTCCAGGTTCGATTCCCGCCTAAACACGTCGAATTTTTTACGGCACCACCTCTTTCGCGTTGCTAACGACACTCAAAGATAACTGATAAGAAAAAGCTTCTCAAACTTCACCGTTCAGACCGCAAGAAGCTGTAGGTCCACAACGACGAGTAGTTGACGAGGAAGCAAGGCCCTGGTCACACTGTGGACTCTCGCGTCCTTCGATTGTCGATTGCTTAGGGAATTTATGTGTCTCCACCGTTCAGAATTTCTTGCGTGAAGTGAGCTCCTTCCCTTTTTTCGATCACCTCCACTGTAGACTGTCTCGCTACACAATTATAATATCCCTCAGACGGATAGAACGGATAGAACCGATGTCCTTAATCGCAGGTAGAAACAGAAGAGCTGTCACAACCTGCAAGTAGTTTTAGTAATCACACACTACAATCCACTGTGGCCGCCGTGGCGTAGTGGGCGGAGTGCGACGCTCACTCGCCGAAAGGTCTAGGTTCGATTCCCGACTGAACACGTCGAATTTTTCACGGCACCACCTTTTTCGAGTTGCTGACGACACTGAAAGAGTAATAACTGTCTAAGAAAAGCTTTTTAAGCTTCGCAGTTCGGAGACGACAAGAAGCCGTAGGTCCACAACGACGAGTAGTTGATGAGGACGCAAGGCCCTGGTGACACTGTAGACTGTCGCGCTCTTCGACTGTCGATTGCTTAGGGCATTTATGCCTCTCCATCGTTTGGAATTTCTTGCGTGAATTGAGCTCCTTTTCTGTTTTCGATCACCTCGCCGTGGTCTCAATGTGGCTATTACTTAAGGAGGGCTCCTTCCAAAACCAAATCTATTGTTGGACCGAGTCATTCTGAACCTGCTTCAATGTTACACCTTTTCTGCCCCACAAAACTCACGCTTCCCCCCAGTGGACCATTTGCCGGAGCATAATGTCCCAGAAAAGGATACATAAAACGCAATTTCAATTATGCCTGCTGTCTGTCTGCCGGCCAAACACTCCCCAGATGTTTGCCGCGGTAAACGTGCGACCACCGGAACCGTTCAATACCGACAGCCAACGACCGATGACGCACCGTCGCCAGCGGAGGATACATTGGGCTCCTTAATGACATTTTGTGGTCTCCTAAATGGCAGCGGGATTTACTGCCGCCAACAAACAACCGTCACATAAATTCTTCGAGTCTCCCCTCGAAGAGCACACACGCGGACGCGGTGAACATGCCCGCCTCCTCGCCGGTGATTTACTGCTTTTAAGGTCCAATAATCGTACTTTATATTCAGTTAAAATTTCATTTCAATCCAACTAATAAAACTCGATTTTATGAACCGCAGCATGCACGCCCAGGTGCGGTGCGTCGCCGGGTGGACCATTAACGGGTGTACCAGCCGGGTGATGGTTTTTCTGTGCTTCACTACACCTGTTCGTGTATCCTTTGTTCTTCGGCAATTTTTTCTCGTTTTCTGCACTCCGAGATACAATTTGATGGAAATGGGTTGTAAATTCGTTGCGTCCCATCCACCGAGTTGAAGTTTGCTGCTGCCTTGATGTCGACCTGACACGAAAGGCGGCGTTCGCGGCGAGGAGACAAGCTAAATCGAAGGTAAAAATCCCGATGGCTCTTTTTTCTCTTGTTGCCTTTCCGCGTCCGCCGCTCTTCCTCCTGCGATAAGCACGCTTCGTCGGGCATAAGTACTCGCTACACAATGTAGATACACACTACTCTCGTGGTGGTGTTGAACGTGGATTCCAGCATTTTTTACTGCCGGTCAGCGTGGTGGGGGCGCAGCGATGCCTGGGACGGGGAAGGCTTAAAAGGTTTTTGATTATTTTTTATGGATTAATGTTGCAGCAGCGGAAGATGGATATTATTTTACTTTTTTTTCTTGTTTTTTTTCAATTTTAATGAATTACTCCTGGATTATCCTCCTCGTCCTGGGTCCCAGCTCTGAATGGATGAGCAGCACTCGTTGCTCTATCTGGTTGGGTTGAATACTAACGAATGTAAGCTTAAGTAGTTTCATTGTTGATTTAAGTGCGCGCTGACATTGAAGGGGATTGCAATGAATGTGGCGGGGAGAGATGGAGAAGATTTCTCGGTGCGGTGCCTTCGCTGGATTTCAAATTTCAATGCCGGTGGCAATTATTTCAACAGTTCATTAGGAATTGTTTGCCCAGAGGGAATGAATACTTAGATTTGTGCAATATGCGAGGCTCAGCAAACAACTGAGCGTTGATTGGAATTTTGCTAGAACGTGCTGCACGGCACAAACATCTCTGTCAATAATTTTCTGACACTTTGGTGGTGTGACTTCTCCTTTTTTGTGGCGCTAAAAACCGGGGTGGAACTGGGCCTCAGAGTGTGTCTAGGGAACCGGAACTTTATAAAGAGAATTGATAAGAACAAATTTATTTAACAGGTATACGTATATGAAGAGAGTGTCAAGATACAAATGTCTCGATAGGGAACATTTGTTGTGAACGAGCTCTTATTTGTTTTTTTTTTTTTTTTTTTGTTTGCTGTGACATCTGTGAAACATATTTGGTATACATCAAGTCACTGAACAGACAACATCATATTTTTTCATCGTGTTAAAAATGCCGAATGTTGTACCAAAAAGTGATGAATTGCGGAAAGCATTAATTTTTGTTTTCATTTTAAGAAAAGTGCTGCAGAGTCGCATCGAATGCTTGTCGAGGCATCTGGTGATCATGCTCTATCAGAAGCAACATGCAAAAGATGGTTTCAACGATTCAGAAATAATGATTTCGATGTGAGAAATGAAGAACGTGGAAGACCACCAAAAAAGTTCGTAGACGCCGAATTGCAAACGATATTGGATGGAGATGGCACTTTGAGTCAAAAGCAAATGGCACCAATGTTAAATGTTGCACAACAAACAATTTCTGACCGTTTAAAAGCTATTGGAAGGATCCAAAAGTGTGGAAAATGGGTGCCACATGAATTGAATGAAAGACAGATGGAAAACCGAAAAAACACTTGTGAAATTTTGATTCAAAGAAAATCGGTTTTGCAGCGGACTGTTACTGGTGATGAAAAATGGATTTATTTTAAGAATCCTAAATAGAAAAAATTATGGGTTAATCTGGGACAACCATCGACCAGATCGATTCGGCAAGAAGACAATGCTGTGTGTTTGGTGGGACCAGAAAGGTGTGCTTTACCACGAGCTCCTAAAACCTGGTGAAACCATTAAAACCGATCGCTACCGACAAAAAATGATCAATTTGAACCTTGCATTGATCGAGAAACGACCAGTATGGGCCAGAAGACCCAGCAAGGAAATTTTGCTCCATGACAATGCACCTGCACACAAAGCAAAACTGGTTCAGGATACAATCAAAACACTTAACTGGGAGCAGCTACCCCACCCGCCGTATTCACCAGACTTGGCTCCTTCCGACTACCATTTGTTTTCATCGATGGGACACGCATTGGCTGAGCAGCACTTTAATTCCTACGAGGAGGTCGAAAATTGGGTGTCTGTTGGGTTGCTTTAAAAGAGAAACAAGTCTATTGGCGTGGTATTCACAAATTGCCAGAAAGGTGGTCAAAATGTGTAAAAAATAGTGACCAATACTGTGAATAAAATGTTTTTACTTTCCCATGAATAATAAGTGTTTTATTTTCAAAAAAACTCATTTCATACCTTTATACCTACATGAAATGCACCTTTTATCCATTTCGACGGACAACCATGGCATAGATATGCAGTCTTCACGAACCGAAAATCCAGGTTCAATTCCACGTTGAACAGGTCGAATTTTTCACTGAACCACCTCTCTCGAGCTGCTGACAACACTCAAAAATTATTACTGCCTTAAAAGAAATTTCACAAACTTCGCCGTTCGGAGTCGGCAAGAAACTGTAGGACCCCTCTACTCGTAAAAGATCAGCAGCGCGCACAACACTAGTCGTTGATAAGCCAGGTAGACCCTGGTTCCTTATGGACTGTAGTGCCACACAATTAATACGAAGATAGCCTTTTATATTTCGGGATTGGGCAACCCTAGTGTTGCAATCTGGCAAATGGTCATACGTACTCAGAACATTTTGACATACAACCGCTATTTGTGTTGTTTACAGTAACTGAAAGGTATCATAGTTTAAGTTTACAGTAACTAAAAAGAGTAATCCCGCCCAAAAATGCGGAATTAAATCGTGAAAATTTTGTGATTATTTTTTACAACTTTCGACGTGGATTAACCCAACAACAGTGCATTGATGAACTTAATTCAATTTTTTAGCAATGAAGCTCCATCAAGGACCAGAGTTTATCGATGGTATGGTAAATTCAACCGAGGTCGTAGTTCACTCCAAGACGAATTTCGTGAAGGTTGCCCAAAATCAGTTGTTGTTCCGGAACCCAGTGATGCTGTCCACCAATTGCAAGATCGTCATGTGACCTATTGCGAGATTGAGACAACCTTAGCCGTTATTGGGACCAGCATACATTCAATTTTGCAAGAACATTTAACCGTCGAAAAAGATTTTTGGCGTTGGTTCCCACACAATTTGCCAATCGCTCAAAAAAGGCTCGTGTCGATTGGTCGAAAGAAATGCTCCAAAAATACGATCAGTGCTTCGAAACACGTCTTTGCCATGGTGACAGGTGAAGAATCGTGAATTTATGCGTATGAGCCTGAAAGTAAACAGCAGTCGACTGTATTGGTGTTTTAAATTGAACCGAACCCAACAAAGCTATACGACGGCATGAGTCTGGTTAAGCGTCGTTGGATACAATGCTCAAGATGTCTATGGAATGTAGATCGTATAATAATAATAATTGTTGGCGCTACAGTCCAAAGGGGGACCAGGGCCTAGCTTGCTCATCAACTACTCGTGTTGTGCGCGCTACAGTTCTCCCACGAGTAGAAGGTTTTTTGCCGACTCCGAACGGCGAGATTTGAGAAGCTTTCTTAGACAGTTATTACTCGAAAGAGGTGGTGCCGTTAAATTCACAAAATTGTAGTTGAACTTGGAGTCGAACCTAGACCCTTCGGCGTGAGAGCGTCACACTCTACCCGCTACTCCACGGCGACCACTAGATGATCGTATGCTTCAGTATAAATTGTCTTCGAATCTGAGCCAACAGAAGCCGCCTAAGCTGACGTGGCGGACACAATTGGAGAAGGACCTCAACTAACTTGGAGTGCGCAGCTAGAAGCAGCAGGTGAAAGAGCAGGCGGAAAAGTCATGTTGTTTGAGGCCCATGTCCAACCCGGGGTGTAGCGCAAAGAAGCATAGCATATAAAGTTTGGAAGTTATAGAAAATGTTGGACTGGCTGAATGGACTGTCTAGATGTTAGTACAACACTGACAGCTAGTTTCCATTGACCTGAAGACGAGCCATTGTTATACCTCGATGGGAATGTTTGAACAGACACTTCTCGTTTGTCTCTGTACAACACTCATGATCCAGATGTTAGTACAACACTGACAGCTAGTTTCCATTGACCTGAAGACGAGCCATTGTTATACCTCGATGGGAATGTTTGAACAGACACTTCTCGTTTGTCTCTGTACAACACTCATGATCCCGATTAGGATGTGGCTGCAGGCTCAGTTCATAAACATTATCTCGCCACCATTTCACGCACTAGCTTAAGTAATTCTTAATTCTTCACAAATTTTTCAGGTTAAGTCCCTGCAGATATAGTTAATCGCCCTAAGTGCATTACAACAAAACTTCTACAAAGTGAATTTCCAATCAGTGGCTTCGACAACGAACAAAACTACTACAAATGCATCACATTTTTGTCGAAAAGTGATAGTTTTTGACATCACCAGCTACAACATTATTTTATGCAGAAGAAGGAAGAACTTGGAGTTCGTAATTGGAAGCAGCTGGCAAGAAACTGTGCTCAAAGGCTCAAACCCAGATCCACCCCGAACTGTAGCACTAAACAACAAAGAAGAGGAAGGCTATGATATAGGCCAATGGTCCCTTACTTTTTATCGCTTACAGAAAACTTTTATAAACTGGAGCTAGAAAAGAATTTTTTCACTCCTCTTGGAGTGCAATCTTTGAAAGTGACTGACTTAATTGACTTCAAGGCTCCGATATTAAGAAATCGAACATTTGCTTAGTCTGGCAGCCGAGACTGCTACAAGAGGGTAAGGATTTTTATGTGTCTGAGAGGACCATGAACTTATTTCTATCAAAATACGTTTTTATTTACCGTGGAATAGCCAGTTTCCAAACTTTATTCACTGTTCCGCTCCCAAGGTGCTCAATAAAAATCAACAAGTATCTCATATCCCTCTTTGGGAAGGACACCTGAGAGACATCTGACCGTTAATGGCATCAAAATGGATCTAAGTGTTGTTCATATCTTACAACTGTGCACTTCATTTTCAAATTGTCGTATGAAACATCTCCGTGTCCAACGTCTTTCCCTCTCACCTTTGTTCACATCTCCCTCCCTGAAGAATTGACAACCAATTGACTGCCAGAATACCCAGTTCCTGTCCCACCTTCAACGTCCATTGTTGATTGAAAATTGATTTGCAGTTTTGATCTCCGCATATGTCGACACACAAAATTAAACTCCCAACACACGCCAATCCATCTTCCGTTCAAGAAACGCCACCTTGAGACAGAGACGACATCTCCCTGGCCACAAAACTCAACCGAGGTGACCAATGCATTCACAAACAATGCACTAATGCAATCAATTGGAGTGGAACTGAAGCATTGTGCCCCAACTATGACAACTCCCTGGATGGAGCCATTCTGACAGCTTCGGTTCATAGATACCAAGCTGTTGCGTTTGCCTGCCACTCCTGTCTGCAGAATAGATGTGTCCTCGTTCATACACTCGTATTTGCAAGAAGATTTATGGAGGTTAAAACTTTTATGGGGATTCCTTGGATTTGAAAAAGACTTAACGTAAGTCCCAGCTGAAATCTGTGATTTGTTTCTGTTTGTTCTGTTGCTCACTCAATCAGTCAACAAGTTGTTGTCGCTGCTGATACGGTTGGGGAAAAGGTTCCAAGGAGAATTTTAGAAACCAAGAAAAGGATGACAATGAAATATGTATATTTGCAACAGATGTGAACTTTGTGCTCACTTTGATTTGCTTTTGAGAATCCCTCGGTCAGTCGGTAAACATTTTATTGGTGAAAAGAGAAGATTCTTGCTGTTAGTTCGAATTCCATTCTAAACGAAAATCTAGTTATCGACTCAGATCCTTGGTTTTTTCAACACTATCCGGATTTTCCCGTCGCAACATTTTTAGCACGGCTCAAAAATCAGTTGAACGAAGTTCCTGAACGTAGCGCAGAGAATCGTTCGAAATGGAAGAAATGTCGCAATTGTAAGTTACGCTCATTTGAATATTACACGCCGTGGATTTTACGAAATTTGCAAATATTTGAGGTCTGCAAGGACTCTCTGAAAACCAGAAAGAAGCCCTCTTCCTTGTGTGGCTATCGATTAATGGCGCAACAGAAAAATTCCTGTGGCTATATCAACGAACTCTTTTTAACGACATCCACGAGAGCTCAAAGAGATTTGTCGCATGACTAGGTCTGCCACAGGGTGTGTGTACTTGCAGCTAAGGAAATGGAGTGCACTGCCAGGGCAACTAGTTGGAAGGAATTACGAAGTCAAAGCAGAACGCAAAATTGGATCTAACGAACTGGAGGCTCCTCGAATAAGGTCAATCATCAAATCAATGCCGCTTTCTGCATTTCCAAAGCAAGGGGAAGTCGTCCTTTGTTTGTGTTATGACGGAGGCAATGTCAAAAGCACATGGGAACACACATTTTAACTGCAATTGGCCAAATTTGGTCTCATTTATTCAGCTGCATCAGCATTGTGTACACTGGGGCACCATTGAGTGAACATCAGTGGTTTGTTCTTTGATGCATGAGTTCCTTCTATTTGATTTGCTTCAGAAGCCAAAATAAGTTAAACAAGTTAGTTTATACTTTGTTTAAACTCCTTTTATAGAAGTCGACAGTTCCGACCGAAGCCTAAAATTTAACTCATCCATTGTATTTCAATTCTTGTCCAGACAAACTTCAAAGAGTGACATTTGCTTTCTTGTATCTTTCACTCACGGCGTTTCCTTTGGCAATCAGTTCGAGCCGCACTCGGTGTAGGTTCTCAACATATTTGTTGATCTTAGATCTGAGACAGTTTATCGAAAGAGTCGAACTCTGGCAACGTATCTCGTGTGACTTTAAAAATAATAATAATTCTTGACGCTACAGTCCACACGGGTATCAGGGCCTAGCTGGCTCATTAACTGCTCGTGTTGTGTGCGCTACTGTTTTCTCACGAGTAATAGGGACCTACAGTATTTTGTCGACTCCGAACGGCGAAATTTGAGAAGCTTTCTTAGACAGTATTACTCTTTGAGTGTTGTCATCAGCTGGAAAGAGGTGGTGCCTAGAAAAATTCGAGATGTTCAGCCGGAAATCGAACCTAGACCCTTCGGCGTGTGAACGTAGCACTCTACCCACCAAGCCATGGTGGCCACAAAAACGAGAAATGGAATCCATGAAAATTGAAGAAGGGATTGACTTTTAACGTCTTCAACTCCCTTTAATCCTTACTTTACCAGTCCGACAACTAGAAATAGGTTCCAAATCTCAAAATAAATAGCCAGATGCATAGTTTCTTTTTAAAATTCGCTTCTGCACACGGCTCAGTTGGAATGTTACTAGAAACTCATTCCATTCCCTTTCATTCATTACCTTCGGTTCATACTGAAACTTTATTTTTGATCACTTTATAGCACACTTTCCCTCTTGAGCCAATTGATTTCGGTTATGCATACCTTGCAGAAGCTCAAAGACCCATCTACGTTAAGGGAACCGTAAAATTCGTTATATAGCCCTTCATCCATAAGGGCTCGGGTTTTAGCTTTTTCAGATATTAAATCATGTCTTTTCTAACGAATAGAAAGAATCCTGCCTAGTCTTTGAATCCTTACCATTGAGACAACGCTGCAGAGGATAGCCTGGGCTAAGGTGGCGCACACAAGGGGAGATGGACCTCAACCACCTTGGAGTGCGCAACTGGAGGCAGCTGAAAGATCTTGCTGGCTGAAGAGGCATGTTGGTAGAGGCCCAAGTCTTTCCGAACTGTAGCGCCACAACAAGAAGAAGAAAGAATCCTACAGTTTATTACCGATTCGTAACCACAAAATTTTTTTTCTTCTTAAGAGTGTTGTCATCTACTTAACCGCGGTTGTGACATGAAGGAATGCAAATGTCAAAGACAGAGCGAAACCTAAGATCTGCGGTCACCACGTGTGCCCAATACCAAGCTTAACATCGTAGGTCGAAGCATCTGAAGAAAATGTTCCACATACGCCCAAGCATCCTTGAGCGTGTTATTCATCCGGTGAACTTTTAAGTAAACCTTCTTAAAACCTCCGTGCCAGAATAACTTTCCCGTGAAGATTTGTGACAGACAAGACCCAGCAGCATTTATGAGCAAAGCACAGAATGTGGGTTTAGCGTTTTGCCTAACATTTCCAACGGAAGTCCAAATTGGAGGACCTGGGGTGAATTTCAGTCCGATCTTTTTTCCCAGCGCCTATCATTTGATTAAGTAAGGAACGGATATGCACACTCTACTGAACCGGCATTTGTTAGGAGACTTAAAAGTCTATGCAATTCCCCTTCATCTCTTCCGTTGGTTAATTTTCAGTTTCCTCCTTGAACATTTTTTGAATAAAATTTTTTGTTACTTTTCAGATGATCCTCGAAGGCGAACTAACTCGCTTTCTTCAGGATAGTTTTAAGGACTGATCAAAGTAAATACACCTCTCCTACCTCAGCCATGAACTTTCTCACTAGAAATCAGTCCTTTGTTCTCCACTCCTCAAAGCAACTAAAGGCATTTTTCCCCCCGACTTCAATCGAAAAAGCAATTGTCAAAGCGAATGAATATTCAATCCTACAACCTTCGGCGGTCCTTCACTGCACCTTTGTTCTGAGCATCCCCTTCCCCGGCGTCCTACTGAGCAAGCAAATCGTAACAACAAGAAGACGTACAAAAGAACACGAAAATAAATTATTTTTCAATTTCATACAAAGGAACGAAGATGTGGGAGTGCGGGGACAAGTGGAGCGAGAAAGAGGTTTAACTCTCCCACCAGCAGCGCGATATTGTTGAGAAAATCTTTTGTAATTTCCACATTATCGATCGGCACACGGAAAGAGGGAAAAAAGTTCATGGCTCGTGTCCTGGATGCTTAAAGCACTTTTCGACAGCAGTCCTCTCACACTTAAGGTCATTCTTACCTGTTGACGCGTCGGGATTTGAAGAATCTCAAGACTCCAGATGCACAAATTCACACGCACAATAGGCACGAATGGGCGCACTGTTTTCACCGAACTCGTGCGATGCAAGGACACTCGCGCACAACAACACCATCAACGGCAATTATTTTCAAATTCCCACTGAGATCTAAATTTAAACTCCAATCACCCCGATTGGGCGCATGAAACCGTACCGGAATCACCAGGAAGCGCTGGTGGGCGAAAACACAAAACAGGACTTCTCACGTTTTAATAAGATTTTGACTTTGGGAAATTAATTAGAGAACTCCGGGCTGGCCGGTCGTTAGTGGAGCGATGTCCTTTTCTCCCTTCTTGTTCTTCTTCTTTATTAGTTCCTTATCCTCCGAGTAGAACAGTTTGCTCACCCCTGCGCTTGGTTTTCTAGCAACTATGTCCTTAATGGGCAACACAAGCATGCAATTACACGGCACAAGCTCTTCCCGCACAGGTAAGGACGATAATAAAATTCGAATTTTCCAACTGGGTTGGTGTCCTGTTCTCGGTTTTATGCCGGACAATGAGAGGACACACATCCGCAGGCGTGTTGATGTTGCTCTGGAATCGTCCTTCCTACAATGTACACAGCACTGGCAGAGAAGGGATACAGACCTCTGCAGGAACAGACGCAAAAACTGTTCAAATTCACTCTGCACCGCAAGGGCTCGATAGGGGTTAACCGAAGGTATTGCGAAAATAACACACACACAAGCTTGGGTTCTGAGCCTGGCTTAAAAAAAAAACTTTCCAAAGTGTTGCACCGAGGATGTTCTAATTTGTATCCCAGATATGCCTTTATTTTTTTTTGAGATGCAAATCAACAGTCAAGGGAACCGCACCACGAACCGGAAAAGGATATGCGATCCTCTCAAATGCTCCACTCGAACTGGGCACCTTTTAACGCGATTCAAGCAGTTAACAATCCAACCCTGGGCAAGCACGAAGCAGTCCTTAATTCTCTCCGCAACATCAGCAGCCGGCCCCTTTTGCGTGCTCTCCTCTCTTGCTGGTTGTGTGACTGTACGGTGTGTGTGTGTGTGTATGTGCGGCTACATGGGATGTATGGAAATCGGGGGAAGGATATCCTTGTAATAGAGATTTTCCCTGGCATTGATAACGCGCGCAACAAATACCCCCGAAGACAGGGACGCATCGAGTGCGCGAGACAAGGACAGAGCATCCAGCAGGATACGAAATTTCTGTTTACTTCCAAGAATGACACTGCTCCTGGAAGTGAAGTCACCGCTGTCGAAGCTGGCCAAAGAAAACATCGCATCGCAGGGGTAGCGTGAGAGCGAGAGGTTCACTTCCAGTGAGGTTCCGCACATGCGTCTTGGGGGCAGCTCTCGCCAGTGGCGCTGGGGCACTGGGATGGGTGAGAGGCTCCCGTTCTCCGAGGGACTGTCTGTATGTATCAGGCGCAACAGGGATATAAATTCCATGGAAACATGTGTTTTGCGCCACTGACGTCGTAGCAGTGCGGGAGAGGATAATCGCTGGATATTCAACTGGTTGGCGTGGTTGTGCCGTAGTGGGGGCCACACCAACACACTCACACTCCCGCTCGCTCAGAGGCTGCCTTTGCTGGTGTGCGTGTGATAATGGATTCGCCAAAAAAGGATATCAACAGGAGAACAAACATCGCATCGTTTAAATTTATCCTGCAGAAACATGGAAAAAGGTGAAATGCGAGCGAGAAAGAGAGAGAGGAAAAAGGACGAATTTATGATACTCTTACAGGTGATTACATTGGTGATGTGTTGGGGTTTTTGCGAAATGTATGTGCAGAGGGAAGCTTGGAAATGGAAGTTCAGAACGGTCGAGGGCTCCAGGGTGGAGGAACACTCGCCGAAGGAAGGTGCGAAGGTGCGGCTGTAATGACTTCACAGGTGCCAGCAAAATCGATTGCTTTCCCTTATCTTTATCTTTTCGAGCGGTCAATGAGTTGAAGAAACACAAGACGGCGTAGGGGGTGGAGAGTGTTAGCGAGACGACATGGAATTGTAATCGAAACGTCTGAGAGTTCGGGTGTGGAAATGAAACCGGTGGACGTGGAAGTTTGTTCAACTCAACTAATCAGTGGATGTATTGGTTTTTGGCCTTTCTATGGATAGCCAGGCTTATCTGCTAATGCTTTCCCCTAACTGACCCATCAGCAGTTGGATGTCAGTGGAGGGGGGTCGACAATAATTTTTTGTGCCCATTAAGATATAGAATCAACAAGCCGAGTGATTTGCGACGCTAATGGTGTTCGAGGGGTTACGTTAAAACTAGGAAAAGTCCGTCTGCAGTATAACTTTGTTGAGAACAATCACAAGCCTGCAAGTCCTTAAATTGGGATTACTCTTATCGAGGTCCAGTTTGAAAGAAACTGGCTGTTCGAAATGGCAGTGGTTACGAACATTTCTCTAGAAGAAGCACTTACGATTCCCAAAGATATTAAAACCTCGTTTTCTTCTGAGACCTGGTTTAAGATCGTTCGCAGTACTCGTCTACAGAACCACATCGCAGAATCACTTCTGCTAATCGCTGTTACTTCGGGCTCAAGAGGTAACTGAGCAAAGGAACACGCTCTCCAAAGACTTAACCTGATGATCCCAGTTCTACTTAATGGCGCGGAAACTCAAACGTTTCTTAAAGTGGTTGACGAAGTCTTTTCGAGAGGAAAGTTCTGCTTGCGATTGTTGGTCCTATTTGCCTTGGAGGAGAACATTCAATGACAAACTTGTTGCGCTGTGCAGTGAAACGCACCTGGTCAAGTGTCTTCGGCTACAACGCATAAGATGGCTAAGCGCACGTAGTGCGTATGAGCACCAGTGCTCCGGCGCAAAAAGAATTCGACACCGAGCCATTGAAGCAAAGCAACAGAAGACGGCCTGAGCTAAGATGGCGCCCTCAAGTGGAAAGAGGGCAGATTGAACGAGGTCGCGTTGGCTGGAGGGAATTGTTGGTTGAAGCCCAGCTAAAGCGCCGGCAGATGGAACGAGGTCGTGTTGGCTGGAGGGAATTGTTGGTTGAAGCCCAGCTAAAGCGCCGGCAGATGGAACGAGGTCGTGTTGGCTGGAGGGAATTGTTGGTTGAAGCCCAACTAAAGTGCCGGCAGATGGAACGAGGTCGTGTTGGCTGGAGGGAATTGTTGGTTGAAGCCCAGCTAAAGCGCCGGCAGATGGAACGAGGTCGTGTTGGCTGGAGGGAATTGTTGGTTGAAGCCCAACTAAAGTGCCGACAGATGGAACGAGGTCGTGTTGGCTGGAGGGAATTGTTAGTTGAAGCCCAGCTGAAGCGCCACACAAAAAAAAAGTCATCTACACTTTAAGTTTGGTTTGAAACTAGAGCTCGTGCGTGCTGACATTAACTTAACCTTAACTTTCATCGATCTCTAAGTAGAAAGGACTTCAAGCGACTTGTTGTCTCACAAAAATTACACCTCACCTTTGCTGAGCACTTAAGCGTGCTTGAGCTGCAGAATAGCACAAATTGAGTTCTTGTAGGGAAAGGTTGCAGCTAGCTTACATTCAACTTGGTTTTTTAAAAAGAGATCTTTGTATTTTCCGTTTACCTAGATCGCAGTCTTACCAGATCCACTCTTTATATTGAATCTCTATTGTTAAGCGAAGCTAAACTTGGTCTGCGGGTATCTCTACAATGTCTTTCTAGCCAGTAGCAGCATTTGAAAAATGGCTTATAATGACTTCGTTGAACACTTACTTCTTCAAAGAAGTTTACTAGTGATACCCCACGTTTTTCTCCCGTCATTTATGTCATTTACCATTTTCTGTTTGTAGTAGTTGGCTTGTCCTAGTTCAATGTTCTTTTTGACTGTGTTTCTGCATATCTTGTACTGACTTTCATTAGTCTTGCACCTCCGGCTGTTTTTCCACTTCCTATATAGCTCTTCCGTTGGTCGCCGTGGCGTAGTGGGTAGAATGCAACGCCCACACGCCGAAGGGTCTAGATTCGATTCCCGGCTGAACACATCGAACTCTTTCACGGCACCACCTCTTTCGAGCCGCTGACAACACTTTGAGTGACAACTGTCTAAGAAAGCTTCTCAAACTTCGCCGTTCGGAGTCGGCAAGAAACTGTAGGTCCCTTCTTCTCATGAGAGAACAATAGCGCGCACAACACTAGTAGCTGATGAGCAAGCTAGGCTCTGGACCCCTCTGGAATCTCGCGCTATACAATTATATAGCTCTTCCCTGTTTTTGCACATTGCGATTATTTCGGGATAAATCCATGGCTTGTGTTTCCATGTTATTTTGGTTGAGATCGATTTGGACGCTCCAGCATATATTCTATTCATTTTTCTCACAAAGTTATTGGACAGAGCCTCCGCGTCATTTTCCTGTAGTAGATTTTGCCAGTTGGTTTGCCTTATTAGTACGCTGGCTTTGCGTTGATTAATTTGTGTCAGTTAAACATTTCGTTGCATATAATACGGCGTAATGGTCAGACAGATCGGTTTCGATGGCTGCGGAGAGTATTTTCAGTTTCGATAAGCTGACAAATATGTGGTCAGTCAATGTCCACCTCGTCTAATTCGGGAGGACGGAATGCGTGCCTATTATCTTCCAAATTGAGTGGAACATTCTGCCTAACAGCGGGATTTGGGTCGTCATCGCCGTTTAGAAGTCTGCAGAAATGATCCTTCCAGATTCTCATTACAGACTGCGACTCTACTACAAGTTGTCCATTTCAGTCCCGGCAGTCTTTGATCCGCAGTTGCGTAGTGGGTAGAGTGCGACGCTCACACGCTGAAGGTGCAGGATCGATTCCCGGCTGAATGCCTCGAATTTTTCAAAGTATCACCGCTCTCTAGCTGCTGACAACATTAAAAGAATATTAACTGTCCAAGAAAAAGCTTCTCAAACTTCGCCGTTCGGAGTCGGTTAGAGATGGTGGGTCCCTTCGACTCGTGAGAGACCAGCAGCGCGCACAACACGAGTAGGTGATGAACAACATAGGCCCTGGTTCCCTGTGGACCGTCACTGTACTTAATTATTATTACTAGTCTTCGGTCCGATGCTTATATCCGCCCGATAGCTGTTTTATATTTCGGTTAAACTTTCGGACCTCATTCCAGTCAGAACACCTTAGTATTTCATCGACCGCGCGCTTCCTATGCTCCTTGTTTTTTCTTCTGAGAATCCGGTGCTCTTCCCTTCTTCTCTGCTCGTAGAGCTCACGAACGGCCTTCATTGTTCGATGCCGCGTTGCATTATCGGCGTCTTGTTTGGCTGCATGTGCTTGCCTGCACGCGTCTTCAAACCATGAGTTTCTTCTGGGTGGTGACGTGAAACCCAGCACATCTGTGGCAGTTTCTTTGTTGGCTACTCCCAGAAATACTCCACGTCATTTCTGTGGAATCTGACGTCATGATCAGTGCCCCTATACGTCCACCTCGCGTTATGTATCTGTTGCCTATTTTTAGGCGAAAACCTTTCCAAGTAGGACCCCGTCATGCATGATATATCCGAAGCGTGAACTAAGTGGACATATGACTCTACCTGAAAAGACCTTACAAGACAGGACTCGGGTTCAAGCTACCGCTGCGCAAAGCGCTACCAATTTTATTAACTTCGTTTGTTAAGAGAAGTATTTTTCAGTTCATCAGCTTTCTCTTGTATATGTCGGTCTCTGCTATAATTACTTTCCAGTGCAGCAGCAAAGGAGATACATAGCAAACCGGTGCTTTGACCTCAGGCATTGTAATTTTCCGTCATTGTTGTTGTTTGTGCGGTCAATAATGCATTATATGACAATCACGAAAAGAAGAAATGTTAACACGCTATTGAAATATTTAAAATTGACAAAGAGTTTCAAGCCTGTCCGATCATATCAAAAGCTGCCTTACAAGCAGCATTCCATAAGTAGTTAAACAGATAAACAAGTGTCACTCCTTGCTGCTTACCGCCTTGAAAACAACTCAAAGTGCCTGCCCTGCAACTTTAAAATGCCCATTAAACAACCATCCAAATACACAACCAATGCGAACTCAACCCCGACCAGGAGTCCATCATTTAATTCCGTATAACTTGAATTTTGCATTCCCTGTTGCTTCTTAATTGAATTTCACACACATTTTCGACAAGCAAGCAATGTAGATATTCCATCCCACGCCACAGACATTCCGTCCAAAGGACCATTGAAATGCAAGAGCGTCTCCTCACAAATCTCCTCAATTGTCATCGAGACAATTCTCCTCGGACCCCGTTCCTTGCACCCTGCCAACCCAACTTACTTAAAGTTTTATGAGACAGACACTTGCTTCGCAACCTCATCCTTTAAAGGTCCTCGGAAGCAATCTCATAGGAAAATGTTTACCATCCACCATCAGTGCTCTCCTTTCAACTGCAAATCCATGCTCTTTCAGCCAGATGGCGATTGCCTAGCAACAACAACAGTCAAACAACAACAAGAAAAGAAAAATGAAATTAGTACTTCCGATTGTGCACTGGATCGAATAAAAGGACACGACCAGGCTCCTCATCTGAGATTCGATGCAAATCCCAAGGCCTTGGTGCACGAACAGAAGCACACAGAGCATCAAAGCAGAACTGACGACAGAGCTGTCTATTCAGGTCCCAGCACGCATTCATGCGCCAGCCCCTGCAGCCATTACTTGTTTACTTTCCGAAGATGCATCCTCATTTCCGCACCGAGTGGGTGGCTCCTTCACGACATGACAAGAATAAGTGGAAGTCATGGGAGCCGGGAAGGGCAGCAGAGCCGGACGGATGACGCAGGTCTAATGGGATCACAAAACATCAATTGAATAAACCCGTCGCACAGCCAACTGCACCCAGCTGCAACTGCTGTCATCCCCACTGGATGCTGGGCGCTGGGTGTTGTTCTGTGGGTGCTGGGTCCTTCCTTTCGACCCTAATGAAGCATTCACAGCGTACGAGCGACATTCTCTGCGGGAGCTTGTACTTGGAGCACATGTGTGTGAGAGGAGCGACTCTCTCGAACTTCATCAGATTTACCGAGGTCCAGCGATTGCGTGTGCCGGCCTCGGCCGAGCAAGACGCTTGATTGATGACTTTGATGGGGGCGGCCGATAAGGGAGGTGTCCGGTTGCTGGCATATGGCGACGGCCGACGCATTGCTTGATGGGAACTTTCCATTATGGCCAAGATGATGAACGAGCAGCCTGTGGCTTGTGTGAGCTTCGGTGGGAATTAAATTCGCCGAACAGTGCCCTACGGAATCTAATTACTGATGTCACAGTGTGACTCACTGTTGCTCGTTGCGTTTGTTTGCCGAGATACTTTGTTCGCGGCATATTTGCCGGCGTTTGATTGATTGCACTTGACTGTGGCCTCAATTTGGAGGGCGGACGCAATTAGTTCGAATGGAAATGGGCAATGCACACGGAAGTGGCGGACGGTAAAGTATTCTTTCGCACATTAGCCTAAGGAGGGCAGACATGTTTACAATGCTGCTACTGAGGCGTGGGAGCTAGGACAGCTGTGGACAGAAGCGTGAAATGGGTTCGAATTGACTTGCAAGAACAAATTTAATTTCAGCAGTCTTGAAAGAACGAGAGCATTTCTTAAGCTGATAAGGATACGCTGCGATCCTCACCCACTGCACAAATATCAAGCCTGATTAGAGAGCAGGAATATTGCCATAGCAAGGTATGTCCGAAGGATGACAAGTCTTCCTTACAAATTCGCTCTAAATGTTCAGCACACAGTTGACCAAGAGAAAAAATCTTCCTTAAAGAGATTCTCATGTTAGCGGATCTTGAAAATTAAGCCAGGAAGGACGTTTATTAAATAAGCCGGTCAACTGTAATGGCGGCTGGCTGATGTGGGAACAGGGTAGCAACTGATTGGTATCAACCTCGCGATGCCCAGCTGTTGTAACTGTCTTCCACACATCAATTGTGCTTATTCTACCTCCACGTTGGTAGAAACCGAGTACTGGTTGTTGTTCATCCGAACTCAACTTGCTAAACCTATAAGTGCGACCTCCGCCCAAGACGTATAAAAAAGGGCCTGGTCCTTCAGGTTGGGGGAGTGCGTCGCGGTAATTGCCCGGCCACATAAAAATCAGCAGTTACGAATCAACCGAATGCCTCGGATACGGATGGATACACTGTTGGCGGCCCTCGCAAACGTAAAAAGGATAACCTTTTACGGATATGCACGTGGAATGTGACGTCCCTAAACAGGCCACGTTAAACAGTTATCCGTCGGTAACAAACCTCGGACAGAAGCCTGCCGGGACCAAAATGGACAACTGGTGTTAGAGTCGCAGTCGGTGCTGAGAATCTGGAAGGATCATTTCTGCAGACTCCTAAACGCCGATGACGACGCAAATCCCGCTGTTAGGCAGAATGTTTCACTCAATTTGGACGTTGATGGACAAGAATTCCGTCCCCCCGACTTCGACGAAGTCAAGATAGCAATTTCGAGACTGAAGTCGAATGCAGCCGCTGGCGCGGACGGACTATCCGCAGAGCTGTTCAAAGCGGCTGGATGTGAGCTAGTTGGGTGCATGTACCAGCTCATTTGTCAGATATGGGAGTGCTGCTAAACGATGGCAAATGGATGGCAAATAAACGGTAAAAGGGTGCATACAGACAAAGGACAGGCAAGGGACAGACGGAGGACAGCTGGAGAATAGAAGAAGGACAGACGAAAGCCAGGTGGAGGATAGCTGAGGCACAGACGGAGGACAAGCGGAATGGGCGGAGGGCAGGCGGAGGGCAGGCGGAGGGCAGGCGGAGGGCAGGCGGAGGGCAGGCGGAGGGCAGGCGGAGGGCAGGTGGAGGACAGGCGCATGAAGGACGGAAGGCAGAAGGCAGAAGGAGGTCGAACGGAACGTATGCGGACAAGATATGGGCAAGAGACGGCGAAGAGACGGACAAGAGATGGACAAGAGACACACGTTAGACGGATGACTAACGGGCAGTAGACGGGCGGCTCAAGGACGGACGGGACACAGTGGTGACACAGACGGGACACAGAGAGGACACGGACGGGACACAGAGAGGACACGGACGGGACACAGGCAGGACACGGACAGAGCACGTACTCAATGAGCAAGGTTCTCTTTGAGTCCCAAAAAACTGTGCATGAGCATACCGGCAGACGGAGTGGCTTTGAACTTCTTCGGGGGGTCTGTTTCTTATTTATGCCACTGCACAGACTCTTGTTTGCTTTCAGGATCATAGTGGTGCAACCATGTTTTGTCCCCAGTAACAATTCGATCCAAGGTAAGAACCCGGATATCGAGAGAGCAACGGAGTCGAGAAAGGCCAAAACGGTTTGATGTCGAAAAGCTACAATCGCCACCGATTGCTGGGAGCTTTGCCGACCGAGTCTCCCTGAAACTCGCTCAGAGTTCGACGCTTCCTGCGCTAAGCATAGAAGAAGAATGGAAACGTTGTCAAGAAGCCATCAAAGATGCTGCCACTGATGTGCTGGGTTTCACGTCACCACCCAGAAGGAACCCATGCTTTGACGACGAGTGCAGGCAAGCGCACGCAGCTAAACAAGACGCCTATAAGGCGACGCTGCATCGAACAACGAGGGCTGTTCGGGAGCTCTACGAATAGAGAAGAAGGGAAGAGCACCAGCTTCTAAGAAGGAAAAAGAAGGAGCATGAGAAGCGCGCGGTCGAGGAAATGGAAAGGTGTTATGGCAGAAATGAAGTCCGAAAGTTTTACTGAAAGAACTCTCGCTGCTCCGTCAAGGTCGGTAACGAACTCACCGAGACCCTCAATGTCAAAAAAGGTTTTAGAAAAGGGGACGCACTGTCATGTGACTTCTTTAACATCATCCTCGAGAAGATCGTGCATAACTTACAAGTCAACACTAGAGAAACGATCTTCCAGAAGTCAGTTCAATTGCTAGCTTACGCAGATGACATTGACGTGATTGGACGAACACAGCGAGCCGTCAATGAGGCGTTTGCTGCCATTGAAGCGGAAGCGGCTAGAATGGGTCTGGCGGTTATTGGGGGTAAAACGAAGTTCATGCTGTCATCAAGGAAGGACACACAACATCGACGTCTCGGACAGAGCGTCACACTAGGCAGCAGAAGAAAAATCAAGGACTTCGTTTATTTCGGCACCGCGGTAAACAGGGACAACAACATCAGTACCGAAATCAAACGCAGAATCACTCTTGCCAATCGCTGTTTCTTTGGGCTCAAGAGGCAATTGAGTAATAAAGCCCTCTCTCAAAGGACTAAGCTCGCTTTATATAACAGCTTGATTATCCCCGTCCTACTATATGGGGCAGAATCTTGGACGTTAGCAAAGGCGGATGAGGAAGCCCTTAGTCTTTTCGAGAGAAAAGTTTTGCGTGCGATTTTTGGTCCTGTTTGTGTTGATGGCATCTGAAGGAGAAAATTTAACGACCAAATCTATGGGCTGTACAGCGACATGCGCCTGTTCAAGCGTCTACGGATACAACGCTTAAGATGGCTAGGCCATGAACAGCGTATGGACACCACTGCTCCGGCCCGAAAAGTCTTTGAATCCGTGCCATTGGGACAACGCAACAGAGGACGACTTAGACTGAAGTGGCGCACACAAGTGGAGAAAGACTTCAACCAACTTGGAGTGCGCAACTGGATTCAGCTGGCGAAAAATCGTGCTGGCTGAAGAGGCATGTTGGTTGAGGCCCAGGTCCACCCTGGACTGTAGTGCAACAAGAAGAAGAAGAAATTATGCAAAGTGGCAGCATAGGATGTGGCATTGATGGTTTCACCTTTTTTTTGTACTGAATGAGCAAGATTCCCTATGAGTCCGAAAAGACTGGCCATGAGCTTCCCGGCACACGGAGTGACTTTGAACTTCTTGGGGGTGTCTGTTCTTATTTTTTTACCACTCCATGGACTCTTGTTTGCACTCAGAATCATAGTGGTGAACCTGTGTTTCGTCCCCAGTAAAAATTCGATCCATAACACCGTCCGCGTTCTCACTACACATCTTCAACAGCTCTCTATAGCATGCGATTCTCTTTTTTTTTTTTTGAGGCGCTGTAAGCATTCGTGGTTCCCATTTAGCACTGAACTTTTAAAGGTTAAGAAAGTCATGAAGAATGGCGTGAAAGTCTGATGATCACTGCCATCATTTTCACCTATATTCGGGCATCCTCAAAAAACAAATTCGCCGGAGCGGAGGTCGTCGTCAATTCTCTCCCTGCCTCTCTTGAACTCACTTGATCACTTTTGCATAGTTAATTATAAAGGTGTGGCGCTACAGTCCAAAGGGGGACCAGGGCCTAGCTTGCTTATCAACTACTCGTGTTGTGCGCGCTACTGTTCTCTCACGAGTAGAAGGAACCTACAGTTTTTTGCCGACTCCGAACGGCGAAGTTTGAGAAGCTGTTTTAGACAGTTATTACTCTTTGAGTGTTGTCAGCAGCTCGAAAGAGGCGGTGCCGTGAAATATTAGAAAAATTGGTGTTGAACTGGGAGTCGAACCTAGACCCTTCGGCGGGTGAGCGTCGCACTCTACCCACTACGCCACGGCGTAGTATATAATAGAGATAATAGGCGAATTAATAATCACATTTATATGAAATCTTACATGAATGCACTATAATTACAGTATTAATTGATAAATAAGTCAATTTGTCTATATAACACACAGCTTCACCCCGGTACCAAGAACATATTGAAAGCCCCTCATCCGTTTCTGGCTATCTTTGATGAATTACTGTGATTGCAGGGATTCATCAAAGGCAACAAAGCATATCAATGGAGATCCCTGCAACTAACGAAGCAACTGTAGCGCGCACAACACGAAGAGTAGTTGATAAGAAAGCTATTAACTCGATTGCCGCTATAACAGACTTTCACTGGTGGGAATACAATCTTTTGCAGAAAAGTTTTTATAAGAATATATAACGGATCTGAACTAATTTTCTAATTGAAAAGAAAAAGAAAAACGGTGGATGGCAGGTGCTGTTTTGAAACAAGCTTTCATTGTACGACGATGGGAAGCGTGGGCAGGCTCATGCAAGCTAACATGCACCGTAAGCTAAAGCTCTTGCAGTCCACTTGCAATTTGATGCCAAGTCAGGTTAATTTTTGTTTCAAGAAGTCACTTGACTAACATCGCCTTTGATGGAGAATCAAAGATTGTTTTTGGTCAGGACACAAACGTCATTAATGTTCAAAAATGTTCAGCCTTTGTAGATTAACCCTGTACCAGTGTTGGCCAGCAAAATTCATTCAGCAACTCGGTGCTTGCTGAACATTTATCGAAAGAATTCCTCTGCAACGCAGTAATTGATTCTCATCTCTAAATAGTGCATTGTCAAAAGACAGCGTTCCTGACAAGCCTTTTAGTTGGTCTTCCATTCGAACTAAACTTTAATAGATCACATCACTCCATAAATCCTTTGACATATTGATGATGACAACCATCTTACGGATAAATCACCTCCATGAATTCACTTTAATCCATCCTATTCATGAACCCTGCAATTAGAGCGATTGCTAATTGAAAGGGGGATTTCCGAACATAGCCCAAGAGAATTACACTCAAAGGATACCCCATTTTAATGACATCTCTCTGAGGAACCGCACCAATTAAGTCCCCCTTCCGTCCGCTCCACTCAGCACTAGCAATAAGTCATTGCATCGAATTAACCACTGAAATCCATCCAACCTGTGCCCATGCTCTCCGTATATTAGTTTCAATGAAACACGCTTGTCTCGCCGAGCTCATTAGATAATTGCCGACGCACCGGCCTCGCCCTGCAAAGACGTACAGCCGGTGTCAGGTTTGATGAGTTCATTGCATAATTCCATTAATTTTTGACCAAGGAAGCAACATTTGAATTACAATTGTCCGCAGACTCTGTGTGGATAATCTTAATGACATTTCCACCCGTCCTCGTCCGTTGGCAGGTTGCTGGCGTATCTCTGATAGAATCAATCGCCTCTGAAAGTAAATGAGAAATAATTTAGTTTGCGTTATCCTTGTCGTTATTAACGTTAATGAATTAGTCAGGCATGGCGACAAGGGCATTGGGAAGGGGGCAGAAGGCGTGCTGCTCGCAAGGAGGACATTAATAGAGACCTCCCGCGCCACACTGCCGAGTGTTCCTGCCGACCACAGAGATGCGGCGGGCGTATGCCAAAACAGATATTCAATGGCATAATCAGGATTATGTGGTGGGCTCATGGTGGCGGTCGGGCAATGTTTTTGCGACACCCTTGCGCCAGCGAGGACGATGGTGATGATGCTGGCAATGACGCTAAGCGAAGGCGACCGTAATTTGTGTCATTTCGAGGGCATGGGGCGATAAACAAGGCACACGTTCATGCGAACGTCAAGCGGGGATGTACGCAGAAGGCCAGATAAAATGAAAAATCAGGGAGGATACTGTCTTGACGCGTGTGTGGGCGTCGTCATCCTCGTTGTCGTCGACTCAATCTAAATTAGGATTCGCGTACACACGCACGGACACGAAGGCAAAAACAAATTGGATAACAGCACGGCACGACAGACTATGGCAACAAGTTGATGACACTGCGGCGGCGGTGGAACACACAATTCAGCTACCGAGACGACACAGGCACAAAGTGGGTGGCAGAATCGGCTTATAAAGGCGCCGCCACTTGCTTTTCATAGCCGCGTCCAATTATGAATTTAGTGTCATTGCAGGCAGTGGCTATAGCAGCAACCACTGCCAACCATCAGGAGGCAAAAGGACAATAAGAGGGACATTGTTCCTTTACATGGGGTTTGTCCGAAGATGCGGAATGTTTCATTTTTTATCATTGGATGGGGTGCATTGCGGACTTTTATGAATATCACTGGCTGCCGGGTACTTAACTTTAATTCGCTGTCGTGTAGCTATTTATGAAGACCACTATAATCTTGGTAATCATGACGAATTGGGCCACAAAATGGAGCGCAATAAAAGCCTAAACACGCGATACATATTCTGGATATAGGACAATCAACTAGAGCGAAGACACTGAAGCCTGAAAACAGAAAGGCATGAAAATGACTGATGACTGATGACTAATGACAGATAACTGATGACTGATGACTGATGACTGATGACTGATGACTGATGACTGATGACTGATGACTGATGACTGATGACTGATGACTGATGACTGATGACTGATGACTGATGACTGATGACTGATGACTGATGACTGATGACTGATGACTGATGACTGATGACTGATGACTGATGACTGATGACTGATGACTGATGACTGATAACTGATGACTGATGACTGATGACTGATGACTGATGACTGATGACTGATGACTGATAACTGATGACTGATGACTGATGACTGATAACTGATGACTGATGACTGATGACTGATGACTGATGACTGATGACTGATGACTGATGACTGATGACTGATGACTGATGACTGATGACTGATGACTGATGACTGATGACTGATGACTGATGACTGATGACTGATGACTGATGACTGATGACTGATGACTGATGACTGATGACTGATGACTGATGACTGATGACTGATGACTGATGACTGATGACTGATGACTGATGACTGATGACTGATGACTGATGACTGATGACTGATGACTGATGACTGATGACTGATGACTGATGACTGATGACTGATGACTGATGACTGATGACTGATGACTGATGACTGATGACTGATGACTGATGACTGATGACTGATGACTGATGACTGATGACTGATGACTGATGACTGATGACTGATGACTGATGACTGATGACTGATGACTGATGACTGATGACTGATGACTGATGACTGATGACTGATGACTGATGACTGATGACTGATGACTGATGACTGATGACTGATGACTGATGACTGATGATTGATGACTAATGACTGACGACTGAATTACATATGTCATCAGTAAGCAAATTCAAAGAAATTCAACCATGTTGGCAAACTAACGGATTCGCCTAAATATTTAATCTGGCACCGCAGTCCCGAAAGTAGAAAAAATTGCAAAAAAGTTGAATATTCCGGTCCTCGACCGTAATTGACACACTACGTTATCAAAGTATCATTAGGATGCCTTCTACACCCCCTCCAACGTATAGAATACGCCGGTAGTTTGTTCTGAACGCAGACATTAAATATTCAAAGCAATCGCGTTAAGAGGCTGCGAACATTGTCGGGTTTTCTCAGAGAAACTTTTTCGTTATTATCATATTGGAATCCAAGGGAGCTCTTTCTGCAGCAGGCTTCTAAGCCCGAATAAGCTGTTTTTAATTAGATTTGCGTTAGATTTCAATTAGCAACATTTTCAGAGTGGGTCAGCATAGATAGTTTGCGTTGTGAATAACTGAACGGTTTCTTGCCTGATTTTGCACAGTGACGCTCTTACTTTAACACCTTCTTCCCTGCGGATATTTTTCGATGTTTCTGGGCATTGCGTGCATGAAATGATACGTTTACAATTTGCTACTGTGTATTGTATAAACTTTTTTTGTTTCCAGGATGGTGTTTGAAATAAAATTATAGTATTAGTGGACCAGCAGTCGTCCATGCCGCCAGATAAGACCGGGAACACCCAGTGGTCCATGCCGGATAGAATATGTTAAAGTAATCAGGTATTGTTTGGCGGTTATAATAGAACTTTGGGTGCCATCTGTGATTACACATGGAGTGAGAATATTAGAAGGAATTGCGTAACACATGAAAAGATGCGTAAAACCCAGACAATCATTGCAAAGAACTACAGAAACTCGGAGTTAAAATAATGGACTGGTTTTGTTACTTAGGGTAAGCTTACACATTAGTAAATTGAAACGCCTTATAATGATCAGGAATTTAAGATCTTCGAGTCGCCCTAGATGCTGTTTTTGGAACCCAATACTGCAGAAATCGAGTCATTAGTTGAGAGATGGCTTCAAGTGGAAATTTCAGTAGTTTTAATTATACCTAAATGACCACAATGAAAGGCGATAATTATTAACACTAATATGCTGCACCGCAGAGAAAACATCATATCGAAACCTTTTCGAAGAACGATGCACGATGGTGTTCGGTTATTGAATTCACCTTGAAAAGCGTGAACTTCCGGAAGACAAAGTGCGAAACATTGGTTTCGGTGTGTAACCCAACAAATTTTTTTACACTGCACCCCATAGAAGCATTAAATACACTTTTATGTACACACGTTTGGACCTTTGTAGAGTTTAAAGCGTAAGACCACGTGCAACCACATAAACCTAATCGGTATAAACATATACCCCCAGTATATGCATTTTTTCATATTGCAGTAGCAATATGAAAAATTTCGGAGCATTAACTTTTAACGCATAAAGTTTGCACAATTTTTTGGAATTGCCAACGTCTTTTCTTATGGCCCAATGTAATCATATGTGCTGGGATGGTTTTTTTACAGTACCTCTCCACACGGCAGATTTGGTGCCATTAAACCTTTTAGGCACAAATTAGCCAGAGTTAGCCAGAGGCATTCCTCTCCTTTAAGAATTCACCCGAAATATCCGCCTAGCTATCAATGCTCACCCGTTCAACCTTAAGTTCACCTTCGGACGTAGAGTTAGTTAAGCACCACACAAATATGGAATGCCCTTTCCAGCACAACTTTTCCCCCTTAATTCAATCCATAGGCATTTGAAACCAACGTACATCGGTACCTCCTCTCTTCCTCTACCTGTAACAATAATAATAATTGTTTGCGCTTCAGTCCACAGGGGGACCAGGGCCTAGCTTGCTCATCAACTACTCGTGTTGTGCGCGCTACTGTTCTCTCACGAGTAGAAGAGACCTACAGTTTTTTGCCGATTCCGAACGGCGAAATTTGAAAAGCTTTCTTAGACAGTTATTACTCGTTGAGTGTTGTCAGCAGCTCGAAGGAGATGGTGCTAGGCTTTTAATTTTTTTTGCCGAGTTTCATTGCCAAAACAAATTTTTAATATTTCCCAGTTAAAGTTAAAACAAATTGTTTTGTTCTTTAAATTGAAAACAAAAAAATTATCAAATTTATTTAAACGCCACAACATTCCAAATCGTCATACCAACACAAAATTAAACGGTAGTCCTTCCTTTGGGAATCATTTTAATTGACGTAATTGCTTTGAAATTTGAAATCATTTTTGATTGCCGTATAAATTTTTGAAACTGATTCGAGACTTATTTCGTTCCCAAGACATTTCTAAACGTGGGAAGCGGGACATCACTAGATGTCGGAAATGGGACATCACTAGAAGCGGGAAACGAGATTGCCGATGAACTAGCTAGGCAAGGTTCAAAAGAGGCAATCGTACTGCTCCAACCGCATCATTGAATAGGGCTTCCGTCGACGGTTGGGTCTTCCAACAGCAGACCCAGTGATGGCATGACCTTCAGGATGTAGGCTGACCAAGTGCATGCCCGCGAACGTCAGCAAGAAATCTGCTGATTTTATAATATCCTTTGACAGAGACGGGACACTTCACCTTCTCTAAACACCTTAGTTGGGTTGGGCTTAGTGATGGCACCCTTTGCGATGCCTGTAAAGAAAGTGAAGGCACTTCAGAGCACTTTCTCGGTCAATGTCCCACCTTTGCTCGTATCAGGTGCCGGCTGCTTGGCGCTGAGGTGGTGGAAGCTTAACAGCTTTGTTCTATATCACAGAAGAGCCCGCTGGTTTTTCTTCGGAAAACCAAGAAACTTCAATATATTATATATTCAATATATTGATGTGCTTTATTACCTTTGATGAATCCCTGCAATCACAGTAATTCATCAAAGATAGCCAGAAACGTACGAGGGGCTTTCAATATATTCTCGGTATCGGAGTGAAGCCGTGGTTATATAGAAAAATTGACTTATTTATCAAGTCGTGGTCGTGGTAAACGTGGTCGCCGTAGCGTAGTGGGTAGAGTGCGAAGCTTACACGCCGAAGGGTCTAGGTTCGACTCCCAGTTCAACACCAATTTTTCTAATATTTCACGGCACCACCTCTTTCGAGCTACTGACAACACTCAAAGAGTAATAACTGTCTAAGAAAGCTTCTCAAATCTCGCCGTTCGGAGTCGGCAAAAAACTGTAGGTCCCTTCTACTCGTGAGAGAACAGTAGCGCGCACAACACGAGTAGTTGATGAGCAAGCTAGGCCCTGGTCCCCCTTTGGACTGTAGCGCCAACAATTATTATTATTATTATCAAGTAATACTGTAATTTTAGTGCATTCATGTAAAATTTCATATAAATTTGATTATTAATTCGCGTTTTATCTCTAGTTAAACAGAATCATAATGGCAACTGAGACGATGATGGTGAAAATTGAATTGTAATGTACTTGCTGTAATTAAATTTCTTATTAAGCAAAGAAAAAGTCAAAAAACTATTTATGAAAGAGATGGCGGCTGTTCCGCACCTTCATTATCAACTCTGTAAAAGTGATCAAGTGAGTTCAAAATAGGCAGGGAGAGCATTAAAGGCGACACCCACTCCGGCACCCCGGCTACTGCTTGCACGGGAAAAAGCATCAATGAAGTCGAAAACCTTGTTCTTGAGGATGCCCGAATAAAGGTGAAAATGGTGGCAGAGTTCACCAAGCTTTCAACTGGTACTATTCACTCCATTCTTGGTACTATTCACTCCATTCTTCGTGACCATCTTAACCTCTCAAAGGTCAGTACAAGGTGGGTGCCACGAATGCTCACAGCGCCTCAGAAAAACGTGAGAATCGCATGTTATAGAGAGCTTTTGAAGATGTGTAGTGAGAACGCGGACGGTGTTATGGATCGAATTGTTACTGGGGACGAAACACAGGTTCATCACATTGACCCTGAGTGCAAACAAAAGTCCATGCAGTGGTAAAAAATAAGTACAGACACCCCCAAGAAGTTCAAAGTCACTCCGTGTGCCGGGAAGCTCATGGCCAGTCTTTTCGGACTCAAAGGGAATCTTGCTCATTGAGCACAAAAAAAAGGTGAAATCATCAATGCCACATCCTATGCTGCCACTTTGCATAATTTCTTCTTCTTCTTGTGGCGATACAGTCCGGGGTGGACCTGGGCCTCAACCAACATGCCCCTCCAGCCAGCACGATCTTTCCCCAGCTGCCTTCAGTTGCGCTCTCCAAGTTGGTTGAGGTCCTTCTCCACTTGTGTGCGCCACTTCAGTCTAGGTCGTCCTCTGTTGCGATGTCCCATAGGCTCGGATTCAAAGACTTTTCGGGCCGAAGCAGTGGTGTCCATACGCTCTACATGGCCTTGCCATCTTAAGCGTTGTATCCGTAGACGCTTGACCAGACGCATGTCGCTGTACAGCCTATAGAGTTCGTCATTAAATCTTCTCCTCCAGATACCATCAACGCAAACAGGACTAAAAATCGCACGCAAAACTTTTCTCTCGAAAAGACTAAGGGCTCCCTCATCCGCCTTTGCTAACGTCCAAGATTCTGCGCCATATAGTAGGACGGGGATGATCCAGCTGTTATATAAAGCGAACTTAGTCCTTCGAGAGAGGGCTTTATTACTCAATTGCCTCTTGAGCCCAAAGAAACAGCGATTGGCAAGAGTGATTCTGCGTTTGATTTCGGTACTGATGTTGTTGTCCCTGTTTACCGCGGAGCCGAGGTAGACGAAGTCCTTAACTACCTCGAAGTTTCTGCTGCCTAGTGTGACGCTCTGTCCGAGACGTCGATGTTGTGTGTCCTTCCTTGATGACAGCATGTACTTCGTTTTGCCCTCATTTACCGCCAGACCCATTTTAGCCGCTTCCGCTTCAATGCCAGCAAACGCCTCATTGACGGCTCGCTGTGTTCGTCCAATCACGTCAATGTCATCAGCGTAAGCTAACAATTGAATTGACTTCTGGAAGATCGTGCCTCTGGTGTTGACTTGTGAGTTACGCACGATCTTCTTAAAGAAGTCACATGACTGTGCGTCGCCTTGTCTAAAACTTTGCATAATTTGCGGGAAGAAATTAAACTCGCAGCGAGTGTGTTGCTTCTTCATGACAACGCTCTTGTTCATACGGAGCGAGTTTCCAAGGCTGCTGCGCTAGAATGTGGTTTCGAAGATATCCAGCACTCACCCTATAGCCCCTAATGATTATTTCCTGTTTCCGGATTTGAAAAAATGTATTCGTGGAAAAAGATTTTCGGATGATGAAGAACTCAAGTCGGCAATATTTTTTTTTTTTTTTGCAAAGAAAGAGGAAATTAATTTTTTTGAGGGTTTAAGAAAACTTGTCTCAAGATGTAACAGATGCATTGATGTCAGGGGAGATTATATTGAAAAATAAAAACAATTTAAATTGAATTCACATTTTGATCTATATCGATACCGAGAATATATTTAAAGCCCCTCGTACATTAAATGAAGCTTACTGCCTGGTAGTACAATGGAACTGTTTCTGACTCTGAGAGCAGTGCAATGCAGTGTCCAGTCCAGTGCAGTATATCCCAACCTCAAAAAAAGACATCTTCACATGTAATGAACAATTTACTGACAAAGCTTATAAAAGCTTTACACAAGTAACAAGTTTGAATATCCAAGTGGAATGCAGGAGAACGTCCCTAAAGTAAATAAAAACACTTGTAGTCTTTTTTTTTGTTGGAAAAATGATTTTTATTTAATATCCTCATAGTATATATATATTTTTTTTAATTTTTTTCTTGATATCACTTTGTTATTATAATAATAGTAGTAGTATTTTTTTAATTATAATAATAATTATATTTTAGAGTTTACTTTAATTTAGCAATCGTAACCATTTACTTTTCAAGATGAAATGATTTTGCTCGCTTGGTGTTTCTTAGAAAAATAAGTTTAATTTGTTTGTTTCTTTATGGTTCTTCTATTCACTATTATTATTTCCTGTTCAACTATGCCAAGCACATGTATGAATATATTCATGAAGTTAGAGAGAAATAGAGAGAACAAATTTAATTAAGCACTAGTCATAACTTATTTACAGGGAAAATCGATTTAAATTCACTTAACTAAAAAGAAGAAAAACAAAAATTCAATAAATCAATTCAAATTTTCTTGTGTTTCTGTTTTTGTGATTTTTTTTATTAATTTTTATTTATTTAGAATTGAACTTTACTTTTAGTTGAATATTTACAAATGTTTTTCATCTCATCTTTCATCGTCATAATCGGCTAAAATAATTCACTTACGGACTAATAAATAACAACATAATTAAATATTAGAACAAGCAATTAAGTACATTTTTTGTTTGGGTGTTGCTGCTGTTTGTGTTGTTGTTTAAGCGACATTAACTACTGTCACTGCAATTGCGTAATTTTCCTTGTCAACAACCCATTTTTGTTGCGGAAATATTGTTTATGCACATATGTATGATTTTTTGTTTAAATACGAAGTTAAAACAGATAAAACAACTCACACACAAGTCAAACAGAAATAAGAGGAAAAGGAAAAAAGGAAATAATTTTTTTCATGTGAAATTATAATTTTTTTCTGTATTCATGCATTCTTTTTTTTAACCTTTTTTTTTGCTAATTTTTTAATTGTTATGTAAAGTATCGGAATAGTTTTTATTCTATGTAAAGATTTTTTTGCATAAAATTTTAGTTAGAAACGGAACGAAATAAAAGTTTAAAATTGATATATGAACTTTTTCCATTTTTTAATTTTTCTTTTTTTTTATTTTGTTTACTTAATTAAAGGCGTTTTCTTTCCTTTGAGGAAATACTTAATTTTGTTGTTTTCTTTAAATATATATATGTATGTATCTAGATATATTTTTAGCTAAAGTATGTATATATTTCTATATTTTTTTCAATTTTTTTTTTAAGTTTTATTTTTCTGCTTTGCTTGCGTTAAGAAATTTGTCATTTTACTTTGATTTTCCTCTGTGGTAACATGAGTTTGGGGATGGCAGAAGATGGATGCAAATGGCTTTCGTTTTGGCAATGAACGATGAATAAATTTCCAAATGAAATATGGCATCATGGGTCGAATTATGAGCAGACTGACTTTAGATTGAGCGAGTTATTTGTATTGTGGAGGAAACACGATTTCAATCTGCGTGTTTTAAAAATTCTCTTAAATCTTTATAATTTCTGCGCACTGTGTACAAGTCCAGAACGATATAACCGTTATGGGTATGGAATACGAGTGAATTTCTATTTCATGGAAGTGCGAAAGAATTAATAACGTTGCAACTATAAAGACGAGCAGGGAAAGACATTCATTTCAAAATGTTCTTCTTATTCCAGGATTCACTAATCTTTGACGATATTTGCGTCATTTTCCTTGAATCGTTCCTTACTGCCATGCTTCTTCGTGTAATAAAAACTCATTAATTCTCCTTTAGCTTGAAGATGGCATGGTAACTGCTAAGTTTTAGTGAAATTCAACGGAAGGAATACTCGAGTTTTGTTTGCTTCTTCGTCTTATGGAGGCTACAACCCGGTGCGGGTTTCAAACAAAATAACTCTCTAGTCGATTTGATACTCCATTGTCAGTCATTTTCGATTACGCTGAGCATTTTTTGTTTGAGGTCAACTGGTGTGAGTCATCTCAAACAAGAGCTTCTGGGTTATTTTGTCCTCAAAGTATAATTTACGCAAGGGCGGGGTCTTCAAAATCTTAAATAGCCTCGGTCTGATGTTCATACACTACACCTAGCCATTCTAACTATTGTGTCTTTGTAGGCAGAGGAGTGTAACCCTGATCCAAGGCAGACAGCAAGAAACTTTGAACGACAACGCAGTTTCAAGCGGGTTTTCAAAACTAAAGAAGGCGCACTTTCAGGATTCTAATTGTGGTCATAAGCCGAATATTTGCAGACTCTCTAAAAAAAACTACCAAAATAAGGAAAAGAAAATGAAAGGAAAAGTGCCGTCACCTACAAAAGAACCCGATCAGAATTCGAGTGAAACTTAAAACCGTTCCACAACCCATATATTCTTTAAATTAAATCAAAAATATATTTGGTTTCCTGTTTTTCCTTCGCATTTAATGTAAAAAGCTTTTCTTCCCCGTGGGAAAATTCAATCACTCGAATCCCAGCACATTTCCCAAACAAAAAACAACACTTCAGTTGACATCTTGACAACTAAATTAGAAAAAAAAAACAATCGTGAATCAGAAAAACAAACAACTATTAGAAGTAGGCACATTTGACAAGGAAAGTTTAATAAGGACGCAGCCGCCCCTGTGGAATGTTGGTTTCTTTTTTTTCAAAAAAAATAAAAACTAAATGAGGAACATATGATGGAACGGGTCGAGTAAATTTTTGCATTTTTTGTTTTCTCTTCATCTTCTTCTTAAATGTGCACTAGAAAGGCTCAAAAGAATACGTAACTAAATAAATGTTTTGCGCAGTGAATGTTTATATTTATTTGTGCGTGTGTGTGTGTGTTGAATGTTGAACACTTTGAGGCAATGTGCTGGGGAATGGGTATATTTCCAGAATCTAGAAAGCCTACAGTGTCTGAGAAAGTAGACAACCCCTACCACAAGTTTTTTTTTTCACGTTAGCCTGAATTCTGATTTTCTGAGTCAACTTCTCAGTTGTTAGGAACGGCTTTGGTGCTGAGTGCCCTTTGATGGAGTTGGCGGCAACATTCTTGGATGCCCTTTTCTTCTTTTTAAGACAACACTTCTGAAACTTAAGAATGCATGCTGTCACAATATCTGTTTTTTCAAATATCTTAGCTCTTGTACATTCTTAGAATAAGTTGAGCTACATCTCATTACATATCTTTCCCCCCTTGCCCCTTGTTCAAGAACTGAGAGCGCCGTCCAAGAATACATTTAAAATCTCGTGATTCCTACTTTGCAACGGGTGCAACTCCCGGCTTCTGTTAGGCTTAGGGACGTCTTAGACACTCATTTTAATACCGTCATAAAATCCATGCTCAAGACGAAAATCCGTCAGCTCAAGACGAAATTCCTCTATTTCTTTGGGTTTTGCTTTTAAGACATAAGTCTCTACAGTTTCTCGAAACGTGTCTGTTTCAAATCTGAACTGCGGCAGAAATTTCATGAAAAATCCTTGGAATCCAAAATTTTGCTAAATTCTGTTTTCTTGGGATTTAGACGTTATTCGTAAGAAAAACAAGCAAACGCTCCAAGTCTGCTATCCAACAAATTTCCTGCTCACATATTTTCCAGAGCGCGGTGGTAAGACATAAGACTCGCCGGGATACAGACATGTGGGATCTACAAACGCAATTGCTTTCTTAAGCTGTGAGTAAATGGAATTGTTTAAATCTTCAGCTCTTCAGAGACTTTCCTTGATTCTTGGCCTTTTCAACTGGTATCGATGCAGGTGCATTATTGCACTCCCTTCTCCATCTTTATCCGAACATTAGTCATGGAGGCATGTACATTTGTCAAGTGAACGCTTCTCCACTTGCTATAACCTCGGAGAAGATTGTGCCTTCCAAATAAGCGCCTGTCCACTTGCTATGACCTCTGAGAAGATTGTTTCTTCAGAGCCACTCTGTCAAAACTGATAATCCTGTGCTGCTGATTGAGCGGATCATAGAAGAACAATAAGCAAGTAGTTGATGAAAACATTTCGAAAATGAATGAAAACTAACCTCTGTCGCTCGCGTTCCCCTCATTCAATCACGAGTGGGAATTCGTCGTGAAGTCTTCGAAAAAAGAAGAGAGAAATCCCAGATATTCCCTTTCCGTCACTCGTCCCACGGACAGACAGACCTTAATCCGCTCAAATCCATCCACAGACCGACAATGTCTCTGCAAGCCCCCTCCCAGAAAACCATTCGCATCCACATCTGCGACACCCCCTCGGGCATACATGTCTAAAAGCTACATTAGGCCTTGCAACTCGAAAAAAAAACGTCTAAAGCAGTTGCTAAGTGTATATATGTATGTATATATATATTTTTTTTGTTTAAAGAATTTCATTGGAATGATCTAATTTTACTTGTTTTTTCGTTTCTTTTTTTTTTGTTTTTCTTAGTTTCCACATCATCATTGACACCCTATCAGCTGAAGACAACGAGGCCGGGGAGCCGCACAGGATCCCCGGTGGATTACCGTTTGCACACACACATTCTAAATGCATACACACCTACTGCTGCCGGCGGGCGGGAGATGTGCTCCTGCCGTCGCGCCAAATCTCTGCCGCTGCTGTCCGCCCCGTGAGTTAGACAGTGAATTCCTTCTCCCAGGACATCTTGTAGTCTTCGATGTTGAAGAAGTCGAGGATGGAATCCTGGTTTATTGGCATGGAGTGGCTGCCACCGAAGCTGTCGCCGTTCTCCATCATGGACGTACCTGGGTTCCCGCCGCCGCTGTCTGACATTGACATCTGGTCGAGCAGTGAGTTGTGATTGCAGACCTCGGAGGTGGGTGCATGGTGGTGGTGGTGGTGGGAGGACATGAGGCCAACTGTGTTGGCCCCGCCGCTGCTGTTAATGATACCGCCACCGCCACTGCTGCCGTCACCACCGCTACCAAATGGATGTGGCGGAGTGTTGATGTTGGAATCTGGTGACAATTCGGAGCTGAAATTGAAGCTGCCCAGTGCGTTGTCGAAATCGTCACACACGTCCATGGGGGTCGAAGCGAAGTTGTTGTTCGATGACGCGAAACTGGAGGAGGACGATTCGCCGGGATTGTTGTTGACATTCTGGTGGTGGTGGTGGGGGTGTTGCTGCTGGTGCTGCAGGTGGTGGTGGTGGTGCACCATTCCGTTGGTCATGGTGTTGCCGCTGTTTAGGGGTGAGGAATTGTTGTTGTTGCAGCTGCTTTGCTGAATGAGCTCGTTTATGGATGGCTGGAGCGACGGATTCATGTCACGTCGCATCGGGGGCGAGATTGACTGCTTGGACTGGCTCTGTTGGTCGTCGTGCGGCTGCAGCGCCGGGAAGCCGTGGCAGTTGTCGTCGTTGCCGATGTCCATCTCCAGCTGCTCGCTCATTAGCTCGAATAGCTCATACTCGTAGAAGTGATTCAATTTGGCGTCGCGGTCATTGGCGGACTGCTCTGGGCAGAGACTCTGATGGAGTGTAGTTGGGTGTTGGGTCTGCTGTTCCAGGAAGATGTCCAGCGTCTTATCGGGGTCTATATGACAGTTTGACTGCAATGGCGACGACATACTGATGTTCTCCAGCAGCGGGGGCTGCGACATGGGCTGCTGCGCCGATAGTAGCGTTGGAGCTGGTGGTGGAGGAGGTGGTGGTGGAGCTGGAGTGTCTAGAAGTTGGAAAGTAGGGTGTGCCAGTGTGGGATCCATTTGGGTTGGCACTGTTGCGGGAGCCGTGGTTGAGAAGATGAGGTTTCCGCTCATGTCGGTCATAATGCTACTGCCGCCTGGGGTGAGTGGAGTCAGCGGAGTCACGGGATCTCGGGCGCTCTCGGGCAGTTCCCCTTGGTTAATGAGAATGTCCAGGACATCGGTCAGTTTTTCGGACTTCACGTGTTGCTTGCGCTTCGTAGTGGGTATGTGCTGTGGAGGCGGGGCGATGATGCCGTTTCTCTGCGTCGGCGGCGATGCATCCCCAACTTCTTGCTTTACCTTGATAGTGCACAGCTGCTTGGTAGCCTCCTCGTACAGGGGTGGAGGCGGTAGGTTCTGCGACTTGACATCGAGCTGGATGCGTGGCAGCATCTGCTGGCGCTTAGCTTCGATTATCTGCTGCTCTGCGGGAGTGATGGGAAATACGATGCTGGGCAAGGATGTGGTCCGATGGTGACCGTTGACAATCTTCTTGCTGTTGTCCTGCGGCAGGCCGACCAGAAAGATGGTCTGATTTCCGTCGTTCCACATCAGACCAACGTTGTTCTGTCCCTTCGCATTGGTTATGGGAATCCCCTGGGCGTGGTGGCCTGCAGCGGAGAGAGTCGATGCTGGTGCCGTGGCTATTATGGTTTTCTGATCTTCGATCTTCGGGATGATAACCGTGTGGTGGGTAGGGGCCGACATGGCCTTTTGCATTCGCATCAGATTTTGCGCTTGTGCTTGGGCTTGGGCCTGCGCTTGCGCCTGAAGCTGGGCTTGGGCCTGGGCCTGTGCTTGAGCGGCGGCAGCAGCGGCTTGTTTTTGTTTCTGAATCTTCGCCTCCAGCTGCTGCTTTACGACCATCTTCTGGTTTATGGGCTGAGGAGGGGCAGACGAAGCCTTTGGCTGGTGAGTGCTGGACACTATGGGCTGCTGTTGCAGTGGCTGCGGCTGAATTTTGATCACCTGCTGCGGAGGGATTGTGATCTCCTTCGGCGCGGTGGTGATGAGTGTGATCTGCTGTGGCGGTGGAGCGCCTTGTTGCTTCTGACGGATCTGCTGCAGCTCTTGTTGACTGCGTTGCAGTTGACGCTGAAGCTCGTCGATCTTCTGCTGCTGCTTTCGAACGATGTCTTCATTGGATAGGGTGAGGATAGTCGCGGTTTGGGGCTGCGGTTGCACTAAGGTGGTTGTTTGCAGGGCAACTGGCTTAGGGGAGTCCACCTGCTGCACGACATCCATGTGCTCATGGTGATCGTTGACTGCCTCCGGGGACATGGAGTGGCGTGGTGAGTTCACAATCATAGCAACAGTAGTATCTGGAGTGTCACAGGTCTCGCTGGCCAATGAGACGACTTCGGAAACTGGTGGCGGAGTGCAATCCATCTGGTCAAGAGGCAGATATGGCTTCAGACGTTCGATCAACTGCGGCTTCGGTCCCGAGACGGGAAGGTTTCTCCGTTTCAGCTGCATTTTCAGGTCGGACACCTTCATCTTTTCGAGGCGTGTAATGTCGCCTGCGGAGCAAGTTGACTCCGCATAGCTCGTCGCTGGGCTGGGGGGAATCGACGAACTTACCGACAGCGCTGGGGATGGCAGGGGCGGAGGACGAGGTGTGCCCGCAGACATCGACATGGAGCTGGACGTGCTCACGTCGCTGCTGCTCACCGCCGACTGCTGGGTCGTCATCGTGGCCACCTTGGGTGTGGCAGCACCAGATGTAGTCGGGATGATCGACTGATTTTTGTTGAGGTGTTCGAGGAACTTCAGGAGACAGTTCTGCTGCTCCAGCATTAACTGGTAGGAGGTTTCCTCTGTGGCACTTGACTCCGAGGAGGACGATATCTTCTGAGCACTTGGAGGACCTTTGTACTCATGGAATTTGATGGTTCTTGCCTTCGACACAGGCTTTGACTTGCTCTTCTTTCGGTTCTTGTCCTTCCCCGGAGCATCAGACTTCTGTGAGTGCTGCAAGGAAAGCGCAGGTGACTGAATTGTTGGCCTCGGAGTCAAAGAAAGTGGCGGCGACGCTACGGATGACAGCGGGCTTAGTGTCGACGCACTCGACCCCAGTGAAGAAGGCGAAGAGGCAAGTGGCAAAAATCCTGGGCTGGGGCTCGGTCCGGCCACTGATTGGCACAGTTCCTCGAACAGATTTGCCGTCTCCTGTTTGACTCTCGGTGGAAACGGTGGTGGCTGGGGCACACAGGCATTCCCAACGAGTGCCGACTGGAATTTCGTCTGCAGAATGGGAGCTGATGTAACCACCACTTGCCCCCCACTAGTTGGAATCGTAAGCGCTACTGTCACAATGCCAGCTGAAGCAGCGGCTGCCTCCAGCACATCATTCGTCGTTCGCGGCGGAGTGTTGCGTGTATCACTTTCAGAGCTCTGCGAATCATCCTCGAATGTGATGTAGCTATTGGGGTGCTGTGGTCGAGTGAGCAAGCCCTCGCTGGTTGCCTTAAACGACACCAGACCCTCCTTGACAATCTTCTCGATGGGCTTCTCCGTGTGCAGTATGTTCTTCTTGATTAGTTCCAGTGGCCCTGGCCGATGCTGGATCTGGGAGTTCAGCTGATCTGCCAGGCGGGCCTTCTTGAGCATGCGTTGCTTCTCCGCAAGGCTGGGATCCACGTGGCACTCATCTTCTTCTAGAATGTGACGCCGTTCGAGCTCCTCTCGGTTGGGACGCTGCTGGATTTTCGCCTTCAGTAGATCTCCGGTTTTGGCACGTTCGAGTTGCTTACATTGTTCGTGTATTGCTGGTGATGTTTTCAGAGCTGCAAAGAGAAAGGAAAACAAAAGCTAAAACGGTTGAAGAAGGAACGATTGCAAAGTGAAAGAGTTTGAAAGTTTGACTTCCGGGAATTGAAATTGTCGGCTATTCTGTGCGTTCTCGGTCGTGAGCTTTTGGGCATTTCTGAAACTCATAAGGAGTGTTTTGTGTTTAGAAACTTCGTGCTTTCAGAATTTTAGACAAATTTCTTACTCCGCTTTTATAATGTTTCTGAGATTTTTGACCCAAATGTGATAAGTCTTTAAGGTTTAAGGTTTTGTTATTAGATTTTAATTGTTCAAACATTTTGGTTTTGTTTTCAAATATTAGATACACATTTTTTTAATTTTGACCGTTTAAAAATTTAATCTTCATCAGTTACTTGAATAAATTTGACCCATTTCTGAATTTCAAGTTTCGTGAACTACGCCACTATTCCATCAAATTGAGCTTGCATTTTGACTTTTCCATAAGCTGTGCAAAAAGTCTGCCGAACAGGTTGAAATTAATTCATTGGGAGACCAGACAATAAGAAAAAGATGCTCTTACCAAATAACAAGGTCTGTTCAAACAAATTTCGCAGGCTACATATATTCGATTATCGATTTATTTACTTTGTTATGTTGGTATACTCCTCCCGAACATTTATGTACAGTGTCAGCTGTTAAGAAATTTTAACGTTTTTGTGAGCGGCATACAAATTAAACGTGTTTCGCGTGTTCGACGATTTCCTGTTGTTCAACAACATAGATTACATGTTGAATCCATAAATGGATCAAAAGATTTACATTCAATTTTGTGTGAAATGGTATTAAGTCCCCAAGAACACTTCCAATGTTGACAGTGGCATACGGTAAGTGTACTCTGAGTCCAAAATTTATTAACAAGAGGGTTAAGAAGATGTGAATGACGACGATTGACTTGAACGCAACAGCACATCAACAACCGATGAAAAAGTTGACAAAGTGAAGAAAATTGTGATGGAGAGTCGTCGAATCACTTTCAGAGAAGTTGCTGAAGATGACAGCATATCGGTTGGCAATGCATTTTTTGCTCAAATTTTGGGCAAGAAACATGTTGCAACGAAGTTGGTCCCAAAATTCCTGAATTTTGTCAATGGGTACCACTTATAAATCGTTGAACGACATCAACAGTGATCCAGATTTGTTTAAATTGGCCATAGCTGGTGACGAATAATGGATATGATATCGAAACCCAAGACCAACCATCAGAATAGAAAAGCCCAGCAGAGCGACGGCCAGAGAAGCACACCAAATTCTGTCAAATGTGAAGGTTTGGCTTACTGACGTAGTAGATAGACGGAGTGCATCAGGATTTCCTACGACTTCGTCGTATGGTCAATAAGAAATATTATCATGAAGCTCTGGTTGCGAGAAGCAATACAAAGAAATCGTCCAAAATTGTGGAAGAAGACCTCTTACCATTTGCATCATGACAATGCACTTGTTGTCTTGTTGTCTTGTTCGTAATTTGTTGGCCAAAAGCAACACCGTAATCATGCCTCAGCCACCAGATTTGGTTCCCTGCAACTTTTACCTGTTTCCAGGATTGACGAGATCCATGAAAGGATAGCGCTTTAAAAATCGAATCGCGAAGAGAGTCCAAGAGCGTACCGAAAAGTGAATTTCAGTACAGTTCCAGAAAATGAGAAAAACACTACCGCCAGTGTTTTATATCCGAGAGGGACTACTTTAAGGGGAACAAACTAGAAATTAACAAATAAAAGGGAGAGAAAATAAAAGATAAAAAAAGATAATAAAAGAAAATAAAAGAGAGAGAGGCGGAAACGATAGTTGATAATCGTTTCCGCCTCTCTCTCTCATTTTATTTTTTACGTAAGGGAATAAAAAGAAGACATTCGGTGTCAAGTCGGGACTATACGGCGGGTGGCGCATCAAATCGATGTTTCGAATGCCCAAAAATGCAGTTGTTTGAGCCGATGTGTGAGAGCTCGCATTGTCGTGCTGAAGAGTGATTCGTCTTTGGCGGTTGGTGTTCCTGATTTCTTGGAAGACAACTGGCAAACAAATGGTTGTGTACCACTCAGGATTGACTGTTCTGCGTTGTTCTAGTGGTACGGTTGCGACATGCCCAGTTGTTCCGAAAAAACAGGCGAAAATTTGCTTGGGAGTGCTTCGTGCGCGAGCAACTTTTGTTGAATTTGGCTTAATTTGAAACACCCATACAGTCGACTGCTGTTTACTTTGGGGCTCATACGCGTAAATCCAAGATTCATAACCTGTCACGATGACATAGACGTGTTTCGAAGCACCGCGATCGTATTTTTGGAACTATTTTTTCGACCAATCGACACGAGCCTTTTTTTGAGCGATTGACAAATTGTGTGGAATCCAACGCGAGCAAATTTTTTGTCAAATGTTCATGCAATATTGGAAGTATGCAGGTCCCACTAATGCCTTAGGTTGTCTCTACCTCACGATAGGTAACATGACGATCTTGCAATATCAGTTGGCGCACAGCATCAATGGTTTCCAGAACAACAACTGATTTTGGACGACCTTCACGAAATTCGTCTTGGAGTGAACTACGACCTCGGTTGAATTCACCATTCCATCGATAAACACTGGATGGAGCTTCATCGCCATTGAAAATGTAATTAAGTTCATCGATGCACGCTTGTTGAGTTAATCCACGTCGAAAGTTGTAAAAAATTATCGCACGAAAATTGCCACGATTTAATTCCATTTTTTGGGCGAGATGAATCCTTTAAGTTACTGTAAACTTGAACCATGAATCCTCAAAGTTACTGTAAACAACACAAATAGCGCTTGTATGTCAAAACGTTCTGAGTACATATAACCTCAAAAATGTCGAACTTTACGATAGAGCTGGTAGTTGCCAGATTGCAACACTAGGGTTGCCCAATCCAGAAATAAAAAAGGCAACCCTCGTATACATCATTTGAAACTTCTTGACATAACGTACAAAAGGACGCTATACATGATTAGTTTGGATATTTCGTTCAACAGCTATAGACGTGTAAACATGGAGAAGCTTTTTCTTTTCCCTTTGAGTGTTGTCAGCAGCTCGAAAGAGGAAGTGCCGTGAAAAATGCACGGTGTTCAGTCGGCAATCGAACCTAGGCCTTCGCCGTGTGAGTGTCGCACTCCACCCAGTACACCACGGTGGCCACACGCTATGATAACTTTCTAAAATATCTCCGTCTTTTAATAATAATAATTGTTGGCGCTACAGTCCAGAGTTGGACCAGGGCCTAGCTTGCTCATCAACTACTCGTGTTGTGCGCGCTACTGTTCCCTCACGAGTAGAAGGGACCTACAGTTTTTTGCCGACTCCGAACGCCGAGATTTGAGAAGCTTTCTTAGACAGTTATTACTCTTTGAGTGTTGTCAGCAGCTCGAAAGAGGTGGTGCCATGAAATATTCGAAAAATTGGTGTTGAGCTGGGAATCGAACCTAGACCCTACGGCGTGTGAGCGTCGCACTCTACCCACTACGCCACGGCGGCCACTCCGTCCTTTGCACTCCTATAAAATATCCGAAAAATGCGCACCGTAGTTTTTATTCAATTTACTTTAAACTTTATTTTTTTTAAATTGTTCAGTGTCTGGGCAATATTTTGTTTTTTTTTTTAACATTTGTATTAAAGCTTAAGTTGACCCACATGGAACTTTAAAGGAATTGAAAATAATGACCTGATGATCGCTTAGGCTCTTGACCACTCGGAGAGTTTCGGGTTATAATCGCGTCAGATTCTTGAACTTGCAAGTCATGCATTTAAAAATTTGGTCTCATCCGGACCTCGAATTCGTTTAGTTTTCGGAATTTCTAATGTCCTAAAATCAGAAATTTTTTTGACTATCAAAACTCAATTTTAGTAAATGTCAATATCAGCTTGCGGAAATTTGTGAATCGTAAGATTTTGAGTTGAGGGCCTGCCACAGCCTCGATCTCGGCTTTATGCTTTTTTGACTGAGACTCGTCACATTTAAAGATTCGTAGGACCTGTGGTGATGAATTTTGTTTCTTTCAAGGATGGAATTACTTAGAATTAAATTTCTGGGATGCTCAAACCTTTTAAAGCTTTTCGCAAATTTTTTGAATTTTGAAATTTTGCTTATGTTTCTAATTTTCCAAAATTATGGCTCAAAGAGAGTTTTTTCGTATCCGGTTTCTTTTTGTCCATTTTTGAACATTGATATCTGAATATTTTGTATTTTTTTTTTTTCAAATTTTTTCTTCTGACGTTTTTAAGGTTTTTTGAAAGGTGGGTTTTAAAAACTGAACCGAAGTTCAGTTGATCTAAGCTTCACTGCAATTTCACCACAACAACCAACCGAAGCATATTTTTTTCCAATTACATTTTCCTCTGTACCGAATCGATATTAAGTTGTCTTCAAGGACGTTTTCAAGACTCTCTCTACACAACAGCCATAACCATGCCGCAGAATCAATTCAAATCGAAAATCGAAAAACCTCTTAAGGCACAGACTAAGCACCTTGTTAACCAGTAAGAATTTTCTCGACAAGATTCGCGTTCCTTGTCAACAGAGCAGAGCGCCACTTAGGACTCAACTAAGAGCATCGCAATCCGGCGAAAAAAAAGAAGTATTACGAAAGCAAAACAACATAACCGCCGTCTACGGGGGAGGGAGAGAATCCAATTTGCATTTCAATTCTCGATGTTTATCCTGCGACGCCCGAAGGCAATTGATCTCCCAATCACACCTTAAGCAGACACGCCGCCAAACGATGCGGTCTGACAATGGTCACCACCCCCGGCTGCCGCACAAAATCCAATCGAATTCGTTATTCGCCGCGCAATTTAAATTCAAATTTTCAATATCATCCATACACCCATTTGTATCTCCTTGGTCTCATCCTTATGAGTCGTCCTCCTCATCATCGTGAGGAGTGAATGAATGAAGCATGCCAAAAATGTGGTCGGAAATGGGTGAGGGAGGGTGACAGAATACAACCTACGACCTCCACAGCCTCCGACTACTGGATGCCGTGTCATCGTCCTTCATCAGGACTGTCATGGGGTATGCATGATGAATATTAACTAGAGGAACGATGGAGGAAAAAAAGCAATGACATCGAGTGGATATACAAAATGGATGTAAAGTGTATGCGAGTTCATCGCCGACTGCCGCCGCATGCTTTCATATGTTAATGGCGTTGCGCGCCTCACGGGGATTTGCCGATATAAAAGACGGCATACGGAATTTATTGGTTAACAAATTAATGGATTTGTTTGAATAATTTCACCAGACGATAACGACGACGAGCTTGTCGCCGGACAATGACACGTAACCTGCAGCAGAGGCCGTTCCAGCTGAGGGAACGTTAACCAACTGACGGTCAGTATGCGTGATGCGGAATGATTGGCGAATCGATAGAAATTCCAATGAGGATGCGGTTTAGTGAGAGTGATTCAGAAGTGGTCACGTAGAGGGGTCACATCAAAGACATCAAACTCCCCCGGAGGTTCTTCTAGGAACACCTCCGTCAACAATGTTGACAGCGAGTGTAAATTTCCGTTTTTGATTTCACCGCCCACCGACGAGCTTGTTAAATTCCCATAACATGCAACCAAGTGAAACCCGATGCATTCGCGAGAAATTGGAAAATCTCGGAAATTCAATTTCCAACGTCGCAACAGTGCAGGTTTCCACTAGATTCTCGCCTGAAATGATAGCTCAGCCCTAGCAAAGACTCATAAAAGTCGAATGAAGCGCAACCGCGTGTCCTGGCAACCAATTTGCACAGCAGCAATTGCACCTTATATTCCACCCCCATTGGCACAACACAACATTGACTTATTCAATGCGGCAGCAGTCCCGGCATTTCCGCAAATATTCCACAGGGTGAACGCGGTCGGCAATATTTTCAAACGCCGCCCTCACCGGGCACACAAACGGATCATTAAATAGTGAATTTCACGTTTTTATCGTCAGTTCGGCGAAATAAAATGCCAACACCCGACGGTGTGTTGTGCCTCCAGCTCTCGGACTCTCTGGCTGGTTGACTGCCTACACACGCTGGCTGGTCCTTGTTTATGATAAACTTTGGCCTGTTACCGCCGTTATCGTCGCTGTAGTTTTTGTTTTACACTGTTGCTGTTCCCTCTCAAAATAGACTCTTTTCCGAGCGCGCCATTTTCACACAAACACACAGACAACAACCATGATGATGACGGTCATGATGGCGATGACAGTGATGCCAGCACACAAAATGTTATGTCAGCGGGGGAGAATTTTGATTACGTCGGTTGGTCGACCATACTGGGTGATGATTACACAACTGAGTGACGTCATATGGTGACGAATAGATGCTAAAAACCGACCGAGCAGATACATGCCGAAGATCTTTCCATTTTTGACTTGATTTTCGAGTGAGCACAGGTTTTGATTCGATGCCGAGAGTTTTTGTTTCCCTTGATGGGGTAATTGCTACTTCCGCTTAACGGTACACACTATTTTATTGCTTGTTTTTGAGATGTTTGGTTTTGTTTTTATTGAGACGCTACTTACGCGGAATAATTCCTTGCTCCACCAGCTGGGTAATGGGCCTCCTCACCATTAACTTAACTTTAAGCGCTGAAACGGTAATAAAACAAAGGAAATATTTTTTTTAAAAACAATTACATAACAGATTTTTTCTTGTCTTGTGTTTATAAATATTGGAAAAAATTTCGGATATTTAAAAAGGAGAAAAAAAAATTTGATGCGGCTTTTTGTGTGATTCAAATGGATTGCCACAAGGTTGTGGTAGGTTCTCATATAAGGTTTGCAACATTTTGAATAGTAAAAAATCGGAATTTTCAATAAAAAAATGTTTTCGATGAAGCATTTGAAAAACATTAAAATGAATAGAATTTTCAACGAGTCTGGATCAGGAATTTAGTTTGCTATATCCGTTCTAAAGGATTTAAAGCACAGAAAAAAATTGTCGAATTTCGCTTTTTGCTTTCAAACGAAACAAAAGTTTAAGTCAAGATATATTTTGCTTTCTATTCTTTTTCAACCAGCAAAATCAGTTTTCTGTAAACCAGACGGACAAAACAATTACACGCTTAGTTAAACCGTGGGCCATTGAGAGTGTTGTGTTGTGTATTTGTTTATTTCTTTGTTATGTCGTTTTTATAAACTTAGGCGAACAACCTCAAATACAGACTCCTTTTATTCAATTCTCTTCAAAATATGGTGCATAGGCAACGCTTTAAATGCAAGTGAGTGAATTTTGTACAAATGGCGCCCAACATTGGATACTATTAGCACAGTAACGTTCTTTTACTTCACAAAAGTATTAAACTATGCCTCTGTTTTCCCCATCAGTAACGACATCTCTCTGTGAATTAATTTGCTTCAAGGGAATATAAACGGATGTCAAATACGATCTTAATCCATTAACGGTGGCGCCCAATATGGATTCGAAGGAAAATGTTATCAACCATTTTCTCCATTCCAGATATATCTACGTGGGTTGCAATCACCAAGAATGGTCCTTGTGAACTCTACCATATCTGCAAAATCGGGATTAACTTTTGTTGGTTGCAACCACCAAGAATGATCCTTGTGAACTCTACCATCTCCTCAAAACTGGGAGAATAAAGTATCAGGGCTCAGGTAATGTATATGGCGCCCAACGTAGACTATCGCCTTAATGCCGCTGCATTGTTAGTCCACTACAAAGTTATGTTTGTGACCTAAGCTAATAATAATAATTGGGTGGCGCTTTTTAGACAGGGCGACGGACTGTCATGAGACTTCTTTAACATCATCCTCGAGAAGATCGTGCGCAAGTCACAAGTCAACACTAGAAACACAATCTTCCAGAAGTCAGTTCAATTGCTAGTTACGCTGATGACATTGACGTGATTGGACGAACACAGTAAGCCGTCAATGAGGCGTTTGGTGCCATTGAAGCGGAAGCGCCTGAAATGGGTCTGGCGGTAAATGAGGGCAAAACGAAGTACATGATGTCTTTTCATCAAGAAAGGACACACAACATCGACGTCTAGGACAGAGCGTCACTCTAGGCAGCAGAAACTTCGAGGTAGTCAAAGACTTTGTCTACCTCGGCTCCGCGGTAAACACGGGCAACAACATCAGTCAGAAACTTCGAGGTAGTCAAGAACTTCGTCTACCTCAGCTTCACGATAAATAAGGACACCAACATCAGTACCGATGCTCAAGATGCAATGGAGTAACAAAGCCCTCTCTAGACTAAGATCGCTAACAGCCTGATCATCCCAGTCCTACTCTATGGCAGGGTAACTTCTACGTTACCGGATGAAAAAGCCGTTAGTATTTTTGAGAAAAAAGTTTTGCGAACAATTTTTGGTCCTGTTTGCGTTGACGGCATATTGAGGAGAAGATTTAACGACGAGCTCTATGGGCTGTACAGCTACATGCGCCTGGTCAAGCGTCTACGAATAAAACGCTTAAGATGGCTAGGCCATGCAGAGCGTATGGAAACCACTGCTCCGGCCCGAAAAGTCTTTGAATCCGAGCCATTGGAACAACGCAACAGAGGACGGTGGCGCACACAATTAGAAAAGGACCTGAACCAACTTGGAGTGCGCAACTGGAAGCAGCTAGCGAAAGATCGTGCTGGCTGGAGAGACATGTTGGTGGCCCAGGTCCACCCCGGACTGTAGAGCCACAAGAAGAAGAAGAAAGTAAGCAAAGTGGCAGCATAGGATGTGGCATTGATGGTTTCACCTTTTTTTGGTACTCAATGAGCAAGATTCCGTTTGAGTCCGAAAAGACTGGCCATGAGCTTCCCGGCACACGGAGTGACTTTGAACTTCTTGGGGGTGTCTGTTCTTATTTTTTTACCACTGCATGGACTCAGGGTTAGAAGAAGATATAGAATAGAGTGAATAGTACCAGTTGAAAGCTTGGTGAACTCTGCCATCATTTTCACCTTTGTCCGGGTGTCCTCAAGAACAAGTTTTTCGACTTCATTGATGCTTTTTCCCGTGCAAGCAGTAGCCGGGGTGCCGGAGCGGGTGTCGTCTTCAATGCTCTCTCTGCCTATCTTGAACTCACTTGATCACTTTTACAGAGTTGATAATGAAGGTGCAGAACAGCCGCCATCTCTTTCATAAATAGTTTTTTAACTTTTTCCTTGCTTAGTGAGACATTTAATTACAGCAATTACATTACAATTCAATTTTCACCATCATCGTCTCAGTTGCCATTATGATTCTGTTTAACTAGAGATAAAACGCGAATTAATAATCACATTTATATGAAATTTTACATGTTACAATTTTACATTTTTTGTCCTGTTCGCGTTGATGGCATCTGGAGGAGAAGATTTAATGACAAACTCTATAGGCTGTACAGCGACATGCGCCTGGTCAAGCGTCTACGGATACAACGCTTAAGATGGCTAGGCCATGTAGAGCGTATGGACACAACTGCTCCGACCCGAAAAGTCTTTGAATATGTGCCACTGGGACAACGCAACAGAGGACGACCTAGACTAAAGTGGCGCACACAAGTGGAGAAGGACCTCAACCAACTTGGAGTGCGCAACTGGAAGCAGCTAGCGAAAGATCGTGCTGGCTGGAGAGGCATGTTTGTTGAGGCCCAAATTTGCCTCGGACTGTAGCTCCACAAAATGAGGAAGAAGAAGAGATCATCGATGTTTCTTAAACTTCTGCAAATGTGACAGTTTTAGAGAAAGATTTCTAATATCATAGGATATCGCCTAAATGATTACTCAACTGAAGTAGGTAAAGGATTTTGAAAAAATCCTGAAAAAAAAAACGGAAAACAAGAAAAAAATCTATCCTTGAACTCATGTGATGCTTGCTTATCAAACTACTTGTGTCGTGCTCACTTCTGTTCTGCTCACATGTAGAAGAGACCTACAGTTTTTAGCCAACTCCGAACGGTGAAGTTTTGAGAAGCTTTTTCTTAGACAGTTATTACTCTTTGAGGTTGTCAATAGTTCGAAAAAGGTGGTGCCGTGAAAAATTCAATGGAGCCTGGACCTTCGACGTGTGAGTGTCGCACTCTACCCTCTACCCCACGGCGGCTACGTGTTCTGTTTAGAAATAAACGACAGGAATATCGTCTGTACTAAAATATGGTGTTCAATGTGTACTAAAATGTACTGTACTAAAATATGGTGTTCAATCTGGCTTTACTCTGATTCAGATTCTGTATCCGGTGCTAGTGCAGAGTCAGAAAATGCACTTCGTTCCACTTGAATGCGATCGTTTTAAGGAATTTGACTTGGACTCACAGTCTTACCAAGGCCTATACTTTGGAGGGTGCATGGAATTTAGCTCCAACCCGAAAGCGTTAATCTTGATTTGGGTCTACAACACATGAGAAATGTGATGTGGACCCAAATCGAGAATTAATATTGAGTTTTAATGTACTTTACTGACTGACGTTATACAGTCTCAGGTCTGGGGATTTTATTTCGACTCAGTGTCAACTTTCATTGCTACCGAGTTCAAGAACCAGAAAAGGGAAATTGTTCAGCGCAATGACTCTCCTCAACCACAAAGTCTCATTTGGTACGTTGAGCTATTTGGGGTGTTGAAAATGCGAATACGACATTAAATGTAAAACGTCACAACTGTGACATCTTAATGTATAATACTTGTCAATACACTTTTATATTCTCGTTTACACTCTTTTATGTTTTGAATCTCATCGCAGCAGGTCCTGTTATATATTTCTGTGCGTAATTCTTTTACAATTAAAATATCACGAGGTATAGTGACCTTTGGACAGAAGGACGAGCTGAATTTAGGCTGAAAGACATGCGATTTCTTTAAAGCAAAACCTGTCTTCTGTTTAAGCATTTGCAATGTTTAACAACAACTATTCAATCATTTTTCTCCTTGGCACTGAATACCGTTTTCAACTTGTACTATTGTATCATTTCATCAAACATATGCCCAACGTTTCTTCTTTTTCTTCTTCTGGCGGCGCTACAGTCCGGTGTGGACCTGAGCCTGCCCAACGTTTATAAAACTTAAGTCCCTGTCTTAAGAAACCTGGACCCCCGGCCCGGAAAACTGAGCCCGAATTGCATAAAACTCCACCATCGGGCGCCATTTTGATACTTGTGACAACTAAATGTCCCCAGAAACTCCTTTTAAAATCGACGAAAAGCACAAAACGTGGAACATTTTCTCGATGTTACATACCCCCAAAATTATTTACAAAATTCAGTAGAGAATGCACTTTCCACTGAGCTAAGACGAATCAACTGCATACGACAACTCACTCAACCCGTTCAAAAATTAGCGTTTGACGTAAGCATCCGTCGTTGCGACGTGAGCGGAAGAGACAAACTTGAAATCAAGTCCGACGGCATCCTTCTATGAGTTCACAGGACAGCCAAGTGTAAAATTGACTCCCACAGACTTACAAGTTTGTCCACCCAAATGCACAGAGAAAAATAACACTTCCTTCAAGAGGATATAGGTCAAAGAATGTTTGCATTCTAATTACCCCGTAAATTTGCCAGGATTCAATCACCATCACACCCACACGCCAGCTCAGCCCCAATTAAAACACAAAACCCAACATTATTAGTCCTCCCTCCGGAGCCTCAACGTCGATTGCTAGAGATCAACAGCGAGCACGCACTCTCGCCCCTGCAAGACGGCAAAACACCCACTTCACCCGGATCCCGCTGCGAAAATCCAATAAAACGTGTAAATGCCATAATAAACAATCGAAGAGGAAGCTGCCCTCGCTCTGGCCAACCCCAGCAACGAGTTGTCGCCGCATGCCCTCCGAGGAGACTTGTCTTCATTTAAAGTCGCCTGGTAATTGAATTTTCAAAGTTAGCTCTGCCATGACAGTCGCGCCCCGGCTGCTTGGATGCGATTCGGCAGAATGAATGACTTGGCGAATGGAGTTCAAATCGGATTTCATAATTTATTTTGACGCCCTCCCGCGTGAGTTTAATGCGAAGAGCAAATCACTCAGATTCCTTTGTCTCTCCGACAGGGATGGAGGAGCTCCCGGAATGAAAAAAAAATAAATACTAAAGGGGGACGAATCATGCCAGTCATTCCATTATTTGATTCATTCATGCGCTAACACGGCCTTCCTTCACTTGGCTACGAGGCAGACCTGGCAAGCGGCTAATACAACGCCCACCCCTGCAGGACGGTCGCCATTCTAACGTTTTATTAAATTCCCAAGAAACTGTAAGCTCGCCCAACCGGAAGAGCATCGGAGGACAAACAGTCTGTGCTCGGGCGCAAGAACAAAATTGCTACGTGCACGCCCGAGTGTGTCGCATAATTGAGAAGGTCGCATCAGGCAGAGCCAATATCTCGCTCCCTTCCGCTGCCCGGACTGTTGCTGCATGTGTCGCATACACAATCCCCTGACGCGCGTCCCGGATTTCCCGTGAGCGAAGCTTATTCTTAGACCATTAAATCCTTAGGCCGTTAAATATTTAAATGCGTTTCGAACGCGTTCAACCGTACAGCCTCTGTTTACATTGTGCATTGTTTAGACAATTAGCTGCCACCACACGCATGCATGCTCGTTCAAAGCTCTGCACTGCTCACAGTTGCACTCTGAGATGAGGCGGAAGTGTTTGTCGATTTTGGCAAATTGAATTGGCCGTGTGTCTAGGCAGCTGCATGCGACCTTGAGATCGTAAACATAAGTCGCTACACAATCTCGCAAATGGCTGACAAATTTATTCAGTGAAATGCGTCGAAGGACGTGCGACTGCTCTGGGCGAAAGATTTTCGCTGAAAATGTAATTACTTACGTCCGTGGCGTTGCTGGCCTTGAAACGAAATGTTGACTTTGAAGCAGAGGAACTGAAAATGTTTGTAATAAACGATGAATCCCGAATTTGAAAAGGGGAAACCGGCATTGTTGCAGTTTGCTTTGGTAGGGTGTAGGAAGGGGGCAATCAATGACGAGGTTCATCTGATTCTTTTCGAGTTCTGCAAAGACTCTTTGTCTCTTAATGAATTTAAAGATGGATTCGTGTCTAAAACGCAATCCTGTCAGTCGACCAAAGTCGGTTTGTCCAAAAACGAACCTTTCTTAGGCTGTATTCGACGGTAAAGTTGTGTCCATCTTCCACTTCGACCCAGCGGCTACATAATGCCCCAAAATAGTCGGCTAGCAAGTGCTCCCTTACGACAGGGTTTTCGTTTCTGGATGAATCACCCCATTTTCCTGCCTCTGTGTCTAACATGTCACTTAATCGTTTGAGTCTTTGACTCAACTGGTAGAATAGTTCTAAACGAGGTGGAAGGCGTTTTGTTCGCATTTTCTTTTAGACATCATTTCCCTTGTATCGTGTCATTTTACTGTATAATCTCTAGTAAGATATACTAGCTTTGTAAATATATTTTGCCACTAAATGGTTTTGCGGCTGCCGCGGCGTAGTGGGTACAGTGCGAAGCTCACACGCCGAAGTGTCTGAGTTCGATTTCCGGCTGAACACCTCGAATTTTTCAAGGCACCACCTCTTCCGAGCTTCTAACAACACTCAAAGAGTAATAACTGTTTAAGAAAGCTTCTCAAATCTCGCCGTTCGGTGTCGGCAAAAAACTTTAGGACCCTTCTATTTGTGAGAGAATAGTAGCAAGCTAGGCCCTGGTCCCCCTGCGGACTGTCGCGCCAACAATTATAATTGTGAGAAATTGGTGTAGAAACGGACTCATGTCTAAAATGCAACGCCCTTGACACTTCCCTCAAGTTCCCTTAGTTCTCTTAGTTCACCCCTTACTAACAATGCTTTCAATATTTTTGTTAGTATAGGGAGGAACCAAATTTGTCTTTTTTGATGTTTCACCGTCTCCTGGAATATATCTTTTCGCAGACACCTGGCGCATAAAAAGACTCCTTTGTTTTGATTTTTCGGCAGTAGACATGAGGCATCTTCACCAAATTTTGTCTTACACATTCAAGGGTCGGTAAAATGCTGTTAGTTGCCGAAGTTCCGAAGTCCATCGGTAGCCACATAATGGCCCCCACAGCAGATGGATATTTTTATTTGGAAAAAGTACAGCCATACTCGTATTGAAGTTAACCGAACATTTTTAATGAAAACATATTTTTGGGGGTTTCTATCTTAGTCAGTAGTTTTTGGTTGCTTTTTGGAAAAATCTTTCGGCGATGTAGACTTTCTTTGTGGGTCTCATTCCGAAATATCAAGATGGCCACTTTTAAGACCCCAACCTAATGTTTTATTCCAGTTTTGGTAAGTGGCGCAGAAACTTTTGAAAACGATTGGGGAAGCATCACGATAATCTTCGAAAATTGCACCTTCTTCGGTTACTGAGCTTAAGTTTAGCAGATAACGTTGAGTGTAATAGTTTCAGTCCTAAAATTTTTCAAATCAAAAGTATGAAGCAAGATAGCATAAAACGTTATCGTCTCAAATGGAGTCCACATGGACTGAAGGACAAAACCAAATTGCTGAGCAAGCACAAATTGCTGAGAAAAGACGATGCCGACTGGAAAATTTGATGATGGAGGTGCATGTTCATCAGAGCGCTGCACTTAGAAAACTAAATGGAATGAAGGAGTCTATCAAAAAATCTATTATTGCCCATTGCCGAAGCAAAATAAGATTCCTACACGTTGTTCGTGACTAGCCAGTTGGTTTGAGTTATTTGTTGGTAGGTTTAACGCACTAAAAACTTCGAAACTTAAGGCGTTTAGTTAACAATGAATTGATTTCAAAATGATTTCAGTCGCCAGAAGCGATAACGGCTTGTATAAAACAAGTGGTGCGATATAAACACAGTAATCGTGGTCAGTGCTTTTGAGTTCTTATTTTAAAGGCATGTGTTCTTAGAGGCTTTTCTGCAGACTCCTAAACGGCGATGACGACGCAAATTCCGCTGTTAGGCAGAATATCCCACTCAATTTGGACGACGATGGACAAGAATTCAGTCCCCCCGACTTCGACGAGGTCAAGACACTGGCACCGTCCCCCAGAAGAGACGGGAAATAAGCCAGTGAGTGCATTGAAGATCTCCTTCTGAGTTTTTGAAAATAAAGACAACCGAATTGAACAGTTTACAAACTTCAGAATGGGCAAGTTCTGTTTAGTCCCATGCACCCTTCGAAAGAAACTCTTTTGTCAGTTGAATGGTCCGACATCCTGGGCTTTGATCGTTTGCGATAAGTTCATTTCGGAAATGTTTATTTCTGTTTATTTTCTAATGTTTGTTTTCGTTTAGTTGTGTTTTGGTACTGGCCGAAAAATAGATGAATCCTTTAACCCAAATTGTACCTGATCATCCTTTAAGACGAATTCAATAATAATTAATAATAATTCAACGTCCATGTAGGTTTTTTTTTAATAAAGAAAAGAACTGTGTCCAACACTGTCATGTTTAAAAAAAGAGCAAACAAGCTCCCTTTCTGTTGGTTAATTCTGGTCGCTTTAAATTTTTTTTGTGCAAACTATCGTACTGCGCAAAATAAATTTGATTAGGATCAGAATAGCAAATCAAACGACTCAGAAATGCATTAATCTTGTGTCAGCGGCTTTATATATTCTGAAATGCACATAAATTTGAAATTTATGCAGCGAAAATAGTAAATTATCTATGCAAGAATCGGTTCGTTTTCAATAGATGGCGCCACTTGCAGGTCGTGATCTTGGAAGCGATCACCTACTTCGTTGGAAAATTTTACATTCTAAGCGCGCAGCAATGTCTGTTTCCGAGAACAACATTGTTTCCTCATCGAATATGTTCGACTCAATCTTAAATTGCCTCTGCAGGAAATTTTGTCTTTCGCCTTTAATTGGAAAAAAGTGCAGATGAGTTCCACATAATGCTAGCAGAAGTTTATAGTGAAACTGCTCCAACCTATATATCATGCAGAGACGGTTTTCGACGCTGTAAAAGTTGTTTTTATTCTTCAAATTGCCTTTTGGCCATCTCAATCAGTTTGAGCGTGAGGTATAAGGGGCTGGATTGCTGGACCAGGATCTGTGCCGTGCCGTGAATGTCAATCAGCAAACTACTTTCGCTCAGTTGAAAGAAATTTGGATTCATTCAAAAGTAAGGATATTGGTTACTGCATCAGTTAAAACCGTTAGATTTTAAAAGCCCATTTTCTTTAAGCACGGAACCGATTCTTAAAAGAGGGGATCTTTGGGGTGAATCGTGACGGGAGATAAAGAGAAGATATATTTGCATAATTCTAAGAAAAACTAAAAATATCAAAGCCTGATTAACACGTTCCATCAGCGTCTAGGGAAAATATAGAAGGTTCAAAAGCCATACTGCAAGAGTACTGTGCTGTGTGTAATTGTTCAAACGTGGAATAAATCATTAGATGCAAGGGTGTGACTTGAGGTTTGGGGGAGGGGTTCCCAGAGGAACTGCCAACACGCCCCCAACGCATAAAAATGGCGGCAATGTCGGGTCGAGCGATGGAGAGGCATTTTTCGAAGACACTTTGACAAACGATAAAATCCAACGGTGCATAGTTGCGAATTTGCGGCGTGACATGTTTTCAAAATCCGACCTCTGCACAGTTCCCCGCCTTTTGGCAGCAAAGGAATTAGCAACTAAAGGTGGGCGGGCGTCCCCGACACAATCCCAATAAAAGACAAGTAGCTTAGCCGAGAACGGGGTAATTAAGGCACTCTTGGCACTAATGCCTTTCGTTCAAAACTAATGCCCTGAATACGATGGGGCTTGTGAGAGTTGGGATGTGCTGCATTTTGGTGTACTATGAGCTTTTTAAGCCAGGCGAAGCTGTTCTTGAAAAACGTTATCGACTTCTATTAATGCGTTTAAATTGTGCATCGCGTGAAAAACTTCTACAAACTATCGAAAAGCAAGACAAGATGGTTTGGCAATATGATAACGTCCGGCCCCACATACCAGGTATACCGGGATGAGGGTCAAGACACAAATGTCTGTATGGGGAACATTTGTTGTGAACGAGCCCTTATGTGTATTTTGTTTTTTTTTTTTTTAGTTTGCTATGACATCTGTGAAAAATATTTAGTATACATCAAGTCATTGAACAAACAACATCATATTTTTTCATCGTGTTAAAAATGTCGAATTTTGTACCAGAAAGTGATGATTTGCGGAAAGTATTAATTTTTTGTTTTTATTTGAAGAAAAGTGCTGCGGAGTCGCATTGAATGCTTGCCAAGGCGTATGGTGATCATGCTCTATCAGAAGCAACATGCAAAAGATGGTTTCAACGGTTCAGAAATAATAATTTTGGTGTGAGAAATGAAGAACGTAAAAGACCACCAAAAAAGTATGAAGATGCGGAATTGCAAACGATATTGGACAGAGATGACACTTTAGGTCAAAAACAAATGGCAGCAATGTTAAATGTTACCCAACAAACAATTTGTGACCGTTTAAAAGCTATGGGAAAGATCCCAAAAGTGTGGAAAATGGGTGCCACATGAATTGAATGAAAGACAGATGGAAAACTGAAAAAACACTTGTGAAATTTTGCTTCAAAGACACGAAAGAAAATTGGATTTACATCGGATTGTTACTGGCGATTAAAAATGGATTTATTTTAAGAATCCTAAACGGGAAAAATCATGAGTTAATCTGGGACAACCATCAACATCGACTGTAAAACCAGATCAATTAGGCAAGAAGACAATGCTGTGTGTTTGGTCGGACCAGAAAGGTGTGCTGTACCACGAACTCCTAAAACCTGGTGAAACTGTTAATACTGATCGCTACCGACAACAAATAATCAATTTGAACCATGCATTCATCGAGAAACGACCAGAATGGGCCAGAAGACATGGCAAGGTAATTTTGCTGGATGACAATGCACCCGCACACAAAGCAAAACCGGTTCAGGATACAATCAAAACACTTGGCTGGGAGCAGCTAACCCGTCCGCCGTATTCACCAGACTTGGCTCCTTCCGTCTACCATTTGTTTTCTTCGATGGGACACGCATTGGCTGAGCAGCAATGCGATGCGGTCTAAGATTCCTACGAGGAGGTCGAAAATTGGGTGTCTGATTGGTTTGCTTTAAAAGACGAACAATTTTATTGGCGTGGTGTTCACAAATTGCCAGAAAGGTGGTCAAAATGTGTGGAAAACAACGGCCAATACTCTGAATAATATGTTTTTACTTTCCAATTAATAATAAGTGCTTTATTCAAAAAAAAAAAAAAAAATTCAGACCATAAATCATTTCATACCGGTATGCCTGGTAGCTGTAGCGGCCAAAATCTACCTTGAAACGCTAGAATGGGAGGTCTTTCTTGCTCTTGCTTCTGCTGGGTTGCTCTTTTGACAGATGCAAAACGATTTGAGGGCCCGGCGGTTCTGTACTTTGGAAGAAATTGAAGAATAGCTCACTGTATTTTGGAAGAAATTGAAGAATGGCTCACTGATAGGGTCGATGCCAGAGAGGATTAAGTTTTAAAAGACGGCATTCGAAGATCACAAAGAGATATGGAGGCAATTCTTTAAACGATATATATTTTTGAAGGAATTTGTACTTTCAATAAAATGTAAAATGTGAAATCTTACTCTCGGCGGTATTAATTTCACTTTGGCTCAAGCCCATAGCTGTCCAAAAAAATGCCACTTAGCAAAGGCCTTTACATTCACATATCTACGGGTGTTTGGAACTTCTTCATGTATTCATTCTGTGTCTTAAAGAAATTACTTTTCGCACGTCTTTAAAAATGATTGAAGCGAACAGGCGAAAGCAATATTTTTCCACGATGCTGGCAGTTCAAATCAAAGTATAGCCCTACACACAGTTTTTCCATGCTCATGTAACCATGTCGTAATCAGCTCCAAGCACTGTGCAACAGATGAAGATATCCAATGAAATATTGAGCTTATCCACCCAACGAAGGCCAGATTTTCCACTCAAACTCTCAAGGGAAGTGGACTGAACACATCCCCCAAGCATCCCTTGCTCCGACATCTTTCTATCGAACGGGGGCCTTCATCTCCCTTTTCCATCTCCATCTTCTGTAACGACATTTTCTTATTTACTTTCCATTTCAACGAAGGAAATCTCATGCAAGCGAGCGAAACAAAGGACGTGACGTTCGTTCTCTGCGAAAACGAAAATTCCCTCTCCGTGTTCCGCGCCACATCCTTGTTTTATTTTTTGATTAGCTCAGTATTCGGTTTCATTTTAATCCGATTTCGGCAAATTCGCTTGATGGTCGGAAACTGGTTGCAGGGAAGCAACAGTGCCACACTTTATTTGCATCCGCCCACACGCGCAGCTCAGTGAAGTGCGTTTAATTTGTGAATGGGAACAGATATAAAGGAGTTCCTCTGCCAAAGTTGTGATATCCTCAATTTTCTCATTTGCAGGCAAATTTCTACATGCTCTTGTGCTGTCGCGCGACATCATAGAGAAACTTTTGAGGCACGCAAGCCCGGCACCCACTTCAAATGCATGCAAATGTTGACTGAAAGCAGACTTTTTCGAACGCAAATGATGTCGGCAGACTTGTTTTTGGGCAAGCATAAAAGAGCTGAGAAACTTTTTTTTGGGGGGAGGAGAGCAATTTCAAAAAATGCCTTCACCGCCAATTGAGGCATACACTCGGATCTGTGTCGCATTAGAATGTGTGCTCTTGCGAAGAGACCTGAACGAGTCAATCCAACCTCCAATCTGGCGGCTGGGGGGTGTGTGTTGGCAATTTATGCGTTTCATCTTCTCTTCGGCGTCGTCGTCAGTGTGCGCTCGCAGTTCGGTTGTTTGTGTTTGCATTTTCGAAAACAATTTTAAGTGTCGTAAAGCTACGGATGGATTACATTTGTGCCAGTTTTACGATGCAATTAAAAGAATTAGTCATTCGCCGTGCTGGTGGGGGAGTCGTAAAATCTGTGAAGTCTGTGACCAGGCGGCGGTGGGTGGAGGAGTTTTTCTTTGCCTTTGGGAGCATGAACAATGTGACGCTGATTAGGCTTCCATCTTTGCCAAAAGAACTGCACGAGTACTGTGCTGTGTGTAATTGTTCGAACGTGGAATAAATCATTAGATGCAAGGATGTGACTTGAGGTTTGGGGGAGGGGTTCCCAGAGGAACTGCCAACACGCCCCCAACGCATAAAAATGTCGGCAATGTCGGGTCGAGCGATGTAGAGGCATTTTTCGAAGACACTTTGACGAACGATAAAATCCAACAGTGCATAGTTGCGAATTTGCGGCGTGACATGTTTTCAAAATCCGACCTCTGCACAGTTCCCCGCCTTTTGGCAGCAAAGAAATTAAGCAATTAAAGGTGGGCGGGCGTCCCCGACACAACCTCAATAATAGGCAAATAGCTTAGCCGAGAACGGGGTAATTAAGGCACTCTTGGCACCAATGCCTGTCGTGGATGACAGCAGAACTAGGATTTATGGTCAAGTCACTTTAAGATTTAAAGGACTCTCCTTGGATTTCCATCATACTGCAAGCACTGTGACGGAAGTGCAGCGACACGTGCGCGAATGCCACTGCAGGCGACGCACTTGGCGGACACTGGGTGGAGATTAGGCGCGTTGCTGTTACGGATTGTACGTATGTCAGAGTGCTAAGTGGACTATAAAACATTCGGACGCTTTCCAATGGCTTTTGGATGCAAATCAAGAGATTTGTCCGCAGACATTTATGGGCGGCATTGGAGATGGCTTTGCCCATGTATGACGCAGTCCCTGAATTATTACAATCGCGCAGGGGAGTGTATGCGAACTGACCACGGGATGACATAACGCATCCCTCCGATTTGAATCCGGAGCGGGGGCCATTAAATTTAATGCTTGTCGTATTCACAAGGAGATTATATCCGCATGACATGAGGCAAAACGGATGGAGGCTTTCAAATTGACTTGAGGTCCAAAAAATGATGCAAAACACTCTCTTAGTCTGTTTGTGGTTATAAGCCCATCGTCAATGAGTGCAGAATCCCCATCAACTAATTCCTTAACGCCACGCCTTCGTCTTGCAAAGCACTCAGCCTACAAGTGAACGAACGATTTGATAAAACGGAGAAACAGCCCAAAAATTAAACTTCCACCAACTCAAAGCGTTCTCAAACCGCCCGGCACCCAGGCGTATACGTAACATTTTCGAATCCACCCTAAATTATGTTAATTATTTGACGCCACGGCATCATGCTCCATCACTTTCGTGAAATCGAAATGGAAAATCCTTCAAAATTTACGCAGAATTGAAATGCCGAGCGAACACCTGAAGTTGATGGGGCGTCAAGCTGTTGGTGCTGGAATACTCATTAGGAGCAAGGTGCTTGCATTTTAAATTCCCTCATGCCGCTCCAGCGGTGGGCTTTGATGGATTTATCCCGGCACTTAAACCGCCTGGAAACGCAGAGGCAATGATCCGCGAATTGATCAATAGGAGGTGACAATGAATGTGCACGCCTGAGTGGGTCCTCCAGGCGATGTTATGCGGATAAATCACACGGCAAAACAATGACAAGTGATTAGTGGCTTCATTTCGTCACAGCCGGCCAAGTGATGGGAACGAGATGACACGCAGGCCTTCAATTGTTGTGTGGCTTTGCGGAAAATGATTTGTAGCCTCAAGGCTTTGATGAGGATGCCTTTTGAAGCGAGAAATTAATGTCCTGTTGTTGCAAAGTCCAAATAACGACTCAAAGGAACGAAGGACAGAGTGGAAGGCAATGTTCGGGTGAGGGGATGTTCACGTCCTCTGCATTGCGTTGCCGAAGGTGACTTGGAAAGGTAAAGTTTTCCAAAGTTCGAAAGACCCGTCGGGTTGATCTTGGTGAATTGATGACAAACGCAAAAATTGTTTTTCGACTCCAATGTCAAATATACGTTACACAATTGAAGGTGGGCATTATAATGGGCAGGGTCAGCGAACCATGAGGCATCTCTGGTGTAGTTATTCAGCATTGCTTTTATGAGAGGCTTACTTCTTCCTCTCTTCAAATGCACCAAGGATTGAGTTATCTTACCATTATGGTGGAGGTCCGTGATTGATATCCAAGAGCAATGCTCTGAAGACAAACCTTGGTGCGATTTCTTTAGCTCACACAACTCAACAGAGGCCACTCTTCGATGTTCAATGGCACTTGCTTTGGAATCAACGATTCCTTAGAGAATAGTTGATCATTCGAGTTTCAAGCTGTTTTCTTGCACAACAGTGCAGACTTTCACAGATAGGAAGGTGCAGCTTCGTTACAGTGGTCCAGAAACCAAAATCCAAAAGAGAACGAGCGTTTTGTTGAGTTCAGTTCAGTTCAGTTTAATTGAAAAATATTTGCTTTGCATTGCAGTGTTTTTCGGCCCGTACCTGTCTTAGGCACACAATAGTATAAGCTGTCCATCGGTATTTTGAAGACGACAATTATAAGCCGATTGCAGGATCCTTCCGTATTTCAATATCCACCCGTACTGTGTGAGCGCTTGAAACTCGAATTGCGGAAAACAGTTCCTTTGCCAGACCGAACACGGAACGGTTCCTTTGTGGAAAGGAACTAGTTCCTGCTCTACACAGACGAAAGCTTTTAGAAAACGTGTAGTGCGACAAAGTACCACCGGTGTTTTGCCTTCTGGCCATTTCGGTAAATTTAAGGCGAAATAGTTCATGACTGTTTGCTTTCTGTCAATAAATTCGGCCTGATGTTCAATCAAGAAACTGCCCAACTGTCAACCGGTCAACAATCCTTAGCTTTGAACCAGCCAAAAGCCAACAAATATTTCTCATTCCTTGGTACACTATTCGAAGATGTGGCGGACGTGGTGTAGCAGGTAAAGGGCGACGACGCCCCAGTCGCATTTTGCAATGCGACACCTCTTTCGAACTGCTCCCTCACCCAAAGAGTAATGTACTTCTGTTAAAAAAAAAAAAAACTTTATTCATTTTCGATGTTCAGAATCGGCAAAAACTGTAGGTTCCTTGTGAAAGATCAGTAGCACGCACAACTCGAACAGTTTGCAAGGAAAATACGCCGCCACAGTCAACATCATACAGACTGTAAACGAGGTACGAGTCGTAGACCAGGGAAGAGACTGATCTCCTTTACCTTTCTGCTCCTCTCTATCTTCGTTTAAATTATCATTTTTCTAGAAGGCAAGTTATCTTTGTTAACTTTGCTTTAAGGTTACAAACTTGATTAAGGTCAGGAATACATTTGTTTCCAAACTTGCGTTTCCGCGTCAACACATGATGGCTAGAAACAACCAATGGGAAGCAGGACTTTATTTTTGGTTATCGTGAACATGGTTCTCCTCGCAGCATTACTATTTGGAATTTTCTTTATCATGACCGTCTTTTCCAAACCTTTGAAGTCAATGTCCAACTTCTCAGACAAATAATTAGATCGAATATCCCAGCGGCATGTCAGCCTAACACATCTTGGCAATCGTCAACGACATCTATTTGCCGGAATGTAGTACAACTGCAAAAAGCAAGCACATCAAATGCACTTTGATACATTCATAGATTGCTCCCCATTTTTGCATGATGTAGCTATTTGTGACACTCTCTGTTTCGCGCAGCGTCCTCTCCAATCGACCCAAAAACACCGATTCACAGCCTGGCCGCGCTGGAATTTCCGTTGCACACAATAGTCTCTTGCAGTAGGTGGCGACCAGTTCCATTTTACTGCAAAATTTTCGTGTGAAAAAATCTATTTTCATTTCCCACACACACACACACTCACATAACGCACAAGCGCCTACAGTGTCACTATGCAAACAAATTTGGGACAAACAGCGAACGTTCTTGCGAGGTACACGCCATGTGACACAAGAGACCAGTTAATGCGATTGACGCCCGTCCTCCACCGAATGTAAATATTTTTGAAGCTCTTCCAGCACCGATTCCACTTCGCAAAGTATGTGTTTACTTTCTGGAGAAACGCGAACTCAATTTTCCTAAATCGAAACTTTATGGCGATTTCCATGGAATTCACAGAACAGCAGACCAACACCTTTGCGCACGCATTGGAGAGGGGATGACGAAATCCGCGGCAAGGCGGCAGTTGGAACAACAAGACCACCGTAAAGAAAAGATCAGGTCCAACGATATGGTTTCGCACCATTATTTCTGGTAATTGCTTCAATTTCTCCCACTCTAGAGGCGATGAGTTTGGGGGGAAAGTATCTTCTCACAGACGACGGAAGGAGCGTACGATTTGTGAAAATTATGCCACGTGTGCAACATTGTAGCACCGAGGCAATTCCAATCTCTGTTCGAACATGTGCGACGATTGGGGTGGGAATGTCGTTTTGGATTTGCCTTAATGCTCCCAGAGCGCTAGTGATTCCTAGAATACTGTGTAGGTTGTTGTTTCCAGAATGCTTTACGGTTTCGTGCTGCCGTTGGATACGAAGACGTTTTTAACATAATTGTTCAATGACCGCCCACGTTGAAAAGGGAAGAATTTCAGTGAATAAATATGCCAGCAGTTGAATATGAATTTGGTATCCTGTCCTCCAGCAGAAGATTCTGAGGTGAATCTAAGAACGCTTGGCCGCTTCCTGGATTTTACTGCAAATTTTTCAAAAAACCTGTCCGTCACTAAAGCTGAATTACGATGGGCATTGCGCTGAAGTTGAGCTGTATGCGAGGTAAATGCGAACTGAATGCAAGCTGAATGCTAGCTGAAAGCAAGCTGAGTTCGTGCTGAATGCAAGCTTAATGCGAACTGAATTCGAGCTAATTTCGAACTGAATATGACCTGAATACTAGCTTAATCCGAACTGAATGACAGCTGAATGAGAGCTGAGTTCGTGCTGAATGCAAGCTTAATGCGAGCTGAATTCTAACTGAATGCGAGCTCAATGGGGCTGAATGCGAGCTGAATGCAAGCCGATTTGGAGCTAAATATGGCCTGAATGCAAGATGAATGCGACCTGAATGCGACCTAAATGCGAACTGAATGCGAGTTGAATGCAAGGTGATAGCAAACTGAATGCAAGCTGAATTCTAACTGAATGCAAGCTGAATGCAAGCTGAATGCGAACTAATTCGGAGCTAAATATGACCTGAATGCTAGGTGAATGTTAGCTTTACCCAAATTGACTGCAGGCTGAATGCGAGCTAAATGTGACCTGAATGCTAGCTGAATCCAAACTGAATGCAAGATTAATAGAAACTGAACGCGAATTGATTCCGAACTGAATGTGAACTGAATGCAATCTGAATGTAAGCTGTTTGCAAGCTGAATTCTAACTTTATGCAAGCTGAATGCAAGCTGTATGCGAACTGATTCGGAGCTGAATATGACCTGAATGCTAGGTGAATGTTAGCTTTACCCAAATTGACTGCAGGCTGAATGCGAGCTAAATGTGACCTGAATGCTAGCTGAATCCAAACTGAATGCAAGATTAATAGAAACTGAACGCGAACTGATTCCGAGCTGAATGTGAACTGAATGTAAGCTGTTTGCAAGCTGAATTGAGTTTATGTTTCGGCTGAATTGAGGCTGACTTGAACATGAGTTCAGATTGACTTTAAGCCACTCTTAGGTGGAATTTTAAGCTACACTCAAACTGAATTCACGCTGAATTAAAGCTGAATCAAATTTTCTCACTCTGTTTTCAAACTTAAGTTCATCGAAATGGACACAAAACCCTTGTTGCACCCTGGCTTTCTTCAGTTTCAGCTCTAAAAAATCGGAACGACCTAATTTGTACCTCCACAGAAAATTCACTGCGAAGGGATGTGGAAGGCATTCAGTGCCCGTTTAGGTACATTGTGAAACCCAAATTCAATCAAATGTCCTAATTCACAAACAGAGGACAAAAAAGAAAACAAACCCAGTGTCTGCTGGCGAATTCCCGAAAGAAACACCCTCTGCATGCTGCTACGTAGTCCACAATGGGAGATTATATTTTTAGCCACTTAATTGAACTCATAGGACGTGGGTCATGGATGTTGGCATCTTGAAGTGCCTAACAGCGACACAGTTGAGATGTTGACAAATTGTTTTCGAGTGCAAAATTGAAAGCGCCCTGAATGAGGTTTATTTGCGGAAAGTGGATGTTACAGATTCATCTTAAGGCGTCTTGATAGGTTTGACGGGAGAGCGGATGGCCGTGTATGAGGCTAGAGCTGTTTGCATATTTTAGGTGGCTTCTAATGAATTCAAGGCACGTTTTCAAAATGTGATTTGATGGGTTTGGGGGAATCTATTTCTTTGTGCAAAGTGGTGACTACGAAGTTTTCGAGCTCGGAGATGGATGTGGTTTGAGTTGAGTTAGGAAATTTTAAGGGAACCGACGGCAGTGATGTAGGAGTAAGACAGCGAAACGACAGTGAATCGACTGCAAACTGAGAGATGAGCAATTGTCTGTAAAGTCAGACAGAGAAATGGAATTCAGTTCTAAATTGCCCGAAACATCAATGCTTCCAAAACATCGATGTAATTAAATTTAATAAATCCGTGTAAACGGAATACGTGATTGGAAAGAATGCAAGTAGAAATACTGGTCAAGCTTCAACTGTTTTGTCCATCTAGCTGGAAACAATGATCGGATTCTTGCAAACAAACATCCGTTTAAAAACCAGATCACATCGAGCTGCGTTTTGTTTCACGTTTCAACTGTTTTGCCACTAGATGGTGTTGATGGTCCATGCAACTGGAAAGAATAATCCGATTGCAGGAAACCGAAAGGATTTTTAATTTCTGCGACAAAAGCTGTGTATTGCTTTTATCGCTCCAAAAGTTATCGCAATTTGAGTTTGAGGGAAATCTCTGAAAAAAAAAGTTAAATCGAAAAAAAAAACACTTCAAAAACATGCGGAAAATCTGCAGTTCACGGCAAGTTGACTTTGAATAATTGGTGGAACTGGGGGTGGTTTATTTGATTCACACACTTAAATGGAGGCTTTTTTCCGTAGTTTTTCCACCAAGATATGCATGCATCTTACTTTTAAAACAATTGTATTTATTGTATTTTAATTTAAAAAATCGTATCTCTTTGCAAGCTAGAGCAAAATAATAAATAATCAAATAAAATCTATTTGATTCACATCGAAAATGTGTATGTTAAAGATGCACCTCCTTCACGTCACTGGAATGTCGCTAGAATTTGGTTACGTGGAGCGCGGAAGCTGAAAGGAGGTAACGTCGGCACAAATTACAGTTTGGAGTCTGAAATCAATATGCTACCAAAAGAAGCTTGATATTTGCGCGGCTGGTGAATTAACGCAAAGAACATTCGATACCCGAATAAACTTCAGTGGAGCGATGTTGAAATGTTACAAAGTGAAAGCAACATTCAAGTCAAAAGTCAAACTAACTGAACTAACTAACTAAACTAAACATTCAAGTGACGCATTGTGGACGATGAAAAATGAGTTTCGATTTGAGACTTGATTTCAAATCATTGATCGACGGAAAACTGGGTTTTGCTAAATGATATCGTTTATGAGCTGCGAGAAGGTGTCGTTACGGTCAATTCAATGCTTCTTTCTACACAATTCGACCTTTTGCATGAAGCAATTAAGATAAGGCGGCAGGATGTGTCAAAGAGAAAAGAGGGTGACAGAACAAAGTACTAACATCCAGTCACACTTGTTCCTACAATTGGACAATGATAACCAAAGGTTTGTCCAAAATGTTTATATTTAAGTTTGAAGCAGAGCAGCACTGTCCCCTTCAAAACCTAAAAGAAAGCCAAGTTTTGACCAGTAGAGCTTGTTCAAGATGAGTGAATTTTCTTCAAGTCAAAGCCTTCAAGCTTTTTCTACTGAAATGTCAAAGGTTTAAAAGAGTGTTGATTTATAAAGCAATCTTAGCTCGATGAAGATTAATCGCAATTTTAAAGAATGCACACGATCTCGATGAGTCAAGTTTTCTCTTCCAAATTTAGATTAAACTTTTCCAGACGCACGTGTTTAAATCTGAATACTCGAGACGGAATTTATTCTCACTGATCCTTGAGAGGAAAATGAACCCCTAAAAAAAACTCTACGTGACTCGACTGAACCTAAAATAACCCAGCATGAGAACTGCCGAAAAAGAACTCAATTTTAAATCCCAAGAGGCTCAACTCTGCACCCATCCATTTCTTCATGCAACCGAATTCAGTGTCGATACCTCCACTCAAGGACACAGCACTCCTTCAACGAAAGGCACCTCCCTCGCTTTGACGCAAACGTAAAACGATACCCGAACACGAGAAAAGAAACCAATCTCGCAGTCAATTAGCAGTGTATCGTCCGTGTGCCCCTAACAGAAATCAAGACAAAGTGTTCATCCGTCCGTTGTTGTGCATAAATTACTGCGTCGCCATCGTCAGCAGGAGGCGCAAAGAAAAGCGAAAAAGAGTTAATTTCACCCCGAAACAACACGATTATTCTGAAATATTACAACGCAACGATGTTAATCTCCGAACACCTACAAATCATCCGCTTAACATCCCCTTGAATGTTTCGTGCGCCGACCTCCGCCGAACGGAGAGGCGGCCACATAGAGCCGATCACGCATTTGGAGACGTTTCCAAGCGGATCGAAAACGAAATGAGGAGAATTTAGAAAATAAATGTGCAACAGCAGACCGCGACGTGGAATTAAGTGAGAACAAACATGTCTCGCCACACCCACGTCCCAGGTGGGGCAATTTACGCTCACCAAGTGGATGTTTTCGGTTTGAGCACACACAGAGGGGCGGGGAGGGCAGGGTGAGGAACAGAAATTAGAACAGCACTCACATTCTTTATTTTTGTCCATCGCCGGTTGCAACGGACTGGAATCAACGATCGCTTTTGGCGGTGATTGTCTTGAGTCATAGAAATCGGAATTTGTACCATCATCACTACCGAACAGTGATGGATTGCATGGGCGATCACCTGTAAATAGACAAGGGATGAGAGAATATTTCGGAGCAATGTCGGATGAGTGTGTACTTACCCTCTGACATATCGTCATAAATATCGTGCAATAGGATTGATTCCTGCAGAAATGACCTATCGAGACGTTTCGACAGATGCGCTAACAGACCGGTGCAGGAAGAGTCCGAAATTACATCGGCTTGTAGTTCTGCGAGGGCTGCTTCGACGATTTTGTTCTGCTTGCTGTGATTCTTGGCGTTGCTGTCTCTGTTCTTCGTGTTGCTTGACGGCGCCGACGATGAGGTCTTCTTCAGGGACTTCGTGGAAAGCGATGCCTTGGACGACGATGAGGAGGAGGACGATGATGAAGAGGATGACGACGATGAGGATGATGACGAGGAGGAGGAGGACGATGACGAGGATGACGATTTAACTGATGACGATGTGGATGAGGGGGATGATGTTGTCGACGATGGTGAGGATGAGGCCGACAACGATGATGTCGAGGATACTAGATTATCAACGGCGTTCTGGTTGTTGTTGTTGTTAATGCTATTGTTATTGATATTGTTGTTGTTGTTTATGATATTGTTGTTGTTGTTGTTATTTGTAAACCAACTCGGAAAACTTCCCTTCAGCGTGTCGATAAGATCCTGATCGAGCGTTAAACGCCACGATACAGGCCCGTCCACGCCGTGCGTAGACTCTGAAATGAAAGGAAATATCTGATTAGACAAAGAAACTACAATTTTGTGCGAATAAAGAACTGTTGGCGGTGCGGTTTGGGTTTCGGACAAATCAAACAAATCCGCTTCCTCGTCACAAACCAGGTTGTAAGTGCACCCAAATCAATAAAGACGAGGCCTTTTGATGCGAAACAGTTTGCGAGTCAAGTTTGTCTGAATTTGTATTTGACTCCATTTTGTCGCCCACACTGCAGGTCTAACAGACGAGGTCCATTATCCTCCAACGGAGTCGGGCGTTCGTTTCTCCCGGACTTTCCATCAAAGGATGAAGAAATATGAAAATAGAATGTCATGCCTTGGGCAAGGCTTATCGTTTTTTGCTGGTCAAAGCAGAAAATCACTTAAGAATGCACTAGTCCCCGTGATGGAGCGGCGGGGAGTCTAAGATTCTGCAAATAACTCAATTCGATTTGTGAGGGATAAAAAAGCGGATGTATGATATCAGATTTGTAACGTCTCCCATGGGGGTTGAGCGGATTTGCGTTCATATTGAAGACGACACACACACGTGTCCTGGAGGAGCATGAGCGCGCGTGCGAGCACTCCTGACGTGAGCTGACATGCTTTTGCTATGCGGACAGGCATGGCATGACAGGTATTTTGGGAAGGAGGGACCGGGGAAACTTAAGTGGATTTTTGGATATCTTGGCGAAGGGACTTTCACTTCAAGTGGATTCGATGTGAAAATATGAACTCCATGGGGTTTGGTTGCCAACGAGAATAAGTGCTTGGACCCCAGAGAAATTCCACACCATCGCGTACGGGTGGAAAATGATAGAAATGGATCGATACAGGAATTTATGGAAAATCTTTAAGGTTGGCATTATCCTTCTACCGAAACAATTTTTTTGTTTCTTAACGAACTTGTGGCCCAGTGTTTACTAATTTTAACACGTTGACAACGAGGGTTGAATGTTGATTTGATGAGTGTTGGTTTCAGAAAACAGTGCAATATTTTAACATAAAGGAGTAAAGGTTCTCGTTACTGAGGCACAGCACTGTGCAAAATAATAACACCATAAACGACTTTGTCACCATTTTGCTAATAACTGTTTCCTACCGTCATGCAAACGTATCATATTTACTTCACAACATCCTTATTCCATCAGCAATAAAATCCAGAAACAAGATAAAAATAAAATGCACTCTGAACTTAGGAAAGACTCGTTATTCGGAATGACACGGAATTTCGGATTGTGACAGGACCACCTGTTGCACTACCCATGTATATTTTGCAGGCTAATTTCAATGTTTGAATCCACGATCTAAGGTTGGAATCTCGTATCCTCGTATGGTTTTTTTTTTCCTTTTTTGGACACCAATTTTCGCGAGTTCTAACACCACGATTTTGGACCATTTTCAATAGAATTGGAACTAGCGGCATTGCGAATACCATGATGTTTTGTAGATCGGAAAATCTCCAAAATACCAGGTAGACCGGTATGAAGAGAGCGTCAAGATACAAATGTCTCGCGAACATTTGCTGTGAACGAGCACTTATGTTTTTTTTTTTTTTTTTTTTTGTATGCTATGACATCTGTGAAAAATATTTAGTATACATCAAGTCATTGAACAGACAACATCATATTTTTTCATCGTGTTAAAAATATCGAATTTTGTACCAGAAAGTGATGATTTGCGGAAGGCATTCATTTTTTGTTTTAATTTGAGGAAAAGTGCTGCAGAGTCGCATCGAATGCTTGTCAAGGCGTACGGTGATCATGCTCTATCAGAAGCAACATGCAAAAGATGGTTTCAACGGTTCAGAACTAATGATTTTTATGTGAGAAATGAAGAACGTGGAAGACCACCAAAAAAGTTTGAAGACGCCAAATTGCAAGCGATATTGGATGGAGATGACACTTTGAGTCAAAAGAAAATGGCAGCAATGTTAAATGTTGCACAACAAATAATATCTGACCGTTTAAAAGCTATGGGAAAGATCCAAAAGTGCGGACAACGGGTGCCACATGAATTCAATGAAAGACAGATGGAAAACCGAAATAACACTTGTGAAATTTTGATTCAAAGACACGAAAGAAAATCGGTTTTGCATCGGAGTGTTACTGGCGATGAAAAATGAATTTATATCATATCATGGGTTAATCTGAGACAACCATCAACATCGACTGCAAAACCAGATCGATTCGGCAAGAAGACAATGCTGTGTGTTTGGTGGGACCAGAAAGGTGTGCTGTACCACGAGCTCCTAAAACCTGGCGAAACCGTTTATACTGATCGCTACCGACAACAAATGATCTATTTGAGCCATGCATTGATCGAGAAACGACCAGAATGGGCCAGAAGACACGGCAAGGTAATTTTGCTCCATGACAATGCACCTGCACACAAAGCAAAACCGGTTCAGGATACAATCAAAACACTTGGTTGGGAGGAGCTACCCCACCAGCCGTATTCACCAGACTTGGCTCCTTCCGACTACCATTTGCTTTCATCGATGGGACACGCATTGGCTGAGCAGCACTTTGATTCCTACGAGGAGGTCGAAAATTGGGTGTCTGATTGGTTTGCTCTAAAAGACGAACAATTTGATTGGCGTGGTATTCACAAATTGCCAGAAAGGTGGACAAAATGTGTAGAAAATAATGGCCAATACTATGAGTGAAATGTTTTTACTTTTCCATTGTGTTTTATTTTCAAAAAAACGGTTTACCTGGTAAGTGCCTCTTAATCTAAACCAAACTACCGGCAATCTCATGAGTGACTCAATTATCAAATAAACTCTAAATTATTGAGTAGTCCATCGCCTTAAACAGACCAAAATCACGAAAAATACAAATTTTAGAAAGGAATCAAAATTAGGAAAAGGAATGTTATCTCCGTCGCGAAAGTATGAACATCCCAAACAACTATAACACATTTAGAAGCCACGAAAAGTTTAGGTTGGGTAGCCTAAGGCTTACAAAGTACTGAAAAAAACGTAAATGCTAAAAAGCCTGAAATCAGGTAGGATTAGGTAGGATTGCCTGATAAAATGTTCATTTCAAAATTGTGGTCGCCGTGGCGTAGTGGGTAGAGTGCGACGCTCACACGCCGAAGGGTCTAGGTTCGATTACCAGCTCAACACCACTTTTTCGAATTTTTCACGGCACCACTTCTTTCGAGCTGCTGACAACACTCAAAGAGTAACAACTGTCTAAGAAAGCTTTTCAACTTTCGCCGATCGGAGTCGACAATAAACTGTAGGTCCCTTCTACTCGTGAGAGAACAGCAGCGCGCACAACAAGAGTAGTTGATGAGCAAGCTAGACCCTAGCCCTCCTTTGGACTGTAGCGCCAAATTATTTATTATTATTATTTCAAAATTGTAGTTGCATTTGGAGTGCGTCTTGATTTTTTTTTTAGATAACATACTGAATGACATTTTTCTCTCACAGAACTCCATAATCCAATCGAATACCCTCTCTATCCCCATCCGTCCCAACCATCAAATCAAAAGCCAGTCAACATTAATATTCACTTCAAGCAGTGTCTTTTGTCATGTCCAGCACCATCAACACTGTCATTGTGCTCATCGCCAATTTTCGTTGTTCATTATTCCGCCGCAAAGCACTGCGTCCTCTGATGCAGTCCCAAATTGGAAGTCGGCATGGTAACGCACAGACTCACCAACTACATGAATATGAAAAACGAAACCGAACACCGCAAAAAACAGACACGTGAAGAGGATTATGAAACGCTTACGGGCGTCAGTAGAAATAAACTGCCGCTGCTGCAGGTGAAGCCACCAACAACAACATCGCAGGGAGAATGGTGCAACAATTCTGTATTCAACGAGTGTATCGCACGCATCGTGTGCATCAATGTCACGTACAGAACGAAGAGCTCTCAGACATTCGAGCCAATGGACTCCAGACAGGGTTTTGCATAATTTGAAATTTATTATCTACTTTTCGGGCTCCCGCTGGCGACATTGAATCCTCTTTCCGCCTCGGAAACAACATGTCATGGATATCAATGCTGCAGGAGGTGAACTGTTTGGGGGAGAGGATAGTGCTGTTGTGTTGAATTGTTGTCAAGGGGACAGAGAGTTGTGTTGTGCTGGCTCCGTTTCAAAAACAAATTTTAAAATGATAAGGGGTGAGTACGGCGACTGTTGTGGTGTGAACACAAACCTCTTCTCATCTTCAAATTAACTCTGTTTCGTTTCCTTTTTTGTCTATTTTTCCATTTCAGCTCACTAACTCGATGTTTATACCTGAGCCTTCGACGTTTGGAATCCGTGTTAAACTGCAGGTCGCCTCCTGTCGTGAGACAGCAGAGGAATACGCGAAGGCCAACACTTGGTGACACAACAGGTCTTCGAAGAGTTGTTACAACCACCAAGTAAACACATTCATCCACCATTCAAATCAATTTCATTAAAATGTCGCCTTTAAACTCCTCCCCCCCATCGAGTCAATACAAAATCCACTTAAAACTGCCACTTGCTCAAAGGATACTAGTTAAAGTTGTTCAAAAGCGATGAGTTTGGGAGAGGTGTGGAACGGTGTGGAGTGGTGTGGAGTCAAACCCGTGCATTGACAGCCTACAAAGGCGCCCACAATACCCCTCATAAGGACTTCAATCAAAATTCACTTCAGCACTTTAACTGGACACAGGCTCACCCTCGCCCACTTCCCATCATCGAGCGGTAGATTCAACAATCGAACAACAAATTGCGATTAACAACTCCTCCATTGAATGACTGAATGGCCTAATTGCTTAGAAACCGCCCTGTCGTTCTCGACAAGCATCCAATTCCACTCACACCCTCCCCCCGGCAAACAAACAACAAGGATTCCTTACCAATTCATATTCCTTTTCAATTTGCCATTCTCAAATCCAATTAATCCACTTCCGAGGTAGATCATGCAAAAAGCAAATTACCATTCATTCAGGAGGGCCCGCCACCCGCCCGTCTCGACTAGAAGGGACGCGAAGGCCACCATAGGACGAAACATACGTTCGTTCGATCAATACCAGTCCCTCGTGCCTGTGGTACCTCCTGTATCAGCAGTTTGTTTTATCCCGAATCAGAGGACTGCCTGCGAATCTCATCTAGGAGCTCCCCGAAAGCAGCAACAACGACGCACATTCATCTAATCACTGGAGTAAGACATTCAGCAGACGTAGGTGCAGCTAGGAATGAGGTAAACACACAGAGGAGGAAGAATGTGGAGGCGAGGACGAGCACGGGGTAAATCCCCGAAAGATACAAATTTCTTTTCTCGTATTTATTTTTGTCTTCGTCTCCCACTTGGTCTTCGCCTCCGTTCCTTCGGTTTCTATCCATTGATCCAATTTTATGCTTTGCCAAATTCGATTGTTTGTGCTGCGCCCTTCCACCCGTTCCCGGCCGTTTCTTCGCCATTAAGGGGACTTGTCGTTCTAGATACCCACATGCCCGTTGAGATGTTGTTACCAGAGAACCGTGGCATTTCAAGGCGGATCATATTTTCGCGTTAAACTGTGTTTCGGTTGTGTTCCCCTTGCTCATCACATCTTTAGTTGTGCTTTGATGATGGATCGCAGAGGCGGGGATGGCTTAATTGATTTTTAACAAGATTGCCGCTTGAAACCATCCTCAAATCACTTGCACACCGCACGATTGTCTGCGATTTAAGATTTTTTCGTTTGTGGTTGCCTTCTTTCCCTCGAGCCGCCACGGACAATGGCGAAAAAGTCTGAACAAGTAATTGAAGAAAAGATAACTTTCCACAGAGACGGATTCGTTTCACGAGATGTGAGAGCGTCGAGTGGCGGGTGCTGAAGAGCCCACCACCAATTGACCCGCGGTGACGTGAAGTTTTCGCTGGGATTCTGTGCGGTTGGCGGGCGACCGCCTGATTGTGTCAAGTGGTGGTGAACTTGAAAAGAATTTCAGACATCGCTTGCTGAAGTCATCGATCGGGTGGATTGAATGACGAACGAGATGACGGAATGTCTTGTTCGAAGAAAGGCACTCGATGGAAGGACCACAAGCGACCAGTGACATAATTTAGTAAAGGCGAAGTGAGATGGTCTGAAATCTGTCGACTCGATGGCCAGACAAGTTGGGCACATGTGTGGGAAGTCAATCAATGGGTATTAGGCGCCGTGACGTTGATGACTTCATTGGACTGGAGCAGATTTCTTCGCTTAAGACGCCGCTGTGGTGTCGCTTGAAGGTCACTGTGAAAGAATGCTGTTTCAATTCTAATTGAGGCTGAGGGTCCAACCCAGAGGAGAAGATGATGCCAAATTGGAATGGAGCCTGGGACTCACTTTGAGTCCTTTAAACAACTGCCTCTCGTCTAACTGTGAGTGGCCTCACAACTCAGACTGAACTCCCTTCCATTCCAAAAGCCCACTGTCAACAAGTTTGTAGCCAAGCACACACAAAACTGTCCTTTAAGAAGCACATACAACACTCTCAGTGACCGATTATGCCATACCATCACCATCTGCTGTGTTCTGCTGCGCTGCTGCTTGTTCCGTTGCGCCATTGTATCGCTATAAATGGCATTCATCGCCGACCGCCGGCAGCTAATTTACCCTGACTGATGTTACGGTGGTGGCGGCGATGTCGATGGCGGTGGCGTCGTGCCGACGTTGTTATCGTAATCATCGATTACTTCATATTACAACACCCCCCAAGCAGTGTGAAATCTAATTTTGAATGATGCGGTTCACGACCATGATCTATTGTCCCTATTTATAGGATAAATCACCGCCATCCATCGCTCTGCAGTTCAAGTGGTTTATATTTGCCTGCTGATGCAGAAAGTTCACTTCGACATCATGTGCATGGTGGATGGTGTCATCGCAACAGCGTGCACGTTTTTCTTTCCTTTCACATTTTGTTATTGCACCGCGAATGATTGAGAGTTTAAGGAAAGTGTGCACCAGAGAGGAAATAAGTTGTGTTTGAGAAGTGCGCATTTGCATTGCAAAGTGTCAATTTGCAGCGCTCCTCAGTGGTAAGAGTCGATTCGAATCGGTGAGAATCGACAAGAACGAAAATTGCATTTGAATGTGCTGCATTCGAAGGAAAGTGATGATCAGATGAATTGATTTCCCGGACTTTGTGCCCGAGTTGGGTGAGAATTTAGATGTCTGATTGGCGGGCAGGGTGGAGCTAGCTTTAAATAAAGTGACAAACAAGTAAATATAGAAAGGAATTCGCTGGCGATTCTGTCACTTGATGGAGACACTTGCACTCTGTTCGAAAAGCTGGTGACAAATTTCTATGAAATCTTGGACTTAGTTCAACGCGAGTGCGACGTTGTTGGGTGTAACGCAAGGTTCAAGGCTTCGATTGCTTGGGTATTTTTTTTAAAGGAGGCAAGTGAGTGTACAGCTTATTGGAAGTTTGCGTTATTCAAAAAGCTGTTGCACACAAATTGTAATTGCCCGAGTGAGTTTGAGCTTAAGCTCATGCCTGTATGTTTTTTATTTTCGAATTTAAGTTCTCATTTATCTGGAGTTAGAAACTTTACGGGAGCACACTTTTTAAGACCTTTTTATTGATTGCAGGCCCTTACAAACTGACTCGAAATTCAGTCTTCTAGGGTTCTCTATAAATTTAAGTCAAATGTTGTAAAACTATGAGAACCCGCTGACCGATTCATAATGCCAATCATTTTACTGGGACATTGGGAATACGCAGCTTAAGCATGAAATCCAAAGGTCATTGAAATCAAAGTTGTGAACACCTTCGCTTTGTAACGAAAGTTGTTCCCGCTGGTGATGATTCCATTTCGCACTCGGCACTTCAATGTCGCTCTCCACAGACGCATTAGGTTCTCAACAACAACGTGCTTGTTATCGTAGCCGTTGAGTGAAAATGCGCTACTTTAAGGCAATCAACTGGACTTTCAAGACGTTAATCTTAAAAATCTGTGCAAAATTCTTCCCAACCTAGTGCATGAAATGTGTAGTCCTTGAGACCGATCGTGAATAATTGAAGATTTTTTCGATTATATGTGGGCTTATACGAAATTTGAGCGCGAAAGTTGAACGAAGAAGTAAAGTTCACCGAAGAAGCAAACGTAAAAAACGAAAGCGAGGACAAGTGTTTATTGCTTGACTTCTAAATTCCTACTGGGGTTTTGACCTACGTTTGGACTGTCGTAATTCAAATCACGGACAAATCACGGAAATGAGAACTCGAATCACAGCCAACGACCATAACTTGTCCTTGCAAGCAGCAAGTGGAAGGAATCGCCTTGCAACAGTGGGCCAAGTTCTGAGAGCTTGTACACATATGGCCCAGTGTTACGGTGTGAAAAGAGCGTCAAGATACAAATGTCTCGATAGGAACATTTGTTGTGAACGAGACCTTATTTTTTTTGTTTGTTTGTTTGCTATGACATCTGCAAAAAATATTTAGTATACATCAAGTCCTTGAACAGACATCATATTTTTTCATTGTGTTAAAAATGTCGAATTTTGTACCCGAAAGTGATGATTTGCGGAAAGTATTAATTTTTTGTTTTTATTTGAAGAAAAGTGCTGCAGAGTCGCATTGAATGCTTGCCAAGGCGTATGGTGATCATGCTCTATCAGAAGCAACATGCAAAAGATGGTTTCAACGGTTCAGAAATAATGATTTTTGATGATGTGAGAAATGAAGAACGTGGAAGACCACCAAACAAGTTTGAAGACGCCGAATTGCAAACGATATTGGATGGAGATGACACTTTGAGTCAAAAGCAAATGGCAGCAATGTTAAATGTTGCACAACAAACAATTTCTGACCGTTTAAAAGCTATGGGAAAGATCCAAAAGTTTCTAAAATGGGTGCCACATGAATTGAATGAAAGACAGATGGAAAACCGAAAAAAAACTTGTGAAATTTTGCTTCAAAGACACGAAAGAAAATCGGATTTACATCGGATTGTTACTGGCGATGAAAAATGGAATTATTTTAAGAATCCTAAACGGACAAAATCATGGGTTAATCTGTTAACCATCAACATCGAATGCAAAACCAGATCGATTCGGCAAGAAGACAATGCTGTGTGTTTGGTGGGACCAGAAAGGTGTGCTGTACCACGAGCTCCTAAAACCTGGTGAAACCGTTAATACTGATCGCTACCGACAACAAATGATCAATTTGAGCCATGCATTGATCGAGAAACGACCAGAATGGGCCAAAAGACACGGCAAGGTAATTTTTCTCAATGCACCTGCACACAAGGCAAAACCGGTTCAGGATACAATCAAAACACTTGGCTGGGAGCAGCTACCCCACCCGCCGTATTCACCAGACTTGGCTCCTTCCGACTAGCATTTGTTTTCATCGATAAAACACGCATTGGCTGAGCAACACTTTGATTCCTACGAGGAGGTCGAAAACTGGGTGTATGATTGGTTTGCTTTAAAAGACGAACAATTTTAATGGCGTGGTATTCACAAATTGCCAGAAAGGCGGTCAAAATGTGTAGAAAATAATGGCCAATACTTTGAATTAAATGTTTTTACTTTTCCATTAATAATAATAATAATTGTTGGCGCGACATTCCATAGGGGGACTAGGGCCTAGCTTGCTCATCAACTACTTGTGTTGTACGAGCTACTGTTCTCTCACGAGTAAAAGGGACCTACAGTTTTTAGCCGACTCCGAACGGCGAAGTTTGAGAAGCTTTCTTAGACAGTTGTTACTCTGTGAGTGTTGTCAGCAGCTCGAAAGAGGTGGTGCCGTGAAAAATTAGAATTGAACTTACACCCTTCGGCGTGTGAGCGTCGCACTCTACCCACTACGCCACGGCGGCCATCCCATTAATAATAAGTATTTGATTTTCAAAAAAAAAAAAACTCATTTCATACCGGTACATACCGGTATTAAGAATAATAATAATAATTGTATGGCGTGACAGTCCACTGGAGGACCAGACCTAGCTGGTTGATCAACTGTTCGTTTTGTGAGCGCTACTATTGTCTCACGAGTAGAGGGGACCTACTGAGTTTTACCGACTCTGAACGGCGAAGTTTCAGAAGCCGACTAGTTCTAATGTTTTTCTCAGCAAATATCACATTTATTCAAGCCACATATCAAATTTTTTGCACTAAGCTTATGATAAGAAAGAAGAGTATCCCATCTCGTCAAAATATATGTCTGTTACCCCAGTGCGCGTTTAACCCGAGGGCTGTATTTTTTAGAGCTAAGGAACATTGAAGTGAAATAAATTAATGATCTTTTGATTAAATCGACATCAAATTAATTTTATTCGAAAGATAATCTTTTGGCATTAAAAAACAATTTCTTGACTTCGGCCTCCACTGCTGGCACTCTGAAAATCTAGTTTAGATAACTTTTTCTAACATTTGTGACTGTGAAAGCTGGGAATATTTAAACCCAAGTGGTCAGTCTTTTTGGCCTTACCGACGTAGAGAATTCGCATATACCACAGAAAAAAGCCAACGACGCGGAATCGTTCTATCTTTGAGTTCAATTCAAGGGTCCGTAACGTAAAACTCCGTTGTTGCCAAACGTCTTCCTTAGTAAATCACTTGCTGCAGGATCTGTTTCAAATGTTGCACCGTTTTGTTGAAACCACAACTACTGCACATCACAGTTGGTCATAGGATTTGAGTAATCAAGGCTTCATACAGACCACCTCTAATTTAAACATTCTGGCCAGTATTTTTTTTTAAAGACGATCGGACCATTTTTTTCAACCAACCAAAAGTCCACACTAAACAGACAGTTTTTTGTTAATGTAACGGTGTCTCTGCATACACTTGAGGGTTGCCAGCAGTTCAAAGAGGGTGGTCGTATTTATTGACATATCACTTCAACTAAAAGTGGCCGCCGTGGTGTAGTGGGTAGAGTGCGACGCTCACACGCCGAAGGGTCTAGGTTCGATTCCCGGCTGAACACCTCGATTTTTTCACGGCACCACCTCTTTCGGGCTGCTGACAACACTCAAAGAGTAATAACTGTCTAAGAAAGCTTCTCAAAACATCGCCGTTCGGAGTCGGCAAAAAACTATAGGTCCCTTCTACTCGTGAGAGAACAGTAGCTCGTACAACACGAGTAGTTGATGAGCAAGTTAGGCCCTAGTCCCCCTATGGAATGTCGCGCCAACAATTATTATTACTTCAACCAAAAGTAAGCTTCGTAGCTTACAATAATTCGCTTCTGAGACTTGGAATTAGCCTGAATCTTGTTTCGGGCCCATTTACCGAATCCATGCCTTGTGCTCCTTGCGTCAGTCTATTCAAATTGCCAAACCAAAATGCAAGCTAGGTCTCTAAACAACAGCCAAAATAGCCGCCAGCTTAATTAGTATTGCCAACTTAAAGTTCTACACCTCTTAAAGAAACACCTTTCAAAAACACTAGTCCCTATCGAGACCCGACAATCTTTTAACTCAAGTTTCCCCTTATTTGTTTCCTAAGAAGTATGCCAGCCAACTCTTAGCAATTGATTATTATTGACACTTGTTCATCTATGCGAAACATCGCAAGCATCGTCGAAGTTTCCACGAAAACTTCAAAAGATTCCGACGATCAATAAACATCTCTGTCATACGTAAAAGTGTCCGTGTCAATTAGTTGAATTGTGTAATCCAACGAAACACACCAGTGCGGGGAATTCCTAGAAAATTCTAAGTTTTTCTCCTTCTTCCACTGAAATTCTCATAACGATTGCCCTCCGCCCCCTCGAAGAAAGACTGACGAAAGCGCTGGCTGTCATTTATTTCCACATAAACACTTCTCTTTGCTTGGCTGACGATTTGTGGCAACTTCAAACAGCAGCCACTCCACACTAGTTTGCTGCTGCCCCAAAGGTCAGTTGGTAACAATCTAAGCGACGAATAAATAAGAAGCCAACGCCGGCAGCAGCATAAATTTAAAAGCTCTCCCACACGGGAGGGGCATAAATAACACTTGCCAAAACCATTAATTACCGCCATTTTCAAATTCCTTAATTTAGTGTTTCAACTCAAGGAAGACGCAGCAGCTCCATTGATCTAGTTTCTCTCCCATCGCCTCTCCGGCGTCTTCCTCTTCCACATATTTTTAATTTTGGAAAATAAATTCTCAAAAACCGTTTCTCAAGCAACAGCAAAAAATCCTTGAACGACAAAAACAACTGAGCGAACCAAGAGAAAACCAAAATCATAATCTGTCTGATGGTGATAAAATTTATCACATCCGCTCGGTTTCACATCTCCGAGGGCCACCGTCCGGACAGTGGGGGTGTGAAACTCTCAACAAATCCGAAAACGCATGATTCAACGCATCGAACGCCTGATGTGTACTAAATTTAAATTCATCACGATTCGGATTGTCACGCGTTTTTATCACATTCGATCCGAGCCGGCCGACAGGGTCTCATTACTTCTGCTGGTTCCTCCGATAAGAGTTATTGCCAGCAACTGGATGGGGCGATCACTAGCGTAGACAACTTAATAAATTCGCAGCAGGGGATAGCTGACAGCTTCAGTTGATTGCGGGACGGACAGAAATTTTGGCAGAGCTTATCAGCAGTTGGCGGTGGGTGACACATCGCCGCCCGAAGGTGTATTTGATTCGCTTTCAAATCTGTTTACTCGATCCAAAAATAAATCGACTTATTTTTAACGGCTACAGGTAAGAAAACAATACTGTCACTGGCCAAAAATATGTTCCCATGGGGAGGGGCGGGAGTGATCTTCGATCTTCGAACCGGTCAAACTTGACGATCCAATTGACTGATCAAACGACTGGGAAGAGGTTCAAGTGCCAGATGAAATCGCTGATGACTCGGTGCAGTGATCATGTCAGTTTTGAAGTTCGCATCGATGCTGAACGATCGTCGCGGTCGACAAATTGATCGCGAAACGTAGTTTCAATGGCGATCAGATTTGGCGTTTGGTTGTCAATCAATGTCACGCTGTTTGTGTGTTAATTGACAAGGAGATCAACAAGATCACTGCGTCAGTCGTTTACGATCGTCGAATTGACTGATCGGGAGTGTAGTCAGTGGGGAGTGGAAATGATTGGATGGAGTCAGATCCATTTAAGGAATTTGGAGGATATGCTTACGCCTGCTGAAGGAACCATATCAAAAGTTCTGTACTCCAACAACAAAAAACAAAAACAATAGAAGCACAAACCTAAAGGATTTCGAGGAGATGTAGAAAACAGAGCTCCACATGGACAAAACGAGGAAATAATCCAAAACCATTGCAATATAAATGCTTTCCCTTATCCTCACCGGCGTTCAACTCAATTCTTCAGCGTCGATCGATAACGCACAACCTTTGCCTCTGCCTGCACACACAAACACCGCCATGTGCCTCAAGGACGAACTGTTGATGAATGCCATTGATGTGCGGCTTCACAATCACTCAAACCTCACATAAATAATCACCACTTAATGAGAACTGCTCCGCAGTTGTATTCATTCCTCAGCACATCTCATCGAATCCACTTTTCGCTGCAATTAAATGCGCCCGTTCTTTCCCTCCCCTATCCACTGTCGAGGCAGTAATACAATTTTGTTGTTCCCTAATGAGCGCATAAAACACAAAACGGGCCACAATTCAACGTTCCCTGGGAGAGCAGACACGAAAAAATACGGAACCGAGCAGGAGCAGCCAGCCCACACAGTGTGCGTCAATGTCTTTAAGGATCGCACAATAAATCCTTATCATTCACCTTCGCCCACACTGCAGCATCCCCCCATCAGGCCAGATTCACCCTCATCCTGGGCATTTAATCAAATTAGGATAATTTATTGTGATGCGTGTTTTATTAGGCACAATCATGCGGGCTACGTGTCACTGGAGGGATCATGGCCTCGTATGCATCCGCTGAATTATAAATCACGCCCAGCGATGGTTGTCTCGGGCGACGCGAGTGCGGTCCTTTCCAAACAGCTTTAAAGAAGGATACATCCCCGCAGCCCCTTAAAAGCGATCAAAATTAACCGCAGTTTGCCAATGTCGCCGCGAGCTAATGAGGAGCAAAGCTCATCAATCAAAGATCCGCTCCACCGGTTGCCACACCCTCTGTCGCAAACTCACTCCATTCTCGTGCCTTTCTGATTTTCAAATACGAGTACATTTTCCATTTTTTTCGTCACGCACGCACAGTCATCTCTCATAAATCGACTTAATGCGTCCGTCAGCATCATCGCCACTGTCGCCAGCTACCGCCACACCGTGTTTGTCGTCCCCGCAGCAATACCGCCAGCGCCCAGCCAACGCGCTATTTCCGAACGAAAGAGAAATATTAAACGGTGCGAACGATGCGTTATCCCGCAATTGAGCCCGACACACGCCCGTCGCCCCTGGCCCGATCAGCGGGCCACAACTAAATGCTGCCACCGCCGTCACCATTGCTGCCACAGCTGAAAACTAAAAACAAAGAGGCCCCCTTCCACCCGGCACCCGGCGGCTTGTTGTTGTCTTCCTGCGGAAAATTCTTTCGAAAACATTATTCTAACCTTGGAGCACTTAGCGTGGAGAAAAATGAGGAAAACAGAAAAAGTGAAATCTAAGGAGGACACACTTTGCCAAGCAGAAACGCCGTGGCACGCGGTGGGGTTTGACGCTCGCACTCACCAACTAACCCAGTTTCGGAGATCGATTTTTGAACGCACGTCCCGGCGCGACGCCGAGAGTGGGGCGTTCGTTTGTTTTATGCGAGCGATGTGGGCTGGTGGCGGTGCTGAGTGCTGGTGGGAGGTGAAAGTGTACACGCTCGTGGTGGACTAGATTTAGGGTCTGGTGAGGGATACGTGCTACGGATGGGAGACGCTATGGCGAGGGCAGTTTTTAAGTGTCTCAAGGTGAGGCGGGTCGGGTATTGTTAATCAATCAAAAGTGATCACGGGTGTCTTTTGACAAACGAAATTAGAGCGGAATTTGTCACCTTGTAACGCGCACTGAATTGAGACTGATGGTTTTTGGGAGGGGCTGCCGAGAACAGAGGCCACACCAAAGACCCTTCCCCTCTGTGCCTTTGTTTGCGAATGTTCAAAGCCGTTATTTAAGGGTGGCGTGGGCGACTTCAATCGCTGAAAGCATTGAAATTCGAACACTGGGGGAAAACAAAACCTCAAGGATAACAAGTTCGTTAAATATCGAGGGAAAGGCAAGAAGACTGGCTCTCAGCGACCACGTTTCAAATTTTCGGTGATCATACGTGCAAACCTCTTAAACAAGAGCTTAACTTTTGAATGATTTGAACAGATGCAAACGTTCAAATTGAACACAAGAACTGTCTGTCACTATTCACTTAAAGTGATGAGCTCTGTGCACACAACGTGGACAAGAAATGTGATGTGCGGCTTTAATTGATGTTTGGGACTATTTTGTAAATTTCCACAGTCATGCTTAACTTTGATTGGACTTGACATTAAAACTCCTGTCCTCATTTATCTCATTGAGTCTGTTTTTAGAAGGAACATCCCACAAATTAAGGAGCGTCGTGTACGGCGACTCTTCTGTTTCGATGTCGGTTTTCACAACTTCGTTGGTTTTTATGAGTCACTTCCGATGTGCCAAAAGAACTATCACGGAAAAGCATATTCACGATTCCATGCCAATTAAAGGAACCTAAGACGGCTTTGACAGTAAAGATCATAGAATGCTGCCTGGTTCATGTTCTGTTTTCTATGGAAAACACATGGGACATGGGAAGAAGCCCATTCCCAAGCACAACTTCGAGAACTCAGAGCTGTTTTTGGGACTGTTCAAAGGAGCTTGAATCATTTGGTGATAATCGATGGTACAAGCACACGCCAAAGGTAAAGCAACACTGCACTGTAGCCGGCGAAGTAGGCGAGGATAATAACCATCAGTCGAAAAGGTGATGATCGTCCTTTTCTCAAAAGCTGATGTCGATCGTCACGTTCATATGGTTTGTCAGCCAGTTCGACTGATTTGAGGCCGAAATTTGTACAAAACGGCCCCATATGGCAAAACAGATTACAGCGCCTCACACTCCATCGAAAACACGTTTATGATTTCCTCCGCATTCACTGTGCTTTTGCGATTGAGAAGCGTGTCAATTCCTTTTGCTCTTGAATTTGTGAAGAACTGTTACAAGGCGATAGTAAGAGTAGATGGCAAGCCTTATCGTCATACTTTCAGGAAACATATTTTTCTGAGAAATTCCAGAACAACGCAGATTCAAGTACCAATATTTTGTAGATGTTCGCTTTTCGTTTAAATTCTACTTGTTGGATGAACCTCGTATTCTGTGATATATTAAAATAAACAAGAGCTTGTCCCGGATAAAGTCTGACAAAAAGTGTAAAATTCAAAGTTTTGGATAACAACGGAGATCTTCAGCAGCTGGCGGCACCTTAAATGTAATCTTGATTTGCCCAAAATAAGAAATACCAAAATGTCATCAAAATAAAATCCGAGAAATTGATTCTCAAGACGAACTCTTTAAATGCCTCAAAGAGATAAGCTGTCTGAGACTTCGTTGCTGTAGCCACTTTTTAGCCATTATCTGTTTGGTTTTGTCCTCTTTCGCCGCCGTTTTCATTTCTTTCAAAAAGCGATTCTTTGACGGCTGCAAGTTTTCGTCTAATCAAGTCAATTTTAACAAGTTTTATCGCAGATCGTGTCGCAGGTGTTGACTTATTATTTTCGCGCAATCGTTGCCTTCTGAACGTTGGTACAAAATTCAGGATTCTGGAAATTCTTAAAGCTTTTGGGCTTCAAGAATTTTCGCATATTGAAATTGCGGTCATTTCGGGATTCGGATCTTTTCAAGGATTTCCTCCCTTTGCGACTTTTTGCCAATCCCTTTTTTTTTTGTTCCCTTTTCGAACATTGCCCATTCGACATTTTGAAATAATCGTTTTGAAGCCCGCCTTAAAAATAATTTCTATTTCTTTTCGAAAAACAAACAATGTTCCTTTATTTTTAAAAATACAGGGCTGTTCACATTTAGCAATTGGTCAGAATCATGCAGACGCTTTCATAAAAAAAGGTTAACATACAGTAACTGAGGAAAGTTTTATCAATTGATTAGTCCTTTTTCTTGGATCTTGCATCGCAGCCCGTTTTCTTGGCAATTGCCCACTTAAATATAGAAATTCGGGATTATGATCATTTTTGATTTTGATTTTGATTTTCCATTCCAAATTGCAGTATGGTACCTGCTGCTGGGGTGGTGCTCCTCAATGCAAAATGGCTAATATTCTGGTAATCCAAAAATGTTTAATAAGAAAAATATGTAATAAAAACAAATTTTATCATTCCATGCCATTGTTTAACAGCTTGAAAATTCTTCCTCTGAGACATTTGTTTGATTATAAACTGTTGAAAATTTTCTTCGTGAGATGCGGTTATTTGAATAGCAGACATTCTGATCACTGCAGTCTACGAAGCAATCAAAGCCTAAACGTCAATGTTCCTACTTTTCGTACTACGTTTTTCAGAAATGCATGTTGCATAGTTCCATTTAGATTATTTAATATACTGCCTGTTGAATTAAAGTCATTACACTCATTTAAATTATTTAATATTAAAATTAAAACATGGCTTTTTGAATTTGATCACAATCAAATTGAAGATCTACTAGACCCAATTATATAAAATTAGTTTTTAACTTTTTCACGATGACTACTCTTAGATGCTGTTCTTCTGTTCTCTTTTAAATTGTAAATTTTTAGTTCACCGATTAAAAATGTTTTTGTATTTTATGAAAGTAGCATTTATCACTATTATTGTTAAAATTTTACAAAATGCTACCCCTATTCTCTACAAACTAAATTATCATTGAATGAAGTACTATTAATGTATAATAACAACTGAAATCAACTAGAGAATATGAATAAAGAAATGAGTGAATGAATGAATGATCATAAGGCATAAGTACTTTAAAATTTATAAGTTATTGTGTTTTTAACTCCAACGAAATATTCCGAATATTTCCATTCTATTGTCGAAGATGGGTAATCTGATTATTGGAGCATGTTTTTTTTTTAAATCAAGTGTGTGTGTTTTTTTTTCCTTATTTAATCTTCTACAACAAGCTCAAGGTTGTACAAAATTAATAAGAAATAGGTTACTTTAATTATTTGACTGCTTAAGAAAGAACATCAACTATAAAGGTTTACCGAAATGGCTAAACAGTTCGATATGTTGTTAAAATATTTGAAAAATCAACAACAGCACTCTAATTGAGGCATTCAAAACTCTGAATAGAACCGATCCATTTTCAAAAGACGCAGAATTTGGGAATAAAATGAAATTGAAATTCAACGATCCCCTTTAATCAGTTCTAAGAATTCGAGTTTTGCAAAAGGACACAACGCCGGCTTCAAATCAAAATATTCACTGCAGATCGCACGAAGCATGTAAAAAGGAACGCGTTGCGCAAGAATTTGCGTACATAATAAAAGAAAACTGGGAGGGTAAGAATGAAATTCTACACAGACAATGTTGTATAACAAATTGAATGTTTAGTGCTTTGGAAAGATGAATAAATGATTCGCTTGAGACACATTATGATCGAAATTACATTTGGTAAAGAAGGAGAAAGATCTCGCATTCCACTCCACTCTCTAAAGGTGAGTTATGGTGTTATGAAGTGGGGATGAATATAATCTAATGGCGTTGGTTGAATTGTTTTTTTAAAGCAAAAGTAACGTAGCTGGTGGTTTTATTCTACAGCACTATTCGTGCAGAAATCATTCAGAAATATAAAATATTTAAAACAACAATAGTGACATCTCGGAATGGCCACCTCAGAGTCCCGACTGATATAAACTGAAAACATCAAACCTTTGCTAAAGCATGGATCAACTGTAAGAACGCCTAAGAATATAGTGGAATTGAAGTCCTTACTCGATTAGGAGTGGATGAAAATTACTCCAAAAGAGTGTCAGAAGAACAACCGCATCATGCTGGATAAATCTAGCTAAGGCTAAGGTACACTAAAATCAGTAGTTCCCTTCTTTTGGAATGCGTAGAAGGTGGGATACATTTTTTTTTTTGTACAACATAAATATTGGTTCTCTCAAAAGAAAGCGGCGATTTTTTTTTAAAGTAAATACATGGCCGCCGTGGCGTAGTGGGTAGAGTGCGACGCTCACACGCCGAAGGGTCTAGGTTCAATTCCCAGCTCAACACCAATTTTTCACCACCTCTTTCGAGCTGCTGACAACACTCAAAGAGTAATAACTGTGTAAGAAAGCTTCTCAAATTTCGCCGTTCGGAGTCGGTAAAAAACTGTAGGTCCCTTCTACTCGTGAGAGAACAGTAGCGCGCACAACACGAGTAGTTGATGAACAAGTTAGGCTCTGGTCCCCCTTTGGACAATTATTATTAATTATTATTATTACTGTTCTAGTACTTTGCCTTATAACCCTTATTTTTGAGAACAGCGGCACAACGTTGTGGCATAGAGTCGATTAGTGCCTGACATCGCCGAATTGGAATATCCCTCCACGCAGCCTGCACAGCTTCCCATAGCTGTAGTGTATTTTTTTGTTTCGCTTTAAAAACAGCTTTCTTAACATCTGTCCAAAGATTTTCAATGGGGTTTAGATCTAGTGATTGCGGCGGCCATTCCATAACTTGAACCCCATTGTTCGCAGAAAATTCCTTGGTCACTTTGCTCGTATGTTTCGGTGTAGGGCAACATGGTTTCCCTCATTATGCCAACATAAACTTCGGCGGTCATCATTGGTTTTATCCAAAATATAGGACCAGTACCGTTGTAAGAGAAGCATCCCCATATGTTAATTTTCGCGCCGCCGTGCTTAATGGCTTTTAAACTACACTCCGGTTTAAACTCTTGGTTTTTTTTGCCTGCGAACAAATGTCCTGGTCCCAGGAGTTCCAAATAAAACAATTTTAGACTCATCTGTTTTAAAGTACACTCCGGTTTAAGCTCTTGGTTTTTTTGCCTGCGAACAAATGTCCTGGTCCAAGGAGTTCCAAATAAAACAATTTTAGACCCATCTGTCCATAATATATTACGCCATTTGGTTACTTCCCAGTTCAAATGTTCTTGCGCAAATTGTTTTCTTTTATGAAGATGGACCTTTGTCAGCAAGGGTACTTTTCTGGGACTTCCTTCTCAGAATCCTTCTCTATCAACTTCCTTTTTATGGTTGATGTTGAAACGGGCAGATTTAGTTCCTCTTTAATTTTGTTTGATGTGATGAATGGGTTTTGTTTCACTAATCTTATCATTCTTCGCTCGTCGGTAGAGGTTGATTTCGATTTTCTACCTCTTGTTTCTTCTTTTTCGATGTGTTTTTTTGCATTATTAATCATTTTATTCGAACACCCAACGATTTCCCGAATAAATTTGTACGCTATTCCGTCAGAAATAAATTTTTTTATAAGTTCACGTTTCTTAGTAGTACAATGCACACCGCGACCCCTTTTAATTGTTTATAACGTTGTATTTTAAAAATACTAGTTTCAAAATACTTAAATATTTTTACTTAAATCTTTTGACGCACAAAAAAAAACTAAACACCACCAAACACTTCGAAAACACTTTTCAGAATGACATGGTGCTATTAATTTCGGTTTCATTTTGTATAACGGAAATTTTCTTGTCTTAAAATGCATCTTTGCTTGTCTTGTTTTTTGCATTTTATTACTGATACCCAACAGATGTCCTACAATAAATGTCTTTACATGAGCATGGAGAAAAGTAATTAGCATCCAAATTACAGACCTCAACGTGGTGCTAGTTTTTTGCACAGAGCTGTATGTCTCCAGACTTATAGATTAATGTGTTAGAAGGAACTTTTCTAAAACAAGCTTATAGTGACAGCTTATCATATAACTGGCGAAGGAAACAACCAATTGAATAGCGACAAGCTTTTCAAAAAATTGTCAATGCCGTCGGTATGAAAAATCGCCCTCTGTCTTTTGGACAGCCCAATAATTATTTTTATGTAGAAGCAAATTTATAAAAGGCGTAAATTCTAAACTAACAAGATTTAATTACTGTACATTCAATTGTTTCTTGTTTTTCCAAAATTGTGTTTTCTTAATCTATCTATGTCAGGAACTGCATCCACCAATAACTTATACAGACGACGTCTGAAAGCAAACAAATCAGAATTGAATTATTTTCAAGAACTCTGCCAAACACTAGGTTTTAGCAACTTAACTCTTTTTGTTATTGTTTTTCTTTTGATTTCAGAGTCAAGTAAATTTTTGTCTTTTCAACAACAGCAATGAGTAAACAATCAAACAGTGCAGTTGCCAATTGTCATTATAATTCGAGGCGTTGTCTTGTGAAACGTGTGCACGCTTTGAAAGTCAATACACATAGTCTGCCATTGCCATTGCCCAGAACCTCCCCACACCAACGTGCATGGACTTCCTCATTCAGGCACACACCCTGTATGTACATCCCTTTCGACCAAATGACACTCCCGCATTTCACACAAATTAATAATGCGCAGCAATCAGTGATCCCTTAATCAGGCGACACCACATCAATCACCAGTCACTGGGTCATCAGACACTCATTAGCATTCGCAAACGAAATGTGTAATCCGCCGCAGTCCAAAGAAGCCACCGCCGCCGTTGCCGCCGCAATGTGTGTCTCATTAAGTACTTAGTCCAAATTTGCGTCTATAAAAAGCCATCACTTTGTCGGAGGAGCTTACATAAGCCGCGAGCGAGAGCATAGCACACACAAAGTACCACCAACAGAAGTGCTGTCCTAAATACGTCCCATAGCCGCCGCCACCTCCACACTCCGCGTAGTAGAGGTGGCGGCACTAGAGCACGTCGTTACTATTTTCGACGATCTAAACCGATTCGATATAACCCTGCCATCGGCCGATGTCGATCCCTCTGTCTCTGTGCGGCACATCGGTCCCTCTGATGCTTGCGTGACGAACACGCCAAACACACCGAGCGACAAGCGACATTCCTGTAACTCCCCCAAAGTGTTGCCGAATGCGAGTATCTGAGGGAGAGCGAGCGTGAGCGAGGCGAGCGTTTTAAGGAGGAAATGAATTAGAGAATGTCGCCACATGGGTGTCTTATGCTGGGCCACAACCAAGGGTGCAGCATTGTGCAACACCTCCCCACGCGGCGGTGATCCTCAAACCAAAGGACACCGCACATGAAGCTGTCCACAGAAAGGCAAACAAAACAAGGAAGAAAGCAAGCAAAACTTGGCATCACCCCGCAACACTCTCTCTTTTAACGCACAGTTAGCTGGCCGGGGGTGCACCGCCCAGATTGCAGGTGCGGGCGGGAGTGCAGCGCGCATTCCGATTACCCAGAATCTGTGTCCCACACCACAGCGGCACCCCCTGTCGATTATTCAATGTGCACCAACACCAGCGATTTAAATTTGGCCACACACTCTGGTATTCAGACGGTGTCTCTGTTGGCGAGGGTTAAAAATATCCTGCCAAACAATTAAATGAAATAAATTGAAAATAATCGAGCTTGAACCGCCTAAAAATAGCCGCGCGGACGAATGCTAGTTGGTGGCGGACTGACAGGCGGCTTCACCCACCGCCACTGCGGTCCGGCTCTGATCCTGGTGAATGTCAATAATTTTTGTTTCGCCTCAAGATCCATTCGCTGTGTGTGCGCGCGCGGCAGACCGGGGCACGTTGCTGCAAACTAACATGTAACATGTGGCGGCTATCTTTCAACGCTGTCAATATTTTTTTCCCCGTTTTACTAAGTAGATGCAAATTCACAAACGGTGGGGGATGGGGTGGTGGATGCGAACTCGTTGCACGACTTATGCAAGCTTGCAAATGCACTGCAATCACATCATCATCGTCGTCGTCGTCGTGATCGTTGTCATTGTTGGCGCGACTTTGTAAGCAGTTTGATTTGTTTATGATGAAATCCAAATCAAACTCACACGCGTGGGAAATGCACGAGCACACACTTTGGGCTGTCCTTCGGCGCTGACTCAAGAGAAATTATGTTGCAAACAGGTGTAGGGGCCGGTCGGTCGGCCCAGATCAGCGATGGCTTTGATTAACTGCTGACGGGTTAATGCGAGAGACATTCTGATTCCGAAAACTGTCGCAAACATTGGGCGAACTGTGATGATGTGGGGGAATGCTTGCACTCACGCAGACGGCTGTGTCAGTGATGCTTACCTGAAAAGAGACAATAAACACGATTAATGTACCGTCACAGCGCAGAGTTGGGTGATTATTTTAATTGGGATCGCATTTTCAAAATAGACGAATTGAGGAGAGGCTCAAGGAAGGCCGAACATGGCTCGGAAAGGGGTAAGAGGACACTTTTGAATAGGAGTGTAGGAGTCAAGAAAGAAATTTGCGGAGGCTACCATTTTGCAGTTGGTGGCCTTGCAGTGTCTGAACTAAGCTACGTTCTTCATTGCTGCTTGGTCCTTTTCAGTTATGCACTTCCCTGCTTCATCTAACATTCACAAAGTTTGGCAAAAGGGAAAGGTTCATCGAACTCATGCTTCAAACAGAGCAATGTTGACCTAGGTGACATTTCAACATTCTCTCAAGTAATGGGTGTGCTTGAGGATTGTAAAAATGTTCTTAATGCGAATGGGTATTCTTGAAGGTTGCGCTACAGACCAAGGTAGACCTGGACCTCAACCAACAGCTACACTGAAGAGCAAAAGTGTGACAATGTTAGAGGATTCAAGTAAAACACGCATAGTGCTCATAGTTTGTTGAAAAATATCTATTATATTTTTTTTTTATAAACAAAGTGCAAGGAATTCTTTACCTAGTCGAGAAGGATTTTTCCATTTACAGTTAATTGTACTAAAATGATAAAGATAATAGTTCAACGCATGCTTTGTTACAGTTTTGCACCCGTGCAACGGGTATACAAATAAGCTCATCTTTTCGAGTTCGTCTGTCGGCTGTTGATCATTTTGTGGTGTAATTTTGAAGTGATCGGCAATGTAAATGCAACATTTTACCAAAATGAGAAATTTAAAGAATGATATCAAAAAAAGAGCTCTGGATTTGTTGAAGGACGGAAAAACTACTAGGCAAATCGCAAAAGCATTAAATATAAGCCACATGTCTGTGTCGAGAATAAAAAAAGTCCAGAAATCTCGATGGATGCAACACAAACAAAGGAGGAAGACCAAAAAAAGTTGAAGATAGGGAGGCAAGACACATTGAAAAGCTTTTGATGACAGCTCAAATATCTGTGCCAAGGGATGGCCTTCCATTACTGACACAGAATGCAAGTGTTTGGACTCTTAGTCGGGCGCTAAATAGAGTCGGTTACAAGGCTAAGAAAGAAAGCCAAAAATGTTTCGTCGAGAAAAGCATTTTTGCAAACATACAAAAACTGGATTTCTGATGACTGGAAATGTGTAATATTCAGTTTGTGATTGTTTTTAGGTTTTTCCTGTAATCATATTCTTGCCTTCTAGGTGATTTAGTCTGATGAGACTAAAATTAACAGTTTCCAATCAGATGGGCGTTCATGGTATTGGACAAACTCCTCAGGCCCTCTAAGACCTCAAAATGGTAAACAAACTGTTAAACATGGAGGAGCTTCTTTGATGATTTGGGGGTGTATTACGTCTAATGGCATCGGCCCAGGGATAAAAATTGAAGGCGTAATGAAAAAGAGCAGTATTTGAGTATCTTACAAAAGAATTTGCTTTCTGCAGTGGACATGATGGGAATGGAGAAAGATCGGATAACTTTCCAACAGGACAATGATCCGAAACATTCCTCCAAAATTGTCAAAAATTGGCTCAAGAGTCAACTTTTTGACACTATTCAGTAGCCGGCACAGAGTCTAGACATGAATCCTATCGAAAACCTTTGGGCTTATTTGAAAAGGCGGCTGGCAGGGTGTGACAATGTGCCTAAAGAAATGACGGAGTTCGAGACGGGATCGAGTACAAGAAGAATGGTATGCTATCCCACGGGAAATCGTACAAAAATTAAACAATGGCACGCCACGAAGACTTAGTGCGTTTAAAAAGTCCAAAGGACTATGGACTGAAAATTAAAAATTTTATTTTCATTTTTTTCTTTGCTATAGTGCAAAACTGAAACAACGCATCTTTTACATTCTTTACATTTATCATTTTTGTGCAGTTAGCTAATTATTGTTGGCACTACGGTCCAAAGGGGGACCAGGGCCATAGCTTGCTCACCAACTACTCGTGTTGTGCGAGCTATTGTTCTCTCACGAGTAGAAGGGACCTACAGTTTTTTGCCGACTACGAACATCGAGATTTGAGAAGCTTTCCTAGACAATTATTTCTCTTTGAGTGTTGTCAGCAGCTCGAAAGAGGTGGTGCCGTGAAAAATTCGAAAAATTGGTGTTGAGTTGGGAATCGAACCTAGACCCTTTGGCGTGTGAGCGTCGCACTCTACCCACTACGCCACGGCGGCCATAGCAGTTAGCTGTAAATGGAAAAAACCTACTCGACTGGGTAGAGAATTCCTTGCACTTTGTTTTAAAAAAAAAATATATAATAGATATTTTTCAACAAACTATGAGCACTATGCGTGTTTTACTTGAAACCTCTAATATTGTTAAACTTTTGCTCTTCAGTGTATGTCGATCGCTAGCTGCCGCCAGTCTCGCAAACACAGTTGCTTGGGACACCTTTCGCCACATGACGCGCAGTTTTGCTTTCATCAGGGGTATATTCAAGGACTTTCTGGGTCGGAACTATGGTACCCTTTCGCATTACATGACTTAGTCATTTTAATCGTTGGATCTTCAATTGTTTTGCTATTTGCATAACACTGCGTATGGGTAGAGAGATAGAAAGGAAGTCAAACAAGGCATGTGCAAAGTGGAAAACCTAACAAGAGTAAAAATTAGTGGCTGCCCTGGGGAAGTGGATAAAATGCGACACTCACACGCAAAAGGTCCTGGTTCCATTCCCGGCTGAACACCACGAATTTTTCACGGCACCACCTCTTTCGAGTTGCTAACAACACTCAAAGAGCAATAACTGTCTTAGAAAGCTTCTCAAAAATTTCACCGTTCGGAGTTTTCAAAAAACTGTAGGTCCCGTCTACTCGTGAGAGAACAGTAGCGCGCACAACACAAGTAGTTGATGAGCAAACTAGGCCCTGGTCCCCCTGTGGACTGCCGAGCGATACAATTATTATTAACAATTGACATCCAGTTACACTGGCTGGGTGGTTCTCTTGAGTTCAATATGCAGTTTGTTTTACTGCTGAACTTATGTCTTGCGCGATACTCTAGTTCGGTTTATGGCAGGATCGTAGCCAATATTGACGACAACAGAAAAACTTAACAAACATGGCTATGAGTGAAAATTTCTGCGACAGGTAAGAAGTAAGTTGAAAGGAACTTGTGGCCTGAGGAGTGGAAATGTAAGAAGCCTACAAAAATAAAAATTCGAATGCAGATTGAAGTTTTTTTTAATTCAATTTATTATTATTAGTGTAAAAGTACAATAAGTGGTCGCCGTGGCGTAGTGGGTAGAGTGCGACGCTCATACGCCGAAGGGTCTAGGTTCGACTACCAGCTCAACACCAATTTTTCGAATTTTTCTCGGCACCACCTCTTTCGAGCTGCTCACAACACTCAAAGAGTAATAACTGTCTAGGAAAGCTTCTCAAATTTCGCCGACTTCGAACGGCAAAAAAGTGTAGGTCCCTTCTACTCGTGAGAGAACAATAGCGCGCACAACACGAGTAGTTGATGAGCAAGCTAGGCCCTGGTCCCCCTTTGGACTGTAGCGCCAACAATTATTATTATTATTATTACTATTATAAGTATTATTATTATTATTATTATTATTATTAAAAGTACAATAAGACATGAGTCTTTTATAGTACTAAGTTGTGAAAAATTTAGAGAGTTATAAAATTGTTCATATTACTTAAAACTAATGGTAAAAAAAAACAAAATAAAAGGGTATAGGAAGGGGACTTAAGGAAGGAAAGAGAAGTGTAGGAAAATGGCATGTTTAAGTGGTAGGAGTGAAACACCGTTCTCAGAGGGCTGGTTAGCTCTACAAGCAAGATCACTGTGGGGGAAAAATGTTTATACTGATTTTTAAAATTAACACTGTTACATCGATGAGTTACTTGAGCTACTGAGAAAGCTTCACGTAAACGAAGATGTAGGATATATTACTTTCCTGTCCAAATTGAAAAAACACCACTTGCCATTTGCTAAGCTGAAGGACTAGCAAAGCTTGGTAGACTTGAAGCTGATTAGTCTCATCTCTGATTGTTCCCATCTGCATGGTAATTCAAACGTAGGTCCTGTCATGGATAAAAATTGAATTACGATGTTAGGAAGTGTCAGCTTGTTTGTGAAACGCGTTCCAAGATTAGTAGAAAATGCTGAATTTGACTCATTTCTCCAAACATTGCTCGTTCTTCTTAATTCAACAAACGAAGTATGTAGTCGAAGTATGTAATCCTTCAGTAGGCAGCACACTTGTTCATTTTTCTCCAAACATGCGGAAAGGTCAACTTTTGATTTAGTTTTCGGTTCCAAAGCGTTCATCTACCCGGACAGGTCTCTTGGGTTCCAAGGATACCCGCATCGTGCTAATTCAGACAAAACCTGTGGCTGCGGCATGACGTTGACCGAGTTTTGGTGATATGGTCAGGAATTTCGAAAGAAATGTGAAATTGTGACATGAAATTGTGATGTGTGAAGCAAGCGTTTGCGTCTACGAATGCAGTCTTTTTTCAGCCATTGAAAGGATTCACAGTGCTTCGGGGCAGATTTTGCTAAGACAGCTGATAACACAACCTCCATTTTCGATTTACTTTGTTGTGGATTAAATTTTTGGTTTGGCACAGTAATCATACATCTAATCGATTCTTCTGTTGGATCCAAACCATCCAATCTGACACTCGTCTCCAGTCATGATGCATTCCACACTGGTTTAATGGTTTGGATCATTGCTTCAATGTGTCGTGGTTTCTCGCTTAAATTTAACCTTATTCACATCTCTACACTCCAAAATGTCACCTAAATGATTTCCACTGCTTCCTTCTACATTCCAATGCGTCTACCGATTTTCGAGGACCAAACCTTTGACTTTGTTGACTTGTGGATGGTTGATGTGGATGGTCCTTCTGATCGTGCCGCATTTTAAAAACTTGTTCTGTTTTCCTTCAACATTTTGTTAAATTTTCCCATAAATCACCAAACAACAACAACAATGCAATATTTTCAATTATTTCTTGTAGCAAGAAAACTACTCCGCTCTCAAAACTCATTGTTACTAAGTTTCAGACGTTAGTGAGAACATGAGGTCTAACTCTTCGTGTATCATTCTCTACTGTAAGCGGGGGCTCAGTTTTAGTGGTTTTTGGAAAAGTGGGTTCAGGACTTAGATTTTGTGCAACGTAAGTTTTTCGAACCGCACGCAAAACATTTCTCAACGAACGCCGATTTTCGTAACACAGCTGAACAATTTGAAGGCCCTGTTAAGGGTTGAGCCTTCCCCAGTGACTTGACAGACCGCACTGAACAGGAATAAGAAAGCCGCTTGACAGCAATCAGGGATCGTTTCTAAAAGAAAGCTAATCAACAACCAAACCTCACGATGAATCACCGTTTCGAAATCACAACAGTCGTTATATTAACAATTTGATTATGTTCGTTAGTGGCAACAATATCTCGTTTCATAAAAATGAGACAAATAAACTTTTCACCAACGACTTAGACAAAATGTCACTATAAAGGATTTTCCAATAGGGACTTGACAACTTTTTTTCTTCATTTTTATAATATGTAGACGTTTCTCGTTTGTGTCCCTGACCGCGATGAAAATGTTGTATTTACTAAATAAAATGACTATGACAATTTGTTAACCAGTGAAGGAGTACGTTCACAAAATAAATTCAAAATTGTCAAGTCGCTGTTGGAAACCCTTAAGTGAATTACAATTTCATGGTGGTGAGGGACTTTGTCTACAGAGGTCCCTCGAAAACCTCAAAACGGCACATTTGCGAAGACAAACAAACGATAAATAATTCCTGCCTCTCAGAATGTCTTTAAGCAATCTGAAAAAAAGACCTCGAAATGTACACGTAAAGTCAAGACTGTCGCAGCTTGTTATGTCGTGAAGAAACATGAGTAGTATCGAATGCTTACTAGTTTCAAAACTTCTTACATTTCATTATCTATTCCTCCGTGGCGTAGTGGGTAGAGTGCGACGCTCATACGCCGAAGGGTCTTGGTTCGACTCCCAGCTCAACACCAATTTTTCGAATTTTTCTCGGCACCACCTCTTTCGATCTGCTGACAACACTCAAAGTGTAATAAGTGTGTAAGAAAGCTTCTCAAATTTCGCAAAAAACTGTAGGTAGTAGTTTATGAGCAAGCTAGGCCCTGGTCCCCCTTTGGGCTGTAGCGCCAACAATTATTATTATTCCGCCTTCGAAGAAATTGTTTGAAGCAGAAGCTAAACAGCAACCTTGACTTTTCTCAGCTCAGAAGCAGAAGCTAGTGAACTGAGGTGCTTCGGCAACATCCAACCTTCGGAGACAAACTGGAGGAGCAACCCCTTACATCTGATAGCATAACCGGCTTGAAACTAAGCCCCCACTAAATTGAAAAGTCGAGACTGGAGTTGTCGGGTTATGAATGTCAACCTACTGCTCCAAAAACACTGGGTTCAATGTCCAAGTGGAATGTGGCGCCAGTCTTAGCTCTCAAAAGCAAATGATTTTATCAACTTGGTTTTAATCATTGGCAAAGAAACACCTGAAGGAATGTCAAGTCTGGCAAGAGCCACATAAGGATACACTCCCAAAGTCTTCACTAGCCCAGTGATTTATTACCCTTTCCGATAGGCCTCAGAAAAAAAAAAAACAGCTTCCTCTTCTGGTGAACTGACCACCGCCACAAACCCAATCTCAAATGACATTCAAATCAATTGTCCCCAACTTGCAGGGAACATCCCCTTCAAAGTTCACAACTTCACCTCAAGTGATAAACACTTCCTCTCCTCATTTTCGAATACCAATCGTAAATAATTCCAAAAGCAATTCTTCCTAAAGTGTCACATCACTTACACGCCATAAGCACGTACGTGACGTGACGCAAGTGCCTTAGCTCAGTGGCATCAGCACAAGCATAGTAATACAATTTCCCAGCTGTCAGCCCCTGCCCCATCTCTGTGCTGGGGACAACCTCAAACTAAAAAGAAAGCACAACCACCACCACCACCACCACTAGCAGCAGCAGCAATTACCTCCTCATCCGCTCATTATGGAGCGCGATGAATGCCAATAAAACGACGAGACCGAGCAAGCGACGCGTCAACGGAACGACCGAATAAGAACCCGATAATAATCATCTCCATAAAATTGAATCCGTGATTACAAGCAATCGTCATCCATTTCCATTCGCCGTCATCGTCGTCGTTGTTGTCATCGAATGGCAAGTGCCAGCAACGAATATTAATTGCGGTGGCACTGTGAACGAGTGCAGACGACTGTCTATGGGTACAGGGCACACAGCTCACCACCGGAGTGTGCATCTATCTATCAGATGCGAGACGAGGAGGAATCGCACAATTTTTGCACATTAACAAGATTACTGGGCGGAATGTGAAAGTGTGCCATTAGGTTCAGTGCATTTTGGTCAGAGCATTAACTCTCACCCCCTGCTGAGCTCTTGCAGTCGCTGCCTCGCGGGGTTGGTTTTGTGTGCCTTTTGAATGTGGGACGGGCTCAGTGGGCTGCGGGCAGAGTTCAACCGGGATTAGTGGCGGTGATTGGATTGTTCGTGTTAAATTCAGCAAATTACTGCCAAGTGATTGAAAATTGATTGGGGATTGAAATGAAGTGTTTTGAGGGGCGGCAGTAGAACTTTGTTGACTGAGCACTTGGTGCAGAGCACTGCACACATAATCGAGATCCCTTTAAGATCCACATGCAGGATGAGGTTGAGTTGAAGGTTGGGTGTGGGTAGGTTGATTTAGGAGGGGTGGACTCCACGTGGCTGGCTGCCAGAATTAGGCCAACACAGAGTGTAGCCTGGTTACAAGTAACCCCTAAGATTGCTGGGGCAAACGAATAAGTGAGGGTGAGTTACATTCGATTTTACATAATTATGCGGTTTTATTGGATGGGGACAAGTTTGCAAGCCCTAAGTCATCTACGTCAGGAGCATTAAGTGGTTAACGAGCAGTATGTGTGGTTTTATATTAATAACATACATTTTACATTAAGAAAAATGAATATTGAGCTTGCGTGACAAAGGTTCCGTTCATATTACAAGCGAAACCATTTTCCCTGTGTTGAAAGCCCAATATGTTTTTTAACCGGGATCCGAACCATATTCAGGAAGGATTAAATATTGGATATACAAATAAAGTCTGTTCGTCGTCAAAAGATAGCGCCTCATGCAAGCTGTGTCTGATCTTGAAATCTGTTGCCTACTTCATTGGAAAGGTTTGATATTTGTCAGCAATAATTTGAGCGCATCAGCAAACAACAACAAAATTACTTTTTTTGAAAATGCTATATAGATCTAAAATAAATAACATTTGCAGGAAGTTTTGACATTATTTTTTAATTGGAAGAAGAGTGCAGCTGGAACCGATCGACTGTAGAAGTTTGTGTGTATCTGCCGCGACTGATAAATCAGGCAGAGAATGGTTTCGACAATTTAAAAGTTGTGATCTTGGTGTCTTCACCAGACTTGAAAGTTTAAAGAAGAGGAGGAGGCTTTACTGAATCCAGATGCATCCCACCAAAGACACAGCAAAACCTTCCTGGCTGTCAATCCCGGCTTGGCCACTGTTTGGGACGATTCACCGTACATAGCCGAAAAAAAGACAAAAAAGCAGAAGGGAGATATTTGGCAACCTTATATAAGTATGATCTCCTACCCTTCCCATATTCTTCATGGATATACTAGTCCCGAAAAGGGGCTGCTTCGAAAAGTGTTTAATTTGTGTTTGTTTTTTTTTTTTTTTTTTTTTTTTTTTGAGGTTGGGATCCATTGTAAGGTGGTCGCCGTGGCGTAGTGGGTAGAATGCGACGCTCACACGCCGAAGGGTCTAGGTTCGACTCCCAATTTTTCGAATTTTTCACGGCACCACCTCTTTCGAGCTGCTGACAACACTCAAAGAGTAATAATTGTCTATGAAAGCTTCTCAAATTTCGCCGTTCCGAGTCAGCACAAAACAAAAAAAAAAAAAAACAATTGTAGGTCCCTTCTACTCGTGAGAGAACAGTAGCGCGCACAACACGAGTAGTTGATGAGCAAGCTAGGCCCTGGTCCCCCTTGGACTGTAGCGCCAATAATTATTATTATTATCCACTGCACTGGAGCACTCAAACCCAAAAACTGGTACAAACTACGAGGCAGTTCAAATTGAAAAACTGGTACAAACTACCAGGTAGTAACTTTCATTTAATGTAATTTCTTTGTTTTCTGAAGAAAAATTAGTAAGCGCTTCTGTGATAAAGAGCTTAAAGGCGAGACATTGACGGAGGAAATGGTCTGAGGTGTCTTCACCTTCTCCACAGGCGTCGCAAAGGATGTCACCACTAACCTCAAGTAAACTCAGGTGCTTAAAGAATATAAAGTGTTTGTACGCCAACAAGTCATCTGCACTGTTTTCTGTCTGGAGTTAAACGAAAAGTCGCGAATTTTTTGGCGACATACCACTGAGTTCGGCCTGCATCCTAAAGAGTCATGCCATCTCTAGCTGTGCTGTTGAGAGACCCAACCGTCGACGGAAGCCCTAACCAAGGATGCGGGTAGTCTCAAAGTGGGTTCGGACCTTACGAATGACTTTTAAACCTTGTCAGCAAGTTCATCAACAATCTCCTTTTCCGTGTCCCTCTTTGTGTTCCGGGACCCACACAAGTCTTAGCGAATTTAGTCTGCCGATGAAGGAAGGCTTGTATTCCTGAACTGTCTTGGAAGTGGTTAAATGGTTGAGCAAGGCCTTATGCACAGCTTGGCTGTCGACACAGACACAGACAATTCGCCCCTTCCACCTATTCTTCACAATATAATAGATCACTAAATAAGATAGTCATATAGGGGGCGCCACTGACAAAAATTTTATATTAGAAACTAACTTTTTCTTGTTAGTGGCACCCCTTATGTCCCAGGACTTATTGGGTAATGTGCTAGTTGGTGGCCGTTAGGAGTGCTTTCTGTATGGAAGACCGGCGCGAAATTGTCTAAAGAGGTGAGAAGTCTAATGTTGTCGTTTTTAACGAAAGCCCCAACTTTAGATCCCTCCGTCGTCTTGAAGCCGTCTGTGAAAATCCGAGTACATTTCCTGGACACGGGGAAAGCCGACTTTGTATGAACGACGCTGCTGGTTTCTTGGTAACCCCTTATAAGACGGCATGGCCGTGTAGCATAGTGTCAAAGGAGATGCGGCGCTTGAGGTTTTTCAAAGTTCTAATATGAGTTGAACCAAACACCTTTCCGCTTTAGTCGGAAGATTGCCTTGATTGTACATTGTACATTGTGTACATTGATATTAAGGTGAGGAAGATTAAGCAGTGCATCAAGAGCGGAGCACGGCGTGCTAGGGAAAGCCCGCGTGCGGCCAAAATAGACCGTTCTTTGAAGCTGGGTGAAAGCAGCTGTCACGTATTTATGCGAAAGCTTGTAAACTGTAGTGCGATGAGAAACATCCAGTTTTGTGTTCAAAAGTTTTTTAAATGAAAAAACGTAAAAAGTGCACCACATAAATTATAGACCGTGGTAATAATAATGATTGTTGGCGCTTCAATCCAAAGGGGGACCAGGGGCTAACTTGCTCATCAACTACTCGTGTTGTGCGCGCTACTGTTCTCTCACGAGTAGAACAGACCTACAGTATTTTGCTGACTCCGAACGGCAAAAATTGGAGAAGCTTTCTTAGACAGTTATTACTCTTTGAGTGTTGTCAGCAACTCGAAAGAGTTGGTGCCGTGAAAAATTCGAAAAATTGGTGTTGAACTGGGAGTCGAACCTAGACCCTACGGCGTGTGAGCGCCGCACTCTACCCACTACGCCACGGCGACCACAAACCGTCGTAAACAACCTCTTTTTCCCATTTATCTGAAACTTTAAAATATCGTCTCTAATAAATGAGTCATCTCTGGCATCGGTCCAATCATTGAGCCATTCTTTAATATCTTCAAAAGACCCGAACCAGTGACCTCGCAAATTGTTTTGAACCCTTTTACAAAACCATGAGCTGCTCCCATATGGCCAGGCGCTTAATTCTACCATCTACTGCGAACAACTGGACAGCTTGGAGCAGGCGATCGACCAGGAGCTTCCAGAATAGGCCAACAGGAAGGGTGTAGTGTTCCACCAGGACAACGCCAGACCACACACTTCGTTGATGACTCGTCAGAAACTACGGGATGAACTCAGATGAGAGGTTTTATCGCATCCACCATATAGCCCGGACATAGCGCCAAGAGTTTACCATTTGCTCCTGTCCATTGGGAACGCCCTTGGTGGTGTGAAGTTTGACTCAAAAGAGGCTTGTGAAAAGTGGCTGTCCGAGTTCTTTCCAAATAAGGAGGGTGGCTTCTACGAGGGGGATTATGAAGTTGCTGTCTAGATGGAAACAGATTATCAAACAAAACGGTGCATATTTGAACCAAATCCAATCACTGTAACACTTTGAAGCATTGAACGAAGAGAAAAACGCGGAAGGGGAACAGTTGACAACCTTATATTTACTTTGCTTTATCCAAGACTCAAAGAGTAATAGGCGCAAGTTAACTCCGTCTAGATTGCACAAACTTGACCGTGCGATTTTGAATGCACGCGAGTTAACTAGAATCAAGCCATAGAGTTCCACAACTTCAGATTCTAAGAATATAAGTTCTTCTTTTAGAGACTTTGCGGCAGTTTACACCAAATTGTGTAATTTTTTTTCATAAAAGTTTCAAAATTCTCGACAGGACGCAGATGACTCCTTTCAAAGAAAACATTCCGTGTTTGCCGTAGAAACAACCACTTAGTCGCCAGAGCCGGTTTAACTTCCCCGCAGTTTGAAAGATCGCTCGTCCATGAAAGACCTATCGATGCACATACTTCATCGATCGACTGCGCGCAGTTCCACATCGCACCACCTGCGCCGGCAACCTGTTCACTGCAATGGATCCATCTTGGATCGCATCACAATCAGGTCATAACTGAAACCATCTTCCTCTGACCGTAAGATACCCGATCCCGTTCAACAACTTGAATGAAACCGTTTCGCTTCAAAACGGTTCGACGGAAATTTAAAATTCTAACTAGCTATCATTCAACGCAGACACACACATACATACCAAACATGCTCACTATCTCACAGATAGATAGATATCCCAAGTGAGTCACGACAGTGACATTCACGACCGCCGAAATCAAAATTCAATGTTTCAGCGTTTCAATGTTCCAACGAACCATTAGACACAACCGGGACCCGTTGTCGGTTCGATGTGGGGTCCGTGCAAAACTTGTTTCTCCAACAGCTGTGTGCTGCGCTGCGCCGAGATGACGTAATGTAAACACACGCGACGACCTCCACCAATCGCCGAGTCACATCACGTCCATAAAACGTCGATTTCTGATTAAAATCAATCTCGAATTTCTACGAACACACCCGCCGGGGATACATCTTTGCACAAAACTACATTAATTCGCATTCCACAGTGGCCGGGGCGGGGGACACATAAACATCATTACCGACGCGGATTTATAGATCTTTCACTCACTCTGTACACACGTCAATCTGACTCGGAGCAATTCGCAGTTGCGGGGGCGGCCGCCCGAAGCACGCCTCAAATCGACGGTAATTAATTTGAAATTTGAAATCCAATTCGAATTACAACAAATCGATTTGCACGCACGGTTTCGTTTTTGGGCTGCGCGTCGAGAACGTCTATTCATTCGGCGAGCCGCAGCAAGGTGAATGAAACTGAGACGGGGCGCTGCGCTGCAGCAAGATGTGGAGATACACAAACTGTGTCCGAGATGAGTGGAAGCAGTGGGGAAGGCGGGGAGGAGAACTCGTTTTTGCACCCAATTCGATGTCAATGGAGCGAGGAACACACAGATACACGGTTTGCCGGTAGTTTACCGGCCGTTAAGACGAGTTTTTCGTGCGTTTGCGTCTGTGCATGCGCCACACTGAATCCGCTGCGATCAACTGTTTTGTGAAACCGAGGGAGAAACACTCCCGAGTCCATCTGGGAATTGATTAATCACTCGCGAAACGTACCAGCACTTGGGTGCGATTGCGACAATCGTCAAGTTCCCCAACCGCGTCACCACTGACTTGAGTTTGTGTTTTGTTCTGCGCGTCGCGATAAGTGCGTTCACTGGAAACGATTTATCTTATCGATCGGCCAGCATTCAAAAGCGTTTTATCAGCGTGACCGATTCGACGGTGAAACGCAGAACACAGCTCGCAGCGGTCGCAACGCGTTCCACTGCCCGGCGAGAATGACCAGAATATGTGTCATTGCTGGCTGCCTGCGGTGCGGCGGTGGCCAAATGGAAAGACGTTTAGTGCAGAATTTCTCTCCCCTTTCGTCTGGACAATACTTCTTCTCCTTTTTTTCGAAACATTTTCTTTTTTCCCTTAATACCCGTCATTCTGGTCTGTGTTTGTTTTTTTTTTTCGGTTTGTTTTGTGTTTGCCTTCAACTACAGCCGGTTCACAGCTGTTTTGCGAATGTGTGTGGGTTGACTGGTTTCTGGTAGGGGGGAGGAGGGGAGAGCGACACTTAAGAGAGATGGATAAGTGGAAGCGTTTGAGGTTTCACGCGACTTCTGTTCGAATTTCGATTGAACTTCGAAGATAGGTGGCAGTGAACTTGACAGTTGCAACTGGTTCAATTCCCACTCCGTTCCCTGCGTCAGTGACTGAAGACGTTCTAGCTGTCACAGTAAACAAAGTCAGTGTCTGCCGTACGTTTGGTGAGTTCTCTTGCAAGGTTTGTATGGCTGAGGAAGTCGTAGGAAAAAAATCGCTATCAACAGGGAAGTGAGAGGTAGTGTGTGGGCTACACACGAAGGCTGACTGACGATCATTGCAAGGTAAGACTGAAGCAAAAGACGCTGCGAACAACGAAATACAACCAAGTTTCCGACATTGGAATAACGCATGATGCTCAGGGAGGACGTCCTCCTTTTGAGAAACTGTTCTGCGTTTCTTCAGTGTTTAGACGGCGGACATGCGGAACTCCGAGTGTGTCATGTTTTTGCAGCAAAAAATGAGCATCGGTTGTAAAGAGAGATTTCCGTAGATATCCTAGCTGAAGCCGGCGCTGGACTACTCTTTTAAAAGCCTCCACTGATGTATTATTTAACGGATACAATGTCAGGTGACCGCTTACATTCTAGTTTGTCCCCGAACCTTTAAAAGCCGTTTCATTATCAGTGAAGTTAAGGTCCTACTTCCAGTTTTCAAGACCCTTTAGAGGCCGAAAAAGGAGATCGACCGAGATGTCTTTTGTGCTTACAACTTGATACAGGTCAACCTGTATCAAAACAAAAGGCACAAAAGGCACAAAAGGCACAAAAGGCATACGACCGAGATGCCTTTAGTGCTTACAACTTGCTACAGGTCAAAATTGATGAAATCATCTAAAAACGCATCTCCATCTGGGACTGGTTTCCAATCGATTGGTGTTCTCAAAGAGTGGAAGGAGATCAATCGAAGACAGGGTCTGTTCTCCTAAGATCATTTATTTGTACGCTTCAAAAGATTTTGTGGTTTGTTGTGTACATTTCAGTGGACTCTCTTTGTTAGGAGCGTGCTGTGTAAAAGAACTCAGCGTGTTGTGACACAACCGGATCAATTTTACGAAACTTTTATGTCGATGACTACAAAGTGCGAATTGATTTGAGTCTCAGTCGATTTCAAATGCCGAAAATTGAGATGCTTATGCACGTGACTAAGTGTAGTATGGCTGAATTCGTGGATGAAATAAGCCTACACCCCAAAGAACCTTAAGTGACAGTGCCCAAGCTTTTTTTTCCTGTCTGAAATTAGTCTGCTGGTTGCTGCAAGTAAGACACCGTTACAGTGAAAACCTCTTCTCTAGGGAAGTCACTTTTTGAGGACAAATCTGAAGGATGTCATGAATTGGACAGTAGTTCAAAGTCCTATTCAATTAAAACGAGGGTTGCCTTTAATATTTCGGGATTCGAGAACAAAAACAAATATAAATCATCGATTTTTATTGTTTTTAAAAATTTTTATTGTTTTTCAAAATATCCCCCACGGCGTAGTGGGTAGAGAGCGACGCTCACACGCCGAAGGGTCTAGGTTCGATTCCCAGCTCAACACGAATTTTTCGAATTTTCCACGGTACCACCTCTTTCGAGCTGCTGACGACACCCAAAGAGTAATAACTGTCTAAGAAAGCTTTTCAAATTTCGCCGTTCGGAGTCGGCAAAAAACTGTACGTCCCTTCTACTCGTGAGAGAACAGTAGCGCGCAAAACACGAGTAGTTGATGAGCAAGCTGGGCCCTGGGCCCCCTTTGGACTGTAGCGCCAACAAATATTATTATTATTCAGATCTATACACTTTTGTATGCGTTTAAACCAATTGTCGAAGCACTTTTGCCACTCTGATTGAAGTATCTCCAAAATATGCATTCTGAACACATCAAATGCTCCTTCAGGTGTCGAAAAACGTTGACCTCTCATTTTATTTTTTACGTACGGGAATAAAAAGAAGTCATTCGGTGCCAAGTCAGGACTATACGGCGGATGACTCATCAAATCGATGTTTTGAGTGCTCAAAAATGCAGTTGTTTGAGCCGATATGTGAGAGCTCGCATTGTCGTTGTGAAGAGTGATTCGTCTTCGGCGGTTGGTTTTCCTGATTTCTTGGAAGACAACTGGCAAACAAATGGTTGTGTATCACTCAGAATTGACTGTCCTGCGTGGTTCTAGTGGTTCGGTTGAGACATGTTCAGTTTTTCCGAAAAAAACAGGCGACCATTTGCTTGGAAGTGCTTCGTGCACGAGCAACTTTTGTCGGATTTGGCTCAATTTGAAACACCCGTACAGTCGACTGCTGTTTACTTTCGGATTCATACACGTTCATCACTTACAAAAACCACTGTCACGATGTCATAGACTTGTTTCGAAGCACCGCGATCGTATTTTTGGAGCATTTCTTTCGACCAATCGACACGAGCCTTTTTTTGAGCGACAAATTGTGTGGGATCCAACGCGAACAAATTTTTTTGACTGTCAAATGTTCATGCAATATTGAATGTATGCTGGTCCCACTAATGCCTAAGGTTGTATCAATCTCACGATAGGTCACATGACGATCTTGCAATATCAGTTGGCGCACAGCATCAATGGTTTCCGGAACAACACCTGATTTTGGACGACCTTCAAGAAATTCGTCTTGGAGTGAACTTCGACCTCGGTTGAATTCACCATCCTATCGATAAACTCTGGTCCTTGATGGAGCTTCATCGCCATTGAAAATTGAATTAAGTTCATCGATGCACTGTTGTTGAGTTAATCCATGTCGAAAGTTGTAAAAAATAATCGCGCGAAAATTTTCAGGGTTTAATTCCATATTTTAGGCGAGATGAATCTTTTAAGTTACTGTAAACTTGAACCATGAATCCTCAAAGTTACTGTAAACAACACAAATAGCGCTTGTAAGTCAAAACGTTCTGAGTACGTTTAACCTCAAAAATGTCAAACCTTACGATTGAGCTGTGAGATGCCAGATTGCAGAGATGCAAGATGCATTGCATTGAGATGCCCGAAATATGAAAGGGCAACCTACGTAGTGCTTTGTCGTGGTGTGGGATCACTTTGCTATTGCTGAAATGTGGACGTGCCCGTTTCTGGTTTATCATACCCAGTAAACCTCAAAAAAATGTGACTGTCATTTGTTTGTCGTCTTTAAAGCAAATTCGCAAGATCAAGTCGTTTGACAAAATTACGGACAAACGCAAAATCAGCGGAAAACTCAGAAGTCGAACAGTTCCAACTGTCGGTAGCAAGCAAACCTTGAACTTATGGCGCAGATAACTTTTTCATGTTTGATGGTTCATGCAAGATGCGGTCAAATCGGAATTCTGCTGAGTCAACTGTCTTAGGTACCACCCGCATTTTTATTCAGAAGTCTTCCAATCTAGAATCGTTGACTTCTAATACACTCTCATATCCTCCGCGACGACGACTTTCGCTGATTGCGTCTTCTTGTTTGATTGATGCTACAGTCCGAAGTGGACCTCACCTCAACCGACATGCCAATCCATCTCTCTGCTTCCAGTTTCACACACCAAGTTGTTAAAGGTCCCTTTCTACTTTTATGCGCCACATCAGCCTGCAGCATCCCCTTGTTGCGTTGTCCCAATGCCTCAGATTGAAAAACTTTTCCGGCCGAAGCAGTGGTGTTCACATGCTCTGCATGGCCTAGCCATCTTAAGCGTTGAATCTGAAGACACTTCGCCAGACACATGTCGCTATTCAGCCCATATTATTCGTCGTTATATCTTCCCCTCCAAATGTCTTGAACTCAAAAATGGCCACAAATCGAGCACAGAACTTTTCTTTCAAAAAATTTAGGGCTTCCATTTACTTTCAGTTTCTTACGTCTGCCCAAAACTAAGGCAGCACAACGTTAAAACAATCTGTCCAAGGACACCATAAGAAAGATGATTCACCGTGCATAGCACTCAAGTACTCTTTCTCTCCTTCCCTTCCAAAAGATGTTTCTCTTCAGTTTTGCTAAAATATGTGGACAAGTCTGCTTTCAGAAACGGTCCAAACAAAATTTAAGGTCTTAGTTGAAATATTTTTTTCAGAAGCAGCTAATAGAATGCAATCCATTTCTGTTGCGCAAGTGGCGCCATCAAGCGAGGAGGTTGAGGGTAAAGGTTATCCAACTGGTTTGCGTCACTCACAACTGTGCTCTTACACAGGAAATGCAGGCAATTTAGCTAACACGGAACACCAAACCCCCGCAGTCCATCAATGTCAACTGAGTCACCTATCACCAACTTGTTTGCCTGAAAAACGGTGCCCACGTAGTCAAAGCATCCAGCGAATACCTGTGAAATTCAAAGAAAACCACTAGCAATTAGCCCGCCCCCTTAAACACGCCCAATCCAAAACAAATGGATTTCTGAAGTCCGACAGAAAACACTAGACAAGCCCAGGGACCTTTCCGAGGAAACAAATCCATAAAAATACCACAGCGAAACTTTGTAAACAATTTGTTGCCTCGTCTGTCTGTCTCTCGCAAAAGCCACATTTTCCATTTAAACAAATCTCATTCGCTCCCATATTTCAATCAGAAATCCATCCATTCTTCCACCAGATCTTGTAAATGACCTTGTCATCCATCCACTATCCCACCGCACACAGGCAGCCGAACCAGCGCATAGTCTACATCTAGACACCCACCGATTGACTGACATCTGATGAGGATACATTCAAGACGACGAACAATCGACCGCCCAACCGCACACATGTCCGACGCGCCGCCAAAGTTTACACGAACGAACTTTGAAACAAAAGAACAAAAACGAGAAAAACTCTTACAACGATGTGCGGTGGCTTTACTGCCAAAAGCAGTGCGCCGCGCCAGCAGCAGCAACGCGCAACGCATCAAAATAAACAAATTACCAATTAATTCCCCTCTGCCTTTGTGGTGGGTGCGCGATATGTTGCAACATTTAACGCCAGGAGCGCCCCGACATCCGCCCGACGATCGGAACAGCTCGCGCTTCTAGGACATAAAGCGTTCGCGCTGATGTTTAATTATATCGAACCGTCACCTGCCCCAGTCGTCCCCCTCACTGATGAAGGACTTCGCCTGAGATTGAGTTTTTATTAAGCGTATAGGAAAATTAATTAAATTTAATTGAGGACAAATTTCAATGCATCGACAACGACGACGGCGGCGGCGTCGAAACATTCTTGTCGACTGGTCATCGCTGTCTCGCGGCTGCAGTTGATTGAAAAATTCCTCATAGAGAAATCTCCGAAAAGCAGTGCGGGTGGGGGCGCCTAGGAGCAGGCATAAAAACAGATTGATGACCGCCGCGTAAACAAGCGACGCCATGACGAAGCAATTAGCCGAGAAATCGATTCTTAGCTCACCACCAGCAGCAGCGACGAACGAGCCGGAGAGTTGCCTAATAGTTTTTTCTGCTCCGCCCAATTCCGTTGGCCCGCTGACCTTTGCTGCTGTTGTGTGTCTTGGCCAATCAATCCCCCGGGCTTGAGGTGTTCTTCGAAGACATGGCTAAAGTTCCCGATCTTAATTAGCTCTCGATGTCGGTGTCAGGTTTGTTTGTTTCTTTGCTGCGGGGCAGGGCCTACTCAATAGATTGCCCCTCCACCCCAGCCGCTGAGTGCCACAGCAGGGTGCCGGTGAAAGGGTGGCAGGCTGGTGAAAGAAGTCAATTATGAGTCAAGTGCAACTTTTGACGATTGGAAACGCTCTGGTCTGGGTGTGTCTTCTCACCCTCCTCGGAGAAGTGTGCAGAACAACTTTCTGCCCTCGATGAACTTCGTTCCACCCTCCAGTTCTTCCACGTGAGTCAACCCCAATTGTTTTTGTTTTGACAAACTGAACTCAGTGGAACTGCACACATTGTGTGTCTGAGATGAATGAGTCAGGATTGAGAGACCGAGAGACCCGCTCATGCACACATGTCCCGAAGGGGGGCCTTTTGTCTTCCTATTCGAGCGTCTTGATGATAATGGGGAAAGTCTTAAGAATGCAAATTAATGCATGGAAAGATAACGTGCGTTGTACTTTGCCGCATAGATATTGGAATTTATCGACCGAAGTCATGAATTTAAAACGGAATGCTGATGCCGGTGCGGAGCTTATGATGAACTCACCTATAATTCGGTGGGAATTTGCACACAAATTAAAGCGGTTTTGAGTTCATTGGTTCTGGCTTAGGGGGAAGTCATTAGACGACTAGAAAATGAGGTAAATGCTGATGCAGAACCCGGAGAAGATGGATTCCTAGAAGTTGTTTAGTGAATGATGGTATGGTGGGACTTTCGTGAACTCAGGCAGAAAAATAATTCGAGGGAGGTTAAGTGGCTGTATGCTTTTCCTTTTTCAGTTATTCAGGCCAATCCTCTCAGGTGCACCAAAGGATGTGTATCCAGCGAAACACACTACTTTCGACTGACTCCAAAAGTGTGCAAAATAGTGAGAAAAACTCGTTTCATGAACACTTAAAGCTCTCTCATTGATGTGTTACAGTCAACCCAGCTAAAAATCTACAGAAAGTCTTAAACAGTCATGAAGAGACCTACGATTTTTGAGGGTTTATATTGACAGAAACTATACTTGGTGTAAGTCAATTTCAGTCTTAGTCTTGGTTCCAGTTGCTGTCCTAGTTTCTGTCCTAGGTCATGTTTCAGTTCCCGTCCTAGTTGTAGTCCCAATTTCTGTCATACTGCTGTTGCCTGTCCTGGTTCCTGTCCGAATACCTATCCTAGCTCCTGTCCTAGTTCCGATCCAAGTTCATGTCCTAGTTTCAGTCCTTTTTCAAGTATCATATTCAATCTAGTTTAGAGTTCCAGTCCCAGTCCCAGTCCCAGTCCCAGTCCCAGTCCCAGTCCCAGTCCCAGTCCCAGTCCCAGTCCCAGTCCCAGTCCCAGTCCCAGTCCCAGTCCCAGTCCCAGTCCCAGTCCCAGTCCCAGTCCCAGTCCCAGTCCCAGTCCCAGTCCCAGTCCCAGTCCCAGTCCCAGTCCCAGTCCCAGTCCCAGTCCCAGTCCCAGTCCCAGTCCCAGTCCCAGTCCCAGTCCCAGTCCCAGTCCCAGTCCCAGTCCCAGTCCCAGTCCCAGTCCCAGTCCCAGTCCCAGTCCCAGCCCCAGCCCCAGCCCCAGCCCCAGCCCCAGCCCCAGCCCCAGCCCCAGCCCCAGCCCCAGCCCCAGTCCCAATCCCAGTCAGTCTCAATATTTATTTCTGCCTCTGCCTCAGCCAGTTTGTGTGGCAAACTCAATTCGAGCTCTAAGGACACGGTTGTCACATTGCTTATTTTTATTCGTTTTCCCTACAACTTTTGCTTCAGTCGTCATGTATTAGGTTTTAGCTGAAGTTTCACAAGTTTCACTTAAAAAAGGATCACAATTCAAACCTCAAGTCGAACTAAGCCCTTTAAATAATGCGAATTCATATCTGTTTCAATAATGAGCTCACTAAAAAAACGCATGCCGTAGTCCTTACTTCCTCTGTATTCAAAGCAGCGTAATCAACGTTCGTCGTAAAATGGCATAACATTTTTAATAGGACCATCTTTTAAAAATCATTGTTTCACAATACAAATTGATACTAAATGTCTCTGTGCGTCTCCTCAAAACTTCACACGGTTTCCGTTTAATGGGATTGTGCTTCTTCCTGAATTTCTTTCCCCAAAAGCCAAATCGTTTACCATAAAACACTTTGAAATATCTGACAAAACGAGGGCGTATCCACTGCGAGAAGCCAACAAGAATTCCACAAGACCGTTGCATCAAACGATCAAAGCCCCCAAAGTCCACAAAAAAAAAAAAAAAAACGCTGCAACATTCTATAACTAATCACCGGCCAATTTTATTGTCTTTTAATTACTTTCGAAAATAAAAGTCAAGAGAAAAGTCCACGCACCCAATAAACACGTAGCTTCGGCTTTTCTTCTGTTTTCGAAATATCTTTTCTGTGCCTCTAATTCGATTGTTTATTTTCGTTTATCGTCAACAATTTACAGCAAAATCGCGTCAAAAGGCAATTCATAATCCGTTTAATGGCCTACTGCAATCGTTTCACATACAAAATACTTTCGCTGTGTACAATCTGACCACTGCCCTGTCCACCTCCCCGCCTCCAACAACCCACAAAACAATAACCGATGAGAGATGATGGCGTCCCCGACATCTCCCATCGGATTTCTATTTTCTTGGACATCATCCCAAATTCACAGCTTTGCTCGCGTGAATTCCAATAAACAAAGCGCGGACAACAAAAACGAAAAAAAACACATGCACATATGTACATTTACTTCGTGTTCCTCCGGCAAAATGAAAATCATAAATTACGGTATTTAGTGTCAATTTGACGTTTGAGAATTCTGTTTCTTTCGAAAACAGAACCACACCGAGCTGCCCTTGAAAATTTGCAATTCCTTTTTTCTCTTCATTTTCATTTGCTTTTTTGAATTCAGATAAGACAGAGATTTTGTCTCGATGGGCGAATTATATAAGTGATTTTTTTGTTTGTTTAAAAATTATATGTGTGCCCCGGGGATGTATTGGTATTTTATTGTTGCCGCGGCGGTTGCCAAAAAATAATGAAAAAATACATATATTTGTTGAAACAAAATGTTGTATGTTTCTATGCGGTTGGGCATTGTAGGAGGTTTTCTTTTCTTGTTTTCGAGGCGAGAAATAGAAAGTTTTTTTCGAAATGAATGGGAATGGCTTTTGGAGGCAAGTAGGTTAAGCGCCCACGCCACGACCCACTATGCCTTGGCATACAGCATAATGATGCAATTATTTAAGAACAAAATCGACGAGTGCTCAATGAAATAATGGAGAAATTATGGAAACGACCGAAATCTAGACCGCGTGGGCTGCAGAAGTGATTCGATGGGGTGACAGTGCATAGACATGCTGTCTTGCTGCGGAGGACATTTTGCTTTCCAAGGAATCGGTGGACTGGTTTTGGGTGGAAAAATATGTTTGCTCTGAAATCCGAGGCAATTGTGTGCAATTATTGGCAACTTTGTTTCATTGATGATTCGGGTCAGTTGGTCAATTGAAACTGAACTATTCCGAGAGTCCAAAATGAACCGCAATCATTTTCAAATCTAAAAACGAATGGAGAACACACAAGTCTATTAAAGTTTGATTGGAAATATTGAAAAAAGAGTGGAATTTTGTAAGTGAAATGTGGGAAAAAAAGAGGTTCTGGAGAGCTAGATCCGCTTTTGTGCGTTCGCATATGGTTTTGTCAAAACTGAACCCTTGTCTCTGCCTGTTACGTCATTCAATTGATTCATTTTTTCCATGGCCAAAACTTCTGAAAAACTTGCGTTCAATGATTGTCACAAAAAGAGTAATAAATAAATAATGAAGATTTCGATATTGCCAGAACCGACTTCAGTGCTGCTTTTTAAACACTTTCTATTACAGACGAAAATTTACAATTTAAAAACTGCTGCATCCTGCTACACATAGGGGGTGTTCAAAAGAGTTCCACTCGGCGCAGACAAAATCTCTGTCTTACGCGAATCTCTGTTTTACTCGAATTCAGAAACGAAAACGAAAACAAAGAGAAAAAAAGGAATCGCAAATTTTCAACAGTTCTTTAGAAACTTGCAGTTTGTACCTTTACCTAGTCCGCAAAAATTTAGAACAAGTACTGAATTACTTCCCAATCTGAATTTTTTAACTCGATACACTCGCGGTAACGAGACTCGAACTACTTAACACATCACTCAATAAGTCCCGGGGCATACAGAGGGCGCCACTTACAAAAACCTTAATACTAAATTAATAATTTTTTGCAAGTTTAACAGTTTTAATTTCACTAAAACTACCGTAACAAATTTTTAAATTTTATAAGGAAGGAAGAAACCTGGCACTTGGGCATATCCGCGAAGCTCTATTTCGACACATATGATGCAGTGAAAATTATGTTATGTACTTTTCTGTGTTCTAAAATACCGACAACTTTGTAGTCTGAAAAATTTTATTTATAATTTGTCATAAAATATATCTGAAGACAGATAACTGAAAATCTCAACTAGAATCGCCTGATTTCTAATCCATTTCATCCACTTTTCTAAGAGTCTCCCTTCGACAGTCTTAACTTTAAAACTTACACCCGTTAACTGATCCGGTTTGTGTGTGTTTGTTGTGAACTTTGTTCTCAAAAATTTTACGTCTAGACAGACACTCCACTTTATTTTCCACTGAAAAGAATTCTTCCTTTACGGTTTGTCTTGCTGTTCCAGCTAGTTCTAATCAAGTCTCTGATTACACAACATTACTGTATGATTTGAAGTGTATCTGAATTGAGATACATCTAAAAAACAAAAAAACAACGACACACAGGTGGAAAAAACCCCGAATTCAGCACAAACAGATGACACATTCGTAATACGAGGGTTGCCTGTTATATTTCGGGATTAGAGAACAAAAACAAATATTAATCATCGAAAATAGCTTTAATGGTTTTTAAAATATTCCCCATTAAGATCTTTACACTTTTGCATGCGTTTGAACCAATTGTCGAAGCACTTTTGCCACTCTGATTGAGGTATCTCCAAAACATGAATTCTCAACGCATCAACCGCTTCTTCAGGTGTCGAAAAACGTTGACCTCTCATTTTATTTTTTACGTACGGGAATAAAAAGAAGTCATTCGGTGCCAAATCGGGACTATACAGCGGATAACTCATCAAATCGATGTTTTGAGTGCTCAAAAATGCAGTTGTTTGAGCCGATGTTTGAAAGCTCCCATTGTCGTGGTGAAAAGTGATTCGTCTTCGGGGGTTGCTTTTCCTGATTTCCTGAAAGACAAATGGCAAACAAATATTTGTGTACCACTCAGAATTGACTGTTCTGCGTTTTTCTAGTGGAACGGTTGCGACATGTCCAGTTTTTCCGAAAACATAGGCGAGAACAACCGTCTTCGGCGGTTAGTTTTCCTGATTTCCTGAAAGACAACGGGCAAACAAATGTTTGTGTACCACTCAGAATTGACTGTCCTGCGTTGTTCTAGTGGTGCGGTTGTTCAGTTTTTCTGAAAAAAACAGGCGACCATTAGCTTGGAAGTGCTTCGCGAGCAACTTTTGTTGGATTTGGCTCATTTTGAAACACCCACACAGTCGACTGCTGTTTACTTTCGGATTCATACGCGTTCATCACTTCCAAAAACCACTGTCACGATGTCATAGACTTGTTTCGAAGCACCGCGATCGTATTTTTCGAGCTTTTCTTTCGACCAATCGACAGGAGCCTTTTTTGAACGATTGACAAATTGTGCGGGATCCAACGCGAACAAATTTTTTTGACGGTCAAATGTTCATGCAATATTGAATGTATGCTGGTTCCACTAATGCCTAAGGTTGTCTCAATCTCACGATAGGTCACATGACGATCTTACAATATCAGTTGGGGCACAGCATCAATGGTTTCCGGAACAAGAACTGATTTTGGACGACCTTCACGAAATTCGTCTTGGAGTGAACTACGACCTCGGTTGAATTCACCATATCAGCGATAAACACTGGTCCTTGATGGAGCTTCATCGCCAAAAATTGAATTAAGTTCATCGATGCACTGTGGTTGAGTTAAACCACGTCGAAAGTTGTAAAAAATAAGCACACGACAATTTAAAATCAAATTTTCACGATTTAATTGCATATTTTGGGCGAGATGAATCTTTTAAGTTACTGTAAACTTGAACCATGAATCCTCAAAGTTAATGTAAACAACACAAATAGCGCTTGGATATCAAAACCTTAAGAGTACGTATAACCTCACAAATGTCAAACTCTCCGATAGAGCTGGCAGTTGCCAAATTGCAACACTAGGGTTACCCAGTCCCGAAATATAAACCAACGTAATTCTGACATATCACCGCTACGGCTAACTCGGATGTAGTCTTATCTGGGGGTCCAGCTTCCAATGACATTTTCTAAAAATGTTTGCTGCATGTTGCCAATAACGCGGCGAATATTATCGTCCAAGTGGTTATCGGTATCGTATTTATCGGCAAAGAGAAGCGCGTTCACATGTACCACAGAAAAACGTGAAGCCGTTTTAAAGTTAACGATTTAACATGGTTGCCAATTCACGGTGTCATAAAGTGAAACTTTGGGATTACCAAACATTTCGTTCAATGTGCGACATTTCGCGTGGGCTTGGTGAAACCAGAGCTTCTGCACGTCATCATCAACATATTTAATTGTTGAACAAAAATCAGTCACCACGGCTCTATAGCGTCCAACATTGACTGCAACGTTCTAGTCGGCAAAGTTTTTTAAGAAGAACGGACCAATTATTCAAACCAACTCAAAGAGCGCAGCAAACATGCAGTTTCCGTGGAAGCAACGGTGTGTCAACATGCACTCAAGCTACGCCGGCTTTGTTTCTTGACGTGTCTATTCAACCAAAATAAGGTTTCATCGCTTTGCAAAATTTACTTATTGAAATCGTCCTTGACGGCAAGCTTGGTTTGGGCTCTTGCTTGCCTTGTGTGAGTCTGTTCGTATAGAAAAGCCAAGCAAAACCAAAAATAAGTCACTTGTCAGTTTACAAACTGGCCACCAGTTAAAAAATGCGTAACTTAACGTCTATATCTCGGGAAAAAGCAACCATTATGCTTCATTTGATGCTGCCGAAGACGAAGATGCCAGCCTTTGTGTTGACACGACTGAGGAAAACTTATTTTCTGGTGAAACCAGGTCCTTCATGCGATTAAAAAGAATCTGTGTCAGCTTCTGTCTTTCTGTGGGTAGTCGACGATACACAAAACAGTGATCAGCTGTTTCACCTTTTCTGACTCTGGCGTGCAAGGGTGCATAGTCCAAGTTTTGTCAACAGCAAGAAAACAGAAACACCATTCGGATTAAACAGTGTCAACCATTATCAGAGTTGTTTCCCGTCTGAGCTTGTGTACGGAGTACACAAACCTATCACTCAGACAGCTTCCCCAATTTTTCACGAGACCTCTTGAATTTGCTACTCCTCGGCACCTCCATTAACCGACCGTACGTGGTGTCATCTTCCGCAGCTCCATTTTCGATGTGTCACATTGCGGCTCGTTTAATCGACTTTCGACAGTTGGTCTACGGTGCCTCGCCGAACTTGGTTTTGCAATTTTCCTTCCAATACTGAAGACAGACCGCCGTCCGCTTTTAATTTTTCTCCATTTATAAAGTCTGTGGATATCCTCGCTTCCACACGCTGTCACAACAAGGCAGCGTACTGGAACATTGACATTTATCGACACTTTAATGGCGAGTACTAATAAATGCACATCAGAGGTCCGCAATCTGAACATCATATTTTAAAGTGTGGATTTACATTGGACCATAGTGCCATAAATTCAAATTTCTCCTCCATGCAAACGAAACCAAAAAAAAAATCCAAAACGGAAGCAGTCACAGCAAACAAAACACTGCACATTGCGGCAGAACTTTCACATTTGCCTCGCGAATTCACATTCTCGCTGACATAACGCGTTGCCATAAGACTTTCCGCATTTCTGCCAAAAATTCGAAACGCCTGAATGACACATCCTCTGGCATGCTCTTCCATTGTCCATTCACTCGCGATTACTCAATTCAGATCCATTAAAACTTTATTTGGCACCACGCTCACCGAATGCAACCAACACTAGCAACGCCCCCAGCAGAGCGGTCGCTTCCAAACGCCAAAATCCCCCACAATGGCTTTATAAATAAAGATTTGCTCTCTATTAACATATTCACGCGAACATGTCTTCCCCTCTTCAACGCGGAGGCGTCAAATGCATTTTCTCCATCCGCCTGTCGGGCATTTCCTTTTCAAAACCCAAAGTCCACCTCAAATCTAATGGATCGGCTCCCGGCGAGCAGTGGAACTTTGCTGCCACCTCAGAAACGACGTGTCGCCTCTGTCCAAACGAAAAGGTCACTCTCGGAGCCGTAAACAAGCGCCGCGTCTATTTGTGCTTTCCGGGGGAAAGAAAATCAATCAGCGCGCGAATTTGACAATAAGATCCATGTTCATCTCGCTTGCAATGAGTATTAGCAGGATCCTTTCCGAAAATGTCCACCCACAAACAGGTGACGCTAGTGAGAAAGTATCCGATCCGTCATAAACGGCAGCGCTGCCGTCACCTAGCCAGCGAAGCGGTCACGACAAGTAAATAATTAGTCACTTCGGGATTGCAGCCACCAAAAATAAAATCAATTATTACCGTTATAAGTGTCTATTAATACGAATCCATCCATTTCATGCATCCCGGGCTAGGTGGGGAGGTGCGGCGCCCTCCCATCCATCCATCACCTGCTGCATCCTGTATTGCACCAGCTCTGCAGTGCACCCGTGTGTCTTGTATAAATGTGTCAATTTTTGGGCGGTACACAACAAGTACTCCCTGATTCGCAGTCTGACACAGACCCCTGCTGCACGGCGGACCGCCGTTGTAAGGGGACTGTGGAACGGCGGCGGCAACGATGTGAAAATATTTTTCATGAATGAAAATTTATTTTCATTTGCACACATAATTTGTTTTGTGTGCTGCTCAGTTGAGCAGATGGATTCCGAATGTTTGTATCAGAGTGCACACACAGATACATGGGCCTCGCGTGCATCGCAAGTATCGCAAGCAAGCGGCTGTGTACGTTGCCACTGGCTCTGGTTCATCGCAAGGGAGGATGCATTCTGCAGTTGAACTTGAAGTCATAGCGAGCGACGCAATGTGTTGCATCTGCGAATTTTTATGACCAGCATGCGGATATTATGATCTTTTGGGGAATTTCTATCGAAAATGTAATTTTCTGAAATGCTTGGGTATGTTCTTCGGAGTAGGGGACGGTTGCAGAGGCAGGCGAGCAGCTGCTTTGCGATGGCCTCTGGAAAAATGATGAATGCGCTTGTTCTCTTTGAGAAGCGAATACTCTTTATTCTTGGAGGTGAACTAAGGAATTTTCAGAATTGATAAGGCCGCTGTTCTAATTCAGTTTTTGAAAATGCCAAATTTTCCGTTATTTCATTGAAACAAAACTTTGGCGTTGCTGTTAACGTTTCCCATTAAGAACAGAGGTTTCCATACAGCGCTCTTACTAAGGAACTGGTCAGTTTCGGGATGCAGTCTAGAAGTTTCGCATTCTTTTCATATTGTGTGGCGCAACAGTCCGCGAGGAGACCAGCAGCTGGCTTCTTCGGATACTACTCGCGTGCTTATGTTCTTTGACAGTTGAAGCAACATACGAACGGCGCCATTTAAGAGACCTTATCTTAGAAGCTTGGCACTCTTTAAGCGTTGTCAGCAGCTAGAAAGAAGAAGTACCGTAAACAATTGCAAGGTGTTCAGTTCAGGAATCGAACCTGGAGCCTTCAGCGTATGAGAGTCGCACATAACCCACTACGCCATGGCGGGCACAGTAGTCTGGAGTTAGAAAAAAATATGCATACTAGCATAATACTAATAACTGTATGGCGCCACAGTCCACAGTCCCCCCAGGGCCTAGCTTGCTCATCAACTATTCATGTTCTGCGCACTACTGTTCTCCCACGAATAGAAGGGACCTACAGTGTTTTGCCGACTCCGAACGGCGAAGTTTGAGAAACTTTCTTAGACAGTTATTACTCTTAGAGTGTTGTCAGCAGCTCGAAAAAGGTGGTGCCGTGAAAAATTCGAGGTGGGATCGCATCAAGACCCTTCGGCGTGTGAGCGTCGCACTCTACCCACTACGCCACGGCGGCCACATACTAGCACAGCAGGCAGTTAAATACTCCGGAGGGTTCAAATATTGGAAGGGACTTTTCGGGGCGAGAGTTAACAGTATGTAACAGATTACTCAACAAGTCCCACGACATCTAGGTGGCGCCACAAACAAAAATTGTTAAGTTTATATTAATTTTTTTTTAGTGGCGCCCTCTATGTGAGTAAATATCCATTGGCCTATGAGTATCCATATAGGCCACATAATAATAATAATAACACATAATAATAGTAATAAGTCGAATTGTGTTTTATGTTAAACAAAGAGTGCTACAGTAAAAGAGCTGCGGCCCAGGTGATGTCGTGGCAGAGCGCCTTAACATCCTTTCCAAAAGCCTTAATCTGAAATATGTCAACAGATACTTTATACTTCTTATGAAATAATGAACAACTTTGCGACTGTTTCCAAAAAACATGTCAGAAGCAGCGTTCAGAGTGGATTTTAAGCTGTCAGCCTTCGTCACTTTTGAATGAGCAGAAGCTTGCAGAAGGCACATTGTTTCCGAAAGAAATATATTCTGCTTCTTTCTGGATCTTAGAGTGAGAGAAATTCCAAAGACAAGTGATTTACCGGAGAAGAAATAAAGTATCCTGCTGTACACTGAAAACGTCTCCTCAGTTTGGAAGACATTTGGACTTCGAGAAAGGAAAGATGCTGACACTCCAGTCAGTAACGGATTTGAATTCTGAGCGTCCTACTGAAAGAGGTCAGAAACGGAAAAATCACCAACTTTGACATATGCATGCAAGAAAGTGAAAAACGAAGTGGAAAAGAGGAGGGGGCCAAGGATGTAGTGGACTCACTAAGCCCATTTGATCGGTACAGGCGACACTTTTTGTCAGTCAATGAGGTTTAAACAGAGAAAGGGTGAATTTCCCGTTCAAGCACAGCGAGTAGACCTTTCAGGCAGTTTGGTGGTTGAAGGATGGAAAGGAAAATTTCATCAATCCTTGTAATCTAGAGATAAGTTCTGTCTACTTTTGAGATTTAAATTGAAGGTCTATTTTGTTTTCATATTCGTTACCAAATTGGACGCGACAGTATGTTCGCAAATCTCGAACTATTCCACGAGGCACTAGACCACCTAAAAACTTTTCTTATCCGCTGCAACAGGTTTGACTAAAGGAAGACCTGTTTATCTAGAGACAATCCTCAGATTTTAGAAACACCTGCACGACACCCTGCACCCACTCCTAAACCAAATGGTGACCAATGGAGTTTCAAGCTTCTCCGCACCAACTCGATTGTTTATACCACACAACTTGTGGTAAGACATGTGAAAAGCGGGGCTTCTCTGCTCAGGGATATCCCCTTTTAACGAAACTCTGTCTCTGGGGTAAAATATGTCAAAAGTGGGGCTTCTCTCTCTCTCAGTGATTTCCCTTCTCATCTAATCTCTGACTTTCTACTCACCTTAATAACGAGATTTCCCTTATCATCTTAGCTCTTTCTTTCCACCCTCCTTAATCCCTTTTCTTCTATATTTGGACTAGGCAGAGCTCCTTCGCCGTGAAAAAATTTCGCCAAGAACCCAAAGGCGTCATAATCCCTAAGGGGACAAAGTTCTTGATCAGTTTTCAGGGCTAGTACCCATGTTCACGTCATATGTGACATAAGAATGGGTCCTTTGTCACGTATGACACGAACACGGTGAAATGGCGCCCAAAAAGTACTCGATTCTCTTCTTTCTGAACTTCGTGTCAAAGGCAGCAGTAACTTAAGTTCCGTTTTTCCAACTTCGTGGATCTCACGCATAAATGTCATTTATGAAATTGAAGAGCTATTGTTGCTAGAGCGTTAGTGCAAAAGTTAAAGCATTCGTCTTGGCGTCAGTGTCAAAGCGTTTACTCTTTACGCTGGGAAGGGCTCCATTTGGATAAGGTATTTCCAGAAACTCAAACCGATGCTGGAAGCATAGAGGAAGATTCATCGTTAGGTTTGACTTACAGTGTAATGTAAAGAGCAAATCTTTTAAAGTGAATTTGAACTTTTTCAACCGTTTGAAAAGAAAATCCATAACATTCACTTTCTAAGAGGGACATCATGTACGAGATGGCGACGACTACGTCTAAGGTGGTCCGTTCAAAAGATCCAACTCGAGGGGCATAGCGACTATGCTCAAAAGGGTCCCCCGAGTTGGCAACGAGTAACGTTGGCTTCCAAAATTTAGTCCCAGCCGGCTTATTTCTGAAGACCTAAGTCTCAACACAACTTTAGAGAAAATAGATGGCGACAACTACGTCTAAGGTGGTCCGTTCAAAAGGTCCAACTCGAGGGGCATAGCGACTATGCTCAAAAGGGTCCCCCGAGTTGGCAACGACGAACGTTGCCTTCCAAAGCTTTAGTCCCAGACGGCTTATTTCTGAAGACCTAAGTCTCAACACAACTTTAGAGAAAATAGATGGCGACAACTACGTCTAAGGTGGTCCGTTCAAAAGGTCCAACTCGAGGGACATAGCGACTATGCTCAAAAGAGTCCCCCGAGTTAGCAACGAGTAGCGTTGGCTTCCAAAGCTTTAGTCCCAGCCGGCTTATTTCTGAAGACCTAAGTCTCAACACAACTTTAGAGAAAATAGATGGCGACAACTACGTCTAAGGTGGTCCGTTCAAAAGGTCCAACTCGAGGGGCATAGCGACTATGCTCAAAAGGGTCCCCCGAGTTGGCAACGACGAACGTTGCCTTCCAAAGCTTTAGTCCCAGACGGCTTATTTCTGAAGACCTAAGTCTCAACACAACTTTAGAGAAAATAGATGGCGACAACTACGTCTAAGGTGGTCCGTTCAAAAGGTCCAACTCGAGGGACATAGCGACTATGCTCAAAAGAGTCCCCCGAGTTAGCAACGAGTAGCGTTGGCTTCCAAAGCTTTAGTCCCAGCCGGCTTATTTCTGAAGACCTAAGTCTCAACACAACTTTAGAGCAAATAGATGGCGACGACTACGTCTAAGGTGGTCCGTTAAAAAGGTCCAACTAGAGGGCGCATAGCGACTATGCTCAAAAGGGTCCCCCGAGTTGGCAACGAGTAGCGTTGGCTTCCAAAGCTTTAGTCCCAGCCGGCATATTTCTGAAGACCTAAGTCTCAACACAACTTTAGAGCAAAAAGATGGCGACGACTACGTCTAAGGTGGTCCGTTCAAAAGGTCCAACTCGAGGGGCATAGCGACTATGTTCAAAAGGGTCCCCCGAGTTGGCAACGAGTAACGTTGGCTTCCAAGGCTTTAGCCCCAGCCGGCTTATTTCTGAAGACCTAAGTCTCTACACAACTTTAGAGAAAATAGATGGCGACGACTACGTCTAAGGTGGTCCGGGCAAAAGGTCCAACTCGAGGGGCATAGCGACTATGCTCAAAAGGGTCCCCCGAGTTGGCAACGAGTAACGTTGGCATCCAAAGCTTTAGTCCCAGCCAGCTTATTTCTGAAGACTTAAGTCTCTACACAAATTTAAAGAAAATAGACCAAAGTTACGATGTAGCATAACAAAGTTATGATGTTGCATTGCCAACCAAAGCTAAACGTCAAATTAAGTGCTCATCAAAATGGTTTCTTAACGAATGTCCTGTTTCACGTGGTTTATGGCTTTTTTTGTCGTCTTATTGACTTCATAGCCTGGATTACAGGGATCACATAGCCCACTGTTTTAACCCTTACCACTCCAATGACAGAAACACATTAACTGGCCTTTGCGATCGACTGATTCGATTAGTGACATTCGACAGCAGTCGCACCTATGATCCAGCCATTGTGATCTAGCCATTGTGATCCAACCATTGTAATCCAGTCATTGTAATCCAGCCGTTATGATCCAGTAATTGCGTTCCAGCCATTGTGGTCGACTGACTTGATGTATAAAGTTTGACACTGGTACTAGCGCTAACCTTTTCCAAGGTTTGAAATTCGATAAGATAAGAGTTTCTTACTGCTTGCCGGAAATTCAAATCAAATTAGCTCTCTCCACTTTTCTTCGAAGTTCACAAGAGTTGGGCAGTTTAGTAACCCTCCTTCGAAAAACTCAAAGAAAGAAATTTTCTGCACCAACAAATAGTTGCCCTGGAATTGGTTGTGAGCAAACCCGATACGACTGAATAGCTTGTTCTCAAATAAAATGAAATTTATTGTCACATCACAATCTGCGACGGAGTGTGTCACATGGAATGTACAAGTTTGTGCGCCTCTACTCATCGATGCGGTCAATGACCCAAGACTTTCGTCAAATCTAACCCAGCTTCTGCGTCTTTACGACAAAACAATCCGCCCCTGACTGAACAGCAGACAATTCATGAGGTTGGAATGGTAATAAAGAAGCCTAGCGTTCCCTTGATCAAAGACCCTCTTCACTGGCAAACAACTGCCAACGTAAACAGACCCACTTTCGAAATGAAATAAATTGATTCTGGCGAAGGCACGAGGAACACTTTGCGAACCGAACATTTTCACAGCACATCAATCAGCGGCTTTCATCGACACGATAAGAGAACGTGTCCACATTTCCGACTTTATCAGCTTATTTATAAATCGAAACATCGTCGTTTCGGATCACAACTGCTGCTCAAACTAATGCCCGGGGCTCATAAATAGCCGATGCGGGACACGACGGGAACATTCGATAATTCGCTTGACAGAAGGGACACCAGGCGCACAGATACATCAATTCCAAAATTAAAATTAAATATTCGCAAAATGTCTCTCATTCAGATGATAAACCACAAAAATACACGAAACGACTGGCCATGCGTGGGACTATCTGTCATAACGATGCACAATAAAATAGACACTCACCAAAAGAGATGGAAGACTGCTCCACGAACAGAAAACAAAAAGAACACTAAAAATACGCAGAATGTGTAACCGTCCAAAAGTGTAGGTTGACTTAATGAAAAGGAACAGCATTCCGTGCAACGACATTAGCGAACCAATTTGAAAAACAACAACACGGTGACCAAGCGAGAGGACCATAAAATCCAATCACTCGCTGCTAAGTGAATTCCCAAAAGAAAATCTCAAAAATTTTATATCTCTTTATCGGATTTATTGAGATTTAACACTTGTTAGTTGATAGATAAATCATCTAGACATAATTTGTCACTTATAACGCCCCCCGAGACGCGGGACGGGCGCACACTCGCGCTCTCGTTGGCACAAATCAAGTTTGATGGACGCTTTTACGATCCACGTCATAATTAAGACGATGATTGGATGTGGAGTGGCTTCTGCTCTTGTGCACCGAATGATCCTTGCACGGGGGGGTGGAGTGGGTGAAGGTCAAGTTTGGAGACGGGCGAGTGCCGGGTAACGAGGATGACCGATGACAAGTTGCACGGCGAACAAAGGCAGGCGATGATGGATGTGCAGCCAGTTGTTTGCCAGAGACAGACTTTTTTCCTCGATTTCGCGGCAGCCCTCTGATCATGTCACTTTGACGGTCATAAACAGCCAGCCGAATGAGTTCTTCTGACGCAGGACGAAACAGATCATCGAATCGATGTCGAGCAAATGACGTGTCAAGTCTCTTTGTCACCAAAAGCAGAGCAGAATTCAGTCAAGGATATGGCGCCGGGGCGAATTTCCTTTCAATTGCCTCCACCACATCCACCAATGTGAATTCATTGACCCTGCCTAACGCTCCACATCTGTCTAATACGAGAGAAATCCATTTAAAAAGCCCCGTGTCACGCCTCACACACATCTTGACGAGATGTCCAAAACCGAGCACAAAATACCGAAGCATTTGATTGAAAGCACACAACGTGTGCCATTTCGACAGATTCCATGGTCGACATTTAGCGACCCACCCCCCACCCCAACGAACAGCAAACAAAACATGTCAATGAACTGACACAGTACACACAGGCACACACCAACGCAAGGCACAGGAAAAACTAATTGAATTGTTATTTAAATTTTTCATCAACAACAAACACATTTTTTAACACTCACCCAGTGACATCAGGAGATGCTCCATTAAACTACAGACAGGCGGAGACATACGCACACCTCGTGCGGTGTGTCAGTTTTTGGTTTTCGGGGTGAAGCAAATCAAGCGTGTGCGTAATGAAAGTATGCCAAGCACTATCCGCGGCATGACACATGCACTGAGCGCGGCAGTGGACCGCAGTGCTTGTGTGCACAGATGCAGATGCAAGAGACATCCGTCCGTAAGCGAGTCATCTAGTTAATGATGCTTTTCGGTTGCATTTCGCATTTTAATTATAAATCTGAGGATGGAGGAGAGGAGCGCGCGCGCGCTCGCACTTACCCTCGCCAGCCCCACGGGTGTGACATTCCAAAATGTTTGCAAATGTGTCGCCTAGACTTGGTGGGAAATGAGAGGAAGACTGCACAGTGAGTGAATTCTGTGTGGTAGGCACTTTGGATAATTTTTTTTTAATTGCGCCAAGGGGAGGGTTGCACAATAAATGGCTTCGATGTGCACCAAGGGGAGGGTTGTACAATGAATGGCTCCAAGGACTTCTTAAAATGAATGAAAAATGTAAAAACCTTGAAATTCCCAAGTTCATTAAAGTCCTGAAATGGCCAATATAAAAAAAAATAAAGTGCGAACTCAGTAGGAAGATTGGATATGACTCGTGGAACTTCTTAAAGAGTGAACACAGCGAAGGCCAAACACACAAAAACAAAGTCGGCTGGGTAAAAGTTCAGGCCTTGTCTAATCCTTGACGGATAAGGCAAGGAGGCTGTGTATGCTTAAGCGCGGGCAGAGAAAAAGTGGAGGGTTCCAACAGCCTGTGAAACATCTCGAAACCCGGAAGCTTCTTAATGACCGACAGTACGGCCTCCGCAGCAACAGGTTCGCAATCGGTGATTTGATGGCATATCTCACCAAAAAAGGGAACCACTCTTAGCACAATGCAGGCGAAAGCAAGATCGTTGCACATATTTCGAAAGCATTTGACAGAGTCTGGCGTCAGGCTCTCTTGTCGGAAATGCCTGCTTCCCTTGTCGGTGAATCCCTTCTCCAGTGTATTAGAAATTTCCTTTCGAATCGTTTAGTTAAATTGTATTGGACACAATGACGTCTGATGTGTACAAGATTGACGCTGGTGTTCCCCAGGGCTCCGTTTTGTCTCTTACACTCTTCTTAATTTTTGTAAATGATCTCCTGTCATTAACTTCTAATCCAATTCCCTCCTTCGCTGATGGCAGTACACTCAGCTTTTTATATTAGTTTCTCGGCTCTCCACCCTCCTATTCAGCCATAAACTTGGAACGGCAGCGTTCGTTAAGCAAATTAAATTCCAATCTTGACGGCATAATTGATTGGGGTTAAAAGAATACAATCTGTCAAGTCCACAAGAAAGGGGACCGCTTTGATTTAACAAACGATCGTGGGATCAGCCTCAATATCAATATCGCCTACAAAATCCCAGTATTGAGTGAGCGTCTGAAACCGTTTTCCCACAACATATCCCTCAATATCGCCTACAAAATCCCAGTATTGAGTGAGCGTCTGAAACCGTTTTCCCACAACACAACTGATAGGTCCATGCCATTGTGGTTTGTATACAAAAGACCAGTATTTAGTTTTAGGCAGGTCCTGGAAAATATCGACACTAACCACCTATTCGTCCATTTTAAGGCCGCATATGACAGTGGTCGCCGTGGCGTAGTGGGTAGAGTGCGACGCTCACACGCCGAAGTGTCCAGGTTCGACTCCAAGTTCAACACCAATTTTTCGAATTTTTCACGGCACCACCTCTTTCGAGCTGCTGACAACACTCAAAGAGTGGCCGCCGACATCAAGGCCGCCGACATCAAGCCGCAGACACCAGGCCGCAGACGTCAGGCCACGGACATGAGCTTCAAGCATGAGCTGAATGTTTTTACGAAAAATTATTTCAACGGAAGAAAGTGCAAAGTTTCGTTTTGTGGAAAGGAACCGTATGTTTTCTGTTCGAAACTATTTCCAAAATTCTTCAACAGTGCTCAAAATCTTCCCTTTCACTCTTAAAATATTCATCAGAATAAAACCCCGTTCTTCAAACCGTTAGCGACAAACATTTAAAAGAAATCCACACACCACCTACAGCTTACGCGTTTTGCAAAGTTTTTCTCCAAGAATTCACACATCACTAGGAAACATGAAATCGACAAAAATGCCCGAAGACGATTTCCATAAACACACAGTCCGCCCCACACATTCACTGTACACTCGACGACCACTTTTCTAATCACGACACACTTTCCGCACATCACACATCACTGCATGTGGTGCCGTCGGCGGGGCGAAAGTAGACCCCATCCACTCAACCAACATCAGCTCCTCATCCTCATGACTCACCGCCATTCTACAATCCGCATTAAGCCCGCCGCCCCTCCCTTGCGAGTCACCCCCCAGCAACGCTGCACAAATCGAAAATGTTCATATTTTTGGCACTTAATTCATATAAATTAGGTAAATATTCAGCGAGCATTGCAGACACATGTCAAATTGCAGCCGACCGCCGCCGCCCGTCCGTCCGTCCGCTGGGAGAATGCAAAAACCGCCGCCATAAACGAGCGTTTCAGTCGTATTTCGTGCACTCACCACTCTCGACTACAGTCAGCGGGGTGGCACAGGAACGCTGCAAAGATATCACAACGGCCACCATCGCTGCCGCCATTAACCGCGGACAGCAACAGCAGCAGCAACAGCAACGCCAACGGTGGCGAGCACGTTGTGCAGCATGCCATGGGTTACCCATTTTAGCCAAGTAAACGAATAGTATTATTTGTATTCTTTATGGAGGACCACTTTTCAAATTATTATTTTAATTATATTTATAATTTAGAAGCGGGAACTATTTCGATGGCCACCACTCCCTCATCCGTCCACCCTCCTTCACATGCCGTTGGGGATGGAGACAAACTCACACTCATACTTGGGGGTGGCTGCATACGTTTCGAGAATTTTCAAACTTAAAATAAAATTTCTCTCATTTTCCGCGACTGCGGGGATGATTAATATTAGTGACTAATCGTGTTGACTACATTTGAATATTAGAGTGTCAACGCATTGATGCAAATGGGTTAATTACACCGCCCGGACGAACAACTGGCCGTGCGCGGGAGATGTTCGCGCCAGAAGTGTGCATCATTTGGAAACTCGATTGGGATTCTGCACTAAATCAATGTTTATTGGAAAACGCTGTTTAGACACATGAATGCGCGCCAGGTTTAAATTCAATTAATTTGCAAACACATTCGATGCGATGTTCTTGCGGGCATTTTTTTCTTGATCGACTTAATCCAATAAACTGCTTAATTAGCACGGACATTAACCGGAAATAGAACGAGGAGTGGGAAATAGATGGCGGTAGGTAAATGAAATGATAAATTTGTTGATGATTCTAACGGGAAGGAAGGGAGACGAAGTTATAGTACCAGGTATGAAGTGAGCGTCAAGATACAAATTTCTCGATAGGGAACATTTGTTGTGAACGAGCCCTTATTTTTTTTTTTTTTTTGGTTTGCTATGACATCTATGAAAACTATTTAGTATACATCAATCATTGAACATACATCGTATCTTTACATCGCGTTAAAAATATCGAATTTTGTACCAGAAGGTGATGATTTGCGGAGAGCATTTTCATTTGAAGAAAAGTGCTGCAGAGTCGCATCGAATGCTTGTCTAGGCATCTGGTGATCATGCTCTATCAGAAGCAACATGCAGAAGATGGTTTCAACGGTTCAGAAATAATGATTTCGATGTGAGAAATGAAGAACATGGAAGACCACCAAAAAAGCGACGACGCCGAATTGCAAACGATATTGGATGGGGGTGACACTTTGAGCCAAAAGCAAATGGCAGCAATGTTAAATGTTGCACAACAAACAATTTCTGACCGCTAAAAAGCTATGGGAAAGATCCAAAAGTGTGGAAAATGGGTGCCACATGAATTGAATGAAAGACAGATGGAAAACCGAAAAGACACTGGTGAAATTTTGCTTCAAAGACACGAAAGAAAATCGGATTTACATCGGATTGTTACTGGCGATGAAAAATGGATTTATTTTAAGAATCTTAAACGGGAAAAATCATGAGTTAATCTGGGACAACCATCAACATCGACTGCAAAACCAGATCGATTCGGCAAGAAGACAATGCCGTGTGTGTTTGGTGGGACCAGAAAGGTGTTCTGTACCACGAGCTCCTAAAACCTGGTAAAACCGTTAATACTGATCGCTACCGACAACAAATGATCAATTTGAGCCATGCATTGATCGAGAAACGACCAGAATGGGCCAGAAGACACGGCAAAGTAATTTTGATCCATGACAATGCACCTGCACACAAAGCAAAACCGGTGCAGGATACAATCAAAACACTTGGCTGGGAGCAGCTACCCCACCCGCCGTATTCACCAGGCTCCTTCCGACTACCATTTGTTTTCATCGATGGGGCACGCATCGGCTGAGCAGCAATGCGATGCGGTCTAAGATTCCTACGAGGAGGTCGAAAATTGGGTGTCTGATTGGTTTGCTTTAAAAGACGAACAATTTTATTGGCGAGGTATTCACAAATTGCCAGAAAGGTGGACAGGTGGTCAAAATGTGTAGAAAACAATGGCCAATACTTTGAACAAAATGTTTTTACTTTCCCATTAATAATTAGTGTTTTATTTTAAAAAAAAAGTACTCATTTCATAACGGTATACCAGATGCTTTTGAGGGATGTGGTAAAAAAAACTTCCCAAAATTTTGATTTTGAAACATCATGGAGTAAATAACGATGAGTTTGATACAAGTGAATGGCACCACAGAGAGAAGAAAAGTAGAACTGACCGCAGCAGAACTGAACTCATTTTTTTTCGGCAAACTTTCGTCTTGTGTGTGCTCGATCTTGTAGGAACTTTTTTGGACCGCTTTCTTTAAGGAGATACGGTCTCTAGATCATTTCTTATTGACCTAAGCTTGTCTTTCGATACTTAGCTGTTAGACTTCAGTTTTGTAGCAGAGGTTTCCATCGTGGGATTGAAATCCACAATTCATGCCTAGTCAAACGACGAACCATTTTTTAAGGAGACAGCTTCTTCGAGATCGTTTCCTACTGACTTAAACTTGTCATTTGAAACTTAGACGTTAGACTTCAGTTTTCTAACTGTTATCGAATAAGAACAGAGGTTTCCATCGTGGGATTGAAATTCAGGGTCTATGCGTAATTCAACGACAAACCATTCGCAGCTCTTGAATTTATTCCGTAGCTCAAAAAAAAAAATCAGTAAAGAGCCGTCAGTGAAAATATGACTACATTCCCCCCTTATCTCATTAATTGACCAGAGCAAATCCTGGGCACTAGGAAAGTGTACTGTCACTCAAGCGTTTTCAAAACAACCTGCCATTATTTATGAACGGCTCTTGCATTGTTGAAACTAAACGACTTTCCATCCTCGGTACGTTTATCAACTCAACACTAAGTTGGAACGATCACATATTCGAGATCGCCAAAAATGCAGCAAAATGTCTAGGCTTTTTAAAGCGATGCAAGAAATACTTCACCCCTTCTGACCTGGCAACAATATATAAGGCGTACATCCGCCCAAAGCTTGAGTACAACGCTCCTATCTGGTCCGGTGCTCCTAAGACCTCTCTACATCTTTTAGATAGAATCCAACATCGAGCGATAAGACTTGTTGGTGGTGACAGTACTGCGAAGTCAATCGACTCGCTTAAACATCGACGTAATGTTGCGTCTCTATCACTACTTCGTCGCTACTTCAACAAAAAATGCTCTAATGAATTAGCCAGCTGCATTCCTCTCCTTCAAGAATTCACCCGCAATACCCGCCTCGCTAGGAATGCTCACCCGTTCACTCCTAAGCCCACCTTCGGACGTACAGTTAAGTTCAGAGACTCGTTCTTCAGCCGCACCACACGAATACGGAATGCTCGCCCCAGCCCAATTCCACCTCCCCCCCCTCCCATTACAATCCACAGACATTTAAAACCAATGTGCATCGGTACCTCCTTTCCCTCTCGTCCTCTTTACCTTCAGCCCGGGCTGTGACTTATTTGCAGTCATTTAAGGGTATAAGCAAACCCTTTAGTGCGCGCCAAAAAAAAAAAAAAAAATTCCCCGACCCATTAACTGACAAGCGTCAGTCCTGGCCACAAGGAACGCCGATTTTTGTACAAGCGATGCAGCTAAATTATCCGCATTCGATGGTATATCCCCGTGACAAGTGTCTTACAAGATACAAGTCAGCCTTACAAGGGCGAGGTCATCAAGACTCTAGAGCGAGTAAAACGAAAGAATTTTCCTTTTCAGTCGAAAGATGGTCTTGATTATGCATCACATTATGTAGATATCAAGAGCAAGAGTGCTTGGTAGAGCACCTGTGCAGCGTGAGTATACCATTGGTTGAAACTTGGTGGAAAGGAGAAATGACGTTCTTGCGTGAAAGCTTATTCCACCAAATCCACGTGCATTTCTGGAAACCATCACATTTTGTCACAAATCATCACATTTCTACTGCCATCACTAAAAATAGGTTGGAAGGGACGCAAATTTGGTGACTCATCCATCAAATTTGCAGAATTTCTGGCACTGAACGAGTGCTACAATCTTCAAGGACACTTCACAAAAAAGCAGTTTGAGAAGTTCTTCCTCTTAAATCATCACGACAGCTTTTCAGAATCTCAAGAAACTAAACGAACTCACTTTTGTTGGTAAACAGCTTGTAAGGCAGGTGCATACACAACTCCAAGCAATATTGTTGGGGAACAGGATCAACTCCAAACCGAATACCGGTACAAAATGAAAAAACTGCCAAGAAGAAAATCCATGTTCGTACTCAGAGTTAATATAATAGCAATAATAATTGTTGGTGCGACAGTCCACAGGGGGACCAGGACCTAGCTTGCTCATCAACTACTCGTGTTGTGCGCGCTACTGTTCTCTCACGAGTAGAAGGGACCTACAGTTTTTTGCCGTCTCCGAACGGCGAAGTTTGAGAAGTTTTTTTAAACGGTTATTACTCTTTTAGTGTTGTCAACAACTCTAAGGAGGTGATGCCGTGAAAAATTTGAGGTCTTCAGCCGGGAATCGAACCTAGACCCTGCGGCATGTGAGCGTCGCACTATACCCTCTATGCCACGGCGAGCACGCTCAGAGTGATATAGGGTCAAATTTTGCAGGCCTTTTTCTTCTTTGTGTGGCGCTACAGGGGTGGAGCAGGGCATCAACAAACATTCTCCTACAGTCAGCACTACCTCTCGCCAGCTGCCTCCAGTTGCCCACTCGAACTTGGTTGTGGTCCTTCTCCACTTGTGTGCGCCATCTCAACCTAGGCCGTTTTCTGTAGCGTTGTTTCAATGCCTCGGATGCATACCGTTCGAGTAGAAGTGCAGAAAACGAAACGGGAACAGTTCACAAAAACTTCCCCAATCCGAATCGAAAGCATCCTATCAACCAACCATTCAAAGAAATGTCAAAACTCTCTAAAACAGTCGAACCAGGAATTTGTCTTCTCAATAAACCTTGAAGAGAACACACTTTTAAAACAAATTTCCGCGCCGATAGCGAATTTTTTTAGTCCACAACAAACAAGTTTATCCCGTGTACTTATTGACCTTCTCCTCAAATTGTTTCGCAACAACTTGTGTTCCTCCTCACAAAATTGTGAAAAAACACCATCGCCGTCCAACACGTCAATCACCAGACACCGGTTCAACTACGTAAACGTTGGACTTACACAACCCACCACCGCGCAGAGAGAGAACTAAAATTCGCAGTAAAAGAATCCCACCTCATTACAGAAATTTTCTAGGTGCCTCCCCTCACATTCTGTTTGCTTGGACAGACCCCGCTCCTGCACAGAACAATGGATGACGCTGATAAAGACGACGTTTCCCACTGTCAAGATCTTGTAATAATTACACTCCCCTATTACTCGCTGCTACTGCACTACACACGCCGTGGTGGCAAAGGAGAATTCGTTAAATCATCACACACGCCCCATCGTTGCGTCGTCCGGCAGCGAACGAATGCACTTTCCGAGCGAGTGCATCAAGCAGAAAGGAGGTGAGAACAGAGGGAGTACACAGATAAATGGAGTGCGCGCACACACGGCCGCCGGGATATTTTGCCTGGGCGTGAGGCCGACACAACCAAGTTCATTACCCTGTTGCTCCAAATTGTAACTGTGTATCAGTGGAATTATGTGTTCCCTCGGCAGCAGAGGCGGCTGCTGATAGATTTGAGATCATGGATGATACACTTAAGAGAATTGTGTGCACATCCATGGGAGAGTTCATGTAAACAGCAGCCACACGAAGGGTCACCGGAGGTGGACGGCTGGGGTGAAGTAATTACCCCCCGAGCGGCGGTTGGAATTCTTGATGGGATTTTGTCAAAACAAATTTGCTTTTGGGAAATTAATCGCCTGCCAACAAGGTCAAGATGTTTTCGTTGTATTTATAATTGGTTCGGGGGATGGGATGAAAGGGATGGCCTCCCACAGGGGAAATACCTCGAAATGAAACTCATGTGTGTGGAGAAACTTGACTGATAGATGTATGCCGTGACCTGAGATGCCTTTCATTTACGGCTCGCGTTAGGAAAATAATTCCTCGGAAGTGGGAAAATGATGCCAATGCGGTATGACATCAATGACCAAGTGAAATGGAGAGTTCACACACACAATCCTGCCCTGAATGTACGACCTTCCCAGTTCCCAGAATAAGAGAATTGAATAGAAGAAAATTCCATTTTCTTTTCTGCTCACATCACAGCACTGCAACTTCATCCACACCTCTCTACTCAATTACCTCTTAGCCAGCTGATTCACCACGAAAGCCTCTCAACAACCATTCCTTCAGGCAACGAAAAAATCTGACTAAAAGGATTCTCTCAAGCACAATTGAACCGAAGTCAACAGACACCCCCACTTCGGTTCGTTTCAGGCTTAAGTCACCCTCCTGTTGTTGTGAAATCCACTTATGTACACTCCCTGACACTGCATCAGACCCTCCATCTGTTGTCAACTCATGCACACCGTCACATCATGTTAGGCACCATCACCTTGCCAGCACCTATCCTCACACCCCAGCAGACTGTGTGTCCCTCCGAATGTAGGGCATCGCAGTCGATTTGCGTCTCCTCCACTTCGCAGTTCGTCTCACCCAACACCTCCTTCGCTTTCAATCAACTTTCGATTCCGGAAATACTTTCACATTCACTTAAGCCGAACGATGAAAAACATAAAAGCGGTCTCTCGGTATCTAGGCCAGAGCGTAAATTCTCATTTCAGAATCTGCTGTCTAATGATGTGGTTTGCTGCTCCGCGGATGTCTCCATCCGCCCGCTGCTGTAACTTCAGTTTGTCATACACAGCGCACGGCAGCAGCATAGTCATCACCATCATCATCATTATCTTCTTCATTGGCTTACACGAAAGGCAGCAACAACGCTGCACAACGGTGAACGTTCGTGCTTGTCCTCGGCGCGGACGAACGTACAGCCGAACGAGCGAGTGACATTTTATTTCGAATGACAAATCTCTAAGATGTCTGAGTATTTATTTATTTTTATATTGCGTTCATTGTTGACGCGCTCCGCTGTGATTTTGGATTTGGGCTGTGAATTTTTGGATTTCTTGCGTGTCCATGTGCGTGTGTGTGTGTGCGATAGAAGCAATGAACCTTGTCGAGTGTCCGTCAGAGCGCACGAAGATGAATATTTAAGGTGACACTGGAGGAGCTATTTTTAGGGGAAAACAGAAATTCTACAGATCCCCTGTTTTTATTCGAATTCGAAATGCATTCGATTTGGCCCACTCCCCTCGTTCGTAAGCATTCCCGACCGCGATTAGACCGGAGAGTACACATAGTTCCACTTACGATTTCGCAGCATAATTGAACTGTCAACCGTGACACCTGTCAAACGGGCGTGTTTAAGAATGGAGATGTTTGGACGATCGATTTTGTTGACAAACATTGTAATTGGGCATCTCCCTTCGAAGAAACGATACTGCGCCATGGTCCGCCCGCAGCCGGTTAATGTCATCGGAAATGTTTTGACACGCCAAACAAGGTATGGGTGAGTTCAGCAGAAAGTATGCGTCGAAAGTAAGGCCATCGATCTGACACAGGAGACGTCAAATTTTTCCTTTGAAATTACACGAGCTGTCAAAACAAAGTAAAGTCTCATGGAGTTCACAAAATCAAAGGAGAACGTTAATATAGAAGGAAAAGGCAATGCTGGATGACAATCAAATCAACAACTGGAATAGCCTCCTCAACAGCAACGACCAGAATTCGAAAGAAGCTATTCAAAAATTTCCCATCAAAATCCATGCCATTATTAACGCTCAATTTGCGTTGAGTTCTCGGTAAAATTTCTTCGAATTATATCGCATTCCAACAACATCCGTTATGAGCACATGGGACGAAACAAAACAAAACTATTTACGAACACATCCCACAAGTTGCCAAATGTCAACGTCATTACTTTCGTCATTCCGCCATTCTGCGTTCAATGGCAAATTTTACGAGAAAGTCTAAAATTAGTCCCTGACGCCGGAAAGAACGTATGAATTAGTTCTCGCAACAATGGCCTAAACCATTCCTATTTTGGACACTGAACGTCTGTTCATTGGCCAAAAGCGCTGGTCTCGAATGAGATTTATTTTTATACGCTCCACGACAATCAGCGTGGCATGTCCTGTGTCAGGTGGTGGGATATAACAAATGGCGCTTAATGTACACCCCACATCACAGATGTGGAAGATGTGTGTAAACAAGATTCCATCGGCCTTTAACGACTGAGACGAGATGTCAAAATGGCGCCCATTCAAAGGAAATGCGACTTGAGTTGACATCTGCAGATGAATTTGCTGAAAGCATAAACTCCTAAGTTCAAGGGAGAGACGCACCTACGCTCGCGCCTTACACATCAACAAGTGCACCGTAAACAGCCCGCAGACGTGCCAAACTCTCTACACAGCAGGTGCGAGCTAAGCACGAGTCAATACACGCTGTAAGTGTTACAAAACACAGACGTTATCTCGAAATAAGTTCTTTTTTTTCTTTCTAACCGCCCCGCTTATCATGCCAGAGATACGGAGAGACATTGTTGGTGACATTGACAATAAAACTGTAACGAATGTCATCAGCCATTTGGTGGTGAGAGGTGGCGAACCTTGAACTTGTAATTGCCTCAGAATTCATTCGGCACGTGAATGGGAGCAGCACGCTAAATGGGCATTCAACTTCGCACAAATGCCTGTTCATGGCGTTTTATTCATGCTACGTGCTGACCAGTGCGCATTTGTGGTCACAAAGTTTTCCGGAAGCGGTTTTCAAAATTTTACGATGCAACAAGAGCCGCACCTTTGGCGACTCCCTCCCAAATTAAGAATTCACTTCTCACCCAAAACTGTTCCGGCGGCTACTCTCCACGATTCGATGCCCTTAATTTCACCACCTAACGGCGTGTCATCTGTTGCGACAACTATCCCACCCAAACTTGGAATATTTTTGGCGCCAATTGAACTCAGTACCGCCCGGCATACATTTCGCAGGTACCTAGACCGCTCCTAGAGGAAGAGACCACTCACTCAGTCACGGAGTATTTAACGAAAACCAACCCAGCCGCAGCGGCGAGCATCACTTTTCCTCACTTTCGTTAATGAGTCATCCCCCAGTGGGCACGATGCATAAAACAGACATGACAGGCTCCGGTCTGGGGGTCTTTCGCTATAAGGCCAATTAACCACGCTGCCAGAAGTTGGCCCACCGTGTGCGCAGCTTCGTGACACCAAGTGTCCACTGCGGAAGTGCATTTTGCAGAGCATTCCCGAATTTGAGTCATTGTCTCGCGAACGGCAGATCATCGCTGCCAGTCATAACATTGTTCCGCTTGCCAAATTGATGGCATTAATGGCTTTTAAAACATTTCAGGTAGCAACAAGTGCATATAGGGCGGGAGATCGTGTACGAATGTGAGGCCTTGGCGGTCGACTTATGTAAACAGCAAAAAAAAAAAATATAATATTTGGCTAGGCATCAGCTAGACTGTGGCATCCGCGACAACTAAACATTTCCTTGGGTATGTGCACTGCCCACGCACGCTAGAGCAAGGTGGTGGCGTCTTGCTTATAGGATGAATGCCGCAACTGAGACCGTCTAGTAAGTCACTGGCAGTAAGTTGTTAAATCCTGCGAATAAATGCAAGTTGATGAACCGTCAAACGTTCGAAAGCGCGTTAGTCAATTTGCAACAAATCACTTTGTTGCAAATTTGGCTCTGGTCTGATGGTTTGAGGTGCCTAGCCAAGAGTGACTTTGTTTCGTCAATTTTCCGCAATGCATTCGGATTATTTATTTGACAGCAGGTGGCAACCGCCAGGCAGGTTGCGAACTAGAGAAAAAAATTCCTTCAGTATGAGATTTCTTTGCAGTCCTTTATAAAGAGGACAGGTGCGAGTTGCTTTTACACATGAATGGCTTCGTTTGTCGTTCGTTTGTTCTCCTCCGAATTCGCGTGAGTGAAAACTTCAATAGTTACACATTTTTTTATACACTCGCAAGACTCTTTAACTGTTAGAATGCTACGCGGCGCAAAACTGATCCGATAGCTTTTACCGAAAATTGCGGCGCGCCGTTAAACTGCTACGCGCGTCAGTGTGTTGTTGGTGCTCCGCGGGAGTAAACATATTCTAACCTAATTGTTTTATTTGACGAAAATTGCGGCACGTCGTTAAACTGCTACGCGCGTCAGTGTGTTGTTGGTGCTCCGCGGGAGTAAACATATTCTAACTTAATTGTTTTATTTGACAACATTATTTTTTTCCTTTAAAATAATCGAAATAAGCATAGCAATTTGCAGACATATTTACAAAAATTTCTTACCACTATAGCGGCTAAAGTTTCGTTCTTAGATTTCTGAAATTAATGTTGATTCAATATTATTTGTTACCGTTTTAGAGCAAACAGAGATTCCTCTAAATTTAGCACGGAATGTCGCAGCCTCAAATTGTATAATTCAGTACGAAAAGTACATGTTACTCTCACACGCAAACGGTTTCGTTTACACTTCTGATGATAAACGCTTTAAAAAAAAAAAAAAAAAAAAAAAACTATTCATAAGAGCAAAGTTATATCGACAGAACTTCCTTACTATTTGGAAGTTTTAAAAATTGCTTTCAAGCAACTTGTTCAGCATGTACCAACTCATCTGTAAGATATGGTCGGAGGAAAGCATGCCCTATGAGTGAGATCTCAGCGTCGTTTGCCCGGTTCACAAGAAAGGAGACCCCTTTGACTGCGCTAACTACCGAGGGATTAGTCTCCACAACATCGCATACAAGATCCACTCTGCCGTATTGTGTGAGCGTCTGAACACTGATAGGGACCTATCTGTCCATGACCTGATAGGTCCCTATCAGTGTGGTTTCAGACCAGGGAAATCCACTATAGACCAGATCCTCACATTACGGCATATCCTGGAAAAGACTGAAGAAATGCTAATTGACACTCACCACCTATTCGTCAATTTCAAGGCCACATATGACAGTGTGCACAGAGACGAGCTATATAGTGCCATGTCTAGTTTTGGCATTCCTACCAAACTCGCCAGATTGTGTAGGATGACGATAGAGAACTCTCGCCGCTCCGTCAAGGTCGGTAACGAACTCACCGAGACTTTCAATGTCAAAAAAGGTTTTAAATAAGACGACGCACTGTCATGTGACTTCTTTAACATCATCCTCGAGAAGATCTTGCGTAACTCACAAGTCAACACCAGAGGCACGATCTTCCAGAAGTCAGTTCAATTGTTAGCTTACGCTGATGACATTGACGTGATTGGACGAACACAGCGAGCCATCAATGAGGAGTTTGCTGGCATTGAAGCCGAAGCGACTTAAATCGGTCTGGCGGTAAATGAGGGTAAAACTAAGTGCATGTTGTCATCAAGGAAGGGCACACAACATCGACGTCTCGGGCGGAGTGTCACACTAGGCAGCAGACATTTCGAGGAAGTCAAGGACTTCGTCTACCTCGGCTCCGCGGTAAACAGGGACAACATCAGTACCGAAATCAAACGCAGAATCACTCTTGCCAATCGCTGTTTCTTTAGGCTCAAGAGGCAATTGAGTAATAAAGCCCTCTCTCGAAGGACTAAGCTCGCTTTGTATAACAGCCTGCTCATTCCAGTCGTACTTTATGGCGCGGAGAGCTGGACATTACCAAAGGCGGATGAGGAAGCCCTTAGTCTCTTTGAGAGAAAAGTTTTGCGTGCGATTTTTGGTCCTGTTTGCGTTGATGGCATCTGGAGGAGAAGATTTAACGACGGACTCTATGGGCTGTACAGCGACATGCGCCTGGTCTAGCCTCTACGGATACAACGCTTAAGATGGCTAGGCCATGTAAAGCGTATGGGCAACACTGCTCCGTCCCGAAAAGTCGTTGAATCCGTGCCATTGGGACAACGCAACAGAGGACAACCTAGACTTAAGTGGCCCACACAAGTGGAGAAGGACATCAACCAACTTGGCGTGCACAACTGGAGACAGCTGGCGAAAGATCGTACAGGCTGAAAAGGCTCAGGATGAGGCCCAGGTCCACCCCGGACTGTAGCGCCACAAGAAGAAGAAGAAGAAATTGTTCAGTTCAAAGTTAGGAAAACAATGTAGAATATGTCCTGGTCGAGTGTTAAAATATAAAAATAGAAAATACCGAACGAATTTTCACCGGCAATAAGCCTACCGTTTGTTTGAATTTTTTTGGATGGAAACTTATTTGACGAACAACACCTTAAATGTTATCAAGTTCCCGGCTAAAGTTTGATATTTATCTATCGTTGCTGGAAAGAAAGGATAATCAACAAAATGTTGATGCTTTCAATGCCAAAGCTTATGTTCTCGTAGAAATGCTATCTGAGGGTTCTTAGCAAATTTTAATTAGAGCAGATGAGAGCTCATTACAATTTCTGGCTTGAAAATAATTGCCAATTAGAGAGTGAAGTAAGGAAATATTTAATCGCCTCAAGATATTTGATTTTCGACGCTCTTGACTGTAAGTAAACGAAACGAAGCGAAAACGGTGAATTAATTATGTAGCTATTCTTCGGAAATGATTAAAAGAAATACATTTTATAAAATAAGTCCTTAAAGCTCGCCACCAGCAAGGAAGCCTATTATAAATTTGACTGCTTTTTAGGGGAGTTTCTCAAACAATGTCCATCCCAGTAAATACAAATTTTGCTGACTGCAACTCACATTCAAAAATGCACCCAAAATTTCCCCAATTACCTTTCCCTCTGAAAGTCCCTTATAGCAAGCCAACAAGCAAGTAAGGACACTCATTATTTTGTTGGCCCCAAGACAAACAAAATCATACTCATTTCGATAATTTCCCTTGACAGCAGCGCATTCATCTCACCGATTGCGGGTCGCCCCTCCTTCTTTCGTCCGCTCATCAATTAATCACCAATCATCCCCATCGTGCCCCCTCCCGGATTACGCTTTGCATCCAGCTGAACTTACCTGCAAAGAAAAACAAAACTCAAGAATTAATCGACTAGACCCATATGAGGTGACGGTTGAGTGCTAATTTATTTGAAACACACCACCGCCGTTGCAAAGCAACGTTCACGCCTAGGTGACAATCCCCAACCCACCCACGAAATCGCAGTCCCTAAGCGACTCCAGCACACAGCACAGACAAGTCTATTTACTTCCCCTCCCCCAAAGAAGATCAAACACATATCTGTCTCTTCGCTCGGTACTCAGCCATTAACTTCCGAGATGGTGAAACCAGTCTATGAATAGCGTCACAAAAAAACATCGCCTTCCAAGTCGCGTTGCGTATCTGTGCCACGCCATCTATCCCCATCGCCGTCGTCTAAGGACTGATGATTATTCAAATGGCCTGTTTGATGTGTGTGCCCAAAGCGCACTGACGGAGGGACGCGGGGGAGTGCCCTTGTTTCGACGAACCACCTCCATATGCGGACGCGGACCCACATTGTGAGAATCCAATTATGAGCTTCCCGTCGCGACGAAGACCAGCGCACGTCATAAATCCAGAGCAGGCAAATTTGGAAAAATAAATGAAGGCGAATATTAAAGGAATGCCACTTGGCCGGGCTTTGATTATTTTTCCAACGGTAACCGAAGCCTTAGGAGTGCTCAAATGTACAAGGGCTTTGAAAAGAATGCTTTGTTCGTGATGGCAGACAAAAATACCGTCAGACGAAGGACACTCCGGAGCGAATTCTGGAATCCACTACATCTGCGTGCAGTAAATCAAAACAAAACAATATCGTCCCGAATTTGAGGAACTCTTCAAACGCGGGCGAGCACCTTGCCAATCAGTTGTCGGCCAGGCAACAATTTCCAATTAAAATTCCGCCCGATTGAGTCATCCCACAGAGCCGCGGGATGGGGAGCACAAGACGAAGCCTGACACAGATTTTACGCTTTCGGCACTCTAGAGAAGGCTTCCTTGTGGTCGGTGGGTTTTTTCAGCAATTTTTTCGTCTGTCACGCTTGCGTTTGTGTCGCGAAATTGCAAGCACACGACGGCGACCATCGATGCTGACAAGGGAGGATGCGGGGGGCGTGGACCGATCGATTGATTTATCTCTCAGGTGTGCCAAATTATTTTAATTATTCTTTACGTTTGCAGCTGACTGACTCGCACGCACTCACTCGAGACGCGGCAAAAGGAGCAGCGCAGCGAGGCGAAGGCAGTGCGATGTTTTCGATGCGCACTTGTGGCGGCACAGTTGGCGGTCGAAGGTAGCCCTGGTTGGCATTGTGTTGTGCTTGCTCTGCTGATGGATAGAGACGACGCACTCTGTCGTGTAGAGGCCGTGTATGTGGCAGAAGGGAAGAGGTTTTTTATTTGTAGTACGACAAGGGATGAATTTTGTTCAAAGAATTGGATTAGTAAGGACTTTGAATGGATGGGAATTACTCTCAGAGGCGGCTTTGATGTACAATTGAGACTGAAATTGTCGAGCAAAATGTCAGACTCTGAGTATTGCGAGACCGACGTACGTTCTTCCTCCACTTGAACGAAATCGACAACAAGGAAAGGAAGAATATTTTTAAAATCTTAAGTTCTTAAAGCATACTAAGTTTTTTCAAATCCCATACAGCTGGTTCAATAAAACCATCAAACCTCTGAAGACTTTGGCGCTTACTTAACATAATAAAGTCAGTATCAGTGCCCCCTCAGTTTATAATTGGAAGGCGCGACAGTCCACAAGGGACCAGGGCCTAGCTTGCTCATCAACTACTCGTGTTGTGCGCGCTACTGTTCTCTCACGAGTAGAAGGGACATACAGTTTTTTGTCAACTCCGACTGGCGAAGTTTGAGAAGCTTTTTCTTCTCTTACGCATCTTAATTCTCCTCTGTTACGCATCGTAATTCGCCACTCGATGCATGCGAACATTCGACTTGTTAAAACTCGGCCCTGTCAGGACTCCGTTTTTTCAAGACTCTGCCTTTTCAAGATTTTGTCCCATTACAACTCTACCTGGTTTAGATTCTGCCTTGTCTAGGCGCTGCCTTGCACAGACATCCTCTTTTAAAGACTCTGCCTTATCAAGGCTCTGCCTTCTCAAGGCTCTGCCTTCTCAAGGCTCTGCCCTGTTCAGACTCTGCCTTGTCCAGACTCTGGCCTGTCAAGACTCTACCTTGTCTAGACTCTGCCTTGTCAAGACTCTGCCTTGTCAGGACTCTACCCTGTCACCACTCTGCCTTGTCGAGTCTTCGCCTTATCAAGGCTCTGCCCTGTCGAGACTCTACCTTGTCTTGACTCCACCTTGTCAAGGGTCTGCCCTGTCACGACTCTGCTTGTCAAGACTCCCCCTTGTCAGGACTCTGTCTTTTCAAGACTCTGCCTTGTCTTGACTCTTCCTTGTCAAGACTCTGCCCTGTCCCCACTCTGCCTTGTCCTGTCCCCACTCTGCCTGTCAAGACTCTACCTTGTCCAGACTCTCCCTTGTCAGGACTCTGTCTTGTCCAGACTCTGCCTTTGCAGAACACTGTCTTTTAAAGACTCTGCCTTGGCAGGACTCTACCCTGTTACCACTCTGCCTTGTCGAGTCTTCGCATTATCAAGGCTCTGCCCTGTCACGACTCTGCTTTGTCAAGACCTTGCCTTTTCAAGACTCTGCATTGTCTTGACTCTGCCTTGTCAGGACTCTGCCTTGTCAGGACTCTGCCTTGTCAGGACTCTGCCTTGTCAAGACTCTGCTCTGTCGCCACTCTGCCTTGTCCAGACTCTGCCCTGTCAAGACTCTACTTTGTCCAGACTCTCCCTTGTCAAGACTCTGTCTTGTCCAGACTCTGCCTTGACAGAACACTGTCTTTTCAAGACTCTGCCTTGGCAGGACTCTACCTGTCACCTTTCTGCCTTGTCAAGTCTTCGCCTTATCAAGGCTCTGCCCTGTCAAGACTCTGCCTTGTTAATTTTCTCCCTTGTCGAGACTGCCTTTTCAAAACTTTGTCCCGTTACAACTCTACCTTGTTTAGATTCTGCCTTGTCCAGACGCTGTCTTGCCCAGACTCCCCCTTTTCAAGCCTCCGCCTTATAAAGGCTCTGCCCTGTCCAGAATCTGCCTTGTCCAAACTCTGCCTTCTCGAGAGTCTACAATGCTTAATAGAGCAGGTACAGAGAGAATTTTAGGAAAACAGTTCATAGATCCATTGATAGCGCCGTTTTACAAGAGGGCGCGCACAAAAGTAGAAAACCATTCCAATCGGGTTTGTGTACCAAATTAGTGTCAGTGAGCGAGAGGTTGGTAAGAAGGCAATAAGTCTCACCACAATATGTAGCAGGGACATCTACCAATTTTCTCATATGCCACAAATGACCCTGTTGTTATTGGGCAGCGGAGATACAATTTTGATGGAAAACTAGCACAAAACAGAGAAATCTAAGTTCCCACTTCGACAATTCTTCTTCTTCTTTATGTCCTGGGCCTTAGCAATATCTATCTATCACTCCAAGTCGATTGAGGTCCTTCTCAACTTTGAACCACCTCAACCTGAACAATCCTCTGTTGTGTGTGTGGCTTGAGTTGGAAACTTTTCGGGCCGAAGCAGTGGTGCCTTCGCTATACGCTCTTTATGACCTACCAATCTTAGGTGTTGCATCCGGTAAACGCTTGCCCACGGCGCATGCCTCTGTACAGATCAATAAATTCGTCGTTGATTATTTTCCTTGAAATGCCATCAAAGCAAACAGGAAAATTCTCTATTCTCTCGAAAATACTAAGTTTCCCACATTCACTTTTAGGAGCGTCTTAGTTTCCGCGCCCAAAGCAGGACTGGGAGTGTCAAGCTGTTTTCCAAGACCAGCTTAGTCTTTCGAGAGACCACTCCTTCTGCAAACTTTTGCAAACTGACTTTTAGAAGAACAACGCAACGCATATTTTGACCATCATACACGAAGCTAAAAGCTTCGGCACACCCAGTTTTGCTCTTATTCCAAATGTGTGTCTTTGGCGTTCGAATACAGAATGAAATGAATATTTGAAAATGCAAAAAGACATGATCCAAAAATGTGACCAAAGCTCTGCACGAATCTCATCATCAACCGAACACAGAGGAAAGCAATGTCAAGCCAAACTAAAGGACTATAGGACCATAGGCACAGAGAACAAATTCTTAGAAGTACACCATCGATGGAGGTGGAGCTTAACATGTATAATCTCGCTCTACAGCTCCGTAGTTCTATGACTCAATGTAGTTTCCTCGAAAGTCCTCACCGTCATCTCAATCCCTCTCACCCCTGCGTCAGAGGGACGAATGGAATACATTCAACTGAAACAAAAGTGCATTACTCCCAATCACAGCACCGTCTAGCTGCAGTGAAATCGCATTCAAAAACATACATTTCTCTTCTCGCAAAATTTCAAAACAATAACCCATCGTTTAAATTCCCTGCAACAATGAATCGCCAAAAACGCGATGACTACAAAGTGTACACGTCGAATGTTCGCTCTTTTGAAACGCGAATCTAAGCACTTTGCATGCCATGAGACTAGATGCAATGCCTCCCTCCCTCCTGGCAACGAAATGTTTATTTGCTCCCATTCAGTCCACAGTGGCGCAGGGGTGGGGGGAGGCGAAGACGGTTCGTTTTCGCGGGATTAAGTATGCCGCCGACATTTCGCATGATTCCCATTCTATTGCGCGCCACCACCAAAAAACGACGCAAGCCACACAAAAGTAACAAAAATCAATTTAGTTTCGCGTCCAAAATACGAATTTCAAACCAAATTCGCCCAAGACGAGCAGAGTGCGCACTCGAATGCCAATTTAATTTAAGTCGACAAAAACAATTTCGAGAAGTATTTCTGACAATATGCTGCATTTTAGGGGTTTTTTAGGTCGTCCTCTGACGGTAATGCGTTTCGGATACCCTCTCGGTGCTTCTTTTGTTGGGCTGACGTTTAAATTTAAGCGTCTCACTTGTGAATAGAAATGTCTATAATTCTATTAAGCATCCATCTAACACGGCCGCATCTGTGTGTCTATTCCCCGTCCGTTTATAGACAGTCGCTGCGAGCGACGCAGGCACTCGCATGCAAATAAATTCGTCGTTCAAGTCCGCTCCCCGACGCATCACACTGCTGTGTGCCGCAGCCGTGCAATGCATTCGCGCAAAACTAGAAAATTTCTATCCAAATAGGCCCCAAACGCTGACTGAACGAAGCAAACTAAGGACTTGGCACGAGCACTCGCACTTCTAATGCACAGCGTGCATTCCGTGGTTCTTTCTCATCGGTGCGGAGCTGCGTGGCCGCACAGAAAACCCCATCAAACATGCAGAACAGTCGCATCTCTCCTTGGGGCCAGTCAGTGTGTGTGATGTGTGGTGTACTTTGCAACATTCCTGGCACACGTTGCCTTCCCCTCTGCCCTGCCGGAGGATGCGACACCACATCAGGCTTGATCGCTCCCAGCGCAAAGAACGCGCCAATTCGCTTGGCAAAACCTTAGATAGTTATGGGATGCGTTCGGTTCGGTTGTCTGTTTTTGGCAAAACTTACAAAGTACCCGAATGATGGATTTCGCCGCTCGCCAGCGGAATAAATCACGGGGGATTTGTTGGGCGATTTTTTTCTGTATTCCGCTCTTGACGAAACCCGCCTCAGATGCGCGGGGTTCTGCCACCTGAACATCACCGGGGCGGGGGATGCTACTGTTATCATGTGTGTCATCGTCTTGCAATTAACAAAGATTAATTTATTATCTAGTAGGCAATTTATCTCGCCGAAGTGAGTGCTAAAATATGAGTAAATCACGGCTGCGGGGCGGTCGTCGCCCGCTGGGCGGTGCATCAGCACACGCTCTCGGGGGAGGAACAGACAGAAACAGAGTGGAGATACGCGTGCGAATGACATGTTCGTTTTGGCAATACTCGCGTCTAGGGCTGCGGCGGCGGCAGCGACGGTGTGCGGTACTGCGGCAGCTCTCTGCTGTTGTGTTGGCAAACTCTACGGTTTTTGGCGGGCATTTTTGTTCTTTTTGATTTTTCTTCTTCTTCGGAAATCCCAGTCGTGAAAGTTTTTTGAGTGGCCTTTGTCGGCAATTTAATTAAGATCAAACGAATCGAAAACATTGATTGCCCTGAGGTGAGGAGCGCTCACACACACACAAGCACACATGATACCCGGCCCGCCTGAGTAGTGTTTGCATATAAAGTCGGCTCGTGTTGGGGGATGCGTGGGAAGTTCAAATGGTGGTCTTTGACGAAATGAAAGGAGCTCGTGTGTCGCCCGCATTTGATTACGGATTGGGAATAGTGCTGAAAAGTTAATTTTGACGCGTTTGTTGTGCCACCAGCAGATTGAGTGAAATTCCTTTGCGGCCTAAAAGGCACGAGTTCTGTGGAGAAATAACGCGCGTATGCACAGAGCATCCATTTTCATTAAGAAAGACCACCCGAGGGCTCTTAATTCAATTCCTGAAAGTCAGTTACGGATTCGATGCTGAAACATTGCGAAACATAATTAACACGAAAGAGGATGTGCAGACTTATTGTTGCCACCCCCCGAGACTCGGTGGAATGAACCTATAACTAATTGCTTTCGCGAAAGGGGTGTCACGGGAGAGGAATAAGGAATTGTGTCAAAACCGGATAAGTGAAGGCCAGACAGAGACTCCTCCACGTTCATACAGCTTCTTAAGAAATCATTCTAGAGAGAACCTTGTTGACATTCAACAGTGTCCCAAGCACGATCTTTTAAATGATAGGAGAAGAGCGTTAACAATCAAGAGAAATAATCTGATTTTCTTAAATTCGAAATGAATTAGACCACATAAAATTATGATTTGATTTAGGTCCATTTTAGTTTGAAATTACTTGTGGCGACAAGTCAGCGTTGTCATTTCATTAAATTGCTCTCCCATGTCGTCCAAGACTGCGTGGCAACTAATGTCCCTCTTGTTATTTTAAGAGACGTACTATTCGAAAAGCAAAGACATACACCCAGCAAGCATATTTCCACGTCGGCAGGGCAGTGCAGAACTTCAAGAACACACTTCACCTTAGAGCAAACTACAGAAATGAAAGATTCTGTTCGGCGGACTGAGATTCTTAGAGTAAATCGCACAACATTCACCTTGTTGACCTTGTTAACTTGAAGTCATCGTAGATTCAAATGAAACCCGCGGCTGAATTACGGAAGACGGATCGATGAAGTGACGGATCGATGAAGAACTACAGATGACGGATCGATAAAGTCTTTCTCAACTTTTAGCTTGTTGACTCAGCGATGCGCCTACTTTTTCAACTCAAAATCCGCTACCGTCGATATCCCAAACATGTACACACTTCGTTGATGACTCGTCAGAAGCTACGAGAGCTCGGATGGGTGGTTTTGTCGCATCCACCATATAGCCCGTACATAGCGCCAACTGATTACCACCTGTTCCTGTCCATGGCGAAGGCCCTTGGTGGTGCGTAGTTGAACCCAAAAGAGGCCTGTGAAAAGTGGCTCTTCGAGTTCTTCGCAAATGAGAAGGGGGCTTCTACGAAGGGGGTATTATGAAGTAACAGTCTAGATGGAAACAGATTTTCGAACATAACGGCGCATATTTGAACTAAATCCGATCACTGTAACACTTTTTATAAAGCACTGAATGAAGAGCAAACAACCTTATAGGTATTTTTAAGCAGAGCTCCTGTTGTCGTTGCGGGAAATCTATTTATACTGTGCGCGACGCGTCAAAATAACATTCAAAACAATGTCCAAGTGTGAAGCACGCAACTTTTTCTTTTATTTTGTTATTTTCATCATTTGCCTTGACACTCACTGTCCCTCGTAACTCTATCGGTAATAGGGCATCAACCATGGACACGAACAAAATTCCAAAATATGAATCTACACACCACAGTCGTTTAATATACAGCTCTGTGCAAAAGAATACCACCACGTTGAGGTCTGCACTTTGGATGATAATTACTTTTCTCCATGCTCATGTAAAGACACGATATTTATTGTAGGACATCTGTTGGGTATCAGTAATAAAATGCAAAAAACAAGACAAGCGAAGATGCATTTTAAGACAAGAAAATTCCCGTTATACGAAATGAAACCGAAATTTTGGTGTACAAAATAATAACACCTTGTCATTCTAAAAAGTGTTTTCGAAGTGTTTGGTGGTGTTTAGTTTCAGTTTTTTTTTTGTGTGTCAAAAGATTTAAGTATTTTGAAACTAGTATTTTTAAAATACAACGTTATAAACAATTAAAATGGGTCGAGATATGCATTGTACTCCTAAAAAACGTGAACTTATAAAAAACTTAATTTCTGACGGAAAAAAGTACAAATTTATTCGGGAAATCGTTGGTTGTTCGAATAAAATGGTTACTAATGCAAAAAACCACGTCGAAAAAGAAGAAACAAGAGGTACAAAATCGAAATCAACCTCTACCGACGAGCGAAGAATGATAAGATTAGTGAAACAAAACCCATTCATCACATCAAACAAAATAAAAGAGGAACTAAATCTGCCCGTATCAACATCAACCATAAGAAGGAAGTTGATAGAGAAGGAACTACCTGCCAGAAGTCCCAGAAAAGTACCCATGGTGACAAAGGTCGATCTTCATAAAAGAAGAAGAACATTTGAACTGGGAAGTAACCAAATGGCGTAATATATTATGGACAGATGAGTCTAATATTGTTTTATTTGGAAGTCCTGGGACCAGGACATTTGTTCGCAGGCAAAAAAAAAAAAGAGTTTAAACCGGAGTGTAAATTGAAAACCATTAAGCACGGCGGCGCTAAAATTAACATATGGGGATACTTCTCTCCTACAACGGTACTGGTCCTAGATTTTGGATAAGACCAATGATGACCGCCGAAGTTTATGTTGGCATAATGAGGGAAACCATGTTGCCCTACACCGAGTGGAATATGCCTCTCAGATGGGTCCTGCAGCAAGACAATGACCCGAAACATACGAGCAAATTGGTGAAGGAATTTTCTGCGAGGAATGGGGTTCAAGTTATGGAATGGCCGCCGCAATCTTCAGACCTAATCCCCATTGAAAATCTTTGGACAGATGTTAAGAAATAATAATAATAATAATAATTGTTGGCGCTACAGTCCAAAGGGGGACCAGGGCCTAGCTTGCTCATCAACTACTCGTGTTGTGCGCGCTACTGTTCTCTCACGAGTAGAAGGGACCTACAGTTTTTTGCCGACTCCGAACGGCGAAATTTGAGAAGCTTTCTTAGACAAATATTACTCTTTGTGTGTTGTCAGCAGCTCGAAAGAGGTGGCGCCATGAAAAATTCGAAAAATTGGTGTTGGACTGGGAATCGAACCTAACTGTTCGACTGGGAACCCTTCGGCGTGTGAGTTCGATTCCCAGAGTTCGATTCCCATACCCAACAGATGTCCTACAATAAATATAGTGTCTTTACATGAGCATGGAGAAAAGTAATTAGCATCCAAAATACAGACCTCAACGTGGTGCTATTTTTTTGCACAGAGCTGCATGTGCGCCAACTGAATGTAAATCATGTTTTCTTAGAGGTAAAAAACTTTGAAATGTAATAAAATACGGCCGATTTTTTTAATTTCAATAAAATTTACTTTATTCGAAAGATAATCCTCTGGCATTGTAACAGAAATGATATATCTTTCAAATGAGTGGCATAGCTGCCTTTGATGTTGGCTAATCCGAGAGACCAGCTTTCGGTAACTTTCTTCAACTTTTGTGGCTGTACTTCGTGAATAACACGACGAAAGTTTTGTTCAACTAGTCAATCATATCGATCTTATTTCCGACCTTACATATCCTTAAAGAAAAAGGCCTCGTAGGGCCAAATCGTACGTTAGGTACTTACCAACTGATAGGTATCTAACGTGAAATTATGCAATTACCAAACTTTTCTTTTAAAAAAACTGAATTTCAGCACGAGATTCGTAAAATGTTGCGCAGTCCTATTGGAAGCACAGCTCCTGCATATCCTGATTTTTCAATTGACAAATGAGAATGGCTCTATAGAGGTCTTCATCGAAAACGACGTTCTAACTATCATCTTTGTCAAAATTCGGACCAGTTAGCCGAAGAAACGCACAATGCAATCAGTTCCTGTGGATGCAACGGTGTCTCAGCATAAAGATAAAGATTGTCATCGCTCCAAATATAAAAGTTCTGTTAATTCACGTATCCATCCAACCATAAGGACCCTCATCGTTAAGTATTCAGTCTGATCAACTACAAGCTTATTTTAGGTCCAGTTAACGATTCTAAGCCTTCCTTGGCTTTCATCAGTTCATTTATTTTGAAATGCCAAATTAAGCTACAAATAAAACCCTTGACTTCTGACAAAATGGTCGACAATGAAAACAGTATTGCCAACTTTTAGTTCCTTACTTCTAAAAATTACACCCTTTAGTACTACGAAGTAATACGGAAACGTTAATGAATTTCTACGCGATAAATCCCTAACCAAGTCGGGCTCCAAATAAATGCCCTTGTTGTTTACAGCCATTTATGGTGTTTAAGGAAAGACATTGAAAATTATCGAATCAATTATTAGACAGGCTGATTGTCAGTGAAACAAAATCCTCCTCTATTCGAACTTTAACATCTTTTAAAAGCACGACGACGGGATGTCCTTTGAAATGCAACATGCCTCCCCAACGGTTTTATAAAAAGGCCCATATCAGCTCATATCACAACTTGATTGGTGACTTGCTGCATCTGAATTTTGCATGCTTTCTTACTGTCAAAGGATTTCATGCAAATACGCCATTTCCTGTAATCTCTTAATGAGATTGGGATCTAAACTTAAGCCCTCGAGCGCGGCATTCAGTTCCTCCCACAGTTCTACGCATCATAAGAGGTGAAGTCCAAACCGACCTTCTCTACTAAGATCTTTGATAATTCGGTGCATTTAAAGGCTACCATGTGAAAGGGACGCCAAGTGCGAAATTGAGTTCAAAAGGTACGTCTGTCCTTCCCACGGAAAGGTCAACATTACAAATTTCCTTCACCGAACGTCTCCTCATACACTGGCATCTCATTCTCGCCACCACCATGTTCTGTCTTCTACGCAGACAATGGCTCCCTGAAGTCATCAAGATCTCATCAGCCATGCTAATTGCTTCGAAGTCCCCTGGTCATAGGTGGCCGACTAAGGGCAAGATATCATCAGACATGCAAGCAGACACTACTTTTTTGTACCCAACAGTTGTGAAGTTGAGGTTTCTGTCGACTTCAGATGGCACGTAGAAAACTCATTTGGAAGCCGTGACTCGGGTGGGAAATTTCTTTTGGGTTCCTTCGCTTTTTACGATCGCAAGCAGACTGAGTGGAGCGCGTCTGCTGCACCGACAGAGGTCCATTGCGTCATTTGCCGAGATCAGACGCAATGCAAAATCAATTCTTCCGCCCATGTACCCCACAAATTTTCCATGCGGCGAGCATAAATTACCCAACCACCAAGCAGCCGACTCCCCTTCCTGCGGCTCCCAGTTAACAGGCTCACGCAAGATTCGTGTTTTAACACACAAAACTCGTGCAGACGCCAGACGACCGTTCCGAAGGGGAGCCGTCCAACTGAAAGAGGCAAGCACGGCAAAAAACGTGCCCCCACTCCGCCCCGCTGTTGTTTACTTAACATGGATTCCGCTTTGTGTTTTTCCCACCGAATCAAGCAGACCGCGGAAGAGGAAGGAGCCGAGCACGCCATGAGCTTGTACCTACACACTAATTTATTTAGGCGCGAGAGAGCCTGCCTCGCTCTCTTTCTCTCTCTCGCTCCGACCTGCCATTGCGAATAAAGCGGACGGAGGAGTGGATTCTTTCAATGACCTTGATTTTGAACTCAACGCACTCAACCATACACAAACAACTTCATCGTTACATCGCCACCGCAGGAGAGGGCCATAAAGCGGTGTCGGCGGATACGTCTGCTGTCGACATAAATTAGGAAGCTTATGGGTTTTGATGAGGAACATTCATCGGCCGCGCCGATGATTGCAAAATACGGGAAAGCCTCCCGATACACTTAACGCATCCCGCCTCCATGTGGCATCGATCAGGGACTGCCTACGAGCTGATGCCATTACGTCTCACCTGAGGTGTAGTTTCGCCTGCGCCCAGAGTAATTGGCAAACTAACTTCTGAAAGTCAAGTGCGTGCAAAAGAACTGAGAGAAGCCATTCGAACAGGAAGAGAATGTCTGTCGGTCTGTGGGGAGACTTGGTTTCGATCAGGTTGCAAGGAATTTGTCGGAAATCAATTCTGGAATGCGATTCAAATGAACCTACGTATGGAGAGTATAGCGTCAGTGGAAATAAGTTGTCAGTGGAGGGAGACAAATAATTGGTTTTCGTCATTTTTTGATGTGTTTTGACCTGCTTGCCACTTGTTTTCCTTTTGACATACATTTGTAATTTTCTGAACTACATGGAGGATCCAATTCCATCATTGGCGTCGTTTATTGACAACTTAGACACCGCAATCCTCAAACAGCGCTCTCTGGAATCATTTGGCGAATTTTCGGTTTGGTCCTTAGAGCCACATTCACGACAAAGCACTTTTTTCTCCACTCAGAGCGCACAAGGCTGTATTTCGAGCTAATGAAAAACATAACATTTTCAAAGCGGACGAACTTTCATTTTGGTCCTTCGAGCCACATTCACGACAAACCACTCTTTTCCTCGCTCAGAGCGCACGAAGCTGCATTCCGAGCGAATGAAAAACATAAAATTTTTAAAGTGATTCACACATCCGCCGACCACATGGCGTTGAAATGTGCTCCTCAAAACTATACCGAATGGGGCAAAAATAAATATTCCCCGCGCGTACTACTTCCCAAGAACAACATCATCATCGTCATCGTCGGACTCTCAAGCGTCAAGATCACTGCCATTTCGATCACTTGAGTCAGATGTGCTCCAGAGCCGCTTTGCGCAATCCGATGTTTACAACCGAGGGCAGCGGATGGGCGATGGTTTTCCGGTTTAGCAAGGAAAACAGAAGAAACGCAACAACGCCGAACATAGTGATCAGCGTTAAGTAGATTTATTACCTTGCGTGGTGGTTGTTTTCGTCTGCTTGTTTGTACGGAGGAATGTTTTGTAACAGTAAATACCATATCCCGCGACCAGATGTTTTATGCTTTTCTCTGCCGTCAGTTGAGGTATTTACGTGATCCTGTGCAAAATTTGGGCGATAATTATGTACGATGCAGGCAATTGTGTATTTTCAATCGACCTTCATAACAAACATCGCCCAGATGAATGTGGTAATGGAGAGATTAAGAGTTTTGTAGTTCAGCATGGCTGTGCTGAAAGACATCTCGGTTTCCAAACGATTGACGACTGCACGCGTATAACCTGACAAATGCTGGCTATTGTAACTCAACCAAATTCATATATCCTGCTGGCGGACAAATGCCGTGCACGAAGTTGCTTGCATTAATTTACGAATCATTTCGAATTTCGATTCTCTGTCATGTTTTGACTGAATAACTGGGCAGAATAAAACTGTGTACGCAGCAGTGAAGAAAACATAGTAACCATTTAAGCTCTATCCCGCTCTTTTGCGTAATGGGTGACCTTATCTGTCTCTTTGCGTTTAACTACTTTTGTAGAGTAGATATAAGTTTATCTCTAGCGATCTAACAGCACTATGCAAATATAAGGTTTTCAAATATCTCCCTTCCGCCTTTTTGTCATTTGAATTTTCCGGCTATGTACAAAGTGCTACAGAGCTCGTATCTGGCAATACTATACATCATTTGAAAGGTCTTCATATAATCTACAAAACGACGCTATGCATGATTAGCTTGGATATTGCGTTCAACAATTATAGACTTGTAAACATGGAGTTCACTAACGCCGAAATTCGCGCTATTTTTAAGTTTTCCTTCGTTAAAGGCAAATCCGCCAGAGAAACGCTCCGTGTGACTAACGGTGTTTTGGGGGATAATGCTCTATCACTTCGAACCGCGGAGGAATGGTTTCGATGATTCAGAGCCGGTAAAACGACACCGTGGATAAGCCAGCTGGTGGAAGAACTGTGACGACGAATACCGAGTTAGACCGGCATTGGACATCTCGTGACGACGTTAACGAGATGAGAGTTAGTCACCAACCATTTTAAACATTTTAAAATTACCGTTTTCGCTTGATATTGTCGTATGTGATCCATTTTTCGTCGCCAGTCACCATCCTCTTCAAAAATGGGTCGAGTTCGTTCCGTTTCAGCAGCATATAGCAGGCCTTGATTCGGTCCAAAAGGTTTTTTGCGTCAAATTTTGCGGCACCCAGCAGCTTTGTTTTGTATCCAGCCTTCTGCTACAAACAAAAATGATTGATGTTTGGGTGCCGCATGATTTGACGCAAAAAAAATCTTTTCGACCGAATCAACGCCTGCGATATGCTGCTGAAACGGAATGAACTGGACCCATTTTTGAAGAGGATGGTGACTGGCGACGAAAAATGGATCACATACGACAATATCAAGAGAAAACGGTCGTGGTTGAGGCCGATGAATAGTCCCAAACAGTGGTAAAGCCGGGATTGACGGCCAGGAAAATTTTGCTGTGTGTTTGGTGGGATTGGAAGGGATCCCACCAAACCACTATGGGCTGCTCCCATATGGCCAGATGCATAGTTCTACCAACTACTGCGAACAACTGAACCGCTTGAAGCAAGTGATCGACCAAAAGGGTCCAGAATTAGCCAACAGCAAGGGTGTATTGTTCCACCAGGACAACGCCAGATCACACACTTCGTTGATGACTCGTCAGAAACTACGGGAGCTCGGATGGGAGGTTTTATCGCATTCACCATATACCCCGGACATCGGGCCAAGAGATTACCACCTATTCCTGTAAATGGCGGAGGCTCTTGATGGTGTGAAGTTGAACTCAAAAGAGGCTTGTGAAAAGTGGCTGTCCGAGTTCTTCGCAAATAAGGTGGGGGCGTCTACGAAGGAGGTATTATGAAGTTGGCTTCTAGATGGAAACAGATTATCGAACAAGACGGCGCATATTTAAACTAAATCCGATCACTGTAACACTTTGAATGAAGAGCAAAAAAGCGGAGATATTTGACAACCTTATAATAGCCCCCTGGATGATCACCTCGAATTTTTCACGCACCACCTCTTTCGAGCTGCTGACAACACTCAAAGAGTAATAACTGTCAAGAAAGCTTCTCAAACTTCGCCGTTCGGAGTCGGCAAAAGACTGTAGGTCCCTTCTACTCGTGAGAGACAAGTAGCGCGCACAACACGAGTGGTTGATAAGCAAGCTAGGTCCTGGTCCCCCTGTGGACTGTCGCACCAACAATTATTATTATAATAGCACCATGATCGACTGTGTCATTATTTTGCCAAGTACTTTATTTTTAAGTACAGCGTCACAATGTCGTAGCATGGGGTCGATTAAGGCCTGACATCGCTGAACAGGGACATTCTTCCACGCAACCTGCACAACATCCCATAACTTTGTCTTTTTGGGTTTTACTGTATATACAGCTCTCTTAACATCTGTCCAGAGGTTTTCAATGGGATTCAGGTCCGGAGACGGAGGCAGCCACTCCATAACTTAAACTCCATTGCTTTGGAAAAATTCTTTGGGGAGGTTCCTTGTATGTTTCCGGTCATTGCCTTGCTGCAGATTTCATCTAAGCGGTATATGCCACTCTGCGTAATGTGGCATGTTTTCTCTCATTATGCTGACTTAAACCCCAGCAGTCATAATCGGTTGTATCCAAAAAAAAAAAATAGGACCAGTACCATAATGGAAAAAGCATCCTCATTCGCTAATTTTTGCTCCAACGTGCTTTACAGCCTTAACAGGTTGAACTTTTGCTTTTTTTTCGCCTGCGAACAAATGTCTTGGTCCCAGGAGTACCAAATATAACTATTTTGGATTCGTCCGTCCGTAATATAATAATAAATAAAAATATAAATATAAAAAAAAAATTGCGCCATTTAGAATGTTCCCAGTTTAGGTGTTCTTTCGCAAATTTTAGTTCGTCTTAGTAAGTTGATTCTTGACAGTAATGATACTTTTCTGATTCTTCTTTACCAGCCTTTTTCTTATTGTTAATGTTGCCAGGGCGGCAACGGCTTGCGTTTGACTAATCCTGCTATTCGTCTTTCATCGGCGGTGGTTAGTTTCGGATTTTGGATCTCAGGGTAAAGTTAATTGTGGTTTTACATCCTTAGCACATAAAATTTTGACTGTTTAAAAAAAAATGAGGTTAGATTCAAATTTCGTGGCCTATGTAAACTCGATTTTCAATTTTAGTTTCGAACAATTTACAGTTTCAGCTATTTTGCAAATTTATTTTACTTGTGAGAGGCACAGAAGTTGAATGCTTTTGTGAGTTTGGCCTTGGCTCTCCTGGGTTCCTTCACTGAACTTTAGTTTCGATGTCATGGTCATACCCACCCATGTCATGGTCATAACCACAATTCGTCCTAAGTTATGATCCCTTTAACCAACTCCGGATCTCCGCTGACGCTATTCAACAATTCCTGAGCTATGCTCATGCGAAATTTTTGTTTTACAAAATCCAGCAATTTTGGAACAAACTTCGGTGCCATACGCTTCACGCCCAAAATTTCTGAAAAAAAAAATTGCATGACATGGGCCAACCTACATCTTGAGCAACTTCTCTTAGAGTGAGTCAACGATGCCCCACTCAATTGTCTTCATTTTCTCAGCATCAACATCATCAGTTGTTGATGTGCTGGGGCGTTCATTGTGATCGTCGTCGTTCACTTCTTTTCGACCTTCTTTGAAGAGCTTGTAAGATTTGTAAACTGTTTTTGGACTTAAAGTTAACCCACCATAAACATTTCAAGTACTTAATTCCACTTTTCGCATGAAATTAAATAAAACTTCTTTAACCCATTTTTTCGACAGCAAGAAATCGTCGGACACAATGGCGAGGGCTTGTTTTGAAGGAACCACCAGTAACAGTGACATTCTTTGGCGAACTGTGCCCTGTATGGCACAGAGATCGACATACTGAGCGGAAGAGATTTTTCGACAGCAAGAAATCGCCGAACACAATGGCGAGGGCTTGTTTTGAAGGAACCACCAGTAACAGTGACATTCTTTGGCGAACTGTGCCCTGTATGGCACAGAGATCGACATACTGAGCGAAAGAGATTTTTCGACAGCAAGAAATCGCCGAACACAATGGCGAGGGCTTGTTTTGAAGGAACCACCAGTAACAGTGACATTCTCTGGCGAACTGTGCCCTGTATGGCACAGAGATCGACATACTGAGCAGAAGAGATTTTTCAACAGCAAGAAATCGCCGAACACAATGGCGAGGGCTTGTTTTGAAGGAACCACCAGTAACAGTGACATTCTTTGGCGAACTGTGCCCTGTATGGCACAGAGATCGACATACTGAGCGAAAGAGATTTTTCGACAGCAAGAAATCGCCGGACACAATGGCGAGGGCTTGTTTTGAAGGAACCACCAGTAACAGTGATATTCTTTACCGAACTGTGCCCTGTCTCGGGCGGGGATCGCCATACTGAGCGGAAGATGTTTCTCATGGCTGCGAACGACGTTCGGTGCGTATAGGAGTTGCCAATTCACAATTTTCCGTTTTACATGGCAAATGATAGGACATCCTTCAGTATCGTGTAACAACCCTTTGGAGCCTACAAAAGCTTCAGGTGGAATAAAGCCGTTTTGCCGTTCGATTGGTTTGCTCATACTTTATATACCATTTCGTGGTACACGAAGTTTGTAAGCCCCAAAGATCAAACTGTTGGACGAAGGCAGCGCTCATGCAATTCGACCACGAATCAGCTTAATAAAGAAGCTATCTATCCTGATTGGGCTGGCCTAGTTGTGCAAAACATCGGATAGATTTTTTTGTAATCGATTGCAGTTGCTTGATACAAGTAGAGGCATGTCCGGGGACAAGTGTTGGCGCTACAGCCCACAGGGGGACCAGGGCCTAGCTTGCTCATCAACTACTCGTGTTGTGCGCGCTACTGTTCTCTTACGAGTAGAAGGGACCTACAGTTTTTTGCCGACTCCGAACGGCGAAATTTGAGAAGCTTTCTTAGACAGTTATTACTCTTTGAGTGTTGTCAGCAGCTCGAAAGAGATGGTGCCGTGAAATATTCGAAAAATTGATGTTGAGCTGGGAATGGAATCTAGACCCTTCGGCGTGTGAGCGTCGCACTCTACCCACTACGCCACGGCGGCCACAGAGGCTTATCCGTGGACATCACTTCTGCGACACATATTTTGCATCTGGGAAGGACTTCAATTTAACCACAAAAGACAACTGCACATCATGATTGGCCGAATGATGTGAATGAAGCTGATCACCTTCACCCCCGACTTCTGTAAAACAACAAACTTATCGCAGCAAAGGCCCAGATCTTTAGCTGCACGTTTACCGCAGTACAAAGACTAGTTCAGACAAATGCCAAAACATGTAACTTTATTTTTCACAGCTAACAGCTGACCCTGCTGGTAAGTTATGCCGAACCTGCGCCAGTTTTCTTTCGTGTCCCTTAAGACCTAAGACAGCGGAGTCCTAAAAAGAATAGAAGTCAGTCTTCCCTGGCAAGATGCGGTGCCTCCCTTATACCTCTTCTGTTCTAAGCACTGCAACTACAGTTCAACAAGAACTTAGAATTTGAAGTTCACGTCTGACAGAAAGGCAGGGGTAGCTAAACAAGTCTAGACTCAATGCTGCAGTCCACCACCCATAAGGAAAAGTGAATATAAGGGTCCACAATCGATTTTCTTCACCACTTCTAGCTGATTTGACTCGCAGTGGAGTGATAGCATTTGGCCAGAAATCTACTAAGAGCCCTGTAGCCAACTTAGAAACCATTTTGACTTGTCGTCAAGCAAAAGCCTGATGCTGGTTTTTGGAATTAAGGATCAAGTATTTGTCTTCTCCATGTTTTTAGGAAAACTTTTCAAAATTTGCAGATTCAGATGAATTGCAAGGTCTTTTAATCGTCGAAGTGTAGCAGTTCAATCATTCCACTCTGTAATCAAAAGAAAGCTACATGCGATAAACACAGTCCGCGTAAATGGCTGGCAAATGTCTCAAACCATCAGAAGATCATCGGTGGCAAAAGCAAAAATTACATTTCTCCAACCTTCTCTTTCACCTCGCCAAATCTATTTCCATTCATTTTTAAAGTTCACGCCCTCTCTGTCCTTTTCTCAAAGCACTCACAATGACGAGAGATAATATCAAATATGCAACACATCCTTGTTGCCTGCGAACGAACGCGTTGTACACAACTGAAATCCATTAGCTGATGAAAGAAGACCTTGTCTGAGATCCGCTGACCCGTCATCGTGAAGAGAGCTATATCCAATTACTCCTCCTCAACCCTATTGCGCTTTTCTTCTAAATTTACCCCCGCATACACAGTAGCATCACTCATTGATGAACTGCCCTGAACTCTTCATCTTCGCAAATCTATGCGCGAAAAAAAAAAACGGCAAAGAGTTTATATCTGGACTCTCTGGTGCTCCGTTGAAGGTCACATCACATCTCCTCCTCTGCGTATATCTGTCATTTTGCATAAATTTAAAGTCATCCGCTATTTTTTTCGCGTCTTCTGTGTTCAAAAAGAAATCGCAGACCGAACGTATTTGATGCCGGCTACTCGTTGACTATTTATTACTGCCGGCGTTTGCGTCCTCCCTTATCAAACAAACGAGGTTGACAGCCAACAAAATTAATTTCAATTTAGAAATAGATCCCCCGCCGCCGAATGAACATGAGGAAAATAAAATTATTCTCCCTCCCCGTCACCCTCGCCGTCGACCAATAATGCGCTGGATTTTCTTCGCGTTTTCTTCCCCCTCTGTTTAGATAATTAAAGCAAATATTCATGGTCACTGCGATGATAAAAGCCGACAACAGGAGGAACCACAAAAAGCAAAATAAGAAAAAGAAGCACTCGATTGAATTAAATGCCTCCCACCCAGAGACGCTACACGCAGAGGCGCGTACTGAGCTTCTTGCGCTCTTTGGTTCGGATTTTCTCCCGATGTACCTCAAGTCAATTATGTCGGGGGCGCATCTTGTCGGTGTGTGCATGTGTATTTGTTCTGCTGGGTTGTCGAATTTAATTGCAAATCAAAACGCCACCTCCTCCGCCGTAGTTGTTGCCGCTGCCGCCACCGCCGCGGAAGGCGGAAGTAGTGTGAAACGATCGCGATGGTGTTTGTGTACCCAACAGCAGCCAGACTATAATGGCTTATCTCAGAGTAAACACACGGTGGGGCATGATATGTTTACTTCTGGCATGTGAGTGTACCACCGGCCGCCCAGGGAAGGAGCTGCAGACCGGCATTCATACTTTTTTCCTCTCGCCTGAATCTCATTTAAATCAAAAAAATACATATTCAGAAGTGCGGACTTTGAATCATGCTGAAGTTTATAAATTTTTAAATATTTTGTTTTTGTTATTAAATTTACAGAGAGAGCTTAAAAAAATCAAAAAGGACTTCTGGTGTGACAAATTTTAGTTTTTCCGTTTTGTTTCGAATTTTTTATGACTAGCCTCTAAATTTAATAATGAAAAATGTTGTTCCGCGGCCATCTCCCTCAATCCTTTCACTCTTGGACGGATGCCAAGAAGAAATTGTTGGTTTTTATGTGAGGAGGCTTTGGAGTGACTGATTTCGCTTGGACTCTGTAAACTTCTCGCGCACTCACCAATTCACTCACTTACTAACTCACTCACTCGCACAGACACACTCACTCTCCGCCTGCGCTCAGTGCTAATTGTTAATTTGTTAAGTGTTATTTTAATTGGAGGGCAAGCGATTAACGATTGGTTTGGACGCGTTCGTCTCTATCGATTTGTATCTGCTGTTCGACGACGCTATTGCCGACTGTGGTGGTGCGAGTGGGGTGAGTGGGGGAGCAGACCGAAAAAATCGGAATTGATGGCAAACATATTGTTAAGTGTTTTGTTGGATTTAGTATTTTTTTTTTATTTTTCTATCGAAAGGAGGCAATTGATTTATGTTCGGCCGTGGAGGGATGAGATTTTGTGATTAATTTTAATTGGTTTGGATATCCGATTTTTTTTTTGTACGTGGTGAATAGTTTTGTACTTAATGGTTGCAATTAGGGGCAAACACTGGGGCATTTGTCAAGGACATTTTATGCCGATTGTGGTGTTTGGGCGAAAGGTTGAAGTGTTTAGTGGGAATTGTGCCGATTGATGCTAATCGGATTTGTTTGGTTATTGTTGGTTTTCGTTGTCAATACTTAGAAAGAATTTTGATTCAATTGAACAAGTTTTTGGAGAGGTATCAACATTTAAGGCACTTTAAGACAGAATTTATTTGAAGTTTGAAAAACTGCAGGCAACTGGTAATATGTTTAAGCTTGGAAAACTCTTAAGCAAGTGAGAAAGAAGACATCCTATGGTTTTTTTTTCGTAGACCCTACACAACACATCACTGAATGAATCCTGGGCCCCTTTATGTGCACCACTAAAAAGAACAAATAATATTCAATTAAATATTTTTGTAAGTGGCGCCCCCTATGTCCCTGGGCTTATTGAATGATCCGCTATAGCAGGTACTGAATTCAAATACTCAGAAAACTTAAAATTTAAATATTCTTCTAAGAATTGGATGAGTATTGTAAAGCGACAACCGAGTGGAGAGTTATGTAAAGGGTGATTTTTTAGCTATTATCTTTTTGGCAACACTGGTTTAAACAGCTGACGCACGTTTCGTGTTTTGTTTCACTGCCAAACATCTTCATTTTGGTCTAATTTAACCATAAATCGTCTTACAAACGAATAATAATACAAATAGTAATTGTTGGCGCTACAGTCCAAAGGGGAACCAGGGCCTAGCTTGCTCATCAACTACTCGTGTTGTGCGCGCTACTGTTCTCTCACGAGTAGAAGGGATCTACAGTTTTTTGCCGACTCCGAACGGCGAAATTTGAGAAGCTTTCTTAGCCAGTTATCTTGAGTGTTGTCAGCAGCTCGAAAGAGGTGCTGCTGTTAAAAATTCGAAAAATTGGTGTTGAGCTGGTAGTCGAACCTAGACCCTTCGGCGTGTGAGCGTCGCACTCTATTCACTACGCCACGGCGACCACAACGAATAACGCTTGCAAATAATTTAATTTTATTATCAAAACGCGTGCTCTGTTAAGAAAGTTCATCGCGCGCTTCTTCCATTTTATGGTCAAAAATAGACGAAGCTCATTTTTAACTCAATGGTACGTACCCATAAGCAGAATTGTCGATTTTAAAGTGAACATCAGCCAGAAGCATTGCAAGAACTACCAATGCATCCAGAAAAAGTCACAGTTTGGTGGGGTTTATGGGCTGATGGCATCATTAGACCGTACTTCTTCAAAGATGATGCGAATCGTAACGCAATTGTGAATGGTGAGCGCTATCGTGAGATGATAACCAACTTTTTTTGCCCAAAATGCAAGAGCTTGACATGCATGAAATGTGGTTTCAAAAAGACGGTGCCACATGCCACACAGCACGCGCAACAATGGACTTATTGCGAGGCGAGTTCGGTGAACATTTTATTTCACGGTCGAGACCGGTCAATTGGCCGCCTAGATCGTGCGATTTAACGCCTTTAGACTATTTTTCGTGGGGCTATGTTAAAGCTCATGTCTATACAGACATGCGCTTCAATTGACGTATTGGAAGAAAACATTGAGGCATTTTTTCGTGAGCTACCGGCCGAAATGTTGGAAAAAAGTATGTAAAAATTGGAATAAGTGGATGGACCATTTGAGGCGCAGTCAAGGTCAACATTTGAATGAAATAATCTTCAAACATTAAATTATAAATTATATTACAATACGTGCTATCGATTCAAATAAGGATTTAATGCATTTTTCTGAATTTTATTTGCTTTTTTTTGTAAAACTTTATTTTAGCTTTTAAATGATCACCCTTTACAATTCATTCGCATGTAAATATCAATAGGATCCACACGTTGGTTATTAAACTGTGAGTTACATATGTTTTTTATTTTTTTAAATAATTATTGTTACAGAAGTCGCTAAATTATCCTTTTCCATTGTAAAAAAGTGTCGCCGCCGTGGCATAGTGGGTAGATTTCGAAAATCACATGCCGAAAGTTGAGGTTTGGCTGAAAACCTCGAATTTGTTCACGGCAGCATCTTTTTTGAGCTGCTGAAAACACTCAAAGACTATGTCTATGGAGAAGTTATTCAAACTTCAAACTGTAGGTCCTTTCTACTCGTGAGTAACGCACATTATACAAGTAGTTGATGAGCACGCTAGACCCTAGTCCCTCTGTGGACTATCGTGCCATCCGATTATTTTTATTATTATTATTGCAGAAAGGCAAAACAAGGAAACAGATTTCTAAGCCTTAAAGAAAAGTGGGACAAGCGCAAGTTCCTTATTTTTTAAACACAAATGCATCACAGTTGCATTATTTTATCGCAATTTCCTAAAACCTTGGCTTACGGAGCCCTTTAATGGAACCGTCAAAGCTTTAATTATTTGCAGATTTTTTTGAATAAAATAAGTCTTTCGAGATTTCCAATTTGAATCAAATCCAAGTTCCCAGACGACCAATCGTTATCGATAAGACAATTTCGAAAAGTTGTTTTCTTTTAATTGATGCGCACTTAAGGTATTATTTGGTAGTCTTAAAAGAGCGCAAAAATTAGTCCTGCATGAGCTTAAAGTCGTCAAATACTTCATAAGAGTCCGCTTTCTGACATTCTCTGCTGACCGAAAATATGCTCCATATGTTCCATTCATGTCGGCAGTCCACTATACGCAAAGTGTCATTTACTGTGGAAATACTGGGTTCTCGATGGTTATGTGCCCAATATTTGTTTTTAACTTCGCCATTAAGGCCATAAGCAGACGAGGAACCATTTAGTCTTTTTGAGAGAAAAGTTTAGCGTGCAATTTTTGACCCCGTTTGCATTGATGGCACCTGGAGGAGAAGATTTAATGATGAACTCTATGGGCTGTACAGCGACATGCGCCATGTCAAGCGTCTTCGGATACAACGCTTAAGATGACGAGGCCATGTAGAGCGTATGGACACCAATGCACCAGCCCGAAAAGTCTTCGAATCTAAGACATTGGAACAACGTAACAGAGAACGGCCTAGGCTAAGGTGGCGCACACAAGTGAAGCACAAGAAGGACCTAAACCAACTCCGAGTGCGCAACTGGAAGCAGCTAGCGAAAGATCATCGCTTCATCGCCAAAAATTGAATTAAGTTCATCGATGCACTGTTGTTGAGATAATCCACGTCGAAAGTTGTACAAAAATAATCACACGAAAATTTTCACGATTTAATTCCATTTTTCGGCGAGATGAAACTTTTTAGTTACTGTAACCTTGAACTATGAATCCTTTAAGTTACTGTACACAACACAAATAGCGTTCGTATGTCAAAACGTTCAGAGTACGTAAACCCTCAAAAATGTCAAACTTTACATTGCAATACTAGGGTTGCCCAATCTCGAAATAAAAAACGCAACCTTCGGATACTGAACCAACTATATACCAAGAACAGCATCCCGAAATTAAAGTACTTCCGCCTCCATGATCCACAGTTTTGTTTGTGTACTGAGGCTGGTATATGCAGCATACCAGCCTCATTATGCTGTTGTTCTTAGACGTCTGACACCAAATTGATCTTACTTACTAGAATATTTCTCCATTTTTTTCATTTTCTGGGCCTTTTCATTCGAGAATCACTCTTGCCAATCGCTGTTTCTTTGGGCTCAAGACGCAATTGAGTAATAAAGCCCTCTCTCGAAGGACTAAGCTCGCTTTATATAACAGCTTGATCATCCCCATCCTACATAATGGCGCGGAATCTTGGACTTTAGCAAAGGCGGATGAGGAAGCCCTTAGTTTTTTCGAGAGAAAAGTTCTGCGTGCAATTTTCAGTCCTATATGCGTTGATGGCATCTGGAGGAGAAGATTTAACGACGAATTCTATAGGCTGTACAGCGACATGCGCCTAGTCTAGCCTCTACGGATACAACGCTTAAGATGGCTAGGCCATGTAGAGCGTATGGACAACACTGCTCCGACCCGAAAAGTCTTTGAATCCGTGCCATTGGGACAACGCAACAGAGGACGACCTAGACTAAAGTGCGGCGCACAAGTGGAGAAGGACATCAACCAACTTGGAGTGTGGAACTGCAGGCAGCTGGAGAAAGAGCGTACTGAATGTGGAGGCATGTTGGTTGAGGCCCAGGTACACCCCGGACTGTAGCGCCACAACAAGAAGAAAATTAAGGCCATCTTCCGACTAAAGGAATGATGAATTCGCACTGGAGCTTTGATGACGATGATGATGGGACTCTCCTAAGAGACCAGTCTCACGCATATGCCATCTGTTGCGAGGACATTTATTATCCAGCTGCGTCGCTTATACAAAGTTGACATTTCTTGCGTCCAAGACAGGCTGTGGAAAGAAACTTAGCCATTAACTTAGCCAGATAGGGAATGAACTCGAATTTTCAATGACGGCTCCGAAGCGATGGAGATATCTGGTGGCGGCCATGTGGTTGGAGCTTACAAACTAGGACCGTCATTACAGAAGCCCCTACAGATATTGCTTCGGAAGACCACGAAATAACATCAAAGGCAAGTGTATTGCCTGTCAGAACAACGAACCAGTTTCGAGTCTGGGCACTCCTGAACTTCAAAAAAGAAAAAAAACTGATGTGTGCCTTGTGGCGTAGTGGTTCAAGTGCTACATTTTCACTCGCTGACCAGTTTCGATTCCCAAATTCGCTTTCTGGATTGAACACCTCGCAGATTTGCATTTTTTTACGGCAGCACCGTTTCCTGTTGCACTCAAAAAGTACGAAATGTCGTTTAGATCCGGCAAAAAATAGTAAAAAATTGAATACGTCTATCAGAGAACAAAAGCAAGCACAAAACGAGTAGTTGGTGAAGAAGTTAGGTTTTGGTCCCCTTATAGACTGTTGCGCCATCCAATGGAAATGCGTCACAAATTGTCGCTCTATATCATCTACCATAAAGCTGCCCGACGACCTCATCTTCAAAGCGAAAGTCAACAAATCCTTCAACTGTGTATAGAAGCCTTTTAACTTGAACCGTAGACTCTCAGTCACAGAAGCACCAACCGTATACTTGCACTTCGAACGACGGCAGACCCACTATTGTACAAGTCTCACAAAATTTGTAAGCCCACAACTATCGCGGCGGATGCTGTAAGGGATGTAAAGGTTACATATCGCCCTCCACAGAAATAAACTTTCAACATTTCTAAACGTTTTTGAACGTAACAACAAGGCTCTAAGAACATATGACCACACAACATTAGCCGATGCAGTTCGCAAAAATGAATAGTATTGAATCACAAAACCATTTTCGAAAACAGATGAACTTGTTGAGCCCTCAAAACGAGGCAGAGATTATCAATCAATTGGCGTAGGTTCCATTCCAACATCAAACCTGTGTCCTTCGCAATGTGAAGACCGTCATAAAAAAAAATCCACACCAAATCAAGCGAAATAAAAGAAACCCCGTGCAGCCACCTCCACACTTCCTAAATCATTCACGCCCCAACTGAACCAATTACTCAGTGCTTTGCATTTCTCTTCGATTCCTAATTACCCATTACACCCGAAATGAAAGACTCACAAAAGGCCAAAATCAAAAGGCAAGCCGTCGTCCCGACAATTTATGGGTTGATGGCCCCAACCTCCCAGCCGGCAGTGTTCCATATGTTTGCGTGACATCGTGACACATGGAACGTTGAAACTCTGTCGGTGAAGCGACACAAAGCGACGACGCCGCCGCTGAGTTGGGACAAAGTCTACAAGAGTACATTTTGCTTCCTTAATTATCCCAGCATTGGCACGGTCTCCGAAACTGTCCAAAAACGAGGAAAACGAGGAGCTTGGTGCCGCGATGGAACTACTTAATTCTCGTCGGCGTTGTCGTCGTCATCATCATCTTCATCGTTGCCATCATCATAGTCATCGTTGTCGTCGTGGTCAAATGTAGGTTCCCGTCTTCGCGCTTGAAGTGCTCCCAGTGTGCGCCCCATTACGCTTCATATGTGCGAAAATATGTACGAAAACGAAAACGTTGGCATCATAAACATGGACAAGCACAAAAACGCTGCCAAAACGAGATCTCCAACAACAGCTGTTTGCGGTCTCTCTCTCGAAGCGCGCCGTTCTCGGAGGAGGAAAACCGGAGCAAAATTACTGAACAAGCTGCGCAAGGAGAACCCACTGTGGAACTGGGTGCTGGCAGTGGAGATGGGGGTTGTATTTGCACAGACAAGAAGAATGTAATAAACTAGACCACAACTACACACGCATGCCGGGAAATTCTGGGGCTCTTTTTGGATGATTTCGCCTGGCCGGGTGCTACTTCTATTTTTGGAGTGCGAATTATGGAGTAATAATCTGAGATGTTCGCCAATGTGAGGAGAGCGCATACTTCGGGTGGGGCGTTGGCAGACGATCGTGGGGGAGGGGTGGCTATGAATGTCTCTTGTGCGACAAGATAGAGACGGTTGTCATTAGAGCTGGCATGCGGTAGTCGGTTGGAGGCTATAAAAGGATCTCTGGTTTTTTGGAATATGGTGCAGTGGGGTGGCTGCAGCTTGCTTACCGATTTGTATAATTCAGTTTGACTTTTAGAGGGTAAGTGAAGAGCAAATTAAGTAATATTCGTGTGCGTTATGATCCAATGAAAGGTTGCTTTTGTGGATCTGTCTTTGTTAGACTTGCTGACATTGGAGTCTTGATTTTTTGGCCTCAATGAGACTCCTACTTCTCGATTTTTTAAGCAGCCAAGTTCGCCAAAATGAATCTGAAGTTAATCGTTTTTTTTAATCTATTAAATGTTGGCTGTGTCTTTGACCTGACAAGCAATAAGCGGAAAGGTACTCAAGTTTAGTAAATTTTCAGTGTCCATGTCCATATAGCAGAAGGAAAGAAATGACCAAGTAAACTGGCGCCCAACGTGGGCACTCATGTTCAGTCAATATTCGATGTCTTCCGAATTTTATAAGCTCAGATGGACTAAAAGACAATATATGGACTAAAAGACAATCTATGGACTAAAAGACAACCTACACTATCCTTTTGAGCAGAGGGCAAACACCTCAAAGAATTAAAGGATTTACGAGAAGGGCAAAGGAGAAGTCCAAATGTAATATGTTTTTAATGCTTCTTACAAATTCGTTGGAGCAAAATTGCAGAGACCGTTGGTCCAATGGTGACTAGGTTATTTAGAGCGTATGGACCCCAATTCTCCAGAGCAAAAAGTATTCAAATCCGAGTCATGTGGACAATGAAACCGGGGACGACGTAGGCTTTGATGGCGCATACCAGTATGATAAAACAGCTAGCAAGAGATGGATAGGCACTATATGTTGTTTGACGTGGAGGACCATTCCTAGCTACAGCGTCAACCAAAGAAGAAGAGGAAGGTATGCACGTATGGATTATGACTTATAAATTATTAAAAGGCGGCCGACGTAGCGTAGTGGGTAGAGTGCGACGCTCACACGTTGAAGGTCTAGGTTCGATTCCCAGCTAAATCTCAAATTTTTCATGGCACCACCTCTTTCGAGCTGCTGACAACACTCAGAGTTATAACTGTCTATGAAAAAGCTTTTAAAAACTTCGCAGTTTGGAATCGGCAAAAAAATTTAGATCCCTTCTACTCATGAAAAAAGAGTAGCGCGCATAACATGAGTAGTTAATGATCAAGCTAGACCCTGATCCCCCTGTGGACCGTCGCACCATTCTATTAATATTATTATTTTTAAATTATTAAAACAATTTCAGACAGATTTTAAACCTGTTTGCTCAAACGTTGACTACATATTTATCATATAAATCATGACTGAGTCATTTGGAAAACAAAAGAAAAATATTTAACACCTTATTGTAGACTTCAGGGCAGCTCTCCATTTGTGAATAGATGATTTGTTCTATAAATTATACCAAATGGGAACCTCTGTGAAATTCGGAAAAGTATAAAAGTATAATCTTGTACGCAGGTACCTTATCGGTATTTCGGAACGGTGGTGGTCTTTCGGATTGGTTCAAAACGGAGACAGGAGTAACGAAAGCGTGTTCCTTAAGTTCAACATTATTTGCACTTTTCTAAATTGTAGTTATTTTCTATGTTGGACTTGTTTGCACTTTTCTAAGCGCAGCTAATGTTGGACTTAAGGAACATCCATTGTCTCCGCAGTTTAATTACGAACTATTTTTAAGGGCCTCCTTTTGCGGATGATCTTGTGTTGTTGGCTTACTTAACGAAATCGCACCCAGTTATGAGTATTGTAAATTGTTAAGCCTTATAGTCAAGCTGTACAAATCCAAGCTATTGGTATTCAAAAATGATGGAAGAAGATATCTTCGCAATGGAAATCAGTACAAATGCCGCAAACAAGTAGAAGTAGTAAATGAATATAAATATCGTGGCATCCGCATAATGCCCCGATGAACACTCACCTATAAGAAAAATAAAAGAAGCTCAAGACGCGGCAATCAGTGCAGCCTGTTTTAACAATTTTAATAAATCCAACATTGCTCACAGCAGTAAATTAAACAAATTTGAGGCAGTAGCTGAGTGTGTGATGCTTTATGCAGCACAAGTCTGTAGATATCAACCTTAGAAAGAAGTCGAAAAGCTGCAATGTTTCTTAATCTAGAAAACTTTCGACCTTTCCGTAAATGCGCCAAGCTACATGCTGATGCTTGAGACAGGTTTACAGCCTTTATTTATCAAAATACTTTAGCTGCGCATAAACTGTAAGCTGAATGAACGACCAGAAAAGATATTAACCTTGCATATGATACCAAACTATACTAATTTTTCTTATTGTTTGGCGTGATAGTCCACAGGGGGTCGAGGGCCTAGCTTGCTCATCATCTACTCATGTTGTGCACGCTACTGTTCTCTCACGAGTAGAAGGGACCTACAGTTTTTTGCCGATTCCAAACGACGAAGTTTGAGAAGCTTTTTCTTAGACAGTTATTACTCTTTGAGTGTTGTCAACAGCTCGAAAGAGGTGGTGCCGTTAAAAATTCGAAAATTTCGTGTTGAACTGGGAATCGTACCTGGACTCTTTGGCGTGTGAGCGTTGCACTCTACTCACTAAGCTACGGCAGCCAAACTATAGAGAAAAAAGTAATTGAGAATTTTTTTTTTAAATAGAAGGCAATTTTTTATGGAAATAATTTTTTTCCCGTTTTGGGGAACGACCTTTTGCCATCGTTTAGGCAGCTTCATAGTACAACTTTCATAAGACTTTTGGTTTTTATCAGCAAAAATGGAACCGATTTGACATCATTATCATTATTAAAATTTTTACCATTCATTGAGTTTTGCAAAGATCGAAATTCAACGTAATCAGATGGTGCAAGGTCAGGACAGTGTGTAGTCGGTGAAATCATAAAATAGGAGTTAGAAACTATTTGAAGGAAATCCATACAATCGAAGAAACCGTATGTTGGGTGAACTATTTATCTATTCCCTTACCACAAATAGAGATGATCTGTCAATCCTGCAGCATATGCCATCAACTTTCTTATGGAAACACACGCACGCATGCACGCTTCGGAGGTGGGTATGAAGCGGACATCGGTACCACGTGAAAACTCCAGCGAAGAAAAAACATTTCCGTCCTACAAAGTATTTGGTCAACATTGCGTCTCCCGCACGGTCGCGTTTCGCAGCCTATCCCGATGTGTAGCTACCGCAACGGCACGAAGAAATCTCATTTATTCGCGATCTTATTCTTTCGGTCATTATCTAAATTTCTTGACCATATGTAAGAGTTGACTTTGACACCAAGCACGAGCTTTCCTATTACTGATGTTCTAAGCTGCTTCAAAATTGGTCCAGCCTGGCCAGACCTATAAGAAAGCTCAGTGTTGCTCCTCCCTTCATTTGTGAAGAATCACTTTCTCCACCTGTTTCAATGGGAATCCACCAACACGCAGAGTACATTGCACAGGCGTTTTGAAAATTAAAATAACTTTGGACTTGTCCACGTTCACCTTCATTCCAACAACTGTATATACGGGCAAAAACCTATCCAGCGTGTGTTGGAGTGTGAGGACAACTAAGTCATCTGCGAAAAGAAGATGACTTACCCTCAGCTCGTTTAATGCGAAACGTTCCCCGCCTCGGCTGCGCTGCAACATCCAGTGCATAACAATAAGAAGTGTATGTCAGTCCCAGGCGGACCAGGGCAACCTAAACTATAATCAGTCTATATAGCACAAAAAAAGAACGATTCAATAAACTGGCGCCCAACGTGGGATCTGAAATGTATTATTTCCACGACTCTTCCCTTCACCAATGGGACGTCGAAGGCAATGAATTTTCAATCTAGCAAAATATTGCAGAAGGCGACAAGCAATTCAATGAATGGGAATCCAGCGAGCATTTTACTCTCCGATGAACTGTGCATGCCACTTTCAACTCAGAGAGCGGATGAATTTTTAAAAAGGATAAGCAGAAAAACCCTGTGTCTCCAACAATTCTAGTTTTTTGTCCTTGAACGCTCACCATTTTAAGCAACAATTGCAAAAACAATGAACTTTGTTCCTAGTTTCCTAAGGGGTTTCCAAATCTTGAAGATAAAATGTAAAAAATATACATCTCGTAAGACTTTTGTAAAACCACCAACCGAAAAAGGAATGTTCATGTACATAAACTCACACCAAAAATAAACCAAGACGGGATGCATCACGTCAAAAGCAAACAAAAACGACACAGCGCTACCTCTTAGAAAATTCATTTGACACAAACAAGTTCAGTTCCTGTCCACATCCTCCCTCTTTTTCATTTTCTTCTCCCTCGTTCCCTTCTGTCATTTCTGTGTTTAAGCAGAAAAGAAAAAAAAAGATGAAATGAGAAAACTCAAAAACGACCATTTGTCACCACGAGAAGACATTGTCTCTCGAAGCATAAAGCAAAATGACATTTCGCACGCATTCCTCTTCATGTGTAATTTAAAATATTCTCGAACTCATAAAAATTCACTCGAGGAGGCCTCAAGAGCTCGGTCCAGATTACGTCGAAATGGCGGCTTGAATTCAAGAAATCCCCCTGCCTCCCGAAATTCACATTCCTGGGCAATTTTTCATCGACTTCTGGGCTGAATTGTGCCGACTTAACTCTCGAGAGGGAGAAAGGTAAGCAAGCAGAAAATCTTTCGCAAACCCTACAGAGGAGGGTGATAGTAGCAAATCCCACACACACCTAGTCCCTCCGCGCACAGCGCTCGCTGTCTCGGGGAGTATCTATCAAACGCGTGGCATTTTGGTGACTGGGCGTCTCTTCGCGGTCTAGTTTTTCGCTGGCAAATGTGTAATTACGCGTGGAAATGCGTTCGCACAGAATTTCGCAGCTGAGAGATTTTGACTGCATATTTCTGCAGCAGGACTTTGACTTTTTTTTGCTTTTGGGTGACGCAGTGCAGAGGTTTTGTGCAAATAAGTTAATGGCAATTTTATGCTCTGATACCTTAGGAGATCGGCGAATTTTTATATTTTTGGGAGAACAAAATGCGTTGGTGGGTAGGCAAGACGCTTCGGTGGCAAAATGCATAATCTTTCGTAGTGAATGGTAAATTGCAACTGAGAGACAATGGCGCCATCGAGAAGGTTCTTTGGATGTGTATTGTGAAAAGAGGGACGGGTATCTCTTTTGTCATCTAAGTGGTGAAGTTTGGGAAGAAGACAAATTTGTAAATTCAAATGAGGTTATGTCCGTTTGCGGGAAAAATGTGCAAGTTACTGAAGCACTCAAAATTTCACTCAAAGTTTTGAGCAGTTGTCTAAATGCCCAAATATTTTCCAGAACGAATATCTATCCCCAAGGCGTGAATAAATTTCAATTTTTGACGCAACTTGTAAGCTTTGAAGAGTTCGTTTTTTGGTCAAAATGTATCATGATCCAAAATGTGTCCATTTTCCTCTCAGAACGAATATCAAACCCCAAGGCGTGAATTAATTTCAATTTTTGACGCAACTTGTAAACTTTGAAGAGTTCGTTTTTTGGTCAAAATGTATCATGATCCAAAATGTGTCCATTTTCCTCTTAGAACGTATATCAAACCCCATGGCGTGGATTAATTTCAATTTTTCACGCAACTTGTAAACTTTGAAGAGTTCATTTTTTGGTCAAAATGTATCATGATCCAAAATGTGTCCATTTTCCTCTCAGAACGAATATCAAACCCCATGGCGTGGATTAATTTCAATTTTTGACGCAACTTGTAAACTTTGAAGAGTTCATTTTTTGGTCAAAATGTATCATGATCCAAAATGTGTCCATTTTCCTCTCAGAACGAATATCAAACCCCATGGCGTGGATTAATTTCAATTTTTGACGCAACTTGTAAACTTTGAAGAGTTCGTTTTTTGGTCAAAATGTATCATGATCCAAAATGTGTCCATTTACCTCTCAGAACGAATATCAAACCCCATGGCGTGGATTAATTTCAATTTTTGACGCAACTTGTAAACTTTGAAGAGTTCGTTTTTTGGTCAAAATGTATCATGATCCAAAATGTGTCCATTTACCTCTCAGAACGAATATCAAACCCCATGGCGTGGATTAATTTCAATTTTTGACGCAACTTGCAAACTTTGAAGAGTTCATTTTTTGGTCAAAATGTATCATGATCCAAAATGTGTCCATTTTCCTCTCAGAACGAATATCAAACCCCATGGCGTGGATTAATTTCAATTTTTGACGCAACTTGTAAACTTTGAAGAGTTCATTTTTTGGTCAAAATGTATCATGATCCAAAATGTGTCCACTTTCCTCTCAGAACGAATATCAAACCCCATGGCGTGGATTAATTTCAATTTTTGACGCAACTTGTAAACTTTGAAGAGTTCGTTTTTTGGTCCAAATGTATCATGATCGAAAATGTGTTCATTTTCCTCTCAGAATGAATATCAAACCCCATGGCGTGGATTAATTTCAATTTTTGACGCAATTTGTAAACTTTAAAAATTCGTTTTTTGATCGCAAATTCATCATGATCCAAAATGTGTCCATTTTCTTCTTGCGGGCACCTGAAGAAAAGCTTTCCTCTTCATCGGTAAACATAAGCCCATGCCATCAAATCAAGCAATTAGTCGCAAATACTTTCCAACAAAAACTTCAAACAACTAGATAACAGTCCCCTCAGCAAAAAATCACGACTCATAAGAGCCATTTAAAGAGAGTCCTAATCTACTAACCTAGACACCACCCGCTGGGAATTCTCATAATTTTCAATCCCTACCCAAAATATTTCAGTCTAACGCCCATGACCATCGATGGAAGCATTCCTCGCCCAGCGGGACGCACTCAACAAAGCACAAAACCGGCTTCATGGTCGACGACAATAAAATCTGTCGAAAACGTTGCCAAATCGAATACATAATGTTGTGATGGATAAAACAGGAAGCGGTCCCTGCAGCCAACACGCGTTGTACTTCACACAATACACCGCATGTCATAACCACCGCATCCTCTCTCCCACCGACCGACAACCGTACTCGATACTACTGTCGGCCTTGAAAGCATAAACAAATCCTACGCAAGAGGCCACGCAACAACGACGACATCGCCTGAATTATTTAGAAACAGAATCACTTTCAGCGGTATTCTGCTTCATCACAAGCGAAGCGTAGTGGTGGTTTGAATTTCGCTTTCGACTTTTTTCTGGCGCTACAATCAAATTTTTCGAAAGAGCACGGTGTGCAGCATCGCGACGGCAAACAAAGCGCGTCAAGGAGACGAAGATAAATTATCTGAATGTTCGGAGCTGCGTAATCTTCAGTCGATTCTCATAATCTCCCCACACAGTCGGACAACGTCTGACTTTTCTATTTCTGGCATGAATGCACTTTCAAATGCTTCCCCAAATCGGTGAGGAATAATAAATTTCCAATCTCAAGCCATCCCCGCACGCATCCCCCGGCGTTAAGGTAGGAAAGACTATTTATAGCCGGAGTCGGGAAGGAACCCACTCCCGGTGACGGCCGATGAGGCGAAATCGTGTCACAGGGAAAATTGAAGCAATAAACTCCACATGCGAAGTGGCAAACACGCCTCGAAATAGAAACGTCAGCGGTGGAAGATGCGAGGGTGCATATGTGGGTGAAGCGAGGTCTTGCAGGTCTAATGAACTTTTTCTTTTCCTATTTTCAGTCACGTCTCCTCACTGACTCCAGGTGACGCAATCAACATGACAGCCCGCTGCTCATCAACATTCTTTCGGAATTCCCCGGAGACCGATTCCTCTAATTCATTCCAAGTTACTTAGTTACACTTCAGCTCACCCGCACCTCCGCCTCTGCGTGCCGCATTAATCATAGGCCGAGATTGACATCTCTCCTGATGCTGATTGACAGTTCATTCGCGCGTTTCCCTAAAATTTCCTGTCGACAGACTTATGCTTTGATTCCACTTAGGCACCGAATGGATCCGCAAAACACGGAACATGCTCCATCCCAGCGGAGTTCAAGAGTTCAAGTTCAAGAACCTCCCGCAAAAATGAAAACATTGGACACACGCCCGCCATCAGCGAATTAATTGAGTTTATAAATCTTTCAAATGGCGCGTACGCAAAAATGTGGTAGATTGTGATGTTTGTCAGTGGTGGCTGCCTTCGATTGATTGGGTTATTGAACTGCAACAGAATCGCGTTTGAATATTCTTTGGTGGTGATGAGTCACGGCGCTTGGGTTATTGACTTGATTTTCAAACAATTTCGCTGAGTGCTTTTGACAATTGGAGGATCCTTCAGCATTCACGCAACAGAATGGCGGAGCACTTATGTGTGTGCTTCGTGTGCTTGAGAGTCATCCAGTGAGAGTGAAACAATCGAGAAGGATCATAGAAACTGGCATTTATGCGCGCTTTGGCGCTACACCATTACTGCCTGAAGCTGATGATATCAAAACGGAATTAAAGTGAAGTTTGAGCTCTGGCGCGAAATATGCTGTGTGAGCCGATCAAACGAATCAATGCGGACTACAAAGTCACGTTGATGGAGAGGTTTAGTTTATGAGTTGCCCAAGAGAACTTTGAACTGTTGGCCATGGGGATGATTGAAGAAGGTGTAGAGAATTAGCCTTAAAACTGGAGAACCCCAGTTATGAGAAGACGAAAACTGACACATAACAATGAAGTGGAAAGAAGTCTAGACTCTGGACACATGAGTTTTTCTCACCTAAACTACAGAAGAAGAATGCATTTAAAGCACTTCACAAACATGCTTAAAGGCAAACTGAAGTAGCAGTCATTCTTTCGGTTTAGATAGAAACTCACAGAGCTAGCAAACCCCCGAACCCCTTGAAATACACTACAAAATTATGAACCAGAGTCCATACCATGTGATTATGGCCCGACTTTGTATCAACAAATCAATGAAAAAGGAAAATTAAAGCAAATTAAACCACAGTGACGCCCACACTCGGATGAGCAGATCAAAACAAATTCAAAGTCAACCCCACCCACCCCACCACAAAAAAAAACACAGGTGGTTTGGCTTTTATGCCCACCACTGTAATCAACACAGAAAACACCATCAGCCCATACTTCACACATTCGACAAGCCCTCACCCTCCACTCACAGTCAAACAACTGCCTCTTCCCCTGTGACCACTTCAAGCATTTAGATACGTTCCACGTGCCGACTGGAGATCCAGGGAATCATCTGTTTACATAATTCAAGTATCCAGCGGATACTTTGTATCCCCACACACCAAAGTGCGTTGTACTACATAGCATCGATGAGGTCATAACACACTCTTGACTGCGCGCCAGTGTGCGTGCGTCTGTTTATCAAATGACACAAGGTGAACACCAGTTGTAATATTTATACTCTTGTAAATAAACAAAGCACCATTCGCGCGGTTGGAAGAAATCCTAGAGACCAGAGCCAGCCATGCCCCAGCGCGTCTGCAGCCAACGGACAGCCACTGCAGTTCAGTGGCACAGATTTCTTCACTCATCGACACCGATCATTGAGAATATGCCAAATGGATAGCCTTTGAGAAACGCACGTACGCGCTGCCGTTCTTTTTAATCAAAACACAAGTAATGTATCTATCGCCTCTGAGCATTCGGGACAGAAATCAGGTGAGAGATGCTTTTGTTACGCGCGGAATTTGGGTTGCGTCGGCGACCAGTGGCGCGCGTTGGGCATCATAAGTACGTTTGCTGCCTTGGCTGCCGCCTTGGCATGTGTTATGACCGCCGCTGCTTATCCACTTGAATAAATTTTTTGACAGATCCGAGGTGTCGACGCATTGTCAGTGCTTTTAGAGCCGATTTGGAACAGGAACTGGGAAAGGAACATCGCTGACACCGGTGCCCCGTGCTCAGCAGATGTGTGTTCATGAATTACAATTAGACTTGGAGTCAGTTCAAGTGAGACGCCAAATGAAACCAAAATCTAACACACGAACTGCAAAAAGAAAAAAACAAAAAACAAAGATCTCAAAAAACATCGTTAATGGCTAGATGTCAAGAATTTTGTTGTCGTGTGTTGTGTGACATTCAGCTCTCTTTTGTGGTCGTTATATGCTTTTTGATTCGTTGTGAATCGGTTCGTGTCGTCGTGGTGTGTTTCGATCAAAATAGTTTTTATGTGTCGAAGGCTGTTTGACAGTCTGTCGAAGTGGACTCAGGTTGGGATTACTTGCGATAAACATGGTTTCTCTGTCTCTGGGAAAATCTAAATCGCTCGGTCTCGACAGTTTCTATCCAATTTAAACGCGACAAAATTTCGTTTTACTGATTGTGGAGCGAAGCGTGAATGCGGTGTACCACAAGGTTGAATGTTGGCACTTGTGTTTTTTTTTTTTTTTTTTTGTTTCTGTCTTATTTGAAATCTTATGAAATGAACTTGATTTGATTCAATTTTTGTTTTCTGTCCAAGTTTGTTTTGATTCGTAACAGAAGGATGGATAACGCAGTCCTAAGTGACGCATCCAACTAAGCAGCTGCAACTTAGTCACAAAAGTCAGTCAAACAAAGAGACGCGTGAAACATTTCTCGTTGCGATCCAGGTCAAGGAGATTTGGTCCCAACAATCGATTCGAATCGAATTCATACGACGCTGACGAAATATTTGTGTAAAATTTCTAAGATCAACAATCCTAAATGCCGCAATCGCATTTTGGCAGAATTCCATGTGAGGTAACAGAAACCGAGAGCGAAAGTGGAATGATTCCGATGATTGTATCATTTCTTCACATTTGGAGGTGAATTCAATGAGATCATATGGGAAGCAGGACTGAAGTATCGAAGGCGGTGGTGGAGTTGAAAACAACTTGTGCACAGTTGCATGTGATCGGTTTTAAGTCCATTGATGGATAAGGGTTTAGAAATTTAATTATCCTGACAATAGCAAGGACAATGTCTCATAAACTATCGAAAGCCCATGTGCTTCCTTTGAACCTATTACTTTTGAAATGTAGCCACCGTGACATTTTATACTTTTATTTTGGTTTCATTACTACGCATATTTTCTGTTTATAAACAGTTTCTCTGTCTTCGTCGCGTGGCGTAGTGGGCAGAATGCGACGCTCACACGCCGAAGGGTCTAAGTTCGACTCCCAGATCAACACCAATTTTTCGAATTTTTCTCGGCACCACCTCTTTCGAGCTGCAGACAACACTCAAAGAGTAATAACTGTCTAAGAAAGCTTCTCAAATCTCGCCGTTCGGAGTCGGCAAAAAACTGTAGGTCCCTTCTACTCGTGAGAGAACAGTAGCGCGCACAACACGAGTAGTTGATGAGCGAGCTAGGCCCTGGCCCCCCTTTGGACTGTAACGCCAACAATTATTAAACAGTTTCTCTATGTTGGTCTTTCGGGGTCGCCAATAGACTGCTAGTTCAATCTCTGAAAAGATGTAGAAAGTACTAAAGCAATTGTTGCTGATGGTAGTAGATTAGTAGATGATGGCAGGCATGTGAAACATAATTTATAAACTCATCGTTAGCTTATGTCTATTCGATGTATCACGATGTTTAGTGTTTATAAAACATTACTTAATAAATCCCGGGACTAACCAATAAAAACCCATTTTCTAGTCACTTTAGACGACTTAATTTATCAGCATTTTTTGCTTCAAGAGTGATACAATCAGCCCATCGCCGCTTTAACACTTCCATAACTTTTTAAAAAGAACGATTTCACTTTGGTCTCAAAATAGGCTTCAGTTTCGGCTATCATTTGAGCCATATTTTTTCCGGGGAGCATCTTTTTGAGGTTCGAAAAGATGTAGAAGTCGCTGGTAGAAGCCGTTTCTGGAGAATACGGTGGGTGCGGAAGCAATTCAAAGCCCAATTCGTGGAACTCGTGAATGGAAGCCAACGACTTGTGACACGGTGCAATGTCTTGGTGGAAGAAAACGGTTTACTTCTTCATATGGGATCGTTTGTTTTGCAATTTCTTCGTTCAAATGCATCAATATTTCCATAAAGTATTCGTTCCTGATCCTTTTACCTTTCTCAAGATAGTTGATGAATAAAATTCCGTGCGCAACCCAAAATACGGATGTCACAACCGTGCCAGTCGACCTTTGTGCATTTGGAGGCTTTGGGGGTGTGTTGATTTGACTTTGGAGAATTGATGGATTCATATTTCCTCCATGGTGACTCAGCTCCAAACAGCTCTCAGAATCATCGATACGTTGTTGTATGTGGTCCACTGTAAGCAAGCGCGGCACCCATTTCGAAAACAGCTTTCTCACGGACAAAAGTGCACGCAAAAAGTGTACACCCTGCCTTCTGATATCTCTAAGGTATCAGCTATCTCACGCAAGTTAAATTTGCGGTTTTCCAAAACGATTTTGTGTTTTTGACGTTTTCAGGTGTAACCACCTCAATTGGCCTCCTAGAGCGTTCAGGATCGTTGGTGTCTATTCGACCACGTATAAAGTCAGCATAATTATAACAATAATTGTTGGTGGTAGAGAATTTTATTCTTCTTCATATGGGACCGTTGTTTTTGCATTTTCTTCCTTCAAATGCACCAATAATGTCATGTAGTATTCGCTTTTGCTCCTTTTGCCTTTCTCAAGATAGTCGATGAATAAAATTCCGTGCGCACCCTAAAATACGGATGTCATACCCTTTCCAGTCGACCTTTGTATTTTTGGACGCTTTGGACGTGGTTCACCGGCTGCAGGCCACTCCGCTGATTGCCGATTCGAATCTGGAGTGTAGTAGTAGATCCATGTTTCATCAATTGTAACATACCGAGGCAAAAAGTCGTGTTAATTCTGGCGAAACTACTCCAAACAGCTCTTAGAATCATCGATGCGTTGTTGTTTTTGATCTATTGTGAGCAAACGCAGCACCAATTTCGAAAACAGCTTTCCTATGAACAAATATTCATGAAAAATAGTCTACACACTGCCTTCTGATATCTTTAAGGTGTCAGTTATCTCACGCAATTTCACTTAGCGGTTTTCCAAAAGGATGTTGTGTACTTGTTTGACGTTGACCACCTCAATTTACCTTCCAGAGCGTTCAGCATCGTAGGTGTCTGTACGGCCACGTTTAAAGTCAGCACACCACCGTCAAATAGTTGTTTTTTTTTTCATGGAGTAGAGTCCCTGCAACACTTTTTAAACCATTGCTGAGCTTGCACGGTATTTAATCCATCAAAAAGGAGTGTTTAATCAACACACGGCCACCGTGGCGTAGTACGTAGAGTTCGACGCTCACATGTCTACGTTCAATTCCCGGCTCAACAGCTCGAATTTTTTACGGCACCACCTTTTTCGAACTGCTGACAACACACAAAGAGTAATAACTGTCTAAGAAAGCTTCTCAAACTTCGCCGTTCGGAGTCGGCAAAAAAACTGTTGTTCCCTTCTATTCGTAAAAGAACAGTAGCGCGCACAACACGCGTAGATGCTGAGCAAACTAGGCTCTGGTCCTGTGGCCAAACAATTACAAAATCAACACACGAAACTCTGTTTTTTCCAAAGTTTTAAAAGTCGCGAAAGTGGTGTCACTTATAGTACTGTAACTTGTAACCTAATAAACAGATTGTCATGGAAATTTGACAGGTATCGTATGGATGTTTGTGTTCTTTGCTTGTTAGTGGCGCCCCCTATATGTCCGTCCGGGACTTATTGAGTGATGTGTTACTTTCACAACAAGGACATGGTTTTTCACAGCAAGGACAAGGTTTTTCACAGCAAGGAACGGTTCATTTTACTTTTGTATGAACTCATCGATTGGCGAAAGATCGTGCTGGCTGAAGAGGCATGTTGGTTGAGGCCCAGGTCCACCCCGGACTGTAGCTCCACAAAAAGAAGAAGAAGAAGAAGAAGAAGAGGTAGAAGAAGAAGAAGAAGAAGAAGGAGAAGAAGAAGAAGAAGGAGAAGAAGAAGAAGAAGGAGAAGAAGAAGAACAAGAAGAAGAAGAAGGAGAAGAAGAAGAACAAGAAGAAGACAAAGAAGAATTAATCGATTTTTCTTAAACTTCTGTAAAAGTGTCAGGTTTAGAGAAGGATATCGCCTAAATGATTGCTCAACTGAAGTAGGTAAATGATTTCGAAGATTACAAAAAGCGGAAAACAAGAAAAAAATCTATCCTTGAACTCATGTGATCCATTGCTTGACTCGTTCTCAAAAGAGAAAAGATGGAAAAGTGCTACCAAATCTGTTCGAATAGTTTTCAAAAGTTTACTTTCGCTTTAAATATTTTTTTTTCGATCTTAGTTTCAGATTTTTAACTGGTATAGTCTTGAAATTTGTTATTAAACGAGTGTTTTTCTAATTAAATTTTCAGTTACCCTGGTCAACAAGGACCTAGCTTGTTCAGCAACGCAGGTAGCGTTTTGAGAATTATTATTTTCTATCAAATGATCCTACAACTCTTTTGCGGACTACGAAATGTGAAATTTAAGAAGCTTTTTCATAAACAACAAGCCCTCGTTAGGTGTTGTCAGCAATTTGAATTAGGTTGTGTCGTAAAAAATACATGGTGTTCAATCCAGGAATCGAACCTAAACATTTTTCCGTGTGAGTACTGTGCTTGTTTTCTTTGCCATGAAACGCCTCATTTTGAACCTTTAAGGTCATTCATCATGCTTCAGAATGCTTTTTATAGTTTTTTCAAGAAGCCGTCAAAAATGTATGATATTACAGGGTGATACTTTATTCCTAGCTAATAAAACGCAGATTTTCCGTTAGAATTTTCGGAATAATTCTACACAAAATTCGTTTCAAACAAAACAGCCCCCTTAATTGGTTTTTATCAGAAATGTTAAGCTTCATAAATATAATTGCATCTAGCTATAATTTAGTCTGTGTGATATATTTTAAGTTCACTTTATTAGAAGACTTTATACAAATCGCATTTCTCCGTAGATAATGAACAGCATTTAAAAATAAGTGAAAATTTGAAACATTTTCTTATTTTCAAGGTTTTTTGTTATGAACGTAACGTAAAAATAAATAAAATTAAATTAATTAAATAAATAAATTAATTAAAAAATAAATAAAATTAACACACTTAGAACAGTTTATTTCTTGCGTTGGAAAGAGGTATATAATGACTGAAAGTTCAAAGATACATTGTCGTAGTGAAGTTTGGGTGCGCATGGATAGCGTTATGCCCAAGAGTGAGCACGATTCAAATGACATTTGTGAATATTTCAGCTATTGACATCTAACGTTATTTGAACATATTACAATAGACGTCAAGTAAATGATACACGATTGTTGAACACGAATTATACTGGTTTAATAAGAAGTAATTTTTCTTGTGGCGCTACAGGTCCGTGGTGGTGCTGGGCAAATAACAAAAAGTGATTATTAAGTTATTGAGAGACAAAATCATTTAACATATTGCACACACTTCACAACAAAGACGCAGCTAACTCCATTTGTATTAACATTCAACTTTCAAATTTTAGTAATCTGCCAAATACACGCCTTTCAGTACAAAGAACGAGTTAAAAACTCAATATGCCTCCCTTAACCTCTTTTTTTTAAGGGTATACTTTTTTTCAACTGTGTTGTCTTGTTAAGTAGAAGTTTCGTTGGCGTCTCTAAGCGTATTAAATAATCACCAGACTAACACAATAAATCCATTTAATAATTATAATTGTTGCCGCGACAGTCCACAGGCGGACCAGGGTCTAGCTTGCTCATCAACTACTCGTGTTGTGCGCGCTACTGTTCTCTAAAGAGTAGAAGGGACCTACAGTTTTTTGCCGACTCCGAACGGCGAAGATTGAGAAGTTTTCTTAGACAGTTATTATTCTTTGAGTGCTGAGTCGTTGAGTGTGTCAGCAGCTCAAAAGAGGTGATGCCGTGAAAAATTCTAGGTATTCAGCTGGGAATCGAACCTAGACCCTTCGGCGAGTGAGCGTCGCACTCTTCCCACTACACCACGGCGGCCGCAAGCAGATCCTTTTGGCTTGTAAAAGAAAAACCATGACAAATGGACTTCTTGACACCGTAGAAACTTGGTCCTTTCTCTTTATCATTTTATCTTTAAATTCAAATAGTCTTCATTTCCAACCAAGTTTCTACGTTGTCAAGAAGTCTTTTTGTTATGTTTATTTTTTTACAAGCTAAATGGATCTGTTTGTGGCCGCCGTGGCGTAGTGGGTATAGTGCGACACTCACACGCCGAAGGGTCTAGATTCGATTCCCAGCTGAACACATCGAATTTTTCACGGCATCACCTCTTTCGGGTTGCTAAAAAATATAATGACTGTCCTAAATAATTCACAACACATAGAAATGTTTACAAAATAGCACTGCAGTCCTGAAATTAGGCATGTTTAAGTTTGTACTCTCCATACAGACTGTATTGATGAATAGGTGGACCAGATTTTCGGAGCATTTATTCTTCAGAAAATTTATGAGAAACACACGGAAAACATCATAAGAACACCTGCTTCCCAACAAGTTGTAGCATAAACACAACATAGATTTAAATAAAGAAAAAAAAAGACAAAAAACGAATGTGCCAAGTACAGGGTATTCAGATGAAAACACCTACATGGTACCAAGCACAGTTCAAATATTTCCAAAAATTTAAGAATTCAAACTCAAAAACAAAAACAAAAATAAAATAACATCCTACCCTCACAGAATTTGCAACATTTTGCTGGCGGTTCATCAGAATCAGCAATGACCGGCATGGTCCTCTTCAGGCCCACACTCACCAACCGAATCACACCAGTTGTTGTAACATAACCCTTCTCCCAAGACAAGGGTTTTAATTATATTTTCTCTCTTAACAGCTTATTTTTTGTAATTTTTGACTTCTCAAACTTCAACTTTCAATTCAACTTCAACACTCTTGCTTTCCACACGCGGTTTCCTTTCTGTTTTCTGTTACCTGCTGTACACGCATCTATCGACCACAACGATTTCAGAAAGAAACTCGATTTTCTTCTTTGCTTTCCCCACTTTCAAACTTATTCACTTGATTTATGGAGACTTGGGATTTTTTTTCTTCTTTTCAGATAAATATATATTTTTTTTAATTCTATTTAGTGGAATGATTCAGAGAATTTTTATTTATTTTTACACACGTTCGCACTTCTTTTCTTGCTCTCAACTTATCGGCATACAACAAATATTTTCATTCCTTGTTACTCCCTTATGTCGGAAACTCACAGGACATCTCATCTCTCGAAAGCAAAACTCTATCGCGCGCACTCAAAAATTGAAAAACCTTTTTTCTCGACGATTTTCAAAGCGAAATAAAAAAACAGAAAATGCACTCAAAACTAAAGCAATTTTTTGTCGGCTGGTTAAATTTTCCAATTGCGGTGAAATGCTGCTGCGGGATATTTTAGAGAACTCACAAATCGCGGAGACATTTTCGAGTTTGTTCGTTTGGTTCGCAAAATGTTGATCTTTTTTTTTTTTTGAATTTTATTTCAGTCGTTTGTTTTGAATTTATGATTTTACGTTCAGAAACTATGTTGGAAACCCTCTTTGATTAGAAAACGAAAAAGAAAATCAACTTCAGGCAACACATCGAGATGCGTTTGAATTTTTTAAGAAAACAGAAATATCGATCATAACGTGAAACCTCCGTGGAGACCACTGAGTTGAAAACCGTGCTCACACTTGAATTTTCCTCAGTCGCTGGCAGAGGGAAAAAGTTTTTCGAAAACGTTAACACACACAATTACACAGTTTTTAAGGTTGCTGCAGCTTTTGAGTCTTCAGTTTTTGCTTTTCCCCTGACGGAGAACCAGGGAGAGAAGATATAGAGAGCGATCGCAAGATCGGGCGACTCTATGCGACAAGCACACACGAGAAAACAGACCGGACTCCTCCGGGCGGCTAGACGCGAGTAAAAAAAAAAAACAAAAATCTCAAAATCCTTCTAAACGCAAAACACACCCAGCCACAAGCACACACAAACCCGTGAACTTTTCCCTCGATTAGAATCTATGCTGCTGGCAGTTTTCACTTCTCTCGCAGGTACATGCATTGGTCCCGCCGCGAGATAATGGAGTTTCGAAAATAGATTCTCCGCTTCTTGATTTCGAATGAGAAAGCGTCCGCAGTGGACTGTAGTCTGCGGACGATACTCTGGCTCTCTCCGCCGCTGCTAGTAGCTGTATCCCAAATTTGGAGAGGGATCGCATCTTCCCCTCTGGCGTGTGTGCGTGAATCTGAAAGGAATTTGGTATTCGAAAAATCGACTGAATGAACGGCAGAGCTTAGAAACCCCGTCAGCTGTCCGTCTGCCACCTCGATCCTCGACAAACTTGTTTATATTCGGGCCGAAAATAGTTCCAAAAATGTCTCTAAACGATCTCTCCTCTCGCTGACGAGAGAAAGCAGGAGAAAGTAAGAGAAAGCTCGCCCAGAGTCACACCACTCCTCAAACTGTCTGCCGATAGTTGAATTATTCGTTTTTCCTCGCAAGGACCGCGGCCATGTTGTGCGACAGTCGTGTGAAACGTCAAGAGCTCTCTCACTTTCCCTCAGAAGCTTTTCATGCCACCTGCTTGGCGGCGGAAGAATGACTAATTACGCTTATTTTACTCGCCTTCAAACGGTTTACCTTTATAATTAGCGATTTAAATTAATCAAAAACCGAGCGTCGATTCTTTTCGTCCTATTTTGGTTGGCGAATTGCAGAAAATATTTATTTTCGACCGTAGATTGTGGGGTATTGCTTTGCGCTTGGTAGAACGTTGAAAAAATAAACTCTAACCTGGCACATGCCGGTTGTGACGTGTGTGACGGTGGTGGTGGTGATGGTGCTGCTGCTGATGTTGGTGATGATGCTAGCGGTGGCGTTTACTCTCGTTAGGCGATTGTGAGGAATCATCTATTTTTGGGTAACGTCCCGAGTTCGGACCATGAATCACGAGGAGTAAAATTGGGCCCCGCAAACGCTATTAATGAAAAGCTCGATTATAAGCACTTTTAGACGCGATGTGTGTATGAGCGAATTTGTGGTGAGAAGTTCACAAAAAATAGATCCAAAAATACGTACGTGATCGTGAAATGATTAAGTGGAAGCTTAACTTTACTTGTAAACATCTTCAGAATGGTGAATTAATTTTAATGTCACCCCAAGCTTGTTGTAAGACAATGTAAGTAATTTTTTCTCATTCTTTTCTGTGAGTGACAAGGAACAACAGATATACTGACAAGTCAATGGTTGGGAAATGTGAGCGATTTTATGACAATAAAGTGCTTTTTGACTGGCGAAATAGAGTGGGGAAGTAATGGATAAGGCATTTTTTTTTTTGTGTTCATTTTCAAATGAAGTTTAAACGTTTGTTGGTAGAGTAGGACACTCACACACCGAAGGTCAGAGGTTCGATTCCAGGACTGAACACCTTTCATTTTTCACGGCACCAATTTTTTCAAGAAGGCAGCCGTTCGGAGGAAGCAGCTGTAGGTCCCTCCCATTCGTGAGAGGAGAGTAACGCGCACAAGACGTGTAGTTGAAGAGGGAGCTAGGCCCTAGCCTTCCTGTAGACTGTCGTGCCATCCAATATAAATGATGGTTACCCATTCTGCAGGGTCATAACGAAAAATGTGTTGTTTCCATCTAAAAAGTTCCCAAGCCGTTAAGAGGGAAACATGCCGACATTTGACACGACACGCTGATTTTGGTTATCCAAGTGCTCTGGCAATCAAAATTGTTTGTTCTCCGTGTTCTACTGAATAGAAATATGGCACAGATTTTTTTGGTCGTACGGGCAAATTGACGAAGAAGCAATTTTCCTTCTTCATTTAATCTTTTCGAAGATACGACGGCTACAGTTTATATTTCGGGATTGGGCAACCCTAGTGTTGCAATCTGGCAACTGCCAGCTCTATCATCAGTTTGACATTTTTGAGGTTATACGTACTCATAACGTTTTGACATACAAGCGCTTTTTGTGTTGTTAACATTAACTTTGAGGATTCATGGTTCAAGTTTACAGTAACTTAAAACATTCATCTCGCCAAAAATATGCAATTAAATCGTGAAAATTTGATTTTAAATTGTCGTGTGTTTATTTTTTACAACTTTCGACGTGGATTAACTCAACAACTTAGTTCAATTTTTGGCGATGAAGCTCCGTCGAGGCCCAGTGTTTATCGATGGTATTGTGAATTCAACCGAGATCGTAGTTCACTCCAAGACGAATTTCGTGAATGTCGTCCAAAATCAGTTGTTGTTCTGGAAACCATTGTTGCACGATCGTCATGTGACCCATCGTGGGATTGAGACAACCTTCGGCATTCCTGAAACCAGCATACATTCAATATTGCATGAATATTTGACAGTCAAAAAAATTTGTTCGCGTTGGATCCCACACAATTTATCAATCGCTCAAAATAAAGGCTTGTGTCAATTGGTCGAAAAAAATGCTCCAAAACTACGATCTCGGTGCTTCGCAACACGTCTATGACATCGTGACAGGTGATGAATAGGGGATTTACGCGTAAGAGCCCGAAAGTAAACAGCAGTCGACTATATGGGTGTTTCAAATTGAGCCAAATCTAACAAAAGTTGCTCGCGCACGAAGCACTTCCAAGCAAACGGTAGCCTATTTTTTCGGAAAAACTTGACATGTCGCAACCGTGCCACAAGAACAACGCAGAACAGTCAATTCTAAGTGGTACCGAGTGTTCTCAGTGGTAGCGGTGGAGATACCTCAATCAGAGTGGCAAAAGTGCTTCGACAATAGGTTCAAACACATTCAAAAGTGTATAGATCTAAATGGGGAATATTTTGAAAAACAATAAAGCTATTTTCGATAATTAATATTTGTTTTTGTTCACAGGGGGAATAGGGACTAACTTCTTTAACTTATGCTTGCTATGATTTTTTTTTATACGAGTAGAGGGACTTACAGTCCTTTTCCAACTCCGAACGGCAAAATTTGACAAACATTACTTTTTGAGTGTTGCTAGGTCTCTAGTCCTAGAATCGAACTTTAGACACTTCGTGTGAACATCGAACTTTACCCACTTTGAAGTTTATCCAAACATGGTTGTTCTTGTTATTAAATTCGTATTCATAAAACACACTTTACATCTTTTCAAGCGGCAAGTAGTCGTATTATTGAAACATCTACACAAAATGCAACTTATTTAAGCCCAACTATGAAAAAAAAAACTCTCAAAATCAGAAATTGGAAATGGAATTAATAGCTTCTCAGCCTGAGGTGACAGCGAACTACACATTGTCCAACATGGTCAGTAGACAAATTCTAAAGTCAACTCTCTACACCATTCCAAACTTCCAGTTGCCCGCTGAAATTATTTAAATTTACAAAAGGGAATTTGAAGAAATCGTTAAAACCGCTGTTTACAAATATCTCCTTACTCGACGACCTTAAAGGCCTTAATGGATAAGCCGCCCGAAGTAGGTTAAGTTCATTTCAGCTTAAAGCAAAACATTAAAAGAAAATTGAGGGAATTAAGAGGATTGCGCCCGAAAAAGTCGTCACCCCCTACACCAGAATATTGCCTGGCCGGCACTTTGTGAACAAGAAAAGAAATTACTTGAAATCTGCCCACTGGGCTATCGGCTTTCACATTCTACGCGACTATCCGGCGGCTCTTTGTTTCATATTCTTTGTTTTATTTAATTTCCTTCATCCATTAAATCCTCAAACTCTTAAGGACTGTACGATGGATAAAGAACCACCCACTTGTTATGGAAAAACGAGACAAGAACATTACATTATCGAAAAATTATACAATTAGCAATTGTATAATTTTTCATGACATGCACATCTTCGCTTGTCGGGTTAACAAACTCCATTTGACTGACATTTAGTACATCCTCCACCCCTCGCAGTATCAAATCTAAAAATTCTAAACTCCACCGTGAAATAACAAACTTCCAAGCCACCCCCACACCTCCGAAAAGTAATTTCTCATTAAAATTACGACAAATTTCCGCCAGCACGCGTCCCCATCAACCACCAAGTAAAACCGCCAGATACAAGCCGCCTCCACAAGTGGGTGTTTATGGATTGACGTATTCGGAATTTAATTTAAAACTAAAGCATTCACACACATCTAGGTGTGAATAAAGCTAAAAATATCTATTCCTGAATCGTCTACGTTGGCTGTGTTCTGCGCTCCTGGTAGCTGACTGCGCCATGCGAATTCGTAACGATGCTGCGATGCTACCATCTAGCGCTCGAAACACTGAGGAAAAACAAATGTTGGTGATCTCGCTTGTTTTTGCGCCTCTAATGGGACACTTAATGACCGCTTATCGTTTTCGTAGCTTCCCCTTCGGCAGGAGCATCGGTATAGGCGTGGTTGTGTCCGCTAGAACATGTCGTCTGGCATCAAGACATGTTATTACTTTGAAAATTTCATAATTCTGATATTAGCAATGAGTGCGGAATTTTGAGCGGGCAGTGGGCGTGTTGTCTACACGCCGTTTATGCTCAACAACTTCTGGTAGTTATCGTTAAAAACTAAATTGAATTTTATCTTGTTGACGCAGGAAGTGCTTAGCTGACGGGCGGCGTATTAACAAAATATTATATTATGTCATTGACGTTATGTCGAGCAATAAACAACTAATGATGAGTTGGGCGCTTTATTTTGGTTTAAATGACGGGAAGTGACCAGTGTGGAGCTGAGTGTTGGCGGAAGGACTTCGATTCAAGCATTTGTGTGAGAAATCAATTAAATGGATTAAAGGTTCGCTTTTAAGATGTTTTTGTTTAAAAGACCTTGCAAATGGTGGTGACACATCCTGATTTGATGGATGGACTGCTTCACACCATTGAGCGTGGACAAAAATTTATTTTTTTACAACTTTTGATTCAATGATAACTGAGGGTTAGGTGAAAGAAGTTAATAGAAAACAGTGTTTTAAACTTTGACTTCTGCACTTGTTGCTACATAATAATAATAATAATAATAACAATAATAAAAATAATAATAATAATAATAATTGTTGGCGCTACAGTCCAAAGGGGGACCAGCGCTTAGCTTGCTCATCAACTAATCGTGTTGTGCGCACTACTGTTCTCTCACGAGTAGAAGGGACCTACATTTTTTTGCCCACTCCGAGCCGCGAAATTTGAGAAGCTTTCTTAGACAGTTATTACTCTTTGAGTGTTGTCAGGAGCTCAAAAGAGGTGGTGCCATGAAAAATTCGAAAAATTAGTGTTGAGCTGGGAGTCGAACCTAGACCCTTCCGCGTGTGAGCGTCGCACTTTACCCACTACGCCATGGCGACTACATCCTGTTCCGAAATTGCGCTTTAACCGGTTTTTCCGGCAGTTAACTTTATCGCATTGTCCTTCGAGCTTGAAGTCAAGTCGATATGTGCACGTGGTAAAACATTGTTGCACAAGTCGCCCTCCAGAGATGATAAATTCAAAATTCCTTTATGTTATTGACGACGTTTCACAGCACGCAATGATAATCCTTGCTCCCTTCACTCCGCCATCAAAAATCATCTTTGAGTAGGAGCAAACATAATGCACCATGCTTTCTTTACTTCTTTCAGGAGACTCACTTCAGAGGGTGACCTAGTTCGTTCTTGCAATTCATTGTGTTTAATTTGCTTCGTTCGTTTAGTTTTTTTTTTTTTTTTATAATTGACGCGTGCAAAAGGGGTTGCGAGTACCCTTAAGTGACCGGATCAAGTCACAGCACGGGCCGAAGGTATAGAGGAAGAGAGGGAGAGGAGGTACCGATGCACATTGGTTTTAAATGCCTGTGGATTGTAATGAGGAGGAAAAATCGAGCTGGGAAGAGCATTCCAGATTCGTGTAGTGCGGCTAAAGAACGAGTCTCTAAATTTGACTGTACGTCCGAAAGAGGGCTTGAGGGTGAATTGATGGGCATTCCTAGCGAGGCGTGTATTGCGGGTGAATTCTTGAAGGCGAGGAATGCAACTGGCTAATTCGTCTGAGCATTTCTTGTTGAAATAGCGGTAAAAAACTGACAACGACGCGACATTACGTCGGTGTTCTAACGAGTCAATCGACTTCGCAATATTACTGTCACCTATAAGTTTTATCGCTCGCTTTTAAATTCTATCCAGCAGGTGCAGGGAGGTCTTAGAAGCACCTGACCAGATAGGAGCGTTATACTCAAGTTTTGGGCTTCAGATCAGAGGGGGTGAAGTACTTCTTGCATCGTTTAGGGAAACCTAGACATTTCGCAGCATTTTTGGCGACCTCAAATATGTGATCGTTCCAACTAATTGTTGGGTTGATACACATATTGAGGATGGAAAGTCTTTCGGTTTCAACAACGCAAGTGCCGTTCATGGATAACGGCTGATTATTTTGTGATCGCTTTAACAACAGTAGGCAGCACTGTGTTTTGGAAGCATTAAATTCCACTCTATTCTTGTTTCCCCAATCGATTATGCTGTCAAGGTCGGAATTTAATGTGCTTAACATACGCTGCCGTTCCGAGTCTAAGCCCGAAGTGGAGGGACGTGAGCCAAGGAACGAATATGAAAAGCTGAGGGTACTGTCATCAGCGAAGGAATGAATAGGATTAGAAGTAGCAGACAAGAGATCATTTATAAAAATGAGAAAGAGTGTCGGAGACAAAACAGAGCCCTGGGGAACACCAGCATTAATATAGTGGATATCAGACTTGAATCCAGCCAAAACGACTTGTATTGAACGATTCGAAAGGTAATTTCTAATCCATTGAAGAAGAGACTCATCGATCCCAAAAGCACGCATTTTCGACAAGAGAGCCTGGTGTCAGACCCTGTCAAATGCCTTAGAAATATCAAGCGCAACAATCTTGCTTTCTCCTGCATTGTGCAAAGATTGGTTCCACTTTTCAGTGAGATATGCCATCAGATCACCAGTGGAACGGTTGCTTCGGAAGCCGTACTGCCGGTCATTAAGAAGCTTCCGGGACTCAAGATATTTCATAAGCTGACGGTTTATCAGCGTTTCCATGACCTTGGAGAGAAGGGACGTTAGTGCTATGGGTCGGTAGGAGGTGGGTGACGAACATTCGCCCTTTTTAGGGACGGGCTGGACAAATGCAGTTTTCCACTTACTCGGAAAGAGCCCTGAAGAGTAGGACAGATGGAAAAGCTTACGCATTGGTTTTGCCAGCGTAGAAGAACACCTCTTCAGAAGAACAGAGGGTATACCATCCGGGCCAGCGGATTTGTGTATGTTTAGATCTTTAAGTACTCTTGCTACTGTACGAGTGCGAAAATGGATTTGCCCCATGGAGAAATTTACGCTCTCAAGTACAGGTGGGGACAAAGTGTTATCTGGCAGCGTTGAGCTAGCTGCAAAGTGTGCAGCAAGCATATTAGCTTTGTCCAAACAGCTGACAGCTGGAATGTCATTGCAAATGAGGGTTGGGATCGAAGACGAGGCTGAATTCCTTATGTTTTTTACGAAAGACCAAAAGCTTCTGCTAATTTAAATAGGATCAAAAGAGCGGAATTACGCAAGATTCTTTAAGATTTTTTCTAATAAGTGGCCTTCGACTGTTGTCAGCTAAAAGAGATGCAACAGCAATTAACTTTGAAGTGCTAGGCGATACAGTTCTCATTATACAGTTGTGTTCATAAAAATAGCAGTAGTTATACGACTTAGATGAATAGCAACATAGTTTTAAGAAGGTCCTTTTTCCAAATGTATATCCGGTTTTATTGTATTTTCCGGTGACTAATAATAAGAAATAAAGGCTTACTTTCTCCTTTTTTCACTCATTCATTGAAATCTGTTGATTGAAGCCTGTTCATAAAAATAGCAGTGTTTTTTGGTTTTGCCATAAAGTGTCTCAGAAATTGTTGTTTAAAGTTAAAAAAAATATTTGTGTATTCTTGTTTGGCAAGTGAATGTTTTTGTATATGTTGTATTTTATTAACATACTTTAAAGTTAGAAATATGGGTCGATCAAAACATTGTACCGAAGACATGCGAAATTTGATCAAAAAATTGCATTCGGAGGGAAAAACATATGCTTCAATCCAGGAAATCATAGGATGTTCAGCGAAAATGGTCCACAATGCGCTAAACTGGAAAGCCAGGTCCAAAAGCAGTGACGACAAGGCGAACTAACCGAAAAATTATCAACATGGCAAAGGAAAACCCTCAATAAGCTCCAGATAGATAAGGGATGAACTCCAACTTCCGGTGAGTGTCGTGACGGCTTAAAGACGTTTTCTAGAGTCTAAGCTACCAGCTCGAAGCCCGCGAAAACTACCGCTTTTGACAAAGAACATGTGCAAAAAAAATTGGCATTCGCAAAGTGTCACAAAGAATGGCCGAAGGAGAAATGGAGCGATGAAAGCAAAATAGTCTTTTTTGGGTCCAAGGGGAATATGTACCATAAGAAGACCAAAGAATGAAGAAAATAATCCACACTATACAGTTAAAACTGTTTAACACGGAGGAGCAAAACTAATGACTTGGGCCTGTTTCTCATATAATGCGTCTATACCGGTATGAAGCGCCAAAATACAAATGTTTCGATAGGGAACATTTGTTGTGAACGAGCCCTTATATTTTTTTTTTTTTTTGTTTGCTATGACATCTGTGAAAAATATTTAGTATACATCAAGTCATTGAACAGACAACATCATATTTTTTCATCGTGTTAAAAATGTTGAATTTTGTACCAGAAAGTGATGATTTGCGGAAAGCATTAATTTTTTGTTTTCATTTGATGAAAAGTGCTGCAGAGTTGCATCGAATGCTTGTCGAGGCATATGGTGATCATGCTCTATCAGAAACAACATGCATGATGATTTCAACGGTTCAGAAAAAATGATTTTGATGTGAGAAATGAAGAACGTGGAAGACCACCAAAAAAGTTTGAAGACGCCGAATTGCAAACGATATTGGATGCAGATGACACTTTGAGTCAAAAGCAAATGGCAACAATGTTAAATGTTGCACAACAAACAATTTCTGGCCGTTTAAAAGATATTGGAAGGATCCAAAATTGTGGAAAATGGATGCCACATGAATTGAATGAAAGACAGATGGAAAATCGAAAAAACACTTGTGAAATTTTGCTTCAAAGACACGAAAGAAAATCAGTTTTGCATCGGATTGTTACTGGCGATGGGAAATGGATGGGTTAATCTGGGACAACCATCAACATCGACTGCAAAACCAGATCAATTCGGCAAGAAGACAATGCTGTGTGTTTGGTGGGATCAGAAAGGTGTGTTGTACCACGAGCTCCTAAAACCTGGTGAAACCGTTAATACTGATCGCTACCGACAACAAATGATCAATTTGAACCATGCATTGATCGAGAAACGACCAGAATGGGCCAGAAGACACGGCAAGGTAATTTTGATCCATGACAATGCACCTGCACACAAAGCAAAACCGGTTCAGGAAACAATCGAAACACTTGGCTGGGATCAGCTACCTCACCCACCGTATATACCAGACTTGGTTCCTTCCGAATAACATTTGTTTTCATCGATGAGACACGCGTTGGCTGAGCAGCACTTTGATTCCTACGAGGAGGTCGAAAATTGGGTGTCTGATTGGTTTGCTTTAAGAGACGAACAATTTGATTGGCGTGATATTCACAAATTGCCAGAAAGATGGTCAAAATGTGTAGAAGACAATGGTCAATACTTTGAATAAAATGTTTTTACTTTCCCATTAATAATTAGTGTTTTATTTTCACAAAAAAAAAAGAAAAAAAAAACATTTCAAGCTGGTAGCTCCTATCAAGGGTATAATGGACAGTGCTGAGAACGTTACAATTTTAGAAGAGGTTATGCTACCATATGCCGAGGAGGAAATGCCACTAGTTTGGGTATATAAACAAGATAATGTCCCAAAACATACGTCAAAACGGGCAAAATCTCGGATTGGTGAAAAAAGAATAACCGTTATGGACTGGCCAACACAATCCCCTGACCTAAGCCCCATTGAGAAGTTGTGGGGTGATGTTAAAAATTCTGTCCATGAAGCCAAACCAAAAAACGCCAAGGAATTGTGGAAAGTAGTGCGAGATTCATGGGAAGCTATACCAGTTGATAGATGTCGGAGTCTGGTGGACTCAATGCCACGAAGATCCAGCGCAATGATAAAAAAACAAAGGCTTTGCTACAAAGTACTAATGGTAAGCTGTAAAATAATAATGATTTCATATTGTTTTATTGATTTCTGTTGTCTAAGCACAGCATAATTCTAAACACGGCTATTTTTATGAACAACTGCGAAATATTACTACGATCAAAAAAAATTGTTAAAAGTTATGAACAACGTTTAGTTTGTGATAAACCTGTTAAGACTGAAACACTTTACTTTTGTATAAGTTTTTTGAAAAAATAATAAAACAATTTGAATTAATAGAAAATTATTTGTCTTTTTTGAAAAGCACTGATATTTTCATGAACCCAGCTGTACGACGGTGGCCTTTACTTCATTATTCTTAAGATTTATTTAATTCAACTTATTTATACTTCTAATTTATCCAATCTGTAGAATTTATTTTATTTTTTAGTTCGTTTAGTTCATTCAGTTCGTTTAGTTCATTCATTTCGTTTTGTTCATTCCGTTCGTGTAGTTCATTTAGTTCGTTTAGTTCACTTAGTTCACATTAAGTATTAATTTTTGTTTTTTATTTGATCAAGTTAGACATTCTTTTTAGCTTTAGTACACTCAGTTCATTCAGTTCATTTATTTCATTCAGTTCGTTTAGTTCACCTAATTCATTTATTTTTCCTATTTATCTAACCAACTCAGACAGTTTTTATGCTCTAGTTCAATCAGTTCAATTAATCTATTTAGTTCATTCAGTTCATTAATTTTTAGTTTAGTTTAGTTCACCTAGTTCATTAATTTTTATTCTGTATCTAACCAATTTAGACATTTTTGTATGCTCTAGTGCATTCAGTTCGTTTAGTTCAGTCAGTTCACTTAGTTCACATTTTTGGTTCATAATTTAAACAAATTCATTGATCTAATCGGTTGACGTCTCTGGAAATAAATTTTTGCACGATTTTCGCATTCTGTTTTTCGCTTCTATTTCACTTCTACTTTAGCAAAGTGAGTTCTACTTCTTCAAAGTCGTTTCTACTTCGCCAAAGTCACCATTACTTCAACAAAGTTCAATATGCATGAGGTTGGTGGTTGTAAACGACCTCACTTACGTTAGCAATGAGCCTATTGGGAAGTAAGTAAAATCCAAAATGAAAAAAAAAACTTTAACCAACCGAAATTATTTTCGTAAGGAGCCCTAATTGGAATCCATTTTCACTCCAGAGAATCTCAGTGCCCTTGATCGGCGATTTAAATACATTTATTTGTCCCACCTGGTACTTTATATAGGAATTTATCGCGATTCTGTTTAGATTTAAAACACGTTTATGGTTTCGTTTCAGTAACCAATATGAATAAAGTTTACTCCCTCATATTTTCAATTATGAGCAACTTCTCTTCAAACTTCTTTTTGTAACAAAACTTCAAAAAAGTTTAAATGTGACATAAAATTGCCCCCAAAACGACATACTCTTATGTCTTCTTATTTTACAAAATCACTTTTGGTTGCAAGGTATTAGACGTTGTTCAAGATCACATTGACCACTTCCTTAAATTCCAATTCAGTCTTTTCTGACTGAATATTCTGAATTCTAGGTCCAGTATCAAAAGTGATTTAAAAAACAACATCAAATTTCGCAAAAGAATTCCATAAAGAAGATAAATTTATTTATTCATTTCAAAACATCAAACAATCTCAGCATACCCTACATCAACTTATCAAAAAACAGAAACTAAAAAGTTCGCTAAACAAAAAACTGTTTGAGAAAAGGATAAATGAAAACAAAAATAAAATCTAAGGTGTCTGTGTAGCCAGACGCCGCCACATAAACTGCTCACATTCTCTCGGAAAACAAAAGTGAAATACATCGCGTTAATGTCCCCGCGTCCCGTGTCGCGTAATTTATGGACAACAGAAGGCAGTGAGTCGACGTGATTATTTGATTTCGGTTCGTTTTCGATACTGGCAAACATAAGAGACGCGAAGCTTGATAATTGGGGCTAGGACTTTCATGTGGCGGCAGATCACCCTGTTCGTTTGGCACCACTGTGTGCATACAGCACACTGGTGGGTGGTGTCAAGAAAGCGGATTATTTTGACAAAAATTTAAATTGAGCTTTTCTCCTCTTTCTTATTTATTTATTATAATTTGTTGTATTTCGTTTGTTTTTCGTTTCTTTTCGATTTTTATGCCATCAGATATGAGAGGGGTGGACTGTTGCGATATGATGGCATTTCTGAAAGCGAGTGGAAACTTTTGGGTAGAATGTGATGAAAGTTGAAAAATAGACGGTGATAAATATCAGACGGTGTATTGTGCAATTGAGATGAATTTGACAATGGGGTCTGCCTGATGGTGGCAGCAGAGAGAAAAAAATTTCATTTCGCCGGTTTATTATTTATACTCAGTTCAGAGACTGATTATGTAGGCCGGTAAATGATGGGGAGCCAAACTAAAGGTGGATGGATAACTATTTGGTCTTTTGGAGAAAACAGAAAACACCAATGAAAAGTTTTTCTGTTTATCTGGATATTGCGAAGAAGACCGGAAATATCAATTTGAACATTTCATGCCACTGTCAAGAGATATGAACATCCTGGTGACCTTGGCGGGGTGAAGAAGTATTTTTGGAAGAATCATTAAATGGTTGTGTTTATGACTTCCTAAGTGATGTCATTCAAAGTGACAGAAAATCGTCAAATTTTTGTCTATCCCAAGTAATTTTGATTTCAGTTAAGCGGATGCCAAGTTTGTTTTCGGTAATGGGTTAGTTTCGTTTCGTTTCGTGGTTCTTGGAGGAAGTTTTTGCATCTTGAAAACAGAATGATGATCTGTGAAAAGTAGTTTTGTCCCAATGAAAAGGGGGTTTCATTCGTGGTGTAAGTTCAAAGAGGACTGCACCTATTGCAGCAGTCACAAGTCAAGTTGTTCTTGATAACAGGTAGAACACTCAATAGGCATACCAAGGCAATCGAATTGCATTTTCTTTCCACTTTCTTTGGAAAAAGTTACAGAGACGTACTCTTTTCTAAGCAAAACTGGTTTTTATCGTCTCTAGCAAGCCCCGGTAACAATCAACAAGTCGCTCTAGCATAGCTAAAACTGATTTTTTTCCAACTGCAGCCATTTAAAGCAGTAGCTTGTATGTTTGATTTATTAAATTCAGCCATTCACGGCTTTGTTAAGATTCCTTTAATGTTTAAGTTTGATTTCAAGACTGTAGAATAAATTATTTTTTTACGACACTACCTCATTTGAGATAAAAACATGAAACATTTCTCATTTTTTGATGGCAATAAACTGCAAGTAACCTCTTTTCGTGGAAGGACAATGGTATACATAACATAGTTGCTGAAGAAACTAGCCCCTGACTCCGCGATGTGCCATTTTAGTTTTTCATTTGACTACAAAAACCGAAATTATCAAAACCAATCTAAACTATTAGAAGACTTGATGACGGTTGAAACAAATGTATCGAATTTATTTTACTGAAGTTCCAAAATCATCCGTTCGTTTTCTAATCTACATCTAAGAGGAGACCGCTCTTCAACCAGTTTGATGGGGGGCTCTCCGACTACTAAAAACGAGCAGGATGTTGGCAATCACAATCTAAATTATTCATCCTTTCGTTGTCTACTCTACGTCTGAGAGAGCCTCGCAGGCTAGTCAAGCTTGACGAGAGGCCTTCCGATTTCTACAAACGAACAGGATGTTTTCTATCATAATTTAATGCATATCATCCGTTCGTTTTCTAATCTAGTTTTAAGGGGAAAGCGCTCTTCAATCCTGGTTTGACCGGCTTGATGAGGAGCCATCTGACTACAAATAAGAAGGGAAGTGTACTCCACTGTGCTCAGCTCTACTCAGTAACTACAGTGTTACTTCACACGAGGAGCTCAACCAACATCAATGCATCCAGCATACAGCTTCAGTAACATTGCATAAGATGGTGGCCGAGAGCGTTGGGCGAAGTACATGAGTACAAGTGAGCAAGAGAAAGAATTCGTAGACGACGAACACCCACGACGTGCACCCTACGACGACCCGCAGCAAACTAAACCCGCCCTCAAGCCTATACGCTCTTATATACCTTCGGAGAGCCTGATCCACTCTTAATTTTTCAAATTTTGTCAATATTTACGTTTTTGTATGGGATTTTAAGGTTTTCTGAAATGCATTTTTTTGGAATATTAAAGGCTGTACGAGAATACACACAAATCCGTCTGCACGACTTTTAAGGATTTTCACCAAATTGGAGCATTTTGCATTATGACTGCTAGCATTTTCCACCGATGAACCATCAGTTTAGTAAACTAATAACCAGTGCATACGTAAATAGTAAATCTCTTGAGTTCTGTTCATACAAATAAATGCTTTATTGTCCAGCCCAATCAAAAAGTCGCTGCAGTGATCAATTCTTTTTGGAAAAGGAAACTGTATGTCGCTTTCGCAGAAACTTTGTTTTTGCAGCTCCACAATGAGACTATTAACCCAACAATGCACAACTTTAAGATTTTTCCAAATTGTAATTCGTCCGCTGTTTACGCCCCCTTACATATGTACATTCCTTAATCTATTCAAGACTTCAAGCCGCAGTAAGTTTTCTTATCACTTACACCCAACTGACCGAATGCAGAATTTTTCTGGTGCAATTGGTTGGAGCTAAACAAACAGTCCACCAGCGAGAAGAAATTTGTACGAAAAGTTTAACTAAATACATACGAAGGTTGCCTTTTATATTTCGAGATTGGGCAGCCCTAGTGTTGCAATCTGGCAACTGACAGTTCTATCGTAAAGTTTGACATTTTCGAGGTTATACGTACTCAGAACGTTTTGATATACGAGCGCTATTTGTGTTGTTTACAGGAACTTAAAAGATTCATCTCGCCCAAAAAATGGAATTAAATCGTGAAAATTTCCGTCCGATTATTTTTTACAACTTTCGACGTGGATTAACTCAACAACAGTGTATCGATGAACTTAATTCAATTTTTGGCGATGAAGCTCCATCAAGAATCAGTGTTTATCGATGGTATGGTGAATTCAACCGAGGTTGTAGTTCAGTTCAAGACGAATTTCGTGAAGGTCGTCCAAAATCAGTTGTTGTTCCGGAAACCATTGATGCTGTGCGCCAACTGATATTGCAAGATCTTCATGTGACCTATCGTGAGATTGAGGCAACCTTACGCATTAGTGGGACCAGCATACATTCAATATTGCATGAACATTTGACCGTCAAAAAAATTTGTTCATGTTGGATCCCACACAATTTGTCAACCGCTCAAAAAGGGGCTCGTGTCGATTGGTCGAAAGAAATGCTCCAAAACTACGATCTCGGTGCTTCGAAACACGTCTATGACATCGTGACAGGTGATGAATCGTGGATGTTTGCGTAAGAGCCCGAAAGTAAACAGCAGTCGACTGTATGGGTGTTTCAAATTGAGCCAAATCCAACAAAAGTTGCTCGCGAACGAAGCACCTCCAAGCAAATTGTCGCCTGTGTGGTGGGAAAAACTGGACATATCGCAACCGTTCCACTAGAAAAACGCAGAACAGTCAATTCTGAGTGGTACACAAACATTTGTTTGCCCGTTGTCTTTCAGGAAATCAGGAAAACTAACCGCCGAAGACGGTTGTTCTCGCCTGTGTTTTCGGAAAAACTGGACATATCACAACCGTTCCACAAAAACGCAGGACAGTCAATTCTGAGTAGTACACAAACATTTGTTTGCCAGTTGTCTTTCAGGAAATCAGGAAAACCAACCGCCGAAGACGAATCACTCTTCACCACGACAATGCGAGCTCTCACACATCGGCTCAAACAACTGCATTTTTGAGCACTCAAAACATCGATTTGATGAGTTATCAAATCCGCCGTATAGTCCTGACTTGGCACCGAATGACTTCTTTTTATTCCCGTACGTAAAAAATAAAATGAGAGGTCAACGTTTTTCGACACCTGAAGAAGCGGTTGCTGCATTCAGAATTCATGTTTTGGAGATACCTCAATCAGAGTGGGAAAAGTGCTTCGACAATTGGTTCAAACGCACGCAAAAGTGTTTAGATCTAAATGGAGAATAGTTTAGTAAAGCTATTTTCGATGATAGTATTTGTTTTTGTTCTCTAATCCCGAAATGTAAAAGGCAATCCTCGTTTATGTCAGAAATATGGTCAATTAATTGATATGCTAAACTTTTGCCGGAACAAAAGATATTATGCAAAGATTAAAACAAAGAAAAAAATAAATTCTCTTACTTAAAACCCCTCAACTAATTACACAATTGTTGGTTTTCATTTTTGAAGTAAACAAATAAAATCTACACCTTCATACCTTCTCCAGACACATTTTATATTTCTAATCAAACGCTTAACAACAAAGATATTACAAAAACAAGATTAACAACTTCTTTTTCATTCCTTCAATTGCAATTTTCACAGGAAATAACTTTAATGATTTTACTAACTCAGTGCAAAACATGAAAAGGAAAGTGCATTTTTCATATCACAAAAACCGTAAACTTTGTAAACAGCTTAGAGGCTTCTCTCATGCTTGCCCTCTATAGCAGCTTGATCATCCCAGTCTTACTTTTAGTGCGGAAATCTCGACGTTATCAAAATCGGATCAGGAAGCCCTTAGTCTGTTCGAAAGAAAATTTCTGTGGGCGATTTTTGGTCCTGCTTGCGTTGATGGCATTTGGAGGAGATCCAACGACGAACTTTATGTGCTGTACATGTTCCTCGTCAAGCGTAGTCGGATACAACGCTAAAGAGGGCACAGCTATGTCTTGCGTTCGAACATTACTGCTCCTACCCGAAATGTCTTCTAACCCAAGTCATTGGGACAAAGCAACGGCCTAAAGAGGGGTGACGTACACAAGTAGAAAAGTACCTCAACCAACTTGGTCAGAGAACGTATTGTATATTGTTTGAGGTCCAAGTCCAAAAAACGAATGTACCGCCACAGGAAGAATAAGTTGCCCGGTTGAATAAAGAAATGGAAAACAAATAGCATTTCAGTTTTATCACAAAAAAAAACCGTTTGCAACCGAAACGATTTTTTTTTACAAATAATCTTTCTTAGAATTAAATTCAAGCACTTACACGTACTTCTAAATCAAATAACTTGGCACGCTGATTTTAAAAGTATGCAAGGAATTTAAAAGGACATGTGCGACTAAAGCAGCTTCGTCACAATGGCACAAATTTTTCAAATGAGCTTTCAGACTAATCTAAATAAACATGTAAATAAAATAAAACATTTCTTTCTTCAGATAAATTCCCCCTCTGGGAATCTGAATGATTAGTTCGCCGAAGGGAAGGGAATTCGACGAGATTATAAACAAATCACATTCATTTTTCCCCCGAGATGACGAATGAGTCACTTGGCAGCATTTCAGTACGTCCTCCTAAATGAGCATAATTTAAAATGCATTCACCACAAATAAAACCTTATTTTTGGTCCCACTATTCTTGTCAACCGAAACGCAAAACAAGACAACAACCAAACTGCAGGCACCTTCATAAAACCGTCACAGACTTGTAAGAATCATGTCTCACTCGGGATCGACGTTCACAACCGCTCACAGCCAAATGCCCGAGAGCCAGAAACTATTTCCATTAGGGAAATGCACTTCGTAATTGGTTGACAGGCCTCTACCTAATAAAACACTTCCACGCCTGCCAAGAGTTCTAGTACGAAACACCTCGCGATCATAAAATCTATTTTACACGGTCCAAATCCCCAAAAGACACAATTAATGACCGAAAGACCTTGAGTAAGGGTATTACTCGCAATGGCTTTCACGTGTAGAAGAGAACAAAAACAAATATATTTAACTTGGCCATGGTGACGAAAATAGCCCTTGGACGGGTTCTCTGGTCCAGACGACTTGGGTTGACATAGATTTTTGGGGTATGTCACTTTTTTTTCGTTTGAAAATTATTTAAAAAAAATGCAACGTGCGCTGAATTGGGTTTGTTCTTAGTTTGACGTTTCGCATTTGGTGTGCCATCGCGGAGTCATTGTGGAGCAACCAAGGGACATATGCAAAACCAAAGAAGGTTTTCTTGTCATTCGCTATATTTTATAATAAAGAGCACTTGGTAACTACGTGCATCTTGTGTAAGTTTCCAGAACTTCCAGACTGCCTTTACCTATTTCTAACCGACAATTGTCATCAAGTGAGACTTTCATTTGTAAACCAAGCCTCTATTGTGCACCACCTTATTTCTGAAATTCCTTTCTTTGGTTCTGGAATACGAGCAGATAAAGTCAAAAGTTCGCTTTGTACATCAGTCTGGCACTGAGTAGGAACACCTGCTTTAGTGGAATAGATGACATGTGACTGAGTTACACACCAGTTTTTCGTTACAGCTTACGTAGCATAGTGCAAAACCTTTTACCTTCTACCATCAATTGTAATAATCAATTGGCTTTCGGATTTTCTTGTAGTGTGGTGTTTTGACAAAAGAATCAAGTCACAGAGAAGTGTTCGATCAGTGTCATTTTTGAGATCTCATACGATTTCCAGAGTCCTAAATTTTTCCTATACGTCGCTACTTTTATCTAGGGAAGAGAAATATTCACTTTCAATGGATGTCTGCAACGTATTATTCAGATCACGTTCTGCTGACCGATTGCGATCGATGGGCAATGACATAAATAAACAACGAAAAAGAATTAATTTGTCCATACTAAGTAAGACGAGTGACTGCACGACACTTTCAAGTCTTGAGACATAGCGCGTATATCTTTCAATAACTTTCAAAAATCTAGAACTGTAGGCAAAATGATCAGGCAATTCATGATGGTGGACGGGAATGGAATTGACTTGCTTTATAGATCAGCCTAGAGATTGTAAAGCGGTTTCTTCTGTGGATTTTAATTTTGTTAGTCTCAAGAGACTAATGAAAGGCAAAATAAAAACAAACGTCTGCGAAAACTCCTCCTAAATGCAATTTTCCGACAAGAGGAAACGCTGTAATATCTGGTCAAAAGCCATAACGTCAATTTGAAAGTCTGAGGTGCGAGTTGGTGGTCAAGCAAATCATTTAAACAATATAACAGATCACTCAATGAGTCCCAGGCCACAAAGGGAGCGCCGCTAAAAAGAATATAAGTTTGTTTTTTTTTGTCAGTGGCGCCCCCTATATGTCCCAGGACTTATTGAGTGATGTGCTATATAGGATATGTGTAACATTTAAAGGAGACACTTTCGTTGTGCGTTGTGTTGTGCTCCTACGAGGAAAGGAACAAGTACATGTTAATACCCCTAAAGTCCAGAAATTCGAAATAAAGGGTGTTTTTCTAGAAGCATAGAACTTCATAATGAAACTAAAAAGAGCTGATGCCTTTAAATTTCTTCTCCGTTTCATCCGTAAGTTAGTTCTCTGACATTATTATTTAAATACGATTTCTGATATACATATGTATGTTCGTCACGGTTATCCCGGATCTGAATGTAAGATTTTTGATTAATTTTTCCAACATTTGTGACTGTACAAGGGTTGCCTTTTATATTTCGGGATTAAAAAACAAAAACAAATATTAATTTTCGAAAATAGCTTTATTGTTTTTCAAAACATTCCCCATTAAGACCTATACACTTTTGCATGCGTTTGAAGCAATTGTCGAAGCACTTTTGCCACTCTGATTGAGGTATCTCCAAAACATGAATTCTGAACGCATTAACCGCTTCCTCAGGTGTCGAAAAACGTTGACCTCTCATTTTATTTTTTACGTACAGGAATAAAAAGAAGTCATTCGGTGCCAAGTCAAGAGTCAAGTCAAGTTTAAGTGCTCAAAAATGCACTTATATGAGCAGATGTTTGAGAGCTCCCATTGTCGTGGTGATGAGTGATCCGTCTTCGGCGGTTGGTTTTCCTGATTTCCTGAAAGACAACTGGCAAACAAATGTTTGTGTACCACTCAGAATTGACTGTTCTGCGTTTTTCTAGTGGAACGGTTGCGAAATGTTCAGTTTTTCCGAAAACACAGGCGACAATTTGCTTGGAGGTGCTTCGTTCGCGAGCAACTTTTGTTGGATTTGGCTCAATTTGAAACACCCATACTGTCGAGTGCTGTTTACTTCCGGGCTCTTACGCGTAAATTCACTATTCGTCACCTGTCACGATGTCATAGACGGCGATCGTATTTTTGGAGCATTTCTTTCGACCAATCTACAGAAGCCGTTTTTTGAGCGATTGACAAATTGTGTGGGATCCAACGCGAACATATTTTTTTGACGGTTAAATGTTCATGCAATATTGAATGTATGCTGGTCCCACTAATGCGTAAGGTTGTCTCAATCTCACGATAGGTCACATAACGATCTTGCAATATCAATGGTTTCCGGAACAACAACTGATTTTGGACGACCTTCACGAAATTCGTCTTGGAGTGAACTACGACCTCGGTTGAATTCACCATGCCATCGATGAACACTGGTGCTTGATGGAGCTTCATCGCCAAAAATTGAATTAAGTTCATCGATGCACTGTTGTTAAGTTAATCCATGTCGAAAGTTGTAAAAAATAATCGCACGGAAATTTTCACGATTTAATTCCATTTTTTGGGCGAAATGAATCTTTTAAGTTCCTGTAAACAACACAAATAGCGCTCGTATGTCATAACGTTCTGAGTACGTACAACCTCAAATATGTCAAACTTTACGATATAGCTGACAGTTACCAGATTGCAACACTAGAGTTGCCCAGTCCCGAAATATAAAAGACAACCTTCGTGCACTTTTCGCTGCGTTTTTGGCGATCTCAAATATGTCAACGTTCCAACTAAGTCTAAGAGTGGCAAGTTGTTCGGTTTTAACAGTGAAAGAGCTTATTTTGAGTACGTTTAGTGGCAGTGAACAAAACTGGGTTTTCGAAATGTTAAATTTTATTGTATTCTTTCTACCCTGATCGATTATGCTGGCAAGAATGAAACTTAAATTACGCTGTTCTACGCTCTTACCAATCACCACCAAATGAAATTCTGACTATGATTTGCAAACACGCAAACTTTGCCGGTTGGCATCCACAATAACTATGATTCCAAGACAATCCCAGCAAAGTTGATATGACAGTCGGCCTCCACTCTTGTCATGATTTTTTCGTCATTTGCTCGGCCAGGACGTGCCGTTTTAGAGTTACATAGTCAGAACTACAAACATTTATCACTTCTCTGGGAGTCTTGTTTGCGTTTTAGCAATGCATTGACGAGTTAAAACTAACTATCAGCCACTGAGTCGTGAAACTTATCGCAGAGTACTTTCCAATGCGATATCTTATCTCCTTAAGGGTGGGTCGCATACAACTTGTTGATAAATAGTAAATTTCTTTGATAGATATTTACTGAACCGCAACTTCGTTAAAGCAATAAAAAGAAGACCGAGGGAAAATAACACAGTTTAAAGAAAATGTGATTAAATCAGTCGTCTGTTTACTTCTAAAATCCTTATGAATGGGAGTGAAATTCTTCAACAGTCACTTTATGAATTATTTAGAGAACTTTTGTTTTTTTGCATTTTACATTTTCAGTTTATATAAAATGCAGACGTTCTTGACCACAGAAACATGTACAGTCATCTAGAACATTATTTCCTATGACACAGTGTCCTGTCACCAAAATCTACGTCAGTGGTCTTTTTAATATTCTCGCCTCAAGAGCATGGCGCATCGTCTTCTGTTGTCTATTTTTGTCACCACATCGCATCGGGAATTTCAGCACCAATTGGGAGTTAAAAACGGCAATATGAATAAGCTGATAGACACCATAAACACCAAAGAAAACTGGAGCACGAAGGCGCCTCCTACCGCCTAAGAGATTGAAAAAAAATATATTTAACAAATTATGTTGTTTATACAATGTTTATTAGCCTAAGTTTGAATTAATCGGTTCAACAACCTTGTAAATAGTCCGATCTGACCTGATTTTCCAACAGAAGCGAAAGCTGTTCCGTTCGAATAAGTTGTTTACAAAATTTCGAATAGTTGGCAAAGACATCTTGAGCGGCTAACGACCTGTCACAGAACCTTGGCCAATATTTCAAATTTGCGCCTCACATGTCCCGCTCATTTTTATTTATCAAATTTACAACAATCATAATTCCAAAAGCACCCAGCGACTCTTTGTCTAAGAGGCCGTCATGAGGTCATCGGTTTTTTTTTAAGCGCCCGAAGGCGGAAAAGATAAATTGCTAAGTGTCGCCTAATCTTAATCCGTTCGCCTGTCTATCTGCAGTCGCATTTATTTATGTGCTGTTTAGCACAGAAATAAACCGAAAATTTTCTTCAAAACAGAACGAAAACAATCAAATTACTTTATCAATTTGTCCAGACAGAAAGCAAGCGACAATTTTTTTTCCACTTGTGAAAACCTTTAAAGATCTTGCCAAAAGCCATTCGGATCCGTTTGAATTCCACAAATTAATGTCCATTAAAAGAACACACACACAGAGGCGGCGGAATAATCCTTTTGTCCGACACCCTCACTTGACCGCCCAAGAATCCGAGTCGAAAATATCTGACGTGCGACAGAGAGCCGCGAAATTAATGTTGATAATTCGTTAGATTAACAGCACCAACTAAGCGATGCATATGCGCGGACGAGCTACATAAATTCGGATTATTTATGTGTAAGCGATTTTCGACAACAAAATATACGAGAGTTGTGTATTTTGGAATTTTCGTTTGTTATGCGAAGTGACGGGTTTGTCATGCTGAGCTGCGCAGTAAATTAGGTGTGATTAAGACGACCTGCACCGAAATGGGTTGGTTTTGAAATTTGAAAAATGCCAACTATTGTTCTCCCCAGTGACTCCGGGAGTGTCCATTTGCCGCGTATAATTCACCAATTCACACGATTTAGCGGTTTATGCGACTCGGGAACGAATTTAAGTGGTTTTCTTGGTGTTTTTGAAATTCGAATTTTAAAACAATTAAGTTGACGGTGTGGAAATGGACTGCCTCTGGTGGCGGCGCGGTTTAGTTTAGGTGTGAAACTTAAATTCGAGTGAAATTTATGGAAAGCGACACTGTTAGAGATACATAAACGCATGCGGTCGTAAATGGTGTCCGCCCGGCGTGCAGGAGGGGGCGGTTGCCAGCGGGCAGGATTAAGTGGTCGATAAAAGTGTTGAAATTGTTTTTTGACACCAACGACAAAGGTCATTTGTAGTTATTAGATTTTTGTCGGTTTTATGACGGAGTAGTCTTTGGGGATATCACGCGATTTAAATGTTTTGAAGAGTGTAGAGTGAGGCATTTTTTGCGTTTAATGTAGTTTTCTAGAATTAGCGTTTTTTTTTGCAATTTTAAATTTCTTCAAAAAAGAATGATGAAGGTCCCATACATTTTCTTTGTTGAATTGATAGAATTCCGAAGAGACATCTAAACTAGTTTTTGAAAGCATTTTGCCGTCCTTAATCTGTTTGGACATTCAGTACCTTCAATTATCTGCTCTGAATGGCATGTAAGATCGGAAAGCGAGGCTGATTCATGGTCTCAACTTGGAATCCAGTGAAAGACACGCGGTCGGCATATCGCAACACCGCCTTTACTTCATTTTGAATCATTTATGGTGCTTGAAAAACTTGAGAATAATTTGGCCGCCGCAAGGTGGTGCCCCAGTGGAAAAAATATATAAAATGAAACAATTTTCTCGGCGAATTGGTATAGGTTTTTCGAATCTACATAGTTGAGAACCTAAAAAGCCAACATTTTGTCGACTTATAATGAGGCGTTTCCCTGAACGACTAGCTCAAAGTTGGGACTTTGAAAATTTAGAAATTGAACGTTTTTTTTATTTGTTTAAAAGAAAGTTCGATGTGACATATTTTTTGAAGTAAGCCACCTGGGAACATAATGGTATATTTTTTTGAAGGGGCATACAAATAATTTTCAAACTGAATCAACAGTTTTTCTTTTTTTCATTTTGACCATTTTCTATACCAGACGTTTTGTTAAGGCTGCCTTTTGCGGGAAGTGCTTTCATGTTCAACAAAAGTGTTGCCAGATGCTCCAACGGGAAGCCAAATTTTTTCTGTAAGCTTGAAATATTCTCTATCGATGCTGCAAAAATTAGATTCTACTTTTTTTCACTTTGGGAGAATGAGTCGTTTAAGTGGAGGACTTTTTCGACGTTTGTGTTTTTCTTTTGGAATTTTCACGCGATTTGCCTTCTGATTCTTGTATTTCGCAAATAGCATGGACATAAACCACTAAATAATGAAACAAAAGCCTTATTACACTAAATTCAAGTTCACAATCCTTTACAACGAAGATGTGTAAGTAAACAGTGTTGAATGTATTTTTTCTATTTAGGTATGAATTCCAGCTTTGTTTTGAGAGCAATTTTGCTGTCGTAAATTGTTATTCAATACTTTTTTATATACAATTAATTAAAACAAGTGCGTTTTTTCTAATTTTTTTAGCTTCAGATTACTCTGTTATCCTTCATGCTAGATCGATCATTTTTTGACAGCAGGAGAATTTTACCGCCGTGGCGAAGTGGGTAGAGTGCGACGCTCACTCGCCGAAGGGTCTAGCTTCGATCACACGCCGGAGGGTCTAGGTTCGATTCCCAGGTCAACACCATTTTTTCGAAATTTTCACGGCACCACCTCTTTCGAGCTGCTGACAACACTCAAAGAGTAATAACTGTCTAAGAAAGCTTCTCGAATTTCGCCATTCGGAGACGACAAAAAACTGTAGGTCTCTTCTACTCGTGGAAGAACAGTAGCGCGCACAAGACAAGCAGTTGATGAGCAAGCTAGGCCCTGGTTCCTCTTTGGACTGTAGCTCCAACAATTATTAGGGAAACTTTACGGCACTGATACAATGTGTATTCCATATTTCAAAGTTTGGTCAACGGGTTCAAAAGTAACAGACTTAATTCCGGTTTCCCCATAAACGGGCAGTACTGTATGCCATGACGTAGTGGGTAGACTGAATCACTCGCACGCCAAAGGTCCAGTTTCAATTCCATGCTGAACGCCTCTTTCGAGCTGCTGACATCACTCAAAGGGTCTCACTCACTCACTGTCTAAGAAGAAGCTTCTCAAACTTCGCGGTTCGTAGTCGGGAAAAAATGTAAGTGCACTCTACTCATGATTAACCAGTGAAGTGCACAAAATGAGTAGTTGATGAGGAAGCTATGCTCTGGTCTCCCTGTGGAGGGTTATATTTGAATCGAAAGAATCTTTCGACGGACTTTCGAGTTTAGGCAATTATCAGAATATATTATCCTTATACAAAGAGAATAAAAATTTGAAAATAAAAAAGTTGCTCGTGGAAGGTTAAAAAATACGAAGGTTGCATTTATATTATTAGGGATTGCGCAACCCTAGTGTTGCAATCTCTCAACTGCCAGCTCTATCGTAAATTTTGACATTTTTAAGGTTATACGTACTCAGAACGTTTTGACGTACTAGCGCTATTTATGTTGTTTACAGGAACTTAAAAGATTCATCTCGCCCAAAAAATGGAATTAAATCGTGAACTTTTCGTGTGATCATTTTTTACAACTTTCGACGTGGATTAACTCAACAACAGTGTATCGATGAACTTAATTGAATTTTTGGCGATGAAGCTCTATCAAGGACCAGTGTTTATCGATGGTATGGTGAATTCAACCGAGGTCGTGGTTCACTGCAAGACGAATTTCGTGAAGGTCGTCCAAAATCAGTTGTTGTTCCGGAAACCATTGATGCTGTGCGCCGACTGATATTGCAAGATCGTCATGTGACCTATCGTAAGATTGAGACAACCTTCGGCATTCCTGAAACCAGCATACATTCAATATTGCATGAACATTTAACCGTCAAAAAAATTTGTTCGCGGTTAATCCCGAACAATTTGTTAATCGCTCAAAAACAGGCTCGTGTTGATTGGTCGAAAGAAATACTCCAAAAATACGATCCCAGTGCTTCGAAACACATCCATCGTGGCAGGTGATGAATTGTGGATGTACGCGTAAGAGCCCGAAAGTAAACAGCAGTCGACTGGGTGTTTCAAATTGAGCCAAATCCAACAAAAGTTGCTCGCGAACGAAGCACCTCCAAGCAAATTGTCGCCTGTGTTTTCGGAAAAACTGGACATGTCGCAACCGTACCACCAGAATAACGCAGAACAGTGATACACAACCATTTGTTTGCCAGTTGTCTTTCAGGAAATCAGGAAAACCACCGAAGACGAATCACTCTTCACCACGACAATGGGAGCTCTCACACATCGGCTCAAACAACTGCATTTTTGAGCACTCAAAACATCGATTTGATGAGTCATCCGCCGTATAGTCCTGACTTGGCACCGAATGACTTCTTTTTATTCCTGTACGTAAAAAATAAAATGTGAGGTCAACGTTTTTCGACACCTGAAGAAGCGGTTCATGCATTCAGAATTCATGTTTTGGAAATACCTCAATCAAAGTGGCAAGTGCTTCGACAATTGGTTCCAACGCATGCAAAAGTATATAGATCTTCATGGAGAATATTTTGAAAAACAATTAATTTTTGTTCTCTAATCCCGAAATATAAAAGACAACCCTCGTACGTGCACCGTCGAATCTTATACTTTCTTCTTCGCATCTATTGAATAACGGAGCTGTTGCGTGTAGATGTTAAGTGGTGCATTTTCTTCGTTTAAGAAAATAATGCGATTCAGATGCTAAATTTCTTCCTTTGTCGCCCCACTTACTGCAGATCAGTTTTGTTATTTGTTTCCTCATATTTTTAGCATGTCCATTTTTTTAATTAATAATAATAATAGTTCGCGCTACAGTCCAAAGGGAGACCAGTGCCTTAGCTTGCTCATCAACTGTTCTCTCACGAGTAGAAGAGACCTACAGTTTTTTGTCGTCTCCGAATGGCGAGAAGATTTCTTAGACAGTTATTACTCTTTGAGTGTTGTCAGAGGTGGCGCCGTGAAAAATTCGAAAAATTGGTGTTGAGCTGGGAATCGCACCTACACCCTTCGGCGTGTGAGCGTCGCACTCTACCCACTTCGCGGCGGCGGCCACATTTTCATTTTATTAGCTCTTAAAATACAGTTGGCAATTTGACGAAAAATGTTCACTTCCTAATTCAAAATTAATTCTGTGACAATTCTGGTCTGTGTCGCTAAAGAATACGACGGACCTTTAGAACAACCGCAAAATTGATCAATTTATTTAAATAACCTACTGGACTACAGTCCACTATGGAAGGCTTTCAACTTTTCAGCAACTACCCATTTTATGGTGGCTACAACACGCGTAAGAAACCTACAATTTTACACTGACTCAAAAGCTTGAGAAGTCAATAAAGACGGCAGACCGAAAGAGATGGTGTCAACCGAGGAGGTTGCGGCCGACCTGGAAATCAGGATAACAAGCACATAGTCAACGTTACAACAGCGATGGTTTTGCCGAGGCGGCTTTTCTTTTACAACTTAAATGTTCGGTGAAGACTTATAAGCAACTTGCATGGTAAACAATAAGGGACTCAAAAGAATTGTTGATTCAACAAATGGTTTCTCTCAAAAATCGTCACTCAGAAAAAAATGATACGTATACGCCGCCGATTTGTATATACCTTTGGGTACTGCGCTTTTTTAATTATGTTCATGCCTAGTTATTGGTAAGGAGGTGAAGAAGTATTTATTAGAAGGCAAAAGATAAAGAAAAAGATTAATTATCCTTTGTTGGCTTAGAGCAATTGTTAAATGTCAGTAAGTAAGTAAAATTAAAAAGGAAAAAGTGGTTAAAGAGCTCATTGAAAACTAAAAAACAAAGGATTATTCACCAAGAGCGGTTTATCCTGTGTAGTGACTTGTTCATAACTAAATTTAATTACGTTGAATGCGAAGCAACTGTGCTTTGACTTGGCCCGATAGTGGATGAATTGTTGGCACATTGTAAAAACGAGTTTATCTCCTTACATTCAATTTCTACATTCTCGGACACATTCTCCTGGTCTTCCCCATTTCAGAAGAGGTGAGTTGGCTGAACACCTAAGAATTATTTAATTTGCTTTCTTTTCTGTTAGAAAAGAAGCACTGACAATACCCATAGATCCATTTTTTTATGCTTATTCGAATTTGAGTACAAGCCTGTAACTTTAACGTTTTTAAAATGCTTTAAATTTGTTTATTTTTGCAATCCTTTCTTAGAAACGGCCGAAGAAAGCATAGCATCACGTCGCTTCACACAAGTTTGTTTGTCCCTGGTGAAGTGCTTGTCGCCCAAACTTTGCTATTTTTTAATGCCAACCTTCTCCTTTAAATTATCCAAGACAGAGATATTGATGAGATTTTAGATTGTCGTAGGAATGAAGCGTAGAACACTGTTTTTTAGTAAATTTTTGCCGATGCGGGCTTTATCAGACAGTGCCGCGTCTTATTGAAATGTCCACGATCGCCGACCAACACTTTTGTTTGCTTCAGATCTCAACACTGGCTCTAAGACAGTTTCACGATATAAGGTCGCGATTATTTTGACGCCACGGTCCTTAAATAAAGCGTGATTGATTAGCTATTATCTTTTTAACAACACTAGTTTTAACAGCTGACGCACGTTTCGCGTTCTGTTTCACTGTCAAACATCTTCAGTTTGGTCTATAATTGAACCATGAATCGTCTAACGAACGAACAGCGCTTGCAAATTGTTGAATTTTATTATCAAAATGCGTGCTCTGTTGGAAATGTTCATCGCGCTTCTTCCATTTTATGGTCAGTTTAGTCTTTGGCTCAATGGATACGTAAATAAACAGAATTGTCGATTTTGGAGTGAATATCAGCCAGAAGCATTGCAAGAGCTACCAATGCATCTAGAAAAGTCACAGTTTGGTGCGTTTTTTGCGCTGATGGCATCAGTGGACCGATGATGCGGATCGTAACATAACTGTGAATGGTGAGCAATACCGTGAAACGATATCCTTTTTTTGCCCAAAATGCAAGAGCAGAGCAAGAAGACCCATAAACACAACTGAAAAAGTGTTTAGCAGATCTGAGGCATATTTCTAGAAACCGCTCACTTTATAGCGACAGACAGGATTTAGAGAAGTTGCCAGTTCGATGTAGTTCTATCCAACTCCTGCGTTCATCTCGCATTTCCAGTGTTGAATTAGTAAGCCATAATAATTGGTGGCGCGACAGTCCACAGGGGACTAGGGCCTAGCTTGCTCATCAACTACTCGTGTTGTGCGCGATACTGTTCTCTAAAGAGTAGAAGGGACCTACAGTTTTTTGCCGACTCGGAACGGCGAAGATTTAGAAGCTTCCAGACGGCCGACAGTAAGACAGTTAATACTCTTTGGTGTTGTCAGTATCAGGTGTTGACATGTGGTTTCAACAAGGCGGTACCACATGCCACACAGCACGCGCAACAATGGACTTATTGAGGACAAGTTCGGTGAATATTTTATTTCACGTTCGGGACCGGTCAATTGGCCGCCTAGATCGTACGATTCCTATTTTTGTGGGGCTATGTTAAAGCTCATATCTATACAGACATGCGCTTCGATTGACGCATTGGAAGACAGCATTGATACATTTATTCGTGAGATACCGGCCGAAGTGTTGGAAAGAGTATGCCAAAATTGGACTAAGCGGATGGACCATTTGAGGCGCAGTCAAGGTCAACATTGGCATGAAATAATTTTCAAACATTAAGTTACATGAACCGTACGCTCGGTGCAAAAAAAGAGTTCATGCATTTTCCTGAATTTTATGTCCTTTTTTTTTGAAAAACTTTCTTATAGGTTTCAAAAACTCATCCATTATTAACGGAGAGCAACCTGAACTGTCCGTTTTCTGATGGCCGTCTCAGTTTCTAAATACTTGAAGGACATCTCTAGTAAGTTAACTCGGGCATTTATTTTGTTAACACATTGATCGATAGCAAGTGGCAAATCATCGGAAAAAACCAAATACGGCAACTAACCACCTTCATGCAAGCGCAGGAGCTCCCTCAGTCTTAAAAATTTAACTTTTTTCTGTTGCGATATAAGATTGTGTGCCATTTAAAAATTCAATGGCTTGAGCCGAAAGATTTTCAGTATGTGTTGCATCCGTTCCAACGATATATTGAGTTTACCATTCCTTTTTCCAGAAACTTTAATGCGGATTGCGCTCGATCCTCACATTCCGAACCATTTTTTTTAAATGATCACCTTCATCAGGTCTTACAACGCTGTGAACCATAGTCAGTGTAACGAGCTATGGTTCAAACCACTGCTGGAGGACACATACGATGGCTGCTTGTGGTTTTTCCAGCCATATACAAAGCAATCACTCTGCCATGCCTAAATTCCAGCGCAGACAAAAAATATTCAGCACAATTTGGACGTTAATCGTTTAGACGATAAAATTGTCCTTCATGTGTTTAAATTTGAGCTCACTGTCATGAACGGTCCTTAACAACGTTTGCCGAGGTCGTCAACAGTTAATCGGCCCTTATCCGAGGCATGCCGGGATTTCTGAACTATATGTTTTTACGTGATGAGGAAGTTAACCTCAGGCACAACCAACAGTCTGGTGGGCCAGGACCATTATTTGACTCCTTCGGCAGAGGGTTTCGCTGCATACATTGGTTGACAACACAACAAGGGGGCGCCGCAAAACGGCTGTATGTCAACTTGACCTGTGCACTAACGAGGATCGTGTTGGCAGCTCACCTAGTTGAGCGCGATCAACAACGTTACCTCGTGTATACAGGCCCATACCCCCACTGCTCCGACCCGAAAAGTCTTCGAATCAAAGCCATTGGGACAACGCAGCAGATGCCTAAGCCTAGGATAATAGCCCACACAAGTGGAGAAGGATCTCAACCAACTTGGGGTGCGCAATTGGAGGCAGCTAACAAAAGATCGTGCTGTCTGGAGAAGCATGTTGGTTGAGGCCCAGGTCCAACCCGGCTGTAGCGCCACAAGAAGAAGAAGAAGTCATGAACGGCTTGGAAATTGTAGCAGCCTTAAGTTGGTTGCACTTTAAGTCAGTCCGTTCATAAAAACGGATCAGTTGTGTGCAAAACAAAAAACAGAAAGCCAGTAAACGTAAATGTTTTACTGAGCCATGTGAATAGCTCTCTGCCCTTTAAGCATTGTCAGCAACTCAAATAAAGTGAAAAAACGGTGATGGTCGCGAGTGAAAGGCATTTTAATAAATGACACCTACGAGCAATCTTCAGATCTTCCAACTATTAGTTTCATTCAGATTTTAGTGGTATAGACATAGCTTCATACTCATCATTAAATGTTTTCCGATTTGCATTTGTAAGGCCGAATTCGTTCTTCGTTTAGTCTTCAAGGAGCTCTTAATGAACAACATCCCCACTTAAATCCACTCTTCTCGATCTAATCTTCTCCGAAGTAACCCAATCTCAAAAAAGCTCATGAACTCATTCATTGATACCCAATCACCGCCGAAGCTCTGAACGCCTACACAAAAAATTAATCTTCATTTCCGATTTCAAGACAATCACAAATTTGTCAGTCGGCTAATAATAGTTCATAACGCAGCCAACCTAGCATCCCGCAACCAGTTTGTCTCCATTCCCTGAACTCGACAACTTTCCATGTAGGGCTGACCGCAGACAAGTCACCCAACACGTGCTCCACCTGCGAGCGAGTGGCGTCTCTCCTCAGCGTTTCGCCACCTTGCGCAATCAAAAATAAACGCGTGTTTACTGTTTACATCAGAATTTGTTCTATTTCGTCACCAAGGACGCCCGAGCAGGTGCAGCCTTAAAAGCTATTTCATCACAGCCTCTCGAGCGGGTACTCGAATCAAATATAGCAGAACGTGACCCTAATTCAATCCCTAGGCCACAGAGACCCGCGGCAACTTGAGCAAAACGCAATCAAACCATCAACAGAGTTAATCCCGGTGGCATCTGACATTTATGCACTTTAATGGTGCCCCCTTAAAAAAGGCTTACAATGATTTATTTTTTAATAAGTGCTGGCAACGCCACGCGACGTTTACGAAACTAAAAGAATGCCATCAGCTGCCGTCACTGCGGCGTATGAGCAATGAAAACTCTATAAAAACCGCGACCTTTCGCCGGTGGTGACGATAATAGAAGCAATTTAATTCGCCCTTGCCTACCCCTCCAGCCGTCACCGTCGCGGAATAATCCATTTCGTCACCAGCTGCTTGATGGTGTGTTTGCCGCCAAAACGCCCACTCGCCCACTCCTGAACGCCGCTGCTGCCTCTTCGTATAAATACGAAAATTATGACATAATTTGTTTACAGGCACTCTGCTCCGCGCAACCAAGTGTTTGTTTATTTATCTACGTGTCACCAATTCACATGAACATAAATAACGCCGGCGAACGGCGACAAGGCTCGTTCGCCGCACGACGAGTGCCTAGCACTAGATAGAAATGCATAAGAAAGAGCGGGTGAAGGGTCAGCACGCCAGCTTTGCATCTCCGCGCATTTTCTTCGAAACTGTCGCAGTCGCTTGTGCCGTGGCAGGCTTACACTGCATGCATCCGTCTAAGGGAGCTGTTGCGGACGACAATAGTTTATTCCACATTATTAAGAATGATGCCTTTTCGATTGGCTGGAATTTTTCTGCAGAATTTCCGCGCGCAATTGTTTGCCAAGCGAGTCGCAAGAAGCCTGACTTGCCAAACACGGTACCTACTAGACTAGGTGATTAACATAAAATCTGAGCTGATCTTTAAGCGATGACAATCGTAAACAATGGCGGTTCGGTCGGCTTACGCATGCACAACCTCGCGTCGTCGAAGTGATCAGGCAAATGCTCTCAGTCGTAATTTGAATTGGAAATGCGTTCATGTTGACAGGTGATGGATAGAAGTTTCTAGGGTTTGCCGTCTGTTGAACTTTCTTCTTGATTTTTCTGGAATTAACTTTCTAGGACTGCCTGGGTTCAGCGGGGAAATTTAAAAAAAATGCTTCTTCAGCTGTCTGAAAAGGTTGCAAACATGTATAGATATGAGATGAGAGGGATTCGGGGTGGAAGAAGTCATTCCACTAATTCAACTGCATTTTGCCCATTTATTATGAAACCACAGAAATTTGTCAATGCATCCTCTTTTTCTTCTTTTTCTTCTTGTTTTTATGGCGGTACAGTCCGGGGTGGAGCTCGGTCTCAACCAACATGCTTCTTCAGCCAGCACGATCTTTCGCTAGCTGCCTCCAATTGCGCACCCTAAGTTAGTTGATGTCCTTCTCAACTTGTGTGCGCCATTTTTGCCTAGGCCGTCCTCTGTTGCGTTGTCCCAATGGCTCTGATTCGAAGACTTTTTGGGCCGGAGCAGTGGTGTCCATATGCTCTACATGGCCTAGCCGTCTTAAACGTTGTATCCGAAGACGTTTGACCAGGCGTATGTCGCTGTACAGCCCATAGAGCTCGTCATAATATCTTCTCCTCCAGATGCCAGCAACGCAAACAGGATCAAAAATCACATACATGCATGCTCTACTTGACTAAATAAAGCTTAAAGCGGAAAGGGGGAAATAGGATACAGGAGAACGAAGTTGAACAAAAGAAAGCCCTGAATAAATTCAGGCAAATCAAAGAAAATTGATTTCAAAATGACCAACAATCCCAAGGGATGCCTATGAGCTGGTAATTGTACAAATATATGTTATGACTTCGCCTCGGGGCGATACCTCTCTGTGGCCAGCACGCGGTTCCCACACCTCAACATTCATAAAGGTACCTGGCGATCAACTGATCAATCAACCGTTTACCAGATTGATCATGTTGCGATCGACGTCAGACACTCCTCCGGTATTCTCGATGTCCGAACCTTCCGAGATGCAAACATCGACTCGGATCATCACCTTGTTGTAGCCAAGGTAAGAACTCGGATATCGAGAGAGCAACGGAGTCGAGACAGGCCAAGACGGTTTGATGTCGGAAAGCTACAATCGCAGCCGATCGCTAGAACCTTTGCCGATCGATTCTCCCTGAAACTATCTCAAAGTTCGACGCTGCCTGCACAAACAATAGAAGACAAGTGGAAACGTTGTCAAGAAGCCATCAAAGAGGCCGCCACTGATGTGCTGGGTTTTACGCCACCACCAAAGAGGAACCCATGGTTTGACGACGAGTGTAGGCAGTCGCATGCAGCCAAGCAAGAAGCATACAAGGCAACGCTGCATCGAACGACGAGAGCTGTTTGTAAGCTCTACAAACAGAGAAGAAGGGAAGAGAACCCGCTTCTCAGAAGAAAAAAGAAAGAGCACGAGAAGCGCGCGGCCGAGGAAATGAGGTGCTATGGCAGGAATGATGTCCAAAATTTTTACCGAAAGATAAAACAGTTATCCGGCGATTTTAAGCCTCGGACAGAAGCCTGCCGGGACCAAAATGGACAACTGGTGGTAGAGTCACAGTCGGTGCTGAGAATCTGGAAGGATCATTTCTGCAGACTCCTAAACGGCGATGACGACGCAAATCCCGCTATTAGGCAGAATGTCCCACTCAATTTAGACGACGATGGACAAGAATTACGTCCCCCGGACTTCGACGAGGTCAAGATAGCAATATCGAGACTGAAGTCGAACAAAGCTGCCGGCGCGGACGGACTATCCGCAGAGGTGTTCAAAGCGGCTGGGGATGAGCTGGTTGGGTGCATGCACCAGCTCGTCTGTGAGATATGGTCGGAAGAAGGCATGCCCGATGAGTGGAATCTCTGTCTCTCTCCCCTTCGACTTTGGCGCAGTCATACCGAAGGATCAGTCTCCTTAACATCGCATTTAAGATTTTCTCTGCCGTACTGTGTGAGCGCCTGAAACCGTTCGTCAACAACCTGATAGATCCTTATCAGTGTGGTTTAAGGCCAGGGAAGTATACAATCGACCAGATCTTCACACTGCGGCAGATATTGGAGAAGTCCCAAGAAGTACAAATCGACACCCATCATCTATTCGTCGATTTCAAGACCGCATATGACAGCGTGCATAGAGACGAGCTATACAGTGCCATGTCTAGTTTTGGCATTCCCACCAAACTCGTCAGACTGTGTAGGATGACGATGGAGAACTCTCGCTGCTCCGTCAAGGTCGGTTACGAACTCACCGAGACCTTCGATGTAGACAAGGCGATGCGCTGTCATGCGACTTCTTTAACATCATTCTTGAGGGGATCGTGCGTAACTCACACGTCAACACCAGAAGCACGATCTTCCAGACGTCAGTTCAATTGCTAGCATACGCTGATGACATTGACGTGATTGGACGAACTCAGCGAGCAGTCAATGAGGCGTTTGCTAGCATTGAAGTATATATATATATAAGTATATGCTGTCATCCAAGAAGGACGCACAACATCGACGTCTCGGACAGAACATCACTATGGGCAGCAGACACTTCAAGGTAGTCAAGGACTTCGTCTATCTCGGCTCCGCGGTGAATAGGGACAACAACATCAGTACCGAAATCAATCACGCAATCACTCTTGCCAATCGCTGTTTATTTGGGCTTAAGAGGCAATTGAGTAATAAGGCCCTCTCCTGAACGACCAAAGTGACTTTGTACAACACCTTGATCATCCCAGTCCGGGTTTACGGCGCAGAAACCTGGACGCTACTAGAAGCGGATGAGGAAGCCCTTAGTCTCTTCGAGAGAAAAGTTCTGCGTACGATTTTTGGTCCTGTTTGCAGTGATGGCATCTGAAGGAGAAGATTCAACCACGAACTGTATGGACTGTACGGCGGCATGAGCCTACTCAAGCATCTACGGATACAACGCTTAACGTGGCTAGGCCATGCAGAGCGTATGGACACCACTGCTCCGGCCCGAAAAGTCTTCGAATCCGAACTACAGGGACAACGCAACAGAGGACGTCCTAGACTAAGATGACGCACACAAGTGGAAGAGGACTTGGCAACTTGGAGTGCGCAATTGGAGGCAGCTGGCAAGAGATCATGCTAGCTAGAGAGGCATGATGGTTGAGGCCCAGGTCCACCCCGGACTATAGCGCCATCCGAAGAAAAAGAAGAAGTAAAATAAATAAGGAGACCTTGATCGTTGTATGTTTAAAGGCATTTAGTCAAGGCTGGAAAACAAAACTCCACCCAGAGTGACGGCTGGAATTTTTGGCTTTTAAATAACGAAATGCTAAACGTTACTGTGGCCACCGTGGCGTAGTGGATAGAGCGCGACGCTCATACGCAGAAGGTCTAGGTTCGATTTCCGGCTGAACGCCTCGAATTTTTCACGGCTCCACCTATTTTGATCTGTTGACAACACTCAAAGAATAATAAATGTCCAACAAAGCTTCTCAAACTTCGCCGTTCGGAATCGGCAAAAATCTGTTGATCCTTTCTACTCGTGAGAAGACAGTATCGCGCACAACATGAGTAGTTGATGAGCGAGCCAGGCTTCCTCGCCAACGTGGACTGTCGCGCTATACATTGTTACTGTGTAAAATGTCACACGAAAGTGTCAAAGGGCATCAACGAACTTGATTTGTGAAATCGGAGTAGTTGCCTAAAGGGCGGCTCACCTGGACGGACATATTTCTTGACGCCCAGGGACACTTCAGACAGTGCCGCCAACTGTGGAAAACGAAGAGGACGAAGGCAACAGCGCCTTGCCAAAATGTTCTACTATAAATGAACTTTCCACTTCGCACGCATATGAGCGTTGTGAAAGTTTTCCAATTTTAGGAATCGCAAATATGGTGTTTTTTGGAGTTCCTGCTTGCAATGATCTTGCTTTCGTTTTCCCTAAAGCAAACAGGGGGTCATTATCATCATCATTTTCTTCTTAAGCCAGCAGGTTATTCTAAAGATAGTTGCGGTGCACGTACGGAAGACAACCAGGTTGCTCGATCTTCTGCCATCGTCTCTAATTCACTACAGCTTTTGCCAAACCCAACCAACCCGTTTTATGGATTTGATCCAACCTCGTATCTCGCCCTGGGTATTCCGAGCAATTGCCTTCCTGACGGATTTGCATCAAAAGCACGCCTCGTGATGGAGGGGACATCCGTACCACACGGCCAAGCCAATGAAATACAGCCCTTTTTGCCTAGAAAATTATCAACTCATCATGAAATTCCCCGCACCGTTGCGTTTTTCAACTTATCCCGACGTGAAACTCCCCCAACGGAACAGAGAAATCTTCTCAATCTCAGCAGCTTATAATCGCGATCTCATTCGCTTGGTCTTTACCCAAATTTCATGACCACAGGCAAGTGTTGGAACAACCACTGAGTAAAACACAAAAAACTTGGCTTTCACACCAAGATCGGCCTTATTCCTCCAATAACTGATCTGAAAATTAAAGCAGCTGGCCAATCCTACAAGAATGCTCAGTTCTGCTCCTCTCATCTTTCTCCTTTATTGGTAAAATCAAATTGAAATACACTTTGAATAGCTGGTCAGGCGATAGTGAAATTATTTAAACGATTCAAAAGAATCTACATAACACATCACTCACTAAGTTCCAGGGTATGTAGGGGGCGCCACTAACAAAAAAAAATTTAATATTAAATTAATAAGTTTTGTTAGTACCACCCTCTATATGTCCCGGGACTCTTTGAGTGATGTGTTATGTATCAACGCAAGTTTGAAATAGTTTGGTTTACCGCCATCCATGTCGTAAGCTAAAAAAGAAAGGCGAAGAACCGATGACTTCATTTTCTCCGTCAAATCGATCCCGAGAGATTCGTTTTTTGAAGTATAAGATCGAATTAACTACAAGGTTCGCGGATTCTAAGTCTGAATACCTAAAATGAGCTCGTCCAGGAGAGCAGGGAAGTAAACCAATTAGCCGTTTGAGGCCTTGGCACCATCGAATAAAGTAACTAACTACTAAGTTATTTTGTGTTTTCTGTGGCTTAAAAAATTGCAGACTTCGGTGCGTGAAAACATTTGTTTGGGACTCTACCCAAACTAGCCCCTGACACAAATCCACTGAAAGAACATCTCGTTTCCACTTACTTTCGTAAAATAACTCCTCCAGTCATCGATATGCCATCTGCTTGGTAACTCACTGGCTTCGCAATAATATAGGTGTTTGGAAGCACAAAATATTGCCTTGTAAACATCGACTTGTAGGAAAGGGCAAACTCTCAGTAGACGACAATTTCAATGCCTTGCATTAATTAAGTATTAAGATGAAGCACTCTCTACAAAGGAACAGACTCTCCTGGAACTGCGATTTAAGAAACTACAGCATCCTTAATTGTAGAGGAACAAAAAATCGAAAAAAAAAAGAACAAATCCCCTTTCATTGAAGAAGATGACTATCATAAAGCTGCTCCTCCACATATGACTCAAGCATAAAATTTTGCAATGTGCCCACGACCGTAGGCAAACAAACGGCTTTGTATGAATTCAATGAAGCTCAAGGCAAAGAGCCATCCAATGTTGGCGTTCCCTTTGCACACTCCTGTCTGCGAAAACCACAAAGGAATTTCCAGCTGTCAGCAATAGACGCAAGCATGACCGTGAAATATACTTGTACAGTCCGTCGCATGAGCAGCCCCAAAAGTAAACATTTCTTCGGCCATAAAAAATAGAGCAGAAAACTTTGAACACACTTAACGACGGTATAAACACATAAAACAACAAACACGAGATAACAAGTTCGCAGGCGGGCAGCCCGCTGCGAATAATCAAAAAGCCCAGCAAGCGGAATTATGAAATCGCTAGGATACTTCGCCGGTTTCGCAAGAATCTATTTTGTGCCACATTCGCGCACTAATCCGCCTTCCAAACGTCCACCTGCTGGGTCGGATGCCTCTGTTGGGCGCACAGTCATCGTAACTGCAGCATTTGACCGGGCGGTGCGGTGGCGGCTGGCACGACTGAATTCAACAGCAGCGCGGCCAACCGACAAATGTGAAAAGCGTGAATTGTAAATAAATAAAGAGTCCCACCTGCCGCCATAAAAAGCCAAAATTACTCATCGCAAGTGGCGCGGAGAGCGTGCGCCAGAGTTTGTGTAGTTCGCCTACCCTCGATGCCGACAGACGGCACCGCGAGGATGCGAATTTGCAATTAAGCCAATCTCCGCCCCATCTCCGGACTTTGAAATCGTCGAGTTGGGTTTTCCTTTCCTTTAATTAATCGCCGGGAAAAGTTTTTACGGTTGGCAAGCGCGACTCGAGCGACAGATATGTCGAGCGTGGGATTAAAAGCTCCACCCCCTGCTCTCTGAGGGCTAATGATAGGCGAAAGTTGCTGGGGCTTGGTTGTGCAAATGGAATTCAATGGGATTAGGGATGTAGCTGCTGTTGCTGATGCAGCCGCATTCATTTACTGATGGGGGTGCACGGTGCGAAGTGAAGGATTCACGATATCCTGGAATTAAGTGAGAATTTGCAGTGCTGCGCCGTAGGTTGATCTGGATAATAAGGCGAATGCACTGCGCTGGATTGAAATTAATTTGATTCCAAGAAGTTGCAGTTGGTGCCCCAAGAATTATCTTTGTGCTGCACACCGATTGTTGTATTCGCCAAGGGGTTTGAGAGATTTGCAGGAGGTTGCCGTAACCGAATAAATCTGCTGTGCTTTCAAGATTATCCTTGTCTCCTTTAGAAGGAAGGGTGAACGCATTTGGAGGTGGGGAAGTGGAGAATTTCTCATTTGTGTCTCTATTTCTTGGAATGGAAACTCCCTATGAAGTGAAAATTCTTGGTTCTTCCACCGAAAACAAAGCATTTTGTCGATGACAACTATAATAATAATAATTGTTGGCGCGACAGTCCACTGAGGGACCAGGGCCTAGCTTGCTCATCAACTACTCGTGTTGTGCGCGCTACTGTTCTCTCACGAGTAGAAGGGACCTACAGTTTTTTGCCGACTCCGAACGGCGAAATTTGAGAAGCTTTCTTAGACAGTTATTACTCTTTGAGTGTTGTCAGCAGCTCGAAAGAGGTGGTGCCGTGAAAAATTCGAGGTGTTCAGCCGGGAATCGAACCCAGACCCTTCGGCGTGTGAGCGTCGTAGCCGCACTACGCCACGGCGGCCACGTCGATGACAACTGGAAATACAAATATTTACAATCAGCTTCAACTACACACTTGCAAGACAATCAATTGCTTGGATTTCTCCGCTTAGTGGCTGCAGTTGTATTCATAAAACAAACTGCTCCTGAATATATCCTTGGAAGAGGCCCACGTATCAGTTCTTTCAAAAAGGAATGTCTTATTTGTGCACTCCAAGTCACATTTCATGTTCACTCGCCACAAATTCTACACACTTCTCCTCTTCCATCAAGCTAATTTGTTCTCAAATCCAATGAATGGAGTCGTAATTAATCAGAATATCTGAAAATGCAGATGAATCACATCATTTCCTTGCAAAGCAAATGTTTGTAGCAACCAGAGAGACAATTCTTTTGCGACAAATTGCACATTAATCAATGTCCTGACTCACTGCAGTAAGAACAGACCCCCAGATGTTGGTGGTCTTCGCTATGCGGCCAATTAATCGATGCAACCAGCCGATGACTTGTGAAGGCCAGATGTCCAAAATGGCTTGTGTTGACAATAAGATGCTCTCAATACTCATCTACAGTAAACAAAACATCTACCTACGCGAAAAAAAATCACGTATGTGTCCTCAAATTGGGGACAGCCTAATGCTGAAATTGTTCGGACGGAATGCAGACTATTTGCTTTCGTTGCCTACGTCTTTTTTCGCAATCTACTCGATCTTTTGTGGGATATGTATCAGTCGACTTTCGTCCAAAACATGAGGAACCATGTCTCTCTTCGGAACGAAGCATACGAACTTGAAGATAAGAAGGATAGAAATCCGTACCTCTGTTGGCTAGATGAGGTAGCATAATATTACAAAGCGAAGAACTGTTCTGATGGTCGTAGATTATGAGCCTGCCGCAGCAGAAGCTTTTGGCTGATGGCACACAAAGCAGTTTCCTCCAATTCAATCCGATGTCACCAAAAGCGATCTCCACAGTATAAGACGTTCCCCAAACAAAATGAAAAACAAATGACATCCTACTCGCTGCGAACGTCTAAAATAAGTGCCAACCCTAATCAACTCTCAGTTTCAATATGTTCCTCACTCTCAAAGGAGTACACTGATGCGTACTTCTGCACACCGATAATGCCTCGAAAATTCACACTTCTGTAGACCTTCAACGAGTGTTAAAAATACATTTTCTGGTTGCGCTCCTCCCTCGACTTCCAAGGAAAACACACAGATTACAGGGCAACACATATTTATTATGTATGCAAAATCGACAAGCACAGCCTTGGGCGTTGTTCCCTACCAGTCCCCAATGGCAACTGATAAGCGAAAACGAAGCAGTAGAAAACCCAACTTCTCAATTAATTCCGAAACCAAGATAAGCCAACAAAAACTGTTTAGAACCAGCCACCGACCCTTTCAAGCGCAGAGCACATGCGAATGACAAAAAAAAACCAATACAATACAGCACAACACACATTTTCAATTGACAGCCGGCTCTTGGGGTTAGGGTTGGTCCTTCCACAATACTTTTCCTTGTTCGTTTTCTTTGTCCTCCATCGCCGTCAGACGGGTGGTGCTTTGTGTCCACGTTATAGCAGCAAAACGAATGTAATGCGGGGCCATTTGCCGGCTGTTTAGCATGGAAATCGCAAACAGTTTACTAAACAAAATAAAAATAAACAAAACGACTCATACCGAGCGCCTGGGAGAGATACAATATCACAAGGCTTACCAGAGATATCGACATGGGAGGCGAGCATTCGCTTCGATAGACTTCAAAAGAATTCAAAAACTAATCAATTGTTAAGGAGATTCCTGAAAAACTAGTCACACTAATAAAAATTTCCACAACGCAACACAGGTGGGTGGGGTGCTACTTTTCATTTCATCTTCATCTGCACTCGCCCCATAATATATCCCGTCTCAAAGCGACTTTTCGACTTCGCTCAGGAAGTAATAATAGACTTGTTTGCGGAAAATGAAATGAAAATTATTTTCGCGTTGTTCAAAATCCAATTTGGATACGCAAAATGTCAAATCAGTGCTGAATTGAAGTGGGGTCCACTATTCACATCCAATAACAAAAAGTCCCCCCAAGACTTACCAAATGAATATCTGATGATTTGCCGCACTTATTCACTTTGATTGCACACAACTGTCACATATATGGAAAATTAATTGCGACCGGATGTATATTTTGAGATTTTTTTCAATCGTTTGCACATATTTTTAAGCAAATTTCGCAAAATTGTACACAGACGTTCGGAATTGAGATCAACTTGAGTTGACTTTTTAATAACACAGAGCGGCCATGTTTGATTTTTCGATGGAATAGTTGTCAAATCTGAAATTCGTTCAGTTTTCTTTGCAGTGCCATCTTGCAGTGAATGGATTAAGAAGAAGAAGAAGTTAGTTAGAAAATTGTCGTTAGTATTTTCATATGCATAAAGGATGGTTTTTGTAAAGTTTTGTTTGAACAGCAGAAATACACGATACGTACAATTTTCATTAGGCTGCTTAAGGTTAATTCATCGATTAGGGCATAAGGAAAAAGACAAGATACACGGACTTCCAAGAAGACGGTTCAGTTCGAGTGACTGATTTTGTATAAGCCGTAGAAATGCTTTAATTTGAGAAAAAACTATGCATGAAAATACACCCAGTGAATTATAAAGATTGCACAAGTGTATGCATTCATGTACGAGTCCATCTTTCCTACATATTGGCATCCTCAAATCGGTGAATCACTTGTTGTCTCAAACTCCTGTTTTTTTCTAGACAATAATTTATTTAATCCAGAATAAATGACCAGGAAAGATCAAAATAAATACAGATAAAAACGTAACAATTAACTCTTTGTTTACGTTTGTTGAAGAATGAGTCAGTTTAACAAAACAGAATATATAACTTGGGGTTACACATTAACGTAGGCACAAGTAACTATGAACACGAGTATAAAAATATTTGTGTGATTGCCTTCAATTGCGTAGAAACGTTGCTTTGTGTGGTTTTTGGTGTGTATATAGTTTTAGCTGTGATGAGTTGTTATTCAACAGTTGTGATTTTAATCTTGGGTCCACTAAAAAGAACAAGCCAATTCAGTTTATCTTTGTGATTTTAAAGAGGTGTAGTTACCCTCAAATTCGGTCCTCCACCACCCATTTGAGCTGCTTCACGTTCACGTCGTTCCATTTCAGCGGCCCTTTCCTGCTGCCGTCTCACCTTCTCAGGATCCTTAATACCTCTCTGTTCGTTCTCTTGTCTTCGTCGTTCGGCAGCCTCCTCTTGCAGTTTTCTGCGCGTTTCCTATAAGAGAAAGAACAACAAAATTTCAGTACTCAACCGGTGGTGCTAGTTGCTAAGAAATTGTAAACAAACAGCTGATGGCATCAGTTCTGCCTCTTCGGAAGTCCCCTGGCAACATGACGAACAACATGAACCCATGACGTATAGTCTGAATTGAGAAGCTTTAAATGAGCGAGCGATATATGGAAAACTGATTACGCGTTGAATATGCAATGCAATTTTTTTTTCAATTTGTATGGATTCACATTTGCATTGCTGGAAATGACGTTTTTTATTTAGCTAAAGTCAGATGACAGCTGTCTTTTAAAGGGGTGGTGTTTTCAAATTCATTCGGTTCCCATAACTTGATCCTTAAGAAAACAATAGGAAATTTCCTAAAAATTAAAATAATAATAAAATAAAAAATGTTTTTGAAGATATGAAATCATTCTATGAGATTGTAAGCCAATAAGAAGAGTGACATACAACAAAATTATAAGAAATTAATCATAGAATTGGAAATAGCAGATTGAATTGTGTGTCTTTCCTGCGCAATTTGCCTTGCATTCAAGCTAAGTTGTATCCTCATCCCGAGCCTATAAATAAATTTCTATACGATAAAACACAAAACTTCTCCACCTGAACGCAACATCTGACGTTTGTTGACATTCGCCGGTTGGACACCCTCGCAAATCCCCTTGGAACAAAAAACAAAAAAAAAGCACACACACGAACCTGTCAGTTTCAAACAAATCACCACAAGAAAGTTTTAGCTTCCTACTTGTGCGTCCAAAAATCGTTCTCTTTTCGGGAATATTTGTTCAAGTTCACCCTTGGACTCACACATTGTCATATTTCCAGTCACTCCTCGTTGATTTAATTTTGTGGCCGTCGTTCTTGTGACAAGAATCCAAAGCGCTATCACAGAATCATTGCCGTTGCGGGTGGCAAATCAGACGTCATTGGCCAGGCCACAGTCAAAGGGCGCGCAATAATCAAGTGTATTTTCTTGTGAATTTTTGTTTGACTTTGTGTTTGGTTCTTTTTTCGAAAACGTGTCTAGTAAATCTACTTCGAAAAAATGCTGAATGTTCCAAACGAGGGCAAAGTGAGTAGAATTGTAGTCCGATAAGAATTTGATTTTGCGAATTTCGGTTAAGTTGTGACCGCCAAAGTCCCCTCCAAGGACTCGGCGAAGCGAGGCGTTTTGCTGTCTATTTGAAATAACCTTCAGTTGACCTAGACAATTTGAAATGTATTGTCGCAGAATGAGAAGTGATAAGACTTTCCTGATGGCACATATTTTAATTGAACTTTCGGGATTAAACATATGCTTAATATTATCTTTGTGTAAAAACAAAAATTAAAATCTTTTGCTTTTGTCAATTAGCCAGTCATTAGTCCGAATGAAAGTTGGTTAAGGTTCCATGGCGGTGAACAGCTGCTTGGCTGCGATAAGTGGAGGCAAAGAAAACCGCTGATAAATGGGTGCAATAAACGCATAGTTGTTTGTTTTGATGATGTACATAGCACTTGAGGTTAACATTTCATTGAAATACTGTGACAGTCGTGTGTAGCAGAGTTATGTAAATTAAGCAACATCAAAACAGAATCTGTTTGGTGTTACATAATTTTTTTTTTTTTTTTGTATTCTTACGGATATTGGATGCGCCGTATAGAATTGTTTCAATCTCGTTTTGATTCGATTCGTTTTAAGAGTTATTGAGAATCGATTGGTCGAAGAGAAGTGAAAATATTTGGAATCATAAGAGATTCACATTCACAAGATCTTCTCCGCTCAAGTTTAAATTAAATTTACTTTCGTCTGACCTCTAATTTATCTGCTTCGAATTCTTGTCTGTGTTCTTAGATGTATTCGTTTCTTCTTTCTTATGACTTACAATATTTGGAATCGTTATGTTTGTAGTCCAGTTATTAATGAAAGGCAAAGTAGAAAAAGAATGAGAACGCCTTTGAAAATTTATTGTTTAACTTGACCTTTCATCCTGCTTTTTGGGTTGTCATACATTCTATTGATTTTTTTATAGATCGCAAGATCATATAAAAACATGAACACCTGGTTAACGAAAAGGAATCAACTCTTAATATTCGCTAGATTTGTTTGAATAAACTCATATTAGTTGTGTTCCAGTACTTTCTATACCGAATTCTGAATTCTATCATTTGTTAAGGAGTAGGGGTAAATCTCTCTCAAAAAGAGGCAAAGTTCGGGAACGCATCTAAATCAAATGTGTAAAGTATGTCATTAAGAAATGTCAAAGTACTTTTTCGATACAGAAAACAAAAACAACAACAAAATTTGAAACGCATACAAAGAAGTTTCGTTCCAATTGCGCTGAATTGGTACGAATGTCTACCAATTTGCCCGAAGAACTACGAAAAAACATTCCATTAGCTGATTTTTTCGTAGAAGAGAGAGCCCGTGAGAGAGCAAAATATTTCCCCTCCCTACGAATTTCTGCCAAAGAAAAAACTGTGGGCAGCATGGCAGCGGATGATAATAAAATATAATAAAACCTCTGACATTTCATATGTCTAATAGCTGCTTTTGAATTTCCACAAAAAGTCGTTTCACAATTTTCGGTAGAGTTATTCTCTGTAAGAGAGATTTTTACCCAAACTACTCAACTACGAATTTCTGTACACAAATCAATTGGAACAGACCTAGAGATATGGGTCAATGCTCAGTTATCTCTGTACGCACACCAATTAACTTGACAGAAGGCCAAAAACCGACACACAAAAATTTCTTGTGTTAAAATTTGCAGGGGGGGAGAAATATTTTGTTCTCTAGAGAGAGCTCTCATTTGGCGTAAAACACTATTTTCGGCATACGGGAACGGACATTGTGTTTGTGTTGTTTTGTACTGTTTGTGTTGTTTGTTTCGGGTACGGGAACACACCTTTTGTGTTCGTTTGGACTTAAATATAGCAAAAGCTCCTAAAAGTTTTTCAGTCTGTTACGACTTGGTTGACATACTGTCAGCTATCCCTTCTTCCATATTTTTCTGGCTATATGCCTAATTTATAACTGTATTTTATAAATACTCTTAAAAATAAGAATGACACTACATAAAGTAAAAATTGTCAGTTGACGAAAACTCACTACTAAACACTGGAATGAAAAGCCTAAAGGCTCCGCTGCATAGAATACTTTACTTGCGTAGCGGCAAAATATCTATTGAGGGTGAAGTACGTGAAGGGAAGGGGTGACGCATTGAGTACTTCAACGCTCAGCTGACTTCATTGAACAGTAACTTTAAGTTTAATTTGTTTTGGTTGCTCTGTATAGCATGTATATCTCCAGACAAGTTACTGGATTATCTAATGTTCTTAACGATACTACTCGAACTTAAAGAATTCTTCTTCTTCTTGTGGCGCTACAGTCCAGGATGGACCTGGACCTCAACCAACATGCCTCTCTTAAAGAATATATTAATAAAAGAAAACTGTCGATTTTGGATCCAGACTTTATACATAGTTCGAGATGTAACGGTTTTTTATTTGCGTTAAACTCTGAAAAACCATACAATGACGATCCGGAATAATTTTTTGCGGCTTTGAGAATAAAAAAAGAAATGTTTGATTAACTTTTCAATATTCAGCCGACCTAACCCCAGCAAACGTTAATTTATAATTAAAAAAAATTCCTTTTGAAACGTCACAATGTGTCGATTGTCAACGCTGACGGAGAGAGAAAAGTTAAAAGTCGAGCCACTACATCCGTCGCGTGAGCGGCAGCGTTGGCTTATGGGCCATCTCCCATATCAAGTATTGCTGACGCTGACGCAAGTAAAGTATTCCTTGTGCCGTAGATTTAAGTAGCTGCTGTGTTTGTTTAAATAATAATAATTGTTGGCGCTACAGTCCACAGGGGGACCAGGGCCTAGCTTGCTCATCAACTACTCGTGTTGTGCGCGCTACTGTTCTCTCACGAGTAGAAAGGACCTACAGTTTTTTGTCAACTCCGAACGGCAATATTTGAGAAGCTTTCTTAGACAGTTATTACTCTTTGAGTGTTGAAAGAGGTGGTGCCGTGAAAATTTCAAAAAATTGGTATTGAGCTGGCAATCGAATCTAAACCCTTCGGCGTGTGAGCGTCGCACTCTACCCTCTACGCCACGGCGAACACGGTTGGGTGAACGGAATTAAATTAATACCTTTCAACTTAGATTCTTGGCTATTTCTAAATCGCCTATCCAACGCAATCTACTTGTAAGTTGAAAAAGTGGATGAAGTTTAAGTACCTCGGGAGCTTATTGAAGATTGATCACGAAATCAAGAGCAAGTTGAACCTATTCGGAAGCATCTTGGGACATCACTTGTAAAGAAGGCCTTGGTTTGGGTCAAAGCCAAAGCAACTGAAAGTTTTTTTCCCAACTTCTACCTATGGTCATACAATTTGAATAATGACCTAAAGAATCTAATTGCTAATACAACCTACCGAGATTTAACTTCTCCGTGCTATTACCGAAGGGACTTGTTGGAACAGAGTTAGCGACAGAGCGGTGAAAACTCGATGTTGATAAGCTACTTCTGTGGGCCGGTTAAGCACATGTTAATAATAGATCCGGGGCGATGTGTATGTCACCAATTCGTCTGTTTGCGCAACAGAATAAATCCTCATGATTTTCAGTCAATTCCGAAGAATCCTCCGACTTTAGGTCTTTCTTGCACACGACGTCTTCAGTGGAACATGCGGACCACTGTAAATGATATTGATGTCGATAGAAAATGACAAATGAGTAACAAATTGAAATTGAAAGGCAGCAGGATTTTTTTAAAACTAAGCATTAGAAAGGTTTCCACTAGCAATGCCAGTCACAATAGTCTCTCTCTGCAGGTATAGCTCCCGAACCCTCGGATCGATTTGGCCCTAATTCATGGATTTGGCCACTTCTGAAAACGCTACCAGTATAGCTGCCGAACCCTCGGATCGATTTGGCCCTAATTCATGGATTTGGCCACTTCTGAAAACGCTACCAGTTTTGACAACTAGAATATTGTATACACAATTGATCTAATTGTCAGAACATCTCTTGGCTATGTCAGTCATCAATTGCACACCGAGACTGTTCCTCTGCAAAGACCCCAGCCCTTCGCCCTTATTCTCATCACGCCACATGTGTATGAAAACTTCTCTATTCAAGCAAATGGGAAAAACAAATTTACAGGAAACTCTGCATACGAAACACACAAGTCCTGAAAAAATGTGTAAATGACTTCATCTTAAAACAATGCATACCTCGAATCCTTCGGAGTCAACGGCGGGATGTCCCTTTACAGATGCATTGTTAACCAACATTAAATGTCTACCACCAAGCGATCCACACATTCCACGAGATAGATTGAAATTAATTTTCAATATTTCATGGTCCACTTCAAATTCAAATTCCCAGCCACACTTATTTTCGCAACTTCAGCATGAAAAAATACACAAACAAATGCCCGAAAAAAAGCTGTTAAATAATCTCTGTTTGACTTTCTCTTCACCGACCCGTACGTGAAACACTTAGTAATCTCTCGACGAAGGCTGTTTGCGTTTTGGAGCTTAACTGGGTCATCGCTTCTGGATGCGACTTGACACACAAAAACGTATCAATTCGCTTCCATATCATTGGTGATTAGAATACAGCGGGCTGCTGCTTTGCGTCAAACGTTCTTGTCGCCTATTTCGCCGTGTCATGCTTGCGTCTAGACTAAATAATGTTTGCAATTGCACTCGGCCCCATTCGCTTATCTCAGGGAACCTACTCGAGCCCTTTTTGTGCCAATTCATTGTTGTTCATAGCCTCGGACGAATGATTATCGGACACAAAGTTGGAGGAACTAGAAAATACTTTTTGGCCTAATGTAAGCTTACCGTTAAGTTATGAAATGAATAACATTGGAAACAGTCACAAGCGGCTGAGATTCGGTAACTTTACAAATGCACTTTGTCGGGTAGTCTTATCTCATGAAATTTGTAGACGTTTTAACGATAAAAGTATGGAATGAAGTGAATTTTGCTGATAAAGGTGAGGTTAGTGATTATGCCAAAAACTTTGTTGTGAGGAGGTTGCCCGCTAGTGGTATGACTTGCTTTTTTTAACTCCAATTGTATGCCAATTTCCGTTCCGAATGATTTTGTTTTTCTTTAGAAAGAAAATACTTTGTGCCTAGTTTTGAGTCAACTTCCGTAATTTGTTTCTTGGGTGATATGGTACTCTACCAGGTGTACCGGTATGAAATGAAACGTTTTTTTTTTTGAAAATAAAACACTAAATAAAAAGTAAAAATATTTTATTCAAAGTATTGGCCATTGTTTTCTACACATTTTGATCACCTTTCTGGCAATTTGTGAATACCACGCCAATCAAATTGTTCGTCTTTTAAAGCAAACCAATCAGACGCCCAATTTTCGACCTCCTCGTAGGAATCAAAGTGCTGCTCAGCCAATGCGTGTCCCATCGATGAGAACAAATGGTAGTCGGAAGGAGCCAAGTCTGGTGAATACGGCGGGTGGGGTAGCTGCTCCTAGCCAAGTGTTTTGATTGTATCCTGAACCGGCTTTGCTTTGTGTGCAGGTGCATTGTCATGGAGCAAAATTACCTTGCCGTGTCTTTTGGCCCATTCTGGTCGTTTCTCAATCAATGCATGGTTCAAATTGATCATTTGTTGTCGGTAGCTATCAGTATTAACGGTTTCACCAGGTTTTAGGAACTCGTGGTACAACACACCTCCCTGGTCCCACCAAACACTCAACATTGTCTTCTTGTCGAATCGATCTGGTTTTGCAGTCGATGCTGATGGTTGCCCCAGATTAACCCATGATGTTTTCCGTTTAGGATTCTTAAAATAAATCAATTTTTCATCGCCAGTAACAATCCGATGCAAAACCGATTTTCTTTCACTCGTGCCAATTGCTGTTTCTTTGGGCTCAAGAGGCAATCGTCGTCTCTAGAAGGACTAAGCTCGCTTTATATAATAGCTTGATTATCCCCGTCTTACGTTATGACGCGGAATCTTGGACGTTAGCAAAGGCGGATGAGGAAGCCCTTAGTCTTTTCGAGAGAAAAGTTTTGCGTGCGATTTTTGGTCCTGTTTGCGTTGATGGCATCTTGAGTAGAAGATTTAACGACGAACTCTATGGGCTGTACAGCAACATGCGCCTGGTCAAGCGTCTACGGATACAACGCTTAAGATGGCTAGGCCATGTAGAGCGTATGGACACCACTGCTCCGGCCCGAAAAGTCTTTAAATCCGAGCCATTGGGACAACGCAACAGAGGACGACCTAGACTAAAGTGACGCACACAAGTGGAGAAGGACCTCAACCAACTTGGGGTGCGCAATTGGAGGCAGCTAGCGAAAGATCGTGCTGGCTGGAGAGGCATGTTGGTTGAGGCCCAGGTCCACCCCGGACTGTAACACCACAAGAAGAAGAATTCACTTGAGATTTTCTTTAGCAAATTGGATTCTACTTTTCTCAGGTTTTTTAATACAAAGTGGTACTGCCTTGGAGCTTCTTCCAAAGAGATTTTGTTCTTCTAGTCTAATTCACACTATTCTACAATAAGACAATTCAGTCCAGTTCGCGTTTGATGTCTGCAGCTGACAAAAACGGATCTTTTTTTGGCAAAACGCATAATAGGGACGTTATGGACGTTTTGGGGATGTTTTTCGTGCGGGACCTGTTTCCATGTGAGATATTTGAGGCATTAGCGCATCAAAAACAAATGTCTCTGATCTTCCCATTAGTCTGGATACCGCCGGCTGTGACTTTCCTTCCTGTGTAAGTTTTCGGATCAAGTTCCTTTCGGTTGCACAGCAGTGCACGCCGCGTCCCATTTTTCCTGCTTTCATGAATAATTCGATGCATTTAAACAATTTTAAAATGTATATAGTGGTCGCCGTGGCGTAGTGGGTAGAGTGCGACGCTCACACGCCGAAGGGTCTAGGTTCGACTCCCAGTTCAACACCAATTTTTCTAATATTTCACGGCACCACCTCTTTCGAGCTGCTGACAACACTCAAAGAGTAATAACTGCCTAAGAAAGCTTCTCAAATTTCGCCGTTCGAAATCGGCAACAAACTGTAGGTCCCTTCTACTCGTGAGAGAACAGTAGCGCGCACAACACGAGTAGTTGATGAGCAAGATAGGCCCTGGCTTCCCTTTGGACTGTAGCGCCAACAATTATTATTATTATTATTAGTATAGGACACAATTATTCACGCTAAATAAAAATATAACAATTAAGCTGGTCCATAATTTTGTCCGTACGTTGATGCAGTTCCTTCACATTTAGAGACAAATTCTCTTCAAATGTTCTTGTTTTATTGTACTTTTTTTTATGGGGACGGAAGTACCGTTACCAAAAAAGAGAAATATGCAAACAGACGTTGATTACATTTTATTTCAGTGAGAATAGGGTAAATGCTCGATGTTTTCCGTACTGATCAAATTGTTTTGAGACAAAAAACGTTGAAAAACATTTGAGACAAAAAACATTGTTGTCGTCTAAATCAGACGCGGGTACCCAGTAATTATTGCGGTTATGCTCTTTTAATTTAACCTGCTTTTCAGTCAGCACGTCTTTTGATTTTGTTTTTGTGCCAAAATTTACCTGATTTAGCTTCCTGTTATTATATTCTGTTTGTTCGATTTAAGAAACCACTATGGGGAACGAAACAACGAAAATGCGACATAACACAGATCCCAATAAGCGCGTCCAACTTGACCATTGTGCAGCCAACACGCCACCAGCAGAACTTCTAATCGACTCACAGATCTTAAGTGTGTGTGTGTTTCCTGGTCGAATTTCGAATTAAAAAACGCCCCCTCTACTGGATTTAGACACTGATTGTACTGAAAATGAAAATTCATTTTTTAAGCACTTCTGTCTCCACCCCAAATCGAGTTCCTTATTTTAATACCGAAACAAATGTGAACACTGAATTCCTACAAATTCAATATCTGCCAAGGCCTTCATCATCTCTGACTGATGCCTTTGTCTGAGATTGAGTAGTGTTTGTCAAGCAATCCCATGCTCACTTGAATCCGTCAGTACCGCAATACCCACCTGCAAGAGATGTCATTGCCACCAGCTGTAGCTTGCGGCAGTCATTATTCAATCATTCGACAAATGCGAATAGAAACCTTCTAACAAAAGTCGTAAGAACGCCGGCCCAAGTCTATTAAACTTCATTGCCACGCCGACGCTGTGTCATACAAGCGGCAACCATCGGCCACGGGTTTCAAAATACACAGCCCACCAGTAGTAAACAACTACGAAGGCAACAAAAATGGTGTATCTTTCTGAAAAAAAAAAACAACCCAAAGACAATTATAGCAACCTAAGAATATACAACACTGCGTTGCGCCTCGTGTCCCCACACAATCTATTTGCAAAAGTCTCAAACGTACACCGGCCACGAGTTATCATCATCTCTTACGCAATCCGTGTGATTAACGAGAATGGGGCCTGTCCAGACACGAATACATCGCTCCAATGACCTTGAACGCCCTCTCGGCGCGAGCTGCACGCTAGGCAGAAGTTTTACGAACTTAATTAAAGTATTGTACTACAAATTGCTTACAAAGTGATCTGCCGCGTCTGTTGGTGGGGATGTTTCTGTGCTTTAGCCAATTGTGATGGCATTGGTCAAGACTTCTTGTGCATCGTTCTCTAATCACGTTCACGAGAAGACCCCACAATGCGTCTATTAATAAGCCGCTCCTCTGCTGTGTCAACTTTGGTTAAGTGAAACGTCATCATCTGGTACCTATGGCGCGAGCGATACTGAAGGGGAATAGTTTCAATTTATTGTTCTTTTGATGCAGTAGCGGAAAGTGATCGCGCGGAGATTACTGATAAGTGAACTGAATTTCAAGTCCGGTCGTTTGTTTGTTCTCTCTGTTGCGCAAATATTAGCGATGACTTTGCATTTGATAATCCGTCTATCGAGATGTGTGCATGTTTGCGAAAGATAGTTATAAAGTAAAAACAGGTATAGTTTACATGGAACTACAACCTGCGTCGTATTCTCAATTTTTTTGGCTTGATTGAATTTTTTATGGTTCCTAGAACTAGTGACTAGTTGGACTGCCATTACTATACACGACAGGGCGATTATATTTCTGAGGGCCCCATTGCGCACTTAGTTGAAACCAGAGACCAATAGGGGGACAGTCAACTCCCCCTCAGGGGATAATTAGGTAATACTTTTGGGTTTGGTACATTCGATTCCATGGCGTTTAACATAAAATTAAAGTAATAAAATTGAAAATATACTATTTAACCTAAAAACTATTATTGCACATATTGTTGGCACTTCGTTGGGCGAAGATAAATATTCATGCATAACGAATGTGTTTTGTCCTGCTTGTATGCTCCTAAAAATTTCAAAACTAAACAAGACATGGTGATTGAGTGAAACACGTTTAGCTTCTACATACCAAGCAACGTTTTGTGTTTTTCATGTGAGTGGCCGCCGTGGCATAGTGGGTAGAGTGCGACGCTCACACGTCGAAGGATCTAGGTTTGATTCCCGGTTGAACACCTTGAATTTTTCACGGCACCACCTCTTTCGAGCTGCTGACAACACTCAAAGAGTAATGACTACCCATAAAAATTCTTCTCAAACTTCGTCGTTCGGAGTCGGAAAAAAACTGTAGGTCTCTTCTACTCGTGAGAGAACAGTAGCGCGCACGACACTAGGGGTTGATGAGCAAGCTAGGCCCTGGTTCCCTGTGCACTGTCGCGCCAAGAATTATTATATTATTGTTATAGAAAGTTTCTGAAATCGTTTTTATAAGCAATCTTTTAATGTTGTCAAAAACCGATGAATTAAACTTGTGATCTTCGCTGGGCTACCAACGTTCTCGAACTTACCCAATAGACTGCGACGGCTGTATTCACGTTCCACTAAATCTGTGTCAACGAAAGAAATAATAGTTTGCTTTTAAAGAACCTGTAAAAAAATGCAATGGTGATTTAGTATAATGATCCTTTCCAGGTGCATTCGTTTAATCGAAAAAAATGTAATATCGAAAAAATTTAACCGTGCATGTTTAATAAATATTATTTCCAGTCATTACATTAAAATATTTAATTTATGTCTTGCGTTTATTATAAAGCATTAAATAATATATATAAGGTTGCCGCATTCTTGCTCTTCATTCAGTGCTTCATAAAAAGTGATACAGTGATCCGATTTAGTTCAAATATGCGCCGTTTTGTTCAATAATCTGTTTAAATCTAACGAAAATCTAATGACGACTAATCATCAACGAAGTGTGTGGCCTGGCGTTGTCCTGGTGAAACACTAGACCCTTCCTGTTGGCCAATTCTGGACGCTTCTGGTCGATCGCCTGCCTCAAGCTGTCGGTTTGTACGCAGTAGGTGGTAGAATTAAGCGTCTAGCCATATGGGAGCAGCTCATAATAAATGATTCCCAATCCCACAAAACACACAGCAATACCTTCCTGGACGTCAATCCCGGCTTGGCCACTGTTTGCGACGATTCACCGGCCTTCAACCACCACCGTTTTCGCTTGATATTGTCGTATGTGATGCATTTTTCGTCGCCAATCACCATCCGCTTCAAAAATGGGTAGAGTTCGTTCCGTTTCAGAAGCATATCGCAGGCGTTGATTCGGTCCAGAAGGTTTTTTTGCGTCAAATTATGTGGCACCCAAACGTCAAGCTTTTTGTGGTTTGGTTTGGTGACTAACTCCCATCACCTGGGCGATGTCACGAGATACCACATGCCGGTCTTACTCGATGATTTCCATGATTCGATCGGTATTCGTCGTCACAGGTCTTCCGCGGGCTGGCTTATCCATGGTTTCGTTTTCACCGGCTCTGAATCGTTTAAACCATTCGAAGTGATGGAATCCCAAGGAGGGAGGTGTTTTGTGAAACGAAAGAAACACAGTTGAGTCTATTTCCCGTGCACTTTGCATTGGAATACTAATAAAATTGGAAAAAGTGTACGTTACATTGAGCATTCGTAAGAATTCGTTATTCCGGATCATTACTGCAGTTATTGCTCTGAAATATTAATTTCTCCTTTTCCGTACTTGCTTACCACATTAGCGACTCATGAAGGGTCTGAGTTCGAGCTATAGCTGCCTTTCATTCCTGGTGATCCTAAGCAAGCTGCTTTCAACTGTCAATATAAATCTCTGCCATCCGCAATCACTTGGAGATTCGGTCTTCCACTGGAGGCTTGGATTTAAACACCCTCTTAACTAAAGTGTTGTAGTCCATTCGATGCGGCTGTTGTTAGTCCTCTGAACTACATCTATTGCTTGGCGCAGCACGCGTAGTGCAAAGGTGTGTTTTGTCCTGCATCCTCCTCTTTCGCAATTTGGACCATAACTTCAACGCAGCATTTTTCTTACGAAGAATCTGCTCTTCTGTTGTGCCCCGGCTCTGCATAGGAGCACCTCTTGTTAAGCTCCCATTCACACAATAGTTAGACTTATTCATAGGCGCTACAGTCCAGAGGGGGACCAGGGCCTAGCTTACTCATCAACTACTCGTGTTGTGCGCGCTACTGTTCTCTCACGAGTAGAAGGGACCTACAGTTTTTTGCCGATTCCGAACGGCGAAATTTGAGAAGCTTTCTTAGACAATTATTACTCTTTGAGTGTTGTCAGCAGCTCGAAAGAAGTGGTGCCGTGAAATATTCGAAAAATTGGTGTTGAGCTGGGAATCGAACCTAGACCCTTCGGTGTGTGAGCTTCGCACTCTACCCACTACGCCACGGCGGCCATAGGTATTACCCAATGTTTTTCTGTGTGACAGCAAAGAGATGACAATGGCAAACATCTTTTGAGTCATGCGAACATGGTTATTCCTAGAAGAGGAAAGGATTCTGTCCGAAGATACTGAAAGGTCATGCTACAAAAGTTCAGAAGCGTATTTTTTTAAAGTCTAAATACCTCGATATTAGGTGAAATACACTACACTAGACTGTCTATGCCCTTCACTTTTCAATCACTTCCACGCCTACAGACTCGAACTGGAGAAACACCAAACGTTCTTCTACTCTGGCGTATACGTGCTATGATGCTTTAAACTTATATATCAAGAAAAAGGCAGCTAAACACTCTCAAAACCTAGAACAAAGGCATCTTCAGGTTGAACCGATTTGGGTTAGTTTTAGTTTGAAGTAGTTTGTGGTGTTCAAATCTGCGAGTTACTTTGCCCTCTGGCAGGTGCCAAGCTGAAAGCTCACGTAACCATAATCCGTTCATCTGATTATGTCCGTCAAATACAAACCAAAATATCCTCAAACTATTTCCGTCTTATCAGCGCGCAACCTATTTCGCCACTGGTCACTATCGGAATCAGTACACTTGACACAGCGAAATTTTCCACCATCCACCAAACTAGACTGGCGCAAGATCGATCATCTCTCAACCGCCAACGGCTACGCTTAGGCGATTGTAAATTGAGATGCAATTGCGGTTAAGTGACGCGCTGAAGTCTCTACCCCTTCCCCTGCCGGGCCACACCATCCCCAGACAATGACAATCCGATCTGACTGAGCTCGCATGAAATTGATAAGGCGGGAGGGAGTCGCACTCCCGCTCGCATATCTGGCGCGACAACTTGGTTGACGCTTGGAGCCTCATTAAGTAGCTTCACGCGTCGATAACAGAAATCGTTTGTTTCTCTCCAACGAGCACTCATAGATGTACACATACGCCGAGTGTAGACTTAATTGTTTTTTATTTATGTTTTTTTTTTCCCTTCCTCGGGTAATCAACATTTATTATTGAGATTGCTCCGGCTTGAACTTGACAAGAGAGTTCAGTCAAGCCGCAGCCGTCATTGAATACTGAATATAACCGGTGGTGGTTGTGAATACCTCTGAGTTTGGTTACTTTCGAAGCAGCGCGCGCAAATTACGAGTACGGTCCCGACGACAAGGAGGAATTTCTGTCGAAACTCTGTGCAGCACACACTCTATCGAAAATTGTTTTTTTTTTTTTCTTTTCTTTCGTGAATCGCGGAATTTTGTGATTTTGGCGTTCGAATTCGCACATGGGATAGGATTTGTCCAACTATGAGTCGACCAATTGATATTCTTCTCAACCGAGTAAGTGTGATTCTCTTTATCGTTGTGCGTTGTGCTGCCTCTCTTTTGTAAGAGCGGTGCTGGTTTTAGATACATAAAACCACAGAAAATGAAAGGAAGTGCTCTGCGTCGAGTGTTAAGTGGTGGGTTAGTGGAGTTCAGTTGTTTGAGCGATTCCTTGGCTCTTGGTGACTCCTACCTGAACGAATCCAAGTTAGCTAGGTTTTGTTGCCATGTAAATTGGCGTTGAAAATGTGCGTGGTCAGAAAATGTGCTTTGGCGAATGAGATCCGTTGTGAGAGAAAAATTAAGGAATCCGAACCGTGGCGAGTGATTGTTGTTTTTTTTTTTGTAAAATCTCGGTGGACCTGGGTCTAACGTACACATAATCGGCGAGGTCAAACGGGTGTGAAGGCATCATTAAATTGTTTACTACTTGCCTAGTCGCAGTTTGTTGCGCTGTTCAGTTCGTTTTTGCGGTGATGGTTGTGATGTTAATTTTGATATGGGGATCGCTTGGTCATTTTCTGATTATGATCACCAAATTCCGATAACATGAATTTCGTCGTAATAACTACTGGACTTTAATTGGGAAGTAAATCGATGTCACCTTGAGAAACCTACTTATCTATTGTTGCGAAGCTCACGCGTGCAACTGATAAGCCTGTTGCTGGTTGTTTCATACCACCCTTGAATGGTTGTAAATAAGAGCCGACCTTGATGACCTTGATTCACCTTGACTCAGATTGCATGCGCTTAAAACAGCACAAACTCAGACACAATAAAGTTCAAGCACTATTTGCAGCGGCAGTAGACAGCAATTGATTTTCTTAAGAGGACAGATACAATGGATGGTTGAGAGTGATGAAGTGGTTCAATCATTCATCAGATTGAAGTCAGAGGCAGTTTGGGCAGGCGTTTCATGTCGCGATCGTCAAGTCACGAGACTACTGAGAGCCTTGTCAGCGAATTTCTGCAACAATCAATTTTTATTGATTCCCACGGTTCCCTAAAAGCTGAAATAAATTCAACAATGGATCGTCGTAAAAGAACTACAGCAAATGCATTGTACTGACAAAGTTCTATTGAAATTTACAGCACACTTATCAAAAACTCAGCCAAAATTTTGCATTCTATGGCGGAAGTCCGTCTATTTTTTAAAGACAGACATTCAGATAAGATCAAGTGAAATTTAACATAGAAAAGCTATGTCACTGCTCCAAAATTAAAAAAAAAATAAATTAAACCTTGCCCAAATTTAATTGAAGAGCGGAAGTACGATAACGTCACCGACATTATTCCAGAATTGCATTCAATTCATTTGTTGCGAATTTTTCTTGTTCAGTATCTTGTATCTCTCTGAAAACAGTGATTTTTGCATTATAGCAGGAGATGTTAATTTGCGAACATTTCCTTTGACTAAGAGATAATTGTTCATTTCACTCATTTGTTGGACAGCGATTTCTGAGTTTAAACTACTTTTAAAAATCGATATTTATGTTAATTTGGCTAGAGATGCACTTTCTGATAGACGCATTCACAAAATATGAATGTTGTAGCTAAAGTGGTTCAAAATGTGTGACCATTGAAATGTCTGTCGATTTTTAATTCCACTTGATCTAACATGTTTTCATTTTTTTTTTTTTGTTTAGCTTTATAAGCGGATGGTGCTAGTTAAAAATACCAAATGCAGTAATTTTGCTCGCGTTGCTTGAAGATTAGGCAAACAATTGTGGATGTTATTTGTTTAACAAACCAATCGCATCACTCATTACTTTTTTTTGTTTGTTAATTCCAAAGCTGGAGAAGCATATTTATACAATGTAGAAGTTACTGCTGCTATTGCGACTTGTCCTAACACATCACTTAATAAGTCCCGGGACTGACATATAGGGAGCGCCCCCTACATGTAAGTCCCGGGATTTATTAAGTGATTTGTTAATGAACGAGCAAGGTTCCGAGTATCTGATGAATGCGGCAAATCGTATACTCAGAATCGGCGTATTACACCTGTATGTTTACTTTACACATTTGATTTTCTTCGATTTTTGTAGAAAATCAAAACACGCACAAAATTTCGGACAAACCACTCGCAAAAATTTCTTCGGCTAAAAAAATTGGCAGGTTGGGAAAATATTTTACCTTCTGGAGAGAGCACTCATATGACATAAAACCTTTCTTTTGGCATACGAGAACAGACTTTCTTTGAGTCACGTTTTTTGTACTGTTTTGTGTTAATTACTTTGGTGTGAAAACATGCCTTATAAAAACGTCTGTACAACAGGTCCTAAATAAAATTAAATAGAAATTTGCTGCACGCCCGCAGCATGCATCTTGTAACAGTTCAATTCAGTCATCGATTGATTTGACGATCGTACTTATGTTCAATACTGATATCGATGCGTTAGCCGACTGTCTTGGTTATAATCAGGGTTAACATCGTTCTTTACCTCGTTTTTGAACACAGTGAAGGATTTCAAGAGTTAGATTTTCAAATATGTTAAACAAATTTCTGATTCCTTTACATATGACTACATATGAACGTGTGAAAACGAAAAACTACCAAAATTGAGAATTAAAAACGTTGGAAGTAGGAACCGGCCCAAATAAGCATTTTTTCTTTCTGAAGTTAGAATGCTTTAAGCTTAAGAGAACGGGCGTTTCAAAGAATATCATCCTCAATGTGGGCTTAATTTGGAGTATTGTTCACAATTGATCAAAGATTTTGAAAACAGATTATATAAGGGACTTAGCAGCAGCCAAATCCAAAAACTGTGTCATTCAAGTTCTGCAAGCCAAGCATTTTGTTTTAAATTTTCGGGCAGTTTATATTCTTCTTTTTCCTTTGTTTTCATTGTACACCCTGTCAGTGGAAAAAGTTTATTTCACTCTTTAGTCCACATTGTGCACTTGAAATGAACTATGGATTAGCTATGCTATGTATGAATCGAAATGTAGAATCAAATACAATTGTTTGTTCTCTTATAGTCGACATGACAGTGTTATCAAAGTATTGCCCATTAGTTATTTTCGCAACAATTGAACGCCTTTATGTTTTAATTTTCGTTTCTCTTTAAGCCTTGTGTTGACAAAAACTGATGAGTCGACTCCTTTGTGATTAGAACTCCGAGAGGGTTTTCAAGGGCCCACAACTCGAATTGCTAAAAACACTCTTATTCCAAGTCGGCCAAAACTCTTCTGTAACATTAATTCAAACGAAATGCAAAGGAACAAGACGACGCAATATAGAAGTATGCTAAAATCCTTGAATAATTTTCAACTATCAGTCAAGGAAAATTAAACAAGTCGACTGTATATTAAATTCTTTCTTTGTTGTTAAAAAAACACGTTGAAGACGACGTGCACCACCGGTGGCTCACACTTGAATGTTTTGTTCGGCATAAGTGTGAAGAAATAACGGTACAAAAGAAGGTATATTAGGTCTCAAAAGGCGTTCTATTTGCTGATTTTTTTTTTTTTTTTGTAGAAGAGAGAACTCAAAAGAGAGTAAAATATTTCCCCTCATTACGAATTTCTGCCGAAGAAAATTCTGTGGGCAGCAGAAGGCTGTCCAAGTGAAAATAAAAAACCCTTGACATTTCATGTATCTGATAGCTGTTTACGAATTTCTACTAAACGTCGTTTCACAAGCTTCGGTAGAGTTACTCTCTCCAAGAGAGATTTTTACTCAAACTGCTCAACTACGAATTTCTGTATACAAATGAATTGGAACAGACCTATTGACGTGTGCAGCTCTCGCAAAAATTGTTGTTTTTCTTCAAAATTTAATTTTTTTTTATGCAAGGCGCTGCCAGATAAAGCAACGCTTGATTTTTGCTGCCCCCAGATAATAATAATTGTTGGCAACACAGTCCAAAGGGGGACCAGGGCCTAGCTTGCTCATCAACTACTCGTGTGTTGCGCGCTACTATTCTCTCACGAGTAGAAGGGACATAGAGTTTTTCTCCGAACGGCGAAATTTTAGAAGCTTTCTTAGACAGTTATTACTCTTTGAGTGTTGTCAGCAGCTCGAAAGAGGTGCTGCCGTGAAAAATTCGAAAAATTGGTGTTGAGCTGGGAGTTGAACCTACACCCTTCGGCGTGTGAGCGTCGCACTCTACCACGGCGACCACCAGATAATGCTTAATACAATAAACTACGCCGTTCTTGACGTGTTAAATTAACCTTTTTGATTTTCTGCGAGTCTATATAGTTATTTTTATTTTTTCTCTCCTATCAAAGCATCCAAAGGAACTGAAAGAAATGAAACATTTTTTAAATGTATCCCTTCTTGCAATCAGTCAAAGTTGTTCAAATGAAAACCCAAAACAGACTTCAACTTGATACCAAAAGAGCGACAAAAATCGTTAACCTATGAACGCATTAAATTTAACTTTGCCTCATTATCTCCTGGGGAGGATGATATATTTTACGAGATGTCGATTGTTGCCCCTTAGCACTCGTGCACTCAAAAATAAATAATCTGCGTATAAAATTCCGCGATGAATCTTCTGTTGACAATAAGGGTCGCAAACACTTGTATTTTAATCGCGTTTTGAGCGTGAGCTCTAATACGTCGAAACGTATGCGTATAACCGAAACGTGCTTTGAATATGAATTTCTTTGAGTGATGTAAGAAATATTTTGTTAAACGCGCTACTCGCTGTGTAAGTGAAAGTAATGAGTCTCAGGCATATTTTCGTGGTGATAAGTCGTTGACGAGGGTGTTCCATTGACCTATTGGGTTTGGATTGCAATGGAATAGGCGACCGGCTACTGAATAAGCGGGATGTTCATGTGGAGTGGAGTGGGTAGCCCATATCAGCTGATTTTGTGAGTTTACGACTTGAGTGGTGCACTTGATGCGGTTTTCTTTGTTGCTAGGAAATGCATGTTTTATTTAAATTGTTTGAGCGATAAGAACAGACAAAATGTGCTGGAGGCCTGTTTGACTTCTCCATGGGCAACAATGGGACCTGATAGCAAAAATGTATTTTTCATTTTATTTTGCAATGAAATATACAGAAAACGTTTGTTAAATATCGATAGCTGTAACTTTAATTAGTAAATTGGGTAAATTATTGAATGAAAAAGTGCTTTGGCCAAGCATCTTGGACAACCTCTCGGGTTGCGCTGTGATTCTATCATTTGTACAGAAAATCAACAGTTTAAATTCAACTTCGACCAAAGTAGCCGTTCAGACATTTATTAAAAGACAGCAATGAAATGAAAGACATGTGTTTGTCTATTAAACGATGAAACCTTAACCTCTTTTGCGGAATATAAAGCGGGCGTCCTTAATATTCCCAAAATTACTGGTGCAGATCAGCAACTTTTCTTCTTCTTGTTGTGGCGCTACAGTCCGGGGTGGACCTGGGCCTCAACCAACATGCCTCTCCATCCAGCACGATCTTTCGCCAGCTGTCTCCAGTTGCGCACTCCAAGTTGGTTGAGGTCCTTCTCCACTTGTGTGCGCCACTTTAGACTAGGTCGTCCTCTGTTGCGTTGTCCCAATGGCACGGATTCAAAGACTTTTCGGGGCGGAGCAGTGGTGTCCATACGCTCTACATGGCCTAGCCATGTAGACGCTTGACCAGGCGCATGTCGCTCTACAGCCCATAGAGTTCGTCATTAAATCTTCTCCTCCAGATGCCATCAACGCAAACAGGACCAAAAATCGCACGCAGAACTTTTCTCTCGAAGAGACTAAGGGCTTCCTCATCCGCCTTTGCTAACATCCAAGATTCCGCGCCATAAAGTAGGACGGGGATGATCAAGCTGCTATATAAAGGGAGCTTCGTCATTCGAGAGAGGGCTTTATTATTCAATTGCCTCTTGAGCCCAAAGAAACAGCGATTAGCAAGTGTGATTCTGCGTTTGATTTCGGTACTGGAGAGCAGCAACTTAAACCCCAATTATTGTCTGGATCACATTCCAAAAGAGCTATTTTTCATATTTTTTGACACTTCCTCCTCTGGATCGCACGTCGCATAGACCTCTAAATTCTTTTGAAAACTTCTCAAGTGTCGTATTTTCATCATACTATATGAACCATGGCAAAATAAAAGCGTGCGCCACTCAGGGTGATTTTGTAGAAATGTAAACCTTGCGTTTCACAGTCGATTGCTTTTGCCCTAACCTTCGTAACGATTGGTGCACCTACCCTTGAATTTATAATCTACACATACTGGCGTTAATAATTTCCCACAATTATGTTCACATCTTGTCGCCAGACGTCTGAAAATGTACCACTCTTTACCACCTTGATGGTACAACTCTCTTTGCTAGACTTTCGCACGAGCCACTTCCTAATTTGAAACTTATGTTCAACCATTTCAAGCAACATCATTTAAAAACCAGGAATGATAACGGAAACAAACTTAAGAAATTCTTCTTCCATAAAGAATTTTAATCGCAAAAAAGTGTTTGTAACTTGTTTGAGATACGAGAGAAAGCATGCAACCAAATAGACCGAAAAGTTTTAAACCAGACAACCGACTTCATTAAATTTGAATACATTAGCTCACCATTTATTATTGATTGCCCAATTTTTGTTCCTACAATAATTCAAATTGATTTTGATTACCAGCTCAGTTTGCGTGTTGGCCGTCATGACTTCATCCACAACTCTCTTCCGTGTATGAAATCCACTTCAAACACGCTCTGAAGAGTGCTTAAAATTCTGTTCTCATTTCATAACATACTTCTGATGCAAGTGTCGCCCTTCAAAGTTGATTCAGACACGAGAATCAGGCAAATGAGCATCAAAATTTAATCCGCATTCATCCATTGTGCAATCAGCAATTAATGATTTACTTTACCCTAAGATTGGAAAACACAAACACTCGAGTTCATGCCTTTACGTAAAGGTGCAATTCTCAACCTCTTCCGCAAACATTGCACTGATAGTAAACCTCACTGCAAATCGCGCAAACGGATTAACATCAAAAGTTGCACAAGCTAACTTATCTCGCTCCGTAAAGATAAGGATGCCCTCGCTATAGAGATAACAATACCTCCCTGGATTACGTTTTAAATAATCTGTTTTTTTTTTTTTTGTGTAATGCTCGTATCAAATAATCAGCACGTATTTTTGTTTCAGGTCAGGGGACACCAACGTGCTCCATCCGATTCGAAAGAGTTCCATGAAGTTACAAAACGTGATGCACTTCGGCTACTTGAAAATGAACTGGACAACCTGTTGCAGACAGCTGAACCGGAGAAAAAACAAAGCTTGCAAAATGAAATGAATCGCTTCGCCGATTTGTTTGGTCGATTCCTGCAAGAAGGTAAGCTACAACTGCAATTTCACATCGTGCTTTGCATTATATGATATTCTTGCTTATAGATGGACCATCAATCGACTGGAATGAAATTCAAAAACTGCCAGCCGATGCTGTCATGGATTACTCCAGTCTCAGTTTACCAAAGACTGAACAGGTAAGGTCGAAGAATGTTCGGGTCAAAAAGAAGAGATCTTTGGATCTTATTAGTAAGCAAATATACTACTCATCCTCGAAGTCAAACTTCAAAATTCTCACATTCAGTGTGTTGAAATCCTTTTCCTGATAAGTACGACAACATCGCTCTGACGCCCGGTGTTGGTGTGTCAGAGTATTTCGTATCGAATGATAGTTTAAAATGGAACTGGTACTAAACCAATAAAAGCTTATAACCTTCAGGATTACATATAAGACATTTATATATTGTAGTGTGCGAAAACTGAGTCCAACTTACAGACACGTTTTACTTGCAAATGCTTTGTTCCATTTTTCCGAGAAATCGTTTGTATTCAGCGACATTACACAGGCATTGTAGGTCGCATCAGTAGCCTCTGCCTTCAAGTTCAACCAATGCAACACATTCAACATGATAAAATAATTTGGGAATCTTTCAGCTGTGCGATTCTTAAAACCCAGATATTTTTTATTTGGCCACTTATTGAACGAATGCCCCAAAGAAGGCCTCAAAATGTATGTTTTTTTATCTTCTTTCTCTGTTTGCAATATAGCTGCCGTATTGTGAATACTCTCAGCGTAGACCTCAAAACTTTAGCATATCTTCCTATTGTCCGCGCAGATTCAAAATGTTCATTTTGCAGAGTTACAGACTCGTTCCTTTACTGCTTCATATAAAAGACCATAGACCAAATGAAAAAGTTTATTTTTGACTTCTTCCTTCATTGCTTGCCTGTGGAAAGCACGCCTTAGATTCATTCTGCGTCCTTATATGAACTAATTAATTTATCAATTTCAGATTCGTTCAATGTTAGACAAATTGGTTGTAATCAAGCTCAATGGTGGTCTTGGTACCTCGATGGGTTGTCATGGACCAAAGAGTGTTATTCCCGTACGCTCTGATTTAACGTTCCTCGATTTAACTGTACAACAAATCGAAGTAAGTGTATAACAAAACTAATTCAATTCTAGCTTTTAAAACTAATGTATGCTGTCATCCAATAGCATCTGAACAAAACTTACGATGCCAATGTACCTCTTGTTCTGATGAACTCTTTCAACACTGACGAAGATACGGAAAAGATCGTCAGGAAATACCAAGGCTTCCGCGTGCAAATTTACACATTTAATCAGAGTTGCTTCCCACGTATCAGTCGTGAATCCTTCCTGCCAATCGCCAAGGATTTCGCAATCGAAAACGATATGGAAGCGTAAGCTAAACACAACATTACCTATTTTGTCTTCCTAACCTATTTACTTTTTCCTAGGTGGTACCCACCTGGTCACGGTGATTTCTACGAGTCTTTCCAAAACTCGGGTCTCTTGGATCAGTTCATTAAAGAGGGCAGGGAATACTGTTTCTTGTCGAATATCGACAACTTGGGAGCCACAGTCGACTTGAACATCCTTAACAAATTGCTGGGAGATGACAAGCCAACAAAACCAATGGAGTTTGTGATGGAGGTCACCGACAAGACAAGGGCTGATGTTAAGGCAAGTCCTCGGACTTGCTCTAAAAGTTCTGATTTTAATTCAGCTTCCTCTTCCTTAGGGTGGTACTCTCATTCAATTTGAGAACAAATTGCGACTTCTGGAAATCGCACAAGTTCCAAAGGAGCACGTTGATGATTTCAAGTCAGTAAAGACGTTCAAGTTCTTCAACACAAACAACATCTGGGCGAAACTCTCGGCTATCGATCGTGTCCTGCGAGAAAGAACTCTAAACATGGAGATCATCGTGAACAATAAGACACTGGAGAACGGCTTGCGCGTCATTCAGTTGGAGACAGCGGTTGGTGCTGCGATGAAGTGCTTTGACGGATCCGTTGGCGTGAATGTGCCACGTTCTCGTTTCTTGCCCGTGAAGAAAACTTCTGATTTGCTGTTGGTCATGTCAAATCTGTATCACTTGAAAAATGGCAGTCTAGTCATGTCGCCACAGAGAATGTTCCCCACCACACCGTTAGTGAAACTCGGTGAGAATCACTTTTCGAAGGTGAAGGAGTTCCTCAGTCGCTTTGCCAATATACCTGACATCATTGAGTTGGATCACTTGACTGTGTCTGGCGATGTAACTTTCGGCAGAGGGGTTTCGTTGAGAGTAAGTTCTGCTTTGACATCCTTTAGAGTCGTTTTATAATTTTCCTCTTTTGCAGGGTACTGTAATCATCATTGCCAACCATGGAGATCGTATTGATATCCCACCGGGCGCCATTCTCGATAACAAAATCGTATCCGGCAATATGCGCATATTGGATCATTAAATTCGTCATCATATATACATTAAGTCAGCCTGAGAGAGAGTTTTCCCAGTTTGAATATTTCATTCGTTTATAATTATAGAGATTCACATTTAATCGCCAGCGCCCATTGAATGGGGGCCTCGTTACACAGTCGCGCAAAGTTCTCTACTTATCGATAATGGTCCACTAACTTTGTACACTTTTGCTTATATTGTCCCTTTTTCTATTGTACTAACTTCTGCTTAAGTTATGTTCATTTCTATGCTTACATTAAGTTTAATTAGTATGTAACTGTTTTGATATGCACTTGAGTGTATTGATGGTTTGTTTTAATTTTTTGTTTTAGTTTATTTTGTTTTGATAAATTTTGTCGCGTGTAGAGTGCAGAATCAAGATTTTAAAGTTTTCAGAAAGCAATGCTCCAAAGTGTTTCAAAAAATAGAAGTTTGTAAAACTTAAGTGTTACTGTATCATGATATTAGGAAAAAAATTACACAAATAAAGAAGAAATATATTTGTTAGATATTACAGACAGAATTTGTTTTTGCAAAGCAACAAGTGGTTGTCAACTCGTAGTGGGGATTCATTTGCCTGGGAAAATTCAGAGGACGTTCCATTTATGTATCAAACAAACTTTTACGTATGACAACGTAGTCTAGAGTAGTTCAATGTTGATTGCTATAAATTTAAACAAAAAACAACTCAGAAGTTAACATTGTAATAATTGAACAGAAAATACAAAATGATGTGTTTTGTTCCTTATCTTTCAAAACCGTACACTCGCAGAAAGCACTTGACATCCTTCTCATCGTTTTATTCGTAGCCTTCTTGTACTAATAAACAGAGCACGGAGGCATCGAACCATTTTGAGATTTTTGGCTGGTCAATAGTATGCCATAGTTTCCAACTCGTCGCTCTGTTTTATTACAAACTAGGGTTTAGACTACAGTCAACTTTGTATTGGTCTTGCATTCGATCCCATACATAATGGATCCCCTTTCAAAGTATATGGAATCAATGAAATCATATGCGTTACCTAACTGTGATGGTTCACCCAAGTGGAGAAGGAACTGAACCAACTTGGAGTGCGTAATTGAAGGTAGCTGGCGAATGGTCGTGTTGCCTGGAGAGGCATGATCGTTGAGGCCCAGGTCCACCCCAGACTGTAGGAAGGAAGCCGAAGAAAAACTTCATCATTGAGGCATTGTAAAACTCAAAGAAGATAATATCACAGTGCCCTCTGAATACTGTACTGGGTTTTATGAGTCACAGGTACATGTGACTGGATTTTATGAGAATCACATCCATAATTCTATTTATAGTGTCAACGGAAACGCTGATGGATAAAAGTCAATCTTGTGGCAGGATGACGGCTAACAGACCCAGGCTTTTAAGGTAGTCTGACTGGTAGTGACAGCTTGACCAGAGGCTGTATTTTGGTGGCACGGGAGGTCAGGAGCCCCTGGAATTTCGGTTTCAGCCTGACCGAGCAATATCGTGATGACTTTGGTTCAACCCCTTACATCGCAGGTAGAGTCAGAGATAGTTTACTGTGCTGACTTGTCTAGTTGTTGTTCACCCTGGGCTAGGCAAAACGATTAAGGGGACTATCCCGGCTCAGTGTGGAGTTGCATTTTTAAACGTTCACTTCGACCCAGAGAGCGAAAGAGGTTTTATTAAGCACTCGCATTAAACCAAGGTGGGGTGATTGTCCGTCCCCCAATCGTGATCTCTACTTGGTACTTGGGTAAATAAGGCGTTTAGTTTTGCATTGTTTACTACCCCTGGGAAAATGGACCTCGTGATATAAGCCGTGAAGGCAGATGATCACGTAAAACCAAATCCCTAATCTGTACCAGGCATGTTTGTACTGTAAAACAGAATAAGGAAAAGAAGCGAACTCAGGTTTGTAAGACCATTATTTCCTAGATCACCACCGCCTGTAATCGTTACGCTTAAGCTGTTCAATGTTTTTGCAAATTTTCTCTATTAAAAATCGAGATTGTTGTTCAAGTACAGCTTTTCCGTTCGAATAATAACTCACACAAATGATTTCTTTGTGAACTCATATTCTTAATAGGAACTCCAACAACAGGGAGATGAAATCTTGCGGCAACTTATATTACAAGTTTACGGTATTCTGCAGGTGAATCACCACACTTAACCTTTAAATACATTAAAAATGTAATTGTCTATGTTATAACTACTGCCGTATCCCAACCCATTGCCTGGAAAAATAAAATATTCCATTTATATTATATTAACATTGATTATATTGTTTTTATAGGCAACCTCCAAAGCAATCTTCACTCTTCTTTCTGCCGTATCCCCATGTTTCATTTTCGCATTTCCCGTCGTTTATCTCGAAAGACAGATTATAAATGACTTGTAATAATAATAATTGTTGGCGTTACAGTCCAAAGGGGCACCAGGGCCTAGCTTGCTCATCAATTGATCGTGTTGTGCGCGCTTCTGTTCTTCCACGAGTAGTGTAGGTCCCAGTTTTTTGCCGACTCCGAACGGCGAAATTTGAGAAGCTTTCTTAGAGAATTATTACTCTGTTTGTGTTGTCAGCAGCTCGAAAGAGGTGGTAACGTGAAAAATTCGAAAAATTTGTGTTGAGCTGGGAATCGGACACAGACCCTTCGGCGTGTGAGCGTCTCACATTACCCACTACACCACGGAGGCCACATAAATGACTTGTATTGCACTTAGATGATTGGACAAAGAAAGTCCTATAGAATCTGCTGATACTTCAATTTCAAATGCATTTTTTTAAACAAAACAACAAACGTGCCAATTTATTTCCACAATTACTTCAAAATTCATTCCACAGAACTGCTAAAATGATCTTGATTCCGAAATCTTTCAATCTGCTCTCTTCCCTGAGCGTTACTCTCGTCAAAATCAGGACCGATTTCTATATGATGGACTTGGCAGCAGCCCCACTTTTGCGCTTCCTTGCAGGCAATATCAATGACAATCACAAATTCGTTTTTCGGAATCCTCTTTGGCCAGGAAATCTCATCATCCTCCAAAGCAGATTTCAGTAGGGAAAGGATTTTCTGTGGTGCACTGATGTTGATGGTGAACACTGTCGTAGGATTCCTAATGCGTCCCCGTTTTTCGCTGGTATCGTTGCCATAGACAAAAACCTCACTGTCACACTCCCAGACCTTCCTAAATGGCAGACAAAAATGAACGCACTAATTGCATAGCAGGAACTGTGTAAAAACAAACTTAAAGGCTCGTTGATTCGCATCCGCGATCATAATTTCACAGAGGATCATCAGAAGTTTCCCCCGCTCATGAGATTCCGCAGCGGACTTTGGCGACCATAAGATGCCAACCCAAGGACCACGCAGTTCCAATATAATTCGCCAGTAGGTCGGTAGAATTTTAACTGATGTAAGTATCCTTGAGCTCCGGAACGTCTGTAACGGCACGAATTTTGAGCTCAAAATTCACCGAGAAACAAATGTCCTTCATACTCTCAGCAGCCTTATCAATGTGACAGAATAGAGAAGTCTTGAGAACTGAGAATATGAATCACCGATCTGCTCATGCACCAGTTTGTAGAAATTCCTCAAGAAGGTCTTAATTTTTCTCGGATTCGGACTGAATCTCGATCTGTTCCAAATAAGCGGTAGAATTGTCCCGGAAAAAACCGAATCGAAACCGAGATGTATATACGCCCATGTAGAATGCTTGATTGCCTGTCAAGGTGTGCATATTACAACTGATTTAGCACTTGCACGGAACATGTTTACCGTTAGTGCAGCAAACGTGTACCCATCTGGCTCAAATTTCTTATAGCTGTGCAGGGACCTTTGAAATTCATGCAGCAGCAAGGAATCGCACACCTTACGCATTCGTCTGCATGTCTTTCTGAGGCGAGGACGATGCCAGAAACTTATGTACCCGACTATCTTCTCCAGGATTTCATTGGGTAGATCACAGATGTAGCATTGCGTTGGCTTCTTTTTTGACGATTTGAGAATCTTCGCAGGGGGTTCATCGTTGGTGCTGTCTTTAAGTCTTTCTTGTTTTCGTCTTTTTTGAGACATTGTCAGAAAAATTACCAAACAAATAATTACTCAAAATTTATGTTTAAACACACATCTAACAAACAAAAACTAAATTGATCAATTTTGCAATTCCAATTGTCATTGAATATATAAGTCTTTGAATTTGAAGTAAAAATACGACAGTGATCCTTTCATGTGGTCTTTTCTTTTGGAAAGAAGTAAGAAATCGTCTACATAAAAGAACCTGTAATCTTTGCTGCATTCAGAGAGTACTTAATAGTTATTTTGCTTACGAGAATATATCTACAGTGCTCCACAAAAGTCTTGGTACAGCGCATATGATTTATAAAATTAGACTGCCGTTTGATAGTTATTGCAAAAAGTTTAACCTTTTTATATTTTTTCAATTAGTTGATATTTCTAGATTTACAGAAAAAAAAATTCTCCAAATTTGTCCTTTTTATAAAACAAAAATCCATTATAACCTCTAAACTGTTTTCACAAGTCTTGGTACACCAGCGTAAAATTTAAAAAAATAATAGCAATAATAAAAAATTACCTAAAAAGACTTACCAGGTATACCGATATAAAGTGAGCGTCAAGATACAAATGTATCGATAGGGAACATTTGTTGTGAACGAGCTCTTATTTTTATTTTTGTTTGTTTGCTTTGACATCTGTGAAAAATATTTAGTACATATCAAGTCATTGAACAGAGAACATCGTATTTTTTCATCGTGTTAAAAATGTCGAATTTTATACCAGAAAGTGATGATTTGCGGAAAGCATACATTTTTTGTTTTCATTTGACGAAAAGTGCTGCAGAGTTGCATCGAATGCTTGTCGAAGCATATGGTGATCATGATCTATCAGAAGCAACATGCAAAGATGGTTTCAACGGTTCAGAAATAATGATTTAGATGTGAGAAATGAAGAACGTGGAAGACCACCAAAAAAGTTTAAAGACGCCGAATTGCAAACGATATTGGATGGAGATGACACTTTGAGTCAAAAGCAAATTGCAGCAATATTAAATATTGCGCAACAAACAATTTCTGACCGTTTAAAAGCTATGGGAAAGATCCAAAAGTGTGGAAAATGGGTGCCACATGAATTAAATGAAAGACAGATGGAAAACCGAAATAACATCTTGAAATTTTGACACGAAAGAAAATCGGTTTTGCATCGGATTGTTACTGGCGATGAAAAATGAATTTATTTTAAGAATCCTAAACGAAAAAAATGATGGGTTAATCTGGGACAATCATCAACATCGACTGCAAAACCAGATCGATTCGCAAGAAGACAATGCTGTGTGTTTGGTGGGACTAGAAAGGTATAATAATAATTGTTGGCGCTACAGTCCAAGTGGGGACCAGGGCCTAGCTTGCTCATCAACTACTCGTGTTGTACGTGCTACTGTTTTCTCACGAGTAGAAGGGACCAACCGTTTTTTGCCGACTCCGAACGGCGAGATTTGAGAAGCTTTCTAGACAGTTATTACTCTTTGAGTGTTTTCAGCAGCTCGAAAGAGGTGGTAACGTGAAATATTCGAAAAATTGGTATTGAGCTGGGAGTCAAACCTAGACCTTCCGCCGTGTGAGCGTCGCACTCTACCCACTACGCCACGGCAACCACTTGCATATTTATCAATTATATTGCAATTAAATTTTGTTGTTGAAAAATTGGAAAATACACAGACGTCTTGTGATATGAAAGCTTTAATAATTGATTATTAAGAACGAAATTATAGTATTCGCGAAATTTCTTCAGTGGTAAAAAATCCTAAATCAACAGACTTCAATATCATAAAGTCTTTTAAAGATAACGGTTTTCTTCATCGCGTTTCGGGAAGTGAAAGGCCTTCCAGAATTCCTACGGATAAAAGTAAGCGAAGAATTTTAAGGGTGGTAAATAAAACTCAAAGGGTGGTAAAAACTCTAAAGAATCAGCTGTGGAAATTGTCAAAATTGAAGAAAGAAAAAATTACGGAGTTCATCCGCAAACAGTGTGCAATTTTTTACATAAAAATGATTTCAGAAAGAAACATAAAAAAGCGACTGGAGAGTGCCAGGGAGTTGGTGCAGAAGACGGATAAATTCTGGAATCAAGTAATTTTTTGTGACGAATCAAAATTTGACATTTTCGGTAGTGATGGTCGACGCTTTGAGTGGAGGAGGGACGGAACTGCTTTGGATCCCAAATCTGTAACTTCAACAGTTAAGCACGGTGGTGGGAAAATAATGGTTTGGGGTTAAATGGCAACAAATGGAGTTGGTTCTCTTCATGTAAATGAAGGAAATTTAACAAAGTTTGGATACGTTGATATCCTAAAACGTTGTATCCCCGAAACCAAAGAAAAATTGAGACTACCGCCGGGTGTAATGATGTTACATGATAATGATCCAAAGCACACAGCCGGTATAACAAAAGATTGGTGTATTTGGAATATAAAAAAGCTGTTGCCGCATCCCCCCCCAAAGTCCGGATCTTAATCTCATAGAGCACCTTTGGGCTGTTTTAGGAAAGAAAGTTCGAAAAAGAACCATTTGTACCAAAAACGAGTTAAAGACAGCATTGTATGAAGAATGGCAAAAAATTCCATCGGCTGTTTAGTTAATAATAATAATTGTTGGCGCTACAGTACAAAGGGGGACCAGGGCCTAGCTTGCTCATTAACTACTAGTGTTGTGCGCACTACTGTTCTCTCACGAGTACAAGCGACCTACAGTTTTTTGTCGACTCCGAACGGCGAGATTTGAGAAGCTTTCTTAGACAGTCATTAAAGAAAGAAAGAGGTGGTGCCGTGAAAAATTCGAAAGATTGGTGTTGAGCTGGGAGTCGAACCTAGACCCTTCGGCTTGTGAGCGTCGCACTCTACGTCACGGCGACCACCAGAAACGTATACTTCTCAATATTTTGTTGGAAACCCCTCCACTTCGAGTACAGACTGAAGTCTCTTCGGCATTGAATCGACTAATATTTTAGTATACTCATTGCTAATATTGTGCCACTCCTTCTGTAAGATTTCTTTTATATCTGATATTTGATACCTGTATGTAGATGTAGAATAACAATTTCTTTCTTCTTCTTTATAACAAAAATTATAAAAATCTTGTGCATTTTCCTGAATTATGATATGGCATGAACGTACAGTTTCTCTTCTGAATTGTGTCCGCAATTAGAAGGATTCATCTAAAATTTTTGTAATGCACATTGACAGAATGACAGACCGCCGTGGCGTAGTGGGTAGAGTGCGACGCTCACACGACGAAAGGTCTAGGTTTGATTCCCGGCTGAACACCTTGAATTTTTCACGGCACCTCCTCTTTCGAGCTGCTGACAACACTCAAAGAGTAATAACTGTCTAAGAAAGCTTCTCAAATTTCGCCGTTCGGAGTCGGCAAAAAACGGTAGGTCCCTTCTACTCGTGAGAGAACAGTAGCGCGCATAACACAAGTAGTTGATGAGCAAGCCAGGCCCTGGCCGCCCCGTGGACTGTCGCGCCAACAATTATTATTATTATTATTTTATTTGCTTCAGTCTAGTCTATATTCTTGCAAAACTATTGTATTTTACTGGACTTGCCTCATGGCATTGTCGTAAATAAGTTTCCTTCAGGCACTGTAAACTCAGCCTTAACCTCTAATTTTATTCATTGCCTATCGTATTTGGTGTATGAAAGAAATCAGCCTAAAAGTATGCCAAATTCAATGAAAGAAATTCTTTAAATTTGGCAAATGATTTTTCTTCTTGTGGCGCTACAACCAATATGCCTCTCCAGTCAGCACGATCTTTCGCTAGCTGCCCCCAGCTGCGCACTCCAAGTTGTTTGAGGTCCTTCTCCACTTGTGGGGGGCACCTCAGCCTAGGCGGTTCTCTGTTGCGTTGTCCCAATGGCTTTGATTCGAAGACTTTTCGGGCCGGAGCAGTGGTGTCCATTCACTCTACATCTTAAGGGTTGTATCCGAAGACGCTTGACCAGGCGCTGTCGCTGTACAGCCCATTGAGTTCGTAGTTAACCGTCTCCTTCAGATGCCATCGACGTAAACAGGACCTAAAATCGAACGGAAAACTTTTTTGCAATTAATTTCAGTCTCTCTTGAAGCTTTGTCCAATTTGTTTTTGTAGGTCGGAGCATTCATCTCAAAAGCTGATCCATTGCATTTTTTTCTTGGTTTTCAAGCCCTTCTGGGATAAGGAGCCTAAGTTTTCAGCTCCAACCACCCCAGCTTGGTGAATAATGATAGAGGAAATGTTCTGCAGTGTGCTCACCATCTCTCTCCAAACGTTGGAGAAAATTAAATCATTTAACCCAGAGCTCCGATAATATGCCAAAAATTCGTGCTCTTTGTTAACCTGTTCTTTCATGGTTTCTTTAATATTGATTTTATAAACCACCTCTGTGAACCTCTGCCATATGCAGCCTTAAAGTCGAAAAATTGTAGGTTAGCGTATTTCTTAAAAAATAAGACCAGGAGTACTGGGTTATCGTCAATCTGGAATGGGTTTGAAGATTAAATTGCAAAAAAACATGGAAGTCCTGAGGCCGTGTAGATTTGATTCTATACAAGAAAAAATAGGTATTTAACGAACATGAGATATAAAATGAAACACATAACACCCATTGACCGAAGGGCAGTAACTAGACACGTATCACTACACCAGTTTTGGTGATGAAAAAAATAATTAATGGATCCACATAACATGAAAAAGAACTGAATTCCCTATGACTTTCCTGGTTGGCCTGGGATACTACGAACTTGGAGCACGCTGTTTGTTTAAACTTATTCCAGTAAACTTTAACGAGTAAACTTATACGAGTAAACATTGAAAATACTCATCATTCCGTCTGTCAGGAATTCTATACGTGATCAATCAAGTGTTTTTCTGTTGGTTGCAGTGTGAAATCAAAATTGAATTAAAATTGTACCCTCACACTCATATAAAGAAGCAGCTTATTTTGATTACTCTTTTTGAACGTAGAAATTTATTCCCAACACACGGGAAGTTTAATCCAATTTTTGTATTATTTGGACGACGATTTCATTCAACGTTGAAAATAATTCAAGTGAAGCAGTTCTTGAGGAAACGCCAAGTAACTCATGTGCGAATAAAATGCTCACTCGGGCGAGTAAAAATTAAAAAATTTAATGACGTTAGAGTGTACAGAAATATAAAGCATTGCTTCTTTAGCAAAAACACGTGTTATGTCTAATTTATGTTCTCTCCCGACAAGGGGGGACTTATATTTTATGACTGACTGTGGCCCAGCAGAATGTGAGAGAGCTTTTCTTACCTTTGCTTGCCACAACGGCTACCCGCAAATTACTCGAATGTTTTAAGAATAATTAATACATGTATTGCCATTAACAAAATTATTGGCACTCCTGCTTTTTTACTTTTGACAAACACAAAGCTTCTCAATCGTATGATTTATTCACGGGAAGATAACTCTGTGGTAAAAATAAACAAAAACTGATTTCGTAAAACTAAAAATCAATTCAAACTTATTACCGGTTCTTTTTAGTAACAGCTTGTCTTATGTGTCATAATCAGGGCCAAGAAATACGAATGTGAAATCGAACGGATCAAACATCGTGTAGAAAATAGGTATGTTCCAATTGCTCTGAACTGCTACGAATGTTTACGAAATTCACCGAAAAACTGACAAAAGTCGTTCAATTTGCTAATTTTTTCATAGAAGAGAGAGCTGATGAGAGAGTAAAATATTTCCACTCCCTGCGAATTTCTGTCGAAGAAAATTGTATGAGCAGCAGTTGAATGTCAAAGTGAAAATAAGATACCTCAGACATTTCTTATATTTGATAGCTATTTACATTTAATTATGCGAATTTCCACGAAAAGTCGTTTAAGAAGTTTCGGCAGAGTTAATTTGAAAGTGAGACCTTTACCCAAATTACTCATCAAACGATTTCTGTACAGAAATAAATTGGTACAGACCCAATATAAGTGATTGTTGGTTTTATTTTTTGCGAATTTGCTAAATGTAATAGATTTAAATAAAATATGGTTAAGTATGCATTACATAACTCTTTTTTTATTGAAAATAATGAAGCATGTGCAGGTCTAAAATACAACAAATTTGCTATCGAAGGATTAATTCGATTGGATTTGACATTCACTCATTGGATTTGTTTTTTTTTTTTTTTTTGTTTTTTAAGTCTTTTGTCCCTGATACATAACAAGGCTAGCAATACAAAAAATTAATATCCAAAATGCTTTCTAACATCCCTTCCATGCTGGATAGTACCTTGAAGCCATAGAAGAGAATCTATGTAAGATGTTAGTTGAACTCACAATACTGACCCATTATTAACTTACATAAAGACAATTAGATATCTGCGAAGCCTGGAAGCTTTTCTGCAAAAGATTATTCACCCGGTGTTTGGCGTTCTTTTAGGAACATAAATTACATATTATGATGTTCAACATGATATAATTCTTTAGTGATCTTTTTCTGCTGGATATTGGCCGAATATTTAATACGGAACGGGGGAGTTGGTTGAAAACTGTTGGTATCACAAAGGACAGTTGTTGTCGTCCATAGGAATTGTGTATCCTTGGCATCTTCAGTATTCCATTCGCTTATTCCATTTGTGTTAACTCCATGATCAATTGGGTGTTTTAAAAAACGTCGAACGTCGTATGCTTTAGATATCGAGTTAAAAAGAAAAAGGTTACGTATTGTAAGTAAGTTTAAGTCTTCGCTGATATCATTATAGTTTTCTACATAATGGAAATGATATGATAAGATTTGATACATTGTACCGAACAATTTCTTAACGTGGCCTTAACTTGAAAAAATTTAAATAAAGTATTTTGAAAACATCATCATCGTCTAGGCTTGAGAATTTGTAACAGACATACGCCCTTTGAACAGGGAAATGATATTGTCACCGATTGACGTAAATATATATACAATGAAGGTTCGTAGTCAATGACATTTACTGCGTTCGTGCGACAATATACATAAATTTTGATTACAAAGCCCTGAATTTTGAATGAATTATGTCTAAAAGGCGACCAATGAAGGATATCTATATATCTGACGTTGACGATATACAACCTTTGATTGTCGATGACTTGGTCTTAAAACCGGCGATTCGGTATTCCTCGACTTTTCGGCTCGGATTTGAAGATCATTTTTTGCTGGAACGTTGCTGTTCATGATGCGCTCAAAAAAAAAAAAAAAGAAAAAAAAATGATGCGCACCATATGGCCGACATAGTGTAGTCAATGGACTGATTTCACATCTTGGTAAATCTGAAAGAGTTCGCAGGTTTTTCCTCTTCTCTATTTACCTTTGCAAACAGAACCAATTATCCGACATACAGGCAGTTTTATTTATCTTTCAGCTTAAGACTGAATCAGCAATTACAATACTGATTGAATTAGTTTGGAAGGAGTTTTGGCCCAGTTGTTTCTTCAAGCCGAAGTAGCGCTGCTTGCCAAGGGCGATTTTGAACTGAGTTGACGTTTGCGACGATATAGACAAACCCGACAAACACGTAAAACTTTTTGCTGCCTATGGTAATGTCCAAATGGTGAGTACCCGTTCACGTCAATGACTTTTATTGGAAAAACTAACCGCTTAAAACCAGCGTAATGAATTTCACTGTCAGACCACTGTTTCGGAAGTAGTCAACATTTTTTCCCCGCAGTCCTTGCTTTTAAAGTATTCAATATGTTATTAGTCGGTTTAAGTGTGTTTAATACCTTCTCAACCCGTAGCATAGCCGGTTAGTTGTTATTAAATTAACCACAAATTTGAAACAAATGGAGAATATAAATAAGCACATTTGCCAGTCCTGTTGTTGAAATGTATTAAAATCATTATATACGACATTTTAGATGTTATTTTATTTAGTTTTAATACAATATTGAAGTTACTTAAACATCGTAATCTTAAAAAATATATATGTATTTTCTGTTTTACTTTCTTCACTTTTAGCATTTTAAACACATGTTTATAGTTTATTTCAATTCATAAATATTTCTTACATCACCCATATTTATTTACCCATATTGTTTTCGAGTAAGTTTTAAAATACAATATTCTTCCTTTTTCCAAACAAAAAACCTCAGTGCATTGTTCAAAAATGTTAGTTTACCTTTATTTTTCTATACTTAGTTAAAACAATTAGCACCAATTAGAATTCAAAACTGAGCAAGACGTTCTATACAACTCCTTCCTTTCAACAATTAAACATGACTATATAGCAGAAATTCGAACATTTATTTGAAAACAAAAGTGTTTAAAAGTTTTTTAGTAGTCTATTGGTCCAGTTTAAGCAGGTAATTCCTTTCGCTCTCTTTCTTTGTCAGGCATATATATTTTTTATTTTATTTTATTTCTTTTAAGTATGCACGGTGTTTTTCCAATCCGTGATTTATAGACAGGACATTTGTTTGTTTTCGGTTTCAGCAACGTTTAGATATGGAAAGGCAGAGTACTCTGAGTTGTTCTTACTTTTTTAGTCTACCTAAATTTGAGAACATTAAAATCTATTACAAATTGGTTTTGACTTTAGAATTAATTAATTATATCAGGAAACACTCTGTCAATGCTTTGGCTAGCAATTTACATATGTTTGATAGTTTATCTATAGTAAAATAACGTTTATACAAATTGGATATTCTTTGGGTTCTACATGGGTGCTACACAAAAATCTTGAGATTTAGAACAGAAATCTACTGGACTAAATACTGTACGGATTTATGAATGTGTATTATTTATTCACGGTAAAATATACTAGATGAAATCCGATTGCTTGGGAGACCTTTTAGCAAATGGCAGTATTAAAAGTATGATAATAATAATATACAACAAGGCATATACAGTTTTAGATTTTGCAGAAAGTCATGTACAAGTGGGTATTTGAGGCAGTCGGTACAGTTTCTACAATTTAAATTAAAAAAATATTCAATTTTTGGCTTCTCTGTGAATTATGAAGTTTTAGTTTCAGAAATGTTTCTTCCTAACCTTTTTACCTAATCCTTAATGAAAATCATTTGAAAAGTTGCATTGTATTTTGTTGGAATTTTTATCAATTTCAAACCTCACGTCTGTGTTATGTTTGGTGAAAAGAGTGAGGACCGGCCTTGCAATTATAGGCAATCCGGAGTACCTCCAAAAACAGGCAATATGAGTTCGACTTTGAGTAGATTTGACAGCTTATTGCCTGCAGAATGAGCGATAAACATTTATGACAACTATTGTGTTTGTTATATATTGAAGTACGATATGGAAACATTCTGCTGTTTTTATGGTGCAATCGATTTTTCTTAAAGCTAAACCGGGCTTGGTTTTGTGGGCAGGTAAATTACAGAGTGGTGAAAAACTTTTTAAGACGTCTGTCATCTGTCATCTGTCATTCGTATTTCTGAATGTAAATATATCGTCATCTGATCGTATGATCTATCTGAATTGCCTCCACTTTATGACAAAAAAACGTTCATGAAATAAATCACGAAATTCACAACTTAACGAGCGTAGACGTGATTTATTTTTCTTTGGGTTGCTTAATTCGCGTCGAGTATCCACTATAGTTTGTTAAAAAAGCTTAATTGTATTTGCAGGCACTGTTAGTATTTATAATGTCGAATGTCTATTAACATAAGCTCTTAAGCTGGTTTCAAAATGCCAAACTACTTTTACCCATCTAATCAGGTCTGTACTTATTCTGCCACGCTCGCGTTAAAACATGCAATGTTTATACAGATCCTCATTTCATCTATGACATGGTGCATCTTTTCAATTCTTCTTCTTCTTGTGGCGCTAGAGTTCGAGGTGGACATGGGCCTCAACCAACATGCCTCTCCAGCCAGCACGATCTTTTTTCATCTTCTTTTTAATAGCTTTCATTAATTGACGGAATACCCAATTGATCGTCAGTGTATATAATTATTAATGTTGAGTATCGGAGTTGAACACGATATAACTTACACGTAAGCAATTTCAAACTACGCCGTCTTTATTTAGAAAGATTTACCGTTAATCTGGAAAGCATGCGCTGGTGAGTCCCCAATAAGAACTTAATCCGGAGAATAATTTTTATTGAAACGAATTAATTGCTTGAAGAATTACTGAGCTTAAAGTTTTTTTTTTCGTTTAGCGTTAAAATATTTTACTCTTTGTCAGCAAAAATTCTCAGTGCTTACTATGCCGTTCTTAAAAAGATCATGTAGTCATAGGAATAAATTATATAAGTTACGGATTGTCACAAACTTGTATAATGACTGTACCAAATATACACTGAACAAAAAAGTACTGGGACATTTATTACCTTCAAATTCAGCTTGAAATATTTCAGCCATTTGTTGATATATTTCAACGAAATAAATTACATGTGAAACTGCAATTTAATACGGTTTCAGTAATCTAAACACATTTATTTTTAATTTTTTAGTTTTAGCAAGGTTTAGTTAAGGTTTAAATCAAAAATAGTGCAAATTCATCGGCCAAAAAAAAACTGGGACACTTGTTAATGTACCGTTGCTTTTATATCCTTATCTTTGATCAAAGATTGCCTCCGCTATTCTGTCAAGTTGTTTAAAATTGCATATTTAATAATAATAATAATTGTTAGAGCTACAGTCCAAAGAGGGATCAGGGCCTAGCTTGCTCATCAACTACTCGTGTTGTGCGCGATACTGTTCTCTCACGAGTAGAAGGGACCTACAGTTTTTTTCCGACTCCGAACGGCGAAATTTGAGAAGCATTCTTCGACAGTTATTACTCTTTGAGTGTTTTCAGCAGCTCGAAAGAGGTGGTAACGTGAAATATTCGAAAAATTGGTGTTGAGCTGGGAGTCAAACCTAAACCTTCCGGCGTGTGAGCGTCGCACTCTACCCACTACGCCACGGCAACCACTTGCATATTTATTAATTATTTAATTGCAATTAAATTTTGTTGTTGAAAAAATGGAAAATACACAGACGTCCCGTGAAATGAAAGCTTTAATAATTGATTATTATGAACAAAATTATAGAATTCGCGAAATTTCTTCAGTGGTAAAAAATCCTAAATCAACAGTCTTCAATATCATAAAGTCTTTTAAAGATAACGGTTTTCTTCATGGCGGGAAGTGAAAGGCCTTCCAGAATTTCTACGAATAAAAGTAAGCGAAGAATTTTAAGGATGGTAAATAAAACCCAAAGGGTGGTAAAAACTCTAAAGAATCAGCTGTGGAAATTGTCAAAACTTTGAAGAAAGAAAAAATTACGGAGTTCATCCGCAAACAGTGTGCAATTTTTTACATAAAAATGATCTTACATCCTGCACACCTCGCAAAAAGACAGCCTTTTCAGAAAGAAACATAAAAAAGCGACTGGAGAGTGCCAAGGAGTTGGTGCAGAAGACGGATGAGTTCTGAAATCAAGTAATATTTTGTGACGAATCAAAATTTGTCATTTTCGGTAGTGATGGTCGACGCTTTGAGTGGAGGAGGGACGGAACTGCTTTGGATCCCAAATCTGTAACTTCAACAGTTAAGCACGGTGGTGGGAAAATAATGGTTTGGGGTTATATAGCAACAAATGGAGTTGGTTCTCTTCATATAAATGAAGGAAATTTAACAAAGTTTGGATACGGTGACATCCTAAAACGTTGTATCCCCGAAACCAAAGAAAAATTGAGACTACCGCCGGGTGTAATGATGTTACATGATAATGATCCAAAGCACATAGCCGGTATAACAAAAGATTGGTGTATTTGGAACATAAAAAAGGTGTTGCCGCATACTCCCCCAAAGTCCGGATCTTAATCTCATAGAGCACCTTTGGGCTGTTTTAGGAAAGAAAGTTCGAAAAAGAACCATTTGTACCAAAAAAGAGTTAAAGTCAGCATTGTATGAAGAATGGCAAAAAATTCCAACGGCTGTTTAGTTAATAATAATAATTGTTGGCGCTACAGTCCAAAGGGGGACCAGGGCCTAAATTGCTCATTAACTACTCGTGTTGTGCGCGCTGCTGTTCTCTCACGAGTACAAGCGACCTACAGTTTTTTGCCGACTCCGAACGGCGAGATTTGAGAAGCTTTCTTAGACAGTTATTAAAGAAAGAAAGAGGTGGTGCCGTGAAAAATTCGAAAGATTGGTGTTGAGTTGGGAGTCGAACCTAGACACTTCGGTTTGTGAGCGTCGCACTCTACTCACTCCGCCACGGCTGTTTAGTTGCTAAAGTTAAAACATTAACAAAAAATGTGTTTGGATTACTGAAACCGTATTAAACTGCAGTTTCATATGCAATTTATTTCGTTTTAATATATTAAAAAATGACTGAGATGTTTAAAGCTGAATTTAAAGGCAAAAATTGTCACACTTTTTTTTTGGTTCAATGAACATAGTTGCACTCTGCTCCATTTTCGTAAACAAGCAACTAATGCGCGAACAACTGACTATTTGCTTGATCGACAACTGTACTAAATCTGTCCATCAGCGCTACCAACAATATAATACGTGGGGCGCAGAAGCCACGATGTTTGCTACCAAGCCATTTATTTTGGAGAAATGTAAGCCAGTGCGAGTTAGGACTTCTTAAAAAGGTCTAGGGAATATAGTAGTATGTAAATTAAAAAAAGTGATATTTAAATAAACACTTATGAAAAACTAAGATATTACTAATTGTTACATAGAGGTCTGAGGTCTCTTGAAAATAAATGCACATCGCCCTTCGTTATATGTTTGTGGCCCTTCGTTATGTGTAACTAGAAACATAAGAAAAAAAAACAATTACACATTACAGCAAGCTCCGAACATCAATTTGCAATGAACATCAATTTGCAATTTGATGTTCCTTAGATTCTCTAAAATGTCTGCAAGTTTGACGCCAGACACTCGATCTCAGCAAAACCAACTTTCAATCATTTTCACGTGTTCAAAATTTACATAGCAATAAACTCCATATTTCATTTATTTGGATGAATCTTAAAATTAAATTATTCCTGAGCCAACAGAAGCCGTTTTAATTTCATTGATTTATCGCCTATGTCCTTCCCACCTAAGAGTGTACATTCTTTTGTGTTTGCAAAAATTCACACAGCAACGCCAAGAGACCGTTAAATGATAGTAAAACTGCGAAAATAGCTTAGGCACTGAAACAGGTCTCGGATGCAGCGCATTTAATTTACGATCGGTTAATGTTGTGAAGTAATTGCTCATCAATCTTGAGTGGCATAAAAGATTCACTTCACAAGTTAATCGATGTTTGAGGAGTGGAAATATCATTTTTGAGTGTTCACCATTTAGATGATGAATGATTGGGCGAGGAGGGACTTTTGCTGTCATCCATCGTCAAAAGTTAAGCATCCATCACGTGATGTTTCGTGATTCAATCTCTGGATTGTTTGGGTAGTGGGATTGAGATTCTTTTGTGATCCATTATGCATTGGATTTTTGGGAAAAGTGAAAATAATTAAAAAAAAAATTTTGTTTTCATCAGGAAATATACTTTTGATTAGAAAATATTAAAAATGACAACTTTACGGGCGGAATCCAACCCTATATTCGAAAAGGCATACGTTATTGCACCAACCATGCGAAATTTAAAGAAAATTTAAAAAAGACCGAGGATGCAAGAGACTGGTGTAAATTAGGTAGCAAGCAGACATTTAGAAGAAATGTCTTCAACGCTGATTGAATGAGCTGTATACGAGCAAATGCTGCTTGGAGCAACAATCAACAGGAGACCTTTCTTCAACATCCATTTCCCGGGACATATCGGAGGCACCACTAACAAAATTCATCAATTTCATATTAATTTTTTTGTTAGTGCGCCCCCTATATGTACTCGGCAGTGATGTGTTATTTGTGTTGTGCGGGATATCGTTCTCTCATTAGTTGAAGAAACCAACAGTTGCTTGCCGACTCCGAACGTCGAAATTTGTGTGTACTCAGAAGCTCGAAAGATAATTGTTGGCGCGACAGTCCACAGGGTGACCAGGGCCTAGCTTGCTCATCAACTGCTCGTGTTGTGCGCGCTACTGTTTTCTCACGAGTAGAATGGACCTAACATTTTTTGCTTACTCCAAACGGCGAAATTTGAGAAGCTTTCCTAGACAGTTATTACTCTGTGAGTGTTGTCAGAAGCTCGAAAGAGGTGGTGCCGTGAAAATTCGAGGTGTTCAGCCGGGAATCGAACCTAGACCGTCGTGTGAGCGTCGTACTCTACCCACTACGCCACGGCGGCCACAAAAGAAGCCGACGCTCGCATGCCGAAAGAGGTGGTGCTGTGAAAAATGGTGTTAAATCGGGAATCGAGACTTGGATCTTTGGCTTCTTTCTTCTTTTCACCACCAAGCCTAGAGCGGCCGGCTGAGAGACCAATGGAATTTAAATGATAACTAGATGATAACTAGAAGTGAGAAAGCAGTGGTTTCATCCGAGCTCAACTTTGTATACGAGACCTTAGAGGTTTAGTTCATCGATTCCTATGCGGAAGGTCTAGAGCTAAACTTTCATTGCTCATCTCAATACATGCCATATATGGCAAGGGTCACCTGTCGTCGTACAAATAACAACAGCCAGTGGGTACTATTTAGTCGTAAAACAGTTTCATCGTTCAATATAAATAACTAACTAAGGCTCCCCTAAAATTTTCAAAAGTGCAAATAAAAACATCTCTGGTCCTTAGTGGACTATCAGGTCGCATATTATATTCAACTTATAAAAAGCACCTCCAGCTCCTTAGAAGTATTGTTAAATTAAACAGGAGTAATAATAATAATTGTTCGCACTACAGTCCAAAGGGGACCAGGGCCTAGCTTGCTCATCAACTACTCGTGTTGTGCGCGCTACTGTTCTCTCACGAGTAGAAGGGACCTACTGTTTTTTGCCGACTCCGAACTGCGAAGTTTAAGAAGCTTTCTTAGACAGTTATTACTCTGTGAGTGTTGTCAGCAGCTCGAAAGAGGTGGTGCCGTGAAAAATTAAAAAAAATTGGTGTTGAGCTTGAAATTGAACCTAGACCCTTCGGCGGACGAGCGTCGCACTATCCACTGTGCCACGGCGACCATTAAACAGGAGTAAGAAACATAAATACTGACAGCCTTTTAAATGCCATTTGATTCTTTTATAATGAAAAAGATTTCAGCGAGCAGCTGGACAAAAATGTACATCAAAGAAGAGACTAATTTGTATCACAATATATTGCGTCATTTTCATCACGAAATTTGTCACAGCTAGTCAGTTCCTACGTAGGCGGCTGCGATTTGCTACGTAAAAATAAAATCCGTGCGTTATAAACATCAGCGGACTACGCAAGATTGCTTGACATAGTCTCTGATTTTTCATGTATTTTATGTGACCGGTTTAATCTTTTTTAGCCGATTACATACAGTGTTGAGCATAAATGTTCGAATGTTTACTGTTTACATATAATCCATAAAATCGTTTTTTTTTAAAACGAAATAGTACACACGAGAAATCGCATGAATATTACAAATTAGTAATTCAAGTGTACCTATATTGCGCTTAGAAAAGACGAAATGTAAGGAACAATGCAGTTTCTATTTTTTTGTTTGACAGACGGAGATGCACGTGCAATGGAGCGTTTGATACGACGTAAGGATTCATCATCAAAATTAGCTGCTACAGGTATCAATAAGAACTGCGCGCCGAGCCCATCGAAGAATTGGACTTGCTTCAGCTGTAAAACAAAAAAACCCGCTTTGTCGGACAAAAACATTAAGGCGAGGTTGAAGTTCTGGAAAGACCATAAGCATTGAACTGGTGAGGACGGGAAAAGAGTGATCTGGTCGGACGAAAGAAAAATAAACCGTTTTAAGCCAGATGGAAAGCAATATTTTTGACACCGACCAAACGAAACCATCCAGAAGCACCAAGTAAAGTAAACGATAAAACCTGGTGGTGGTAATCTGCTAGTATGCGGTTGCTTTACTTGGTAGCACGTTGGCCCAATAGTTTAAATTGAAGGGTTTATGAAGGAGCAGGATTATCTTCACATACTCCAGGTAAATTTACCAGAATTTGTTGAAAGGAGCGCATATCCTAAGGTACAAGATGGTGATCCCAAGCTCATTGCCAATTTTTTACATTTCCCAATTCAGCCATTGCCTCTTTTGCCTCTTTTCAGGGTCAGTTAAAAGTTTTATCGCCGGAAAAAAAATTCTTTAAATCTAAACATCTATGAGTACATTTATGCATTCCTCCACCTCAATATGGAATTATTTTCAGCTCAAGCGAATTAAGGTTACTAAATTGAATAGCTCACTCAGCTCTAGTGATTGCAAGGCAACAAGTAAATGCAACGAATGGAAGACAAATCGCTTAAGTGAAATTGACCCAATAAGCAAACAACAGACGTTTCGGCACTGTCGGCAAAATCATTAAAAGTTGGTTGTCCGACTAACGCTTTCAGATGTTAAGGTGGCCTACACAAAACCCGGATTTAAATCTGATTGAAAATTTATGGGCTTTGCTGACAGTCAATGAAAGGACGCCAAAGAATGTAAATAAGCTTTGGCAATGCTTAGAAAGCAATAGGAAAACATTCTGAATAATTTATTTGAAAACCAGCATTAAAAGCGTCATAAGAAATAAAGAGCTGTGGACTAAATATTGAAACAACTTTTTTTTTCTAACGTGCAAAAGTGTTTGAATAGGGTGGTGTTTGATTTCTTTGTATTATTTTTTTCTTTTTTTTTTGTTTTTACTTTTTTTTTAATTAAAAATGTGCAGAATTTAGAATTAGAATTAGAATTAAATAAATAAAATTATAACATAAATAAAATTAATTATAAAAATATGTAATTAAATAATAAAATAAAAAAATGATTGTATTTCGTTTTAAAATAAGTATTTTTGGAGAAGTAATTACGAGAACAGTAAAAATTCGAACATTTATGCCACTATATGTAGCAGTTCAGCTGCTTTAGAAAGCTGCGTGTAGTATGGTTGACTGTGCTTGAATTTGCTTCCCATTAACAAAATGTTACATCTTGTGGCTATTGCTGTGTAGTAAGTAATGGCAAGTCCCTATCCCTGCTTTGGGTTTATTTTCAAATTCAGTACACAACAGCCATTGTCACATATTTTTTAATTCACTCTGCTGAATTGTGATTGTTTCTTTTCCAACCTAGGCAGTTTTATTTTACACAGATGACCTCGGTTCTTATGATTTGAGCATTCTGTTATATATTTGCTTTTCATCAGGTCAATCATTATTATTATCCTCGCACCTCGAATTTTTCACAGCACCATCTCTTTCGAGCTACTGACAACACTCAAAGAGTAACAATTGTCTTCGAAAGCTTCTCAAATTACGCCGTTCGGAGTCGGCAAGAAACTGTAGGTCCCTTCTACTCGTGAGAAAACAGTAGCACGCACAACACGAGCAGTTGACGAGCAAGCTAGGGCCTGGTCCCTCTGTGGACTGTCGCGTCAACAATTATTATTATTATCAGGTCTTTTTTACTCGTGACAGAACAGTAGCGCGCACAACATGAGCAGTTGACGAGCAAGCTAGGCCCTGGTCCCTCTGTGGACTGTCGCGCCAACAATTATTATTATTATCAGGTCAATCGCTAATCGAGGGTGTGGGTTATGCCCACTGCATATCCATGCTTTCAAGGAATGCGACAAATGAGTTCTTCAAAGTACGGACAAGGAAGTCGGTTGTAAGGTTTACTGACACACAAAAAAAAATAATAAAAGGGAGCTCTTGGAACGTACTCAAATTTTCAGGACGTCTTAAAATTAAATTTCCCATATCACATCAATTTCAAAGGAAGGATACTTAATAATGTAATTATACTTAATAAACGATCAGATGACATGAAACCTACGCCAGCTACCAAATCTGCTTAAAGTTGGTGCTGCTCGCATGACGGAGCATCTTATAGGCAGAGTAGACAATGAATTCAAAACCAGATCAAAGCCATTTCGGAAATTGTCGGGAGAACTCTTCCTGGAATCGAGCAAGCATTCACAATGAAAAAGTGAAAGAAATGTTGTTTTCTGATAAAAATATTACGGCTTGACTGAAGTTCTCCAAAAATCTACAACAGTGAACAGCGGTTACCTAGAAGCAACGTATTTATTTAGACCAAACAAAAATGAATATGTTGTAGTCTGATGAAACAACCGACTTATGTACGTGCTGGTCGACCGAAACAAAGCTCACAGAACCGTAGAACACAGAGGGGCAACTTCATTGTGCACCTGACAGCAGTCCGTTTCAGCGAAGAACCATTCTGACCTCCCATCCTATGTAGGTGAACTTAAGTTCACTGGTTTCGAACATCCATGAAACATGGATGACCATGACGGGCAATAGATGTTTCAAATTTGGATGTTATATCACACTCATCTTGTGTTGTTCCAATTTTAAAATGAAGATTCATATAATGGAAGCTTTTCGTGAACATTTTTTACATTCCACAATTCAGCCATTGCCACTTTTGCTCTTTTTCAGGGTAAGCTATAAGTTTTATCGCCAGCAGAAAAAAAACTTCTTTAAATCTCAACAACCACGAGGGGCCTTCAATATACCCGTATTCTCGGTATCGGGGTGAAGCTATGGTTAAATCCATAAATGTGATTATTAATTATTAAATGTGATTATTAATTTATCTCTAGTAAAACAGAATTTTAATGACAATTGAGACGATAATGGTGAAATAATTGTAAATTGGTGTAATTAAATTTCTCACTGAGCAAGGAAAAAGTCAAAAACATTATTCATGAAGAGATGGTGGCTGTTCCAGGGTTCCGCACCTTCAATATCAACTGTGCAAAGGTGGCCAAGTGAGTTCAAGAGAGGCAGAGAGAGCACTAAAGACGACCCCTGCACCGGAGCCCCGACTACTGCTTGTACGGGAGAACGCATCAAAGAAGTCGAAAAACTTGTTCTTGAGGATGCCCGAATAAAGGTGAAAATGATGGCAGAGAACACCAAGTTTTCAACTGGTACCATTCACACCATTCTTCATGACCATCTTAACCTTTCAAAGGTCAGTGCAAGGTGGGTGCCACGAATGCTCACAGCGCCTCAGAAAAAAGTAAGAATCGCAGGCTGTAGAAAGCTTTTGGAGATGTGTAGTGAAAACGCGGACGGTGTTATGGATCGAATTCAAACTGGGAACGAAACATAGGTTCACCACTATGACCCTGAAAGCAAACGAGAGTCCATGCAGTGGTTAAAAAATAGGAACAGACCCCCGAAGAAGTTCAAAGTCACTTCGTCTGCCGGGAAACTCATGGCCACAGTTTTTTTTGGGACTCAAAGGGAATCTTGCTCATTGAATACAAAACAAATGATGAAACCATTAACGCCACATCCTACGCTTCCAATTTGCATAATTTGCGGGAGGAAATTAAAAAGAAAAGATGGGGTAAACTCGCTGCGGGTGTGTTGGTTCTTCATGACAACGCTCCTGTTCACACGGCGCGAGTTTCCAAGGCTGCTTCGCGAGATTGTGGTTTCGAAGAAATCCAACACCCACACTATAGTCTAGACCATGCCGCTAATGATTATTTCCTAGTTCCGGATTTGAAAAAATGTCTTCGTGGAAAAAGATTTTCGGATGATGAAGAACTCAAGTCGGAAATAAATGGGTATTTTGCAGAGAAAGAGGAAATTTATTTTTTTGAGGATTTAAAAAAGCTTATCTCAAAATGTAACAAATGCATTGAGTTTAGGGGGGTTATATTGAAAAATAAAAAACAATAAAAATTGAATTCGCATTTTCCTTCATATCGATACCAAGAATATATTGAGCGCTCCTCGTATATTTATGCATTCCTCCACCCCAATATGGAATTATTTTTAGCACAAGCGAATTAAGGTTACTAAATTGAATAGCTCACTCAGCTCTAGTGATTGCAAGCCAGCAGCTAAATGCAACGAATGGAAGACAAATCGCTTAGTGAAATTGACCCAATAAGCAAACAACAGACTTGTCGGCATTATTGTGGAGAACGCACTATGAATCAAGAAATACATCGTGCCACTAAACCATCACGTCAGCGATCTCTCTTGAAGGCATTCAATTGAGATCAGTACCGCTGCAGATAGATAAAATGAAAAAATGGCCAAACAAATGCACAGACGTGCACCGAGGAAAGCAATTGAGTGGATCATTCACCGCTACAGTTCACAATGCGAATCAGTGCTGCCAAGTGGAATGAATCATTGAGGAAAAATAAAATCAAAAACAAAAGAAGAAAATAAATATTTATTAAGACACTAACCATGAGCGAACTACAAAAAGAAAATGAAAAATTAAACAAGATCAGATGGAGGGCTTTCCACGTGGAAAACATTCGTTTATTATTCGTTACATATCTGTAGTCAAATAGATTTATGTATCTTTGATTTACTCTACATAACTAAATAGCGCAAGAATACATGTATTTAGTCCAAAACTGTATGTTTAATCTTACCTACGAATGAAATAAGTACAATTAACGTAATTAAATGCGAAATGCGACAAGAAACAGATCATCTCAAGAAATACAGTAAACAAACGAGACAACTCTTAACTAAACGATGACAACGAACTAGCTCTTTGTGAACAATATTGTTTATGTGCCTTTTCCGAATCCCGGGAAGTCGGACGCGTCCGAGTCAGCGTCGTCCTTCTCCACTCCTATACAGTGAATGCCAGTCCGCAGCATCGGTGTGCCCTTGCCTCGCCCCAGGACGCGAGCAGCAATCAACAGTTTGAAGATTTCCTTGGAGTTATTTGAATTGACAATTGTTAGGGTCTCCCGCAGCAGTTTCTCTTTGTAGGCAAAGAATTCGATTTTCATTTCGAAGAAGTCGTGCTCGTCATGCTTTTCGCCCGTGAACTCTGTTATCCGACAGTGCAGGTTCGGGACTGAATTCACATCGGGCACGAACTGCGTCCCGGTTGATCCCTCACCCAGCATCGATGAGGGCAGCTTTAGGTCTATGGAGTATCTGTGATTGATCTGAAGGAAGCCCAAACTGACAACAATTGTGTCACCCGAACGTTTATATGTCACGCAGCTGTCCGCTTCGAAGTCTTCTTTCAGGCTTGCTGTGTCAAAGTGCACGTGATGTTCTGAAAAGAAATAGAAAAAAAAAATATGATTAGTTGGTGCAAGTAGCCACATACATATATGCGAGAACGCGTTAAAAAAGAAATGAAGTGTTTCAGGGGCGAAACGGTGTAATATGTGATGTAGTCTCCGCCTAAACAAATGCACTGCCGGGGGACAAGCATCGGTTTTGTTTTTCAGATATGCACACAAGTGCACTTCTGTGAACTAGGTCGGATTCATGATGAGTCCTCCTTTCAGCGGCAACCGGTCTATTGTGCTCAGTTAGTTGACAGCAATGTTAGGTGTTTACTGTCAACAAGTAATTTACTAGATTTCTGTAAAGCTCTCGGTGATGAGGAGGTGCTCGACGAACTTGTGTCACGTTACATGGGGGGGCGGTAATTTCACTTGAATGTGACACTGTTCTGACATGTTTAATCATAATTGAAGTGTAAAAAATAACAGAAAAAATGGAAAAAATCAATGTTAACAAACAGAAAGAAAATGGATGTGATTTTGTGGACAAAGGTGGATGCCGGGCGTTTTGTGTTGCATATGATTTCTGTGCACAGAGGTTAGGAAGAGGAAAGGGAGCATTTGGGGTTTGCCATCAAAGTTTTAAGGAAAAACATTAATATCAGCAATGTTGAATGAAATTCTGTACACATCTTTCGATCAACAGCGAAAAAAATAATTCATTGGGGTTGCTGGAAAAATCTCTCAAAAAACCATGTCATACCCATTAGAACTTTGCAAATAATACCGTGCGCCCTGCGGCATCCCAACTGAATTCCAATTCAACTCCACTCAAAGCCGATTAAAGATTAGTCATCTCTGAAAATAAAACCTGTAACCGTGCGCGGATTCCTCGAAACCAGGGTCCTTCCCTTGCGGCTTACAAACCAAACAAGCACAGATATCCCACAACCACCAGTCAAGCACCTTTGACTCGTGTTGTGTAAATTCCCTCCGATTGCCTTAACAACTGACAGACAATCACATCATATCCCCTCGTCGTCACGTCGCAACCACAAATTAACCACAACCACCAGCCAATGCAATACTAAGTGATGGATTGTTTTTGTTTTTTTTTTTTTTTTTGCTGTTGCGCGGGATTAAACTGAACAAAAAAAACACCCATTCACGTGACTGCCTTAATTGCCGATCACGGATACACTTCAAACCTCACCGTTCCGGAGCTGATTATGACCCAATGTGAGTATTTAACATTATGAATGTGAAATTAATTAATTAAGTGCTGACACGACGCCGATGCTCGAATGACTGCGAACATGACTTTTGACTTGGAAGCATAAGTGGTCATTTACAAATTAAGTTCATTTCGGGTTGTAATGTTGCGTGACTCATTTTGAGAGAAAAAATAGCTCAAACGTTGTGCGCTTTCGACTGTAGCAGCCGCTATCAGGTTGCACAAACAGGGAGCACCTAAAAATAGACGGTAGAATAACATTCACTTGAGACGAACAATGACCCCAACTCAGCGTCAAATCCGAAGGGGTTTGGCAGAATTTTTCGTCGCAAGAACCGAAATCGATTGCATCTATCCATTGGTTGATAGTGCTAATCAAATTGTTAGATTGCTGTATAAAAATAGAAGTCACCTTATGGCTGGAATGACTGTGCGAAGGAATTCAAAGAAGAGTGACACATGATTTGACAAATGAATTCATGTGTTTGAAATTAGAGCGTTGAGGCATAGAAAAGGAAAGTCGAAGACTGTAAAATTTCCATAGTTTACGATTCTAATTCGAATAGCTTTCAAAGACTTAGGTAAAGGGGATAGCAAGGAATTGTTCCTTATTACAAAAAAAAAAAAGTGATGAAAGTCTAATGAAAACAGTGTTTTGTTTAAGGGTATACAAATTCGAAATTACGTAATCCAATAGATGAGTTTTTAAATTGGCATGAAGTTCACATCAGTCGAAAGATAATTTTTTGGCATTATAATTTTGATATTATTTCTGTATATGGCCACAAAGGCTTACTTGGATGTAGCCAATTTTAAATTTTCACTTTTCAAGGACTTTTTTCAACATTCTGACCGTGTTTCGAAAATAATGCAGTGAATTTTGTTCTTAAAGTGGTAAATTTTTTGTGAGACCTTGCGACCTCACATATCCCCACAGAAAATAGTCAATCGGTGTTAAATCAAAAGATCTTTGAGGATAATTCGTCGGGCCGCCAGATGAAACTCGGCGTTTAACAGACGTGTCCTTCAATCAATCGGGACACGATCTGTGTGACATGTGACTTTTAAAACAACAGTCTCCGCACATTATGATTGCTCATGAACCACTAAGGCAGTAATCATGGGTCTGTAGTGATGACTCTTGACCGTGAGGTTGGACAAGCATCGTTTCTAAAAGCATTATGGACAAATTATACCAACAAACTATAGAGCACGCCAAACAGTATATGTGGATGTGGATGCTTATAGTGTCCTAACTTGAGAATGATCGTCATTCCAAATACAACAATTTTTATTTACTAACGTATCCATTCAATCAAAATTAGGCTTGATCAGAATTGGGATTGTTCACGAAATCTACGGCTTGCTTGGCGCACGTTAAGGGATTAAGAACGAGTCCTTAAACTGACTGTAACTAACTAACTGTATGTCCGAAGGTAGGCTTAAGAATGTGCGGTTAAGCACTCCTAGCGAGGCCGGCGCTACAGATGAATTCGTGAAGGGAGAGATGTAGTTGGCTAACTCATTAGAGCATTTTTTGTTGAAGTAGCGATATTATTATTACCAGTGAGTGTTATCGCTTGCAGTTTGATTCTACCTAGTAGGCGCAAAGAGGTCTTAGGAGCAGCAAACCAGATATAAGCGTTATACTCAACATTTGCCGGATGTACGCCTCATATATTGTTGCCTGGTTACAAGGGGTGAAATATTTCTTGCATCGCTTTAAGAAAACGAGACATTTCGTTGCATTTTTTGCGATATCGAATATGTGATCGTTCCAACTTCACGTGGAGTTGATACATAAAATGAGGATGAAAAGTCGTTCGGTTTCCGCAACGAAGGAGCCATTCATGGATAATGGCTTGTTATTTTGAGATTGCTTGAGTAACAAAAGCCAGCACTGAGTTTTGGAAGCATTAAATTCCACTCTATTATTTTTACCCCAATCAATTTTGCTGTCAAGTTCGGAATTTAATAAGCCTCATATATGCTGTCGTGGCCGTCGTGGCGTAGTGGGTAAAGTGCGATGCTCACACGCCGAAAGGTCTGGGTTCGATTCCCGGCTCAACATCTTGAATTTTTCACGGCACCACTTCTGAGCTGCTGAAAACAATCAAAGAGTAATAACTGTCCAAGAAAGCTTCTCAAGCATCGCCATTCGGAGTCGCAAAACACTGTAGGTTCCTTTCACTCGTGAGAGAACAGTAGCACGCACAACACGAGTAGTTGATGAGCAAGATATGCCCTGGTCCCCTGTGGGCTGTCGCGCCATATAATTATTACTAATTATTTACCGCGGAGCCGTGATAGACGAAGTCCTCTACTACCTCAAACTTCCGGCTGCCTTGTGTGATGTTCAGTTCGAGACGTTGATGTTGTGTATCTTTCCATGACAGCATGCACTTTGTTTTTTCCTTATTTACCGACAGATTTATTTTAGCCGCTTCTGCTTCAATGCCAGCAAATGCCTTATTAGCGGCTTGCTGTTTTCATCCTGATGTAAGCATAAGCTAGCAGCTAAGCCGACTTTAGGAAGATCGTGCCTTTCAATTGTGAGCTACGCACCCCAGATGATGTGGCTGGATTTATGAATCACATGATTCAAAATCACATCCGTATCACTATTTATAGTGTCAACGGAATCACTGATGGAGAAAAGACCATCTACAGATGGCGGCTAACAGACCCAGGCTTTGGGGGAACCTGACTGGTAGTGACAGCTTGACCAGAGGCTATATTCTGGTGGCACGGGAGGTCAGGGGCCCTTGAACCTTCGGTTCCAGCCTGACCGTGCGGTAGGCCCCCTTGTGGGAGTATCGTGGTGGCTGTGGTTTAACACCTAACATCGCGGGTAGAGTTAAGGATAGTGTACTGTGCTGACTTGTCTAGTTCATTATTTAAGCACAACTAGGTAAGACGGTTAGGGGACTATCCCATCTCAGTGTGGGGTTGCATTCTCAACCGGGCGCTGCGATTCAGAGAGCGGAAGAGGTTTTAGAAAGGCTTCGCATCGAACTAAGGTGGGGTGATTGCCCCTCAAGCATGATCCCAGTTTGGTACTTGGATAACTAAGACGTCTAGTCTTGCGTTACTTATGACTCTTGGGAAAATGGTTCCCCGTGATATAAGCCGTTAAGGCAGGCAGGTGGTCACGTAAAACCAAATCCCACATCTGTGAACTACGCACCATCTCATCATGAATTACATTCAAGAAGTCACACCTTGTAAAAAAATTCATTTGTTTTTTTCCTCCAAAAAACACTCTTTACAACCATCAAACTTTTTCTTTTCTATAATTATTTTTCTCAAATTGTTTAAAAGACAGGAAGGAAACGTTTGTTACAAAATATCCTTCAATAGCTTCACAAAATATTGTAACCTGTGTCCGTGTAGCTACCATAGTCCCTACATCCTCCGTCAAAAAGCACAAAGCGAAAATTCGTATGCCTACTTCAGTTCGCTAAATTCAATTCAATTCAATAACGAAATGAAAAAAAATCCAATTTAAATTTTATTTAAACAAGAAAACATGCCACGTCTAATTCGAAAATAAGGTGCTAAGTTCTCGATCACATTCCCACCAACGAGCTGGCTCGATGCGACGGCAACTGTTGACTTTTAAATTATCTCTCGATTCTGATTCATTAGCAAGAAACCAAAATCAAAAAAAAAATATATTCTCCGAAAACTGGCTGACCACACACCATGGTCTCGTGAAAAGAATACTTGCCAATGCTTGATCATCAAATGAATTTCCTGTTCTGACGACGGTAGAAATCAGAAATTGATTTAATTATTCGTCCCAGGAATCCCCGAAAAAATCTCCTCCAGCTCTGTGTCGCGCTAATGATGAATTATAATAACCGCCACTTATCGCAAGTGCATTATTCTGACAGACTGACAATTGCACGCCATCCCACAGAAGACATTAAAATCTCTTCCCTTCTCTCACATGATTGCAAAATTCAATAATAAATGAATAACGAATTAATTGCGAAGCTTCATAGAACTGTGTGTCACCATCAATTGATGCAAAGTAAATAAATTGATCTCCAGCATAGCGGCTGGACGAGGCATTGTGCCGTTGTGTCTTACGTAAGTTTTGACATGATTCCGCGAAATCCGCTCTCAACGGCAGGAGCAGTCCCCGTTAATAAGCATTCATTAGGGCAATTTAAATGTGACAATCTTTGCATAGGCTCGGATTTCAGAACTTTTCACACTCACGGGGTAGCAACTAAGCGGGATACCTCGCCCAGTGGATCCGCGTTACTGCACGTTGATGCTTCATTGCCGGCTGCCTGCGAGAGGGGCCCTTGAGAGCTAATTAATGTTCTCACAAGTCAATTAATTAATTGTGGATTTTAGATTTAAGAGATTTCAAATGACATCTTCAGCGTCGTCGCTGTCGGCTCAGACGACGGTGGTTCGGAGTCATGGCGACGTCTTGTCGTCAGATGAATGAATAGAAGTAATTTAATTTTGTCGTAACTGCTGTGGTTATGCTTTCGATTAGTAAATTGCTCGTGTGAATTCCATCTGCGAAATTACTTGCCCCGCTACGGCATGGCGAACGCTGTCGCTTCTTGGTGGGTACACATGGAACGTCTTCATGTGCACGCTGACGAAAATCAACGCCCGTGGAAACCATTTATAATCGTTATAGGAGCAAAACATACGAAGGTTCATTGTGGGCAGCCGTATTAAACGAATTAAATCCAATTATGCCGTTGGCAGCATGAACACAAGATGTGCATAAGCGATTTAAAATTTTTGTCAACATGACAGTGTATTTCCGGTGCCTGAAGACACCACAATTCTGACATAAGAAAGCAGCGTCGAGCGTAGATGCGCTGACAATTGCGGCATTAAGTTGGTTTACACTTAATCTCCGGTGGAAAAATGTGATTAATTACGACGTGGTTGACGTCCATGTCTGGTCCGCTTGACATCTGTCAACTGATGTGTGCGAAGAGCTGGGATTTCATTCAGCTGACATTGTTGATAAGCATCAGTGAGAGCACTGAGTTGCGAAACTGGTTAAATGTGTGTTAATGGAACTTGGAGACACACAGAAATTTTGACAAGTGAAAGGAAATGTATCTGTTAGGAGCGATAACCTTTAGACAGCTGTGAAACAAACTCGGAGTTTGTACGTTTTGTGATGGTTCTCGAAATTACTGTACACATGCACTAAAATGTTTTGGGTTCAAGACCCGACTTCCTGTCAAAAAGTCTACCGAGGAATCACACCACAATAATGTAACATGATTGTTCTGAATTACTTCATTTTTGCAACAAATGGTCATTTGTCTAAGTGGAGGAATGTTCGCAAAATTATTGAACGGCTGGCAAGCATTCCCTTCTGTTCCCGATTCAAAATCAATTTTCCTCTCTCATTGTTCTCGAGGTTTATTGTAGGCACATTATTTTCACCATCCTTAGGCACTCGATTTTGTGAAGTGGTCCCTTTGCAAGACTGTTTAAATTAATCCATGACCCAGAATTCATCAAATGCCAGTAGACATTCAACCTCTACGTGTGTGCATTGTAACTTCACCTCCGTCTACAGTTAACTCCAGTTTGTACAATTCTACCCAGATTGTATCAGATTTCAATCAAAACCCTCTTCATCTCACTCCATTCGGAAATGATATTGATGAGCCCGATGCCACTTGCTTTCCTGCACTTTATTTGCAAGAAAGAATTACCGGAAATTCAAAAATATTTTTAACTTTATCCGTGCGGAAACTTGAGAGACAGCAAAGGCAGAGAGAAAATAAGCAAAAGCAAAAATTTTATTAAATAAAAATGGCGGAGAACGAAGAAAGAATTTTGTCGCAGTGTCACTTTATCGGTCTCCCGAGTGAGCTCGTTCGCATTAATATATAAAGTACATTGGCCATTTGGAGGAAAAAGTAATTACCGTCGTCTGCGAACTTATTGGACATATTCAAGGACGAAATGGATTGATTAAGAAAAAACAGGCATCATTTGACAGTGAACGTATTTTTCTTTCAAACGTCTATGTTGAATCTGGCACCCAGGGCCAGTAGCAGCTACTGTCATTCGATGCATCCTTTAATTGCGCCTTTAAAGAGTTAAGTTTTAAGCCGCGGAATGTTCAAAATTAATTTTACGGTGAGTTCTGTTTCTCAGAATATTCAAACGGACAAAAGATGAGTTCCTGAGGGGCCTCTGAAACTTCCTCTATTGCTGCAATCAACTCACACACAGTTGGTCAAGCCTGAAATGATCACTTTCTAGTTTCCAGACTTACGCAAGTTAATGCAAGTTCCGTAAAATTCGAAATTTAGCAAAAGGTAACAAAGATTCCTACCTAATTCAGTCTGTTTTTAAATCTTTCAACATTAACTTGTCAATGCAAAGAACAGTTTTCAACGGTAAAATCAACTTTCGACCTTGTCCATCAAACTAAATCTATGAGAACACTTACTAGGCGTGGTTTCTGTTCCTCTTGCTAAACGATAGACATAGTTGTCGGAAATGTTCTAACTGAAATACTCTCCCCATGAGACATTTGCTTCTAATTAGAATTAATTAATACCAAGACCTTCACCCCGACCTCCAACCGAGGGAAAGGTTAATTCACTCCCTTAATTGATTTCGCCCAAAAATATAGATTTCGTTTGGGTAATTCTGCCGGAAAAAGGACCTCTTTGCCTTCATCTCCTTTATTTGATGTGAATTTATTGTCAAGTCAGTTTCATATTGTTTCTGCAAAAATGTCAATCAATCAATATCAAGCGGTATAATAACTCTGCCATTTGTGCAATATCAGATGAATTCATGCATATCATCTTATGAACATGCAGTAGTGTATCATTTTTCTTTTTTTTAAATGATGTACTCAATTAACATGCAAACGACACGCCCGCCTTGATTAAATATTATTTCCCCATTCATTTAATACCTTGTTGCACATTTCACATTCATCTACCATTCTATACAAATGAAGTAACACCCTTCATTCCTTCCAGTAAAAACATACTTTTCTAATAAATGACAGATTTTACGTGAAGAACTGCAGTAACTTGGCATCACAGTCTTCCCGCCGGAAATTAACGAGTTTTCGTCAAATTTCGAGGTTTGTGCTTGCGCTTGACTTTGATGGCTATAAGGTTTCTCGATATGAATTTGCTAAGAAATCATGAGCGTATGCATAAGGGAGGCAAAATAAGGCAAATGCCTTCATTTCCATCATTTTCAAAGAAACTTTGTCGCACAATTTTTAATGTAACAGCCAGTCCCAGGACAAACTTCCGTGAAGTCATTGCAACTATGAGCAGCAGCTGTAAAGCAACATGTGACAGCTTTAATTTTCTCAAGTATTCGAAGAATTTCCACTCGTTTAAGCTAAATAATCACTTATTCATATTCCATAAATGTTTCCCCCATACTTGCATAATATTTCGCACCCTCAACACCCACGTTCTCGGTCCGCCCCACAGCCAGCATGCCCAGCACAGAGTATACTCATAAAGTTCACGACACATATGCCATGCAAAAACCAACCGAGTGTGTGATGCAAAGATAAATCACAACTTACCGCAAATCCGATACCCATTTCGTGAGCAAACTATGGGCGTCTCTGTCCCCACGGTTCACAGCCCACATTCACCTGCTGGCCGGTTGTGCAAGAACGCATTCAGGGAACTTTTCTCGGAAATAACCATCTCTGAGAACTGCCACACCGAAGAGACATCATCAGGGAGATTACAAAAGTTGGGATGTATTTTTGTGACGGTTCCAATATCCCCTTTAACAGCTTGAAGCGTGAACTCAAACAGGAGACAAAATCAGTGCTGCGATGCCCTTTGAACGCGGGCAAGTCAACGAGCGGTTGCTCGTATTAAAGCGTTTTCTTATACTTCAACGTTCCCTGAATAGAAACAGGCTACGAGAGTGGCAGTATTTAAGTTTTTTTTTTGGAGTCGTTGGATACATTAACTGCTTCGATGTGTGGTATTTATGACTGGACCATTCTGCGACATCAAGCCACTTGCCAATGGCAGGCGTTGACAACAGTCAACAGCTTGGACGCTGTCAACACGCCCCAAAGAGGTTAAATTAATTTCCCAAATAAAACGACGAATAATCTAATCAACGCCGCAGAAAATATTGATTGAAAGACAAGTTCAGGTTCGAAATGGCACTACTTCTATGTTTTCTGTTAGAAACAATCGCTGCTGCGAATGGTTGCGGTTGCGAGGCAACAAGCTGCCATTTGGTGGTGGCTTGGGTTGTACTTGCAAATTAGATTAAGGAGTGGGCATCGGTTTTGTTCGGCCGAGAAAGGAAACAGCGGTATGTCTTCTGAGGCGAAGAACATGTCGTAAGTGTCGTTTACATGGCATCTGCATACTTATACAGTAAGTCAGCGGAAATGTGAAGTTTTTTAAGGGTCTCATTCATCGCACTCATCTATATTATTTGAGTTCTGAAGGCAGTTTGAAGGAGGGAATGTTTGAACTAGGAAGGTGGTGACTAAAGAATATTTGCAAGAGTCTACACGAAGATTTTGGATAAATTTGGACAGATGCTTAAAAATCTCCACAACCGTGTTGTGGGTCAAAAACTAAAAGCAAGGGATGTACAAATAAAGATTTTTCAAACAGTTTTTCTGTTTTTCAAATTTTAGACTGAGCCTGAAACTCTACAACTGACTGGTACTGGAACCTCGACCGAAATTGAAACTTATTACACATCACTCAACAACTCCCGGGATTGACATTTAAAGGGCGCCACTAAGAAAAATCCACATTATTTTTAGCAAGTACGAACATTCAAATGGTGCCTGTCAAATTTTCATGACAATGTAATTATTAGGTTTCAAGTTACAGCGCTTCAAGTGATGCTATTTTTTGCGATTTTTAAAAACAATAGGAAAGACAGAATTGCGAGTGTTGATTAAGCACTGCTTTTTGATGGAAAAAAAATACCGTGCAAGCTCAGCAATGGTTTGAAACGTGTTACAGGGACTCTGCTTCATCAAAAACAACTGTTTGTCAGTGGTGAAAAAACAACTTTTTTACGATGCTGAACGCTTTGGAAGGCCAATTGAGGTGATTTCACATGAAAACGTCAACGTAGCTTGCTCATCAACTACTTGTGTTGTGCGTGCTACGGTTCCCTCAAGAGTAGAAGGGACCTACAGTTTTTTGCCGACTCTGAACGGCGAAATTTGAGAAGCTTTCTTAGATAGTTATTACTCTTTGAGTGTTGTCAGAAGCTCGAAAGAGGTGGTGCCGTGAAAAAATTTGAAAAATTGGGAAGTCGGGAGTTGAACCTTGAACCTTCGGCGTGTGAGCGTCGCACTCTACCCACTACGCCACAGCGACCACAATTGCGTGAGATAGCTGACACCTTAAAGATATCAGAAGGCTGTGTGTACATTATTTTGCATGAACATTTGTCCGAAATGGGCGCCGCGTTTGCTCGCAATAGACCAAAAACAACAGCGTATCGATGATTCTGAAGGCTGTTTGGAGCTGTTTCGCCAGAATAAACAGGACTTTTTGCGTCGGCATGTCACAATGGATGAAAAATGGATCCACCACTACACTTCAGAGTCAAATCGACAGTCAACGGAGTGTACTGCAGCCGATGAACCACACCCCAAGCGTCCAAAAACACAAACGCCAGCTGGTATGACTATGGAATCCGTATTTTGCGATGCGCACGGAATTTTATTCATCGACTATCTTGAGAAAGGCAAAAAGATCAATAGCGAATACTACATGAAATTATTGGTGCAAGAAGAAATTGCAAAAACAATGGTCCCATATGAAGAAGAAAAAAATTCTCTTCCACCGCGTCACAAGTTTTTGGCTACCATTGCAAAAATGCCCGAATTGGGCTTTGAATTGCTTCTATACCCACTGTATTCTCCAGATCTGGTCTTTTACCTCTTTTCAGGCTTCAAAAAGTTGCTCGCCGGAAAAAAAATATGGCTCGAATGAGGAGGGCCGAAACTGAAGTCTATTTTGCGGTCAAAGATAAATCGTTCTATAAAAATGGTATAGAAATGTTAAAGCGGCGTTGGACTGTTTGTATCTCTCCTGAAGCAAACTATGATGATGAATAGAGTCGAATTTTGTCCAGAAAATGTGTTTTCATTGGTTAGTACCGGGACTTATTGAGTAATTTATTAAATGTATGTTTCGACAACGTTCTTTTAAAACAACAATTCACTTTAACTAGAAAAAACCAGCTTATTCAGTTAGATTTTTACACAATTCAGACAACAGAGTTAAAAATGGATAACAAATAAAATTTAATCAGAACACAACACTCAGTATATATGCGTCTTCTTCAAATTTCAATGTAGTGTTCAATGACATAAAGAATTTAAACTTTTATAAACAGACAAATTAAACTCTTGGTGATTGGATGCGTCATCTCATCCGTTGGAGATTGCTTTCACTTCACACAACGCACCGAGAGGTTGACCAAGACTGTGTGTAGCTTATGTAACTGAATCTCGTCGATGGACACAAGATGTTTTCCTTCCAAGAGAATTCATTAGGACGATTACAATGCAAATTCACTCATGCAGCTGTGGATTTGAATACGCGTTTCCCATATGAGTCCAATCAGTTCTTTCGCATCAAGGATACCTCCGAATAGTTTGCACAAGCCTTTTTTCAAAACATCTAACTGTGAGTAGTTTTAATTAATGTTTTGGCTCATCGATATAAACGCTATTTTATTTGTTAGACTTAACTAACCCTCGAGAAATTATTTTTGGCACAAATGTGCTGACAACATAAATTCAGATCATTATGAGTTCTCCCCACTTTTAACTTTTGAAACTGTATGGCAGTGTATGGCATTGGATTGGCACATAGTGGAAGAATGTTAATGTTGGAAGTTAGAACTAACGTCGACGAAGTTGTACTTTTTGAATTCCTCGCTAATCACAGAGTGGTACCACTCTGATCAGAGTTTTCGCAGCACATCGCTATAGAGGAAAGTATGAGAAAACCCCCACGACCACGACGTCAGTGGTAAACCGTTTGTTTTTATGGTATTTACCAGCGTACTCTATGCATGGCTCCACATACGTATGAGAATTCCCCTGCTACGCCACTTTAAAAGTTCGTAACACTTGATGAAACCATATGCAGTCGGTTGCATTGCAGTATCTGTCACAAACATGCATCTTTTCATTTGAAAATCCGTGAATAGGAATTAAAAGGCTTACTTTGTCTGTAAAGCGGCAGAGTAAGACTTTTCCCGAGTTTCTAGTGGCAATTTGTTTAGTTTTTATATGAAAAAAGAAACGGTTCGCTGTTGGCAAATGTCAAAGCTCAACGTTTGTTGATTGTGGATATGACGGACACTTTGATTGGGCAGATCTATTAAATTATTTTTATGATTTCTGTTTTAAAGACTCTTAGCAAGTGTCATTCACTGACCTCTGGTTTCTTTTATTATTTTTGCTGATGCACGTTTTGATAAGCCGTCTTGCACACCTATTCCGAAGGCACTCAGAAAGAAACCATCAACAATCTGAACTTTTGCAACATTGGAGTCTATGAACTTTCAAGTCACAAGAACTTTTCAGCCGGAAAGGCAACCAGCCTAAGCTTAGTTACTTGTTATTTGGGACTATATATATTATTTGCACGACAGTTCACGGAGAGATCTTGCTCATAATATACTCATGTTGCGCACGCTACTGTTCTCCCACGAGAAGACAATTTATTGCCGACTCCAAACGGCGAAATTTGAGAAGCTTTTTCTTCAACATTAATTACTCTTTGAGTGTTGTCAGCAATTCGAAAGAGTTGGTGCCGTGTAATATTCGAGATGATCAGACGGGAATCGAACCTGTGGTGAGCGTCGCACTTTAACTACTACGCCAAGGCAGCCACGAAGATTTATATTTTTAGATTTTATTTATTGTGGCAATAGATTACATTTATGTGTTTGAATCTTACATTTTTAGAGATGCGGTCATATTACCTTACTACTAAAATATTAATACAAGTCCTTAAATGATATATCACAGATTAAAGGAAAAGCCACAAAAACCTTCGTTAAATGAAGATTTATATTTAACGCAAATGATTTCTGTAGAATTGGTAGGTTGTAGTTGTTCCAAATTGTCCTGACCGTGACACACTTTTTTGAACTATTCCATCTACGCCTGTCAGGTTTGATGAAGTGATCTCTTATTTGTGAAAACGCACAAGCCAGAGGCGTTCAATATATTCTCTGTATCGGGTTGAATCTGTTGTATATATAAATTGATTTATTTATCAAGTAATACTATTATTTTAGTGCATTCATGTAAAATTTCATATAAATGTGATTATTAATTCGCGTTTTATCTCTCGTTTAACAGAATCCTAATGGCAACTGAGACGATACTGGCGAAAATTGAGCATCGCACTGTAATTAAATTTCTCACTGAGCAAGGAAAAAGTCAAAAACAATTCATGAAGAGATGGTGGCTGTTCCGCACCTTCAATATCAACTGTGCAAAGGTGGCCAAGTGAGTTCAAGAGAGGCAGAGAGAGCAGTGAAGACGAGTTCCGCTCCATAGCCCCGGCTACTGCTTGTACGGGAGAACGCATCAAAGAAGTTGAAAAACTTGTTCTTGAGGATGCCCGAATAAAGGTGAAAATGACGGCAGAGATCACCAAGCTTTCAACTGGTACCATTCACACCATTCCTCACAACCATCTTAACCTTTCAGAGGTCAGTGCAAGGGGGGTGCCACAAATGCTCACAGCGCCTCAGACAAAAATAAGAATCGCAGGCTGTAGAAAGCTTTTGTGTAGTGAAAACGCGGACGGTGTTATGGATCGAATTCAAACTGGGAACGAAACATAGGTTCACCACTATGACCCTGAAAGCAAACGAGAGTCCATGCAGTGGTTAAAAAAAGAACGACCCCCCGAAGAAGTTCAAAGTCACTTCGTCTGCCGGGAAGCTCATGGCCACCGTTTTTTGGGACTCAAAGGGAATCTTGCTTATTGAGTACAAAACAAATGATGAAACCATCAACGCCACATCCTACGCTTCCACTTTGCATAATTTGCGGGAGGAAATTAAAAAGAAAAGATGGGGTAAACTCGCTGCGGGTGTGTTGCTTCTTCATGACAACGCTCCTGTTCACACGGCGCGAGTTTCCAAGGCTGCTGCGCGAGATTGTGGTTTCGAAGAAATCCAACGCCCACCCTATAGTCTAGACCTTGCCGCTAATGATTATTTCCTGTTTCCGGATTTGAAAAAATGTCTTCGTGGAAAAACATTTTCGGATGGTGGAGAACTCAAGTCGGCAATAAATGGGTATTTTGCAGAGAAAGAGGAAATTTATTTTTTTGGGGATTTAAAAAAGCTTATCTCAAAATGTACCAAATGCATTGAGTTTAGGGGGGTTTTATTGAAAAATAAAAACAATTTAAATTGAATTCGCATTTTCCTTTATGTCGATACCGAGCATATATTGAACGCCCTTCATAAAACCAATTTAATCCCGTCGAACAAAAATCAAGCTATTATGCTACAAAATGCAAGAGTCAGTCGTGAGACTGTCCTTTACGGACCACACTTTTTTTTGTGGAAATTTCAAGTCGGGAAATTCCCTACAAGAGTCTTTTGCCATGACTCTAAGTGTACGCAGTCGAAAGTATGGTGGTAAGTGGCAGAGTATGTTCCTAAGGCGTTAGAGGGAATTCTGCTGCCAAGGAAGGCGAAAGAACAAAAAGACACAAGAAGGCCGCATGAAAACGAGAAGTCGATTACGCTGGCTCGAGCCAATCAAACGAATGTGTTATTTTGCTCCAGCGGTCTTAGCACCCTAGTGGCTACATTTGAAAAGAGTGAGTTGGTGCACTTTTAGTTTAGTTGACTGCAATGATTAAAAGAAGAGGGCCTCTGACAGTTAATTTAATAATAATAATAATTGTTGGGGCGACAGTCCACAGGGGGACCAGGGCCTAGCTTGCTCGTGTTGTGCGCGCTACTGCTCTTTGACGAGTAGAAAGGACCTACAGTTTTTGCCGACTCTGAACGGCGAAATTTAAGAAACTTTCTTAGACAGTTATTACTTATTGAGTGTTGTCAGCAGCTCGAAAGGAGTGATGCCGTGAAAAATTCGAGTTGCGAACCTAGACTTTTCGGCGTGTGAACTTTGCACTCTATCCACTACGCCTCAGCGGCCACCGTGGCAGACTTTAAGTTGCCAGTTTAAAAATAGGAATTGTGTTAGTGAATATGAGAATAATGCGTCACTTCGGTTGGATTAAATGGAACGGGTCCCTTGGCACCAATTTATGCTGTCAATTTTTCTAACTCGTGCATTGGTAGGTGCACCATTTTTGTAGGATGTTCTAACGTGTGACATTCCTCCCATTCAAGAATTCACCCGCAATACCTGCTTCGCTAGAAATGCTCACCCATTCACCCTTAAGCCAACCTTTGGACGTACAGTTAAGCTTAGAGACTCGTTCTTCAGCCGCACCACATGAATATGAAATGCTCTTTCCAGCCAAACTTTTCCCCCTCATTACGATCCACAGGCATTTAAAACCACCGGCATCGGTGCCTCCTTTTCCTCTCTTCCTCTATACCTTCGGCCCCTGCTGTGACTTAACTCCGGCCACTTAAGGGAATAAACAATCCTTTGAGATTTGTCCGCAGCTAAATAAAGGTAATGCCGTAAGAAATGCAATATATGCAAGACGGAATTGATCCTGACCTTCCACGTGTGAGTGTCGTACTCTACCCACTTTACCACGGCTGTCATTTGGGTCATAAACCTTCAAATATTCGACAGATTCAGAAGATTCTCATTTTAAGTTATTAACTACAAAAAAAATTACCACGTGGGTCAACGCATAATGTACAACTTTGATCTGGTATAGAGTACATTGATTTCTCGCCTCCAGAAAAGACTCCTCAAATCGGAACAAGTAGGTATAAAAAGTGACGTGGCTTCCGGGAATAAGCTAGTTTCCTACATTTTTTAATTTTATCAGGATTCTCATGTTTGGCTTTCGTATTTCTAGAATTCCATCCACCACTCATCGACAATGATTATTGTTGCAAATCATAGATCATCTTCTCTAGAACAAAAACAGATAATTTTGTCACGGGAAGTGGTAGCGCCACATTGTCACAGAAGATATGATATCTCATTATTCCGCCACAATGTTTCGAACATCGTTTTCGTTAACACATCAGCACTGACACGACACGTTCTCTCGAACTTCTGAATCAATTTTTTCAATTATTTTCCGATTTCCCTCTTTTTTCAGTTCAATTCAATAAAATATTCCAATTACTCGTACATTCTTTCCGATTCGAATTCCCTTTCAATTTCGTATGATGATGCGAAAGGCATCCAATGCGGAGAGTGAGTGGCGACTGTATCGAGCGCACAATTTTTTTTCCCGAATTTTGATGAAAAATGAGATAAACGACAGAAGGTGCAGCACTGTGCGTTAAAAAAATTCTGTCGACTCGAAATTCGCTTAAATTGTGGGAGCTGGGATTAATAAAAGGCTACTTCATCTGATTATTTTCGACACTGTGACCGGGAAGAATTAAAGACCGAAGGGCATAATGAGGAAGCACACATATTTCACTCCACAGGAAACTGCGACAGAACTGTGTTTTCCGGTACATCAAAGGTTTAGTTTGAAAATAAATCAACCAAATGGTCAATGGTGGAGTAGAATTATTTGAATCGGATGACATTTAGTAGGAACGTGTTCCAAGCTGAAGTAATGGCCATTCGCGAAGCACTGTCTTGGCTGAAGAGGAATAAAATATCCTCATCTGATATCTTTATTCTTACGGATAGTCAGGCAGAACTCTGGCCCTGGAATCTGTCTCAACAAACCCTAAGACGGTCATGAACTGCCGCACATCCTTAGATGAGATGGCTGAGCAGTTCAATATATGCCTGTGCTGGGTGCCAGGTCACAGAGACATTCCGGGCAGACGAATTGGCCAGGCTTGCCACAACGCAACCACTACTTCAGGAACACGAACACCTCGGTACCCCTTTCGCCACATGCAAGTCAGAACTGCACTTGAACGGGATCCATCAGACTAAGCAAAGGTGGTCTAACCATAACCTATGTAACGCTCCAAGGAGGTGCGGCCCTCTCTTGAACCCAAACGCTCCAGACTGCTTCTATCGCTCAAAAGATCAGACATATGCCTCGTCATGGGAGCCATAACCGGGCACTGTCTAATCGGTGAGCATGCTAGCAGGCTAGGGGCTCCCTCAAACGATTTTTGCAGAAGCTGTAGGGATGAGGAAGAATCAGAAACTCTCCTACACCTGTTATGCACATGTCCGGCGCTTTCGCGCCTCAGACACAAGCACTTTGGAAGCGATTTCCTCAACGGCCCACATGACCTCAATAAAATCCCTCCCGCCAACATTTTAAACTTTATTATCGGCTCCACCTGACTTTAGGTTCTTCCCACATGGTGTGGTAGCACAATGGTCCTGTATGGGACTAAGTGCATTCAACAGCCACCTTAACCTACCTAAATAGTAGGAACTTATGATGTTGTCAGATTGGTGTTAAGAAACACATACTTCTTCTTCTTCTTCGGATGGCGCTACAGTCCGGAGTGGACCTGGGCCTCAACCAACATGCCTCTCCAGCTAGCACGATCTCTTGCCAGCTGTCTCCAATTGCGCACTCCAAGTTGGTTGAGGTCCTTCTCCACTTGTGTGCGCCACTTTAGTCTAGGTCGTCCTCTGTTGCGTTGTCCCTGTGGTTCGGATTCGAAAACTCTTCGGGCCGGAGCAGTGCTGTCCATGCACTCTACATGGCCTAGCCACCTTAAGCGTTGTATCCGTAGACGCTTGACTAGGCTCATGCCGCCGTACAGCCCATACAGTTCGTAATTGAATCTTCTCCTCCAGATGCCATCAACGCAAACAGGACCAAAAATCTCACGCAGAACTTTTCTCTCGAAGAGACCAATGGCTTCCTCATCCGCTTTTAGTAGCGTCCAGGTTTCTGCGCCGTAAAGCAGGACTGGGATGATCATGGTGTTGTACAAAGTCACTTTGGTCGTTCGGGAGAGGGCTTTATTACTCAATTGCCTCTTGAGCCCAAAGAAACAGCGATTGGCAAGAGTAATTCTGCGCTTGATTTCGGTACTGATGTTGTTGTCCCTATTCACCGTGGAGCCGAGATAGACGAAGTCCTTCACTACCTCGAAGTGTCTGCTGCCCATAGTGACGCTCTGTCCGAGACGTCGATGTTCTGCGTCCTTCTTCGATGACAGCATATACTTCGTTTTACCCTCCTTTACCACCAGTCCCACTTTAGCCGCTTCCGTTTCAATGCTAGAAAACGCCTCATTGACGGCTCGCTGAGTTCGGCCGACCACGTTAATGTCATCCGCATAAGCTAGCAATTGAACGGACTTGTGGAAGATCGTACCTCTGGTGTTGAGCGCGTCGCCTTGTCCAAATCCTTTTTTGACATCGAAGGTCTCGGTGAGTTCGGAGCAGCGAGAGTTATCCATCGTCATCCTACACAATCTGACGAGTTTGGTAGGGATGCCAAAACTAGACATGGCACTGTATAGCTCGTCTCTATGCACGCTGTCATATGCGGTCTTGAAATCGACGAATAGATGATGGGTGTCGATTTGTACTTCTTGGGACTTCTCCAATATCTGCCGCAGTGTGAAGATCTGGTCGATTGTGGACTTCCCTGGCCTGAAACCACACTGATAAGGACCTATCAGGTTGTTGACGAACGGTTTCAGGCGCTCACACAGTACGGCAGAGAAAATCTTATATGCAATGTTAAGAAGACTGATCCCTCGGTAGTTGGCGCAGTCGAAGGGGTCTCCTTTCTTGTGGACCGGACAAACGATGCTGAGATTCCACTCGTCAAACACATACACACAGAACTGTCCCATCAAGAACGCAAGATCTTAATTTTAAATAAAACGCAGATACGTAAAAAAATCGAGAATTCTTTATTATATTGTAAAGTAGACAGGATGAGGTTATGTGTGGAATAACACACCGGCCAGATGTCCGCCACGGCTTTACTGGCACATACGCGATCTTTTAATGAAATGCTACGGTATTTCATTAATGCAGCATCCAATTTCCTATTTTAAGACTTAAGTTGTCGTTGGCTTATTCGCATAAACCAGCGACTTCAAAAAACCCCAAAGAAAAAAGTCGAATTGTGTTAAATCGCACGATCTAGGCACCTAATTCTGGTCTCAAAAACGCGAAATAACACGACCGGGAAATGACTGATGCAGCAATTGAATTGTTTCCCTGGCTGTATGAGATGTGGCGCCGTCTTGTTGAAACCACATCCCCTCCACATTCAATTCCTGAGTCGATTGAACTTTGACTGCATGAAGATGCAAATCTTTCGTCAAAATTCGCTGCATAGTGGATTTGGAAACACTAATTTACTGATTTCGGTGTCGAATTGAGGTAGATGGAGTTTGAGCGACATCATCACATACTGCTGCGATATTTTCGGTCGATCGACCTGGTCGAAGCCGCGTTCCTGTATTTACATCAGTTACAGATCCAGTTTTAGAAAATTTTTCCATTAATAGCTTTACAGTTGACTCTTTTGGAGCATTATTTTAACCCCAAAATGATCGCAATTTGCGAACTGTAGCCGCCAAACTTTCACCATTTTGGTAAAACAATTTCACAATGAGGATTAAACAGAAATCTACCGCCACTGAGACCCACACCTTCTTCAATTTACTTTAACAAGAACAGCATTCGTGTATTTTTGCCATAGAGCAGGGGATGATAAAGGTTTCTTTACTCAGCATCAAGCACATCATGTTGGATTTCAACAAGCAAATTTTGAAGCAGGCCCCGTCGAAAGGTAGGACCCACCGTTAACATAATCTACGCGTTTTTTCTGTCTTCGGTGTGCAAATATTTCTCAAAAAACAAACACTGCCACACGCGGTACAAACAAAATGACTAGACTGAAATTTTGACAGTGACTGATTGCGAGAGTGTACTAGGGGACAACAAAGTGGAGAGACAACAAAAGTTTTGCGTGCGATTTTTTATCATATTTGCCTTGATTTCGGCTGGAGAAGAAGATATGACGAAATCGATGGGCTGTACAGCGCCTTGTTAAGTGTCTTCGGATACAACGCTTAAGATGCCTAGCCCATGTAGAGCGTGTTCACTGCTCTAGCCCAAAAAGTCTTCAAATTTGAGCCATTGGAACAGAGGACGGCTTAGGCTATGATAGCGCACACAAGTGGAGAAGAACCTCAACCAACTTGAAGTGCGCAAGCCAGCTAGCGAAAGCTCGTGCTTGCTGGAGAGGCATGTTAGTTGAGGCCCAGAGCAACCCCGGACTATAGCGCCATATGAAGAAGGTGATAACAACATGGAGCAGTAGGTATACAGACTTTCTTTAAAAAAAAAAACATTTTGCAATAGGCAATAAGCAACTAAAGTTCTTATTCTATTTTTATTCTAGCATTTCCGCGATGTACTTTAACTTTTCCTAAAGCACCAAACTTGTTCCCGAATCGTAGTTTGTTGCAGAAAGTATTAAAACGTTCGCCAATAGGTCAAACTGTGTTCTCAAATTATCATTCATAATGGAAAGTCAACCTGCTAAGTGCTGCCAAGTCAAAAGTTTAGCAGCAGTAGAAATCACAGATCCACCACCGATCCTGCATTGACCAACCGCATTCCGGTTATTCAACAATTTATTGCCCTAGTTTACTTGTTTATGAGTTCCTGTTTCACAGTGCCCGCAGCACTTAAAATTCCCAACTCCTTTAGCACTTGCCTGGAATTTTAAGTGCTTGCCACAAGGTCGTGCCATTCTCACCATAATTCAATTCCCCAAGAAGTTCACAATGAAGTGTGTCATTTGTGTTGCAATCAACGAAAATTGTGGGCAGTCTCCGTTCCGCAAGGAGTCTTTAATTGCTTTCATGAATCCGGAGGAACTTCCACCGACACCGGCTCATTTCAGTCAGGAAACAATGTATGCTGCGACCGCCAAGAAAAACCAACATTTTCATATCAAATTTTTGCGATTCCCCGGACAGAGCGCCACAGCGTCAAACACACACAGTCAAGTCATTTGGGGAGAGGACACAGAAACGTAATTGCCCTTGAAAATAATTGCGGGACTAAATGAGACGTTTTCAGTTGAAATTCAGATGATGACGGAAACAAGTGTTTTTTTTTGCTGCGCCACCTCTGCCAGGGGTTGCTTCCCTTCGCACATTTTATTTTCGTACTCAATTGTGTGTCCATTGCCATGGTTGAGGGGAGCGGTGCGCCGCGGTAATCACCAAAGGAAGTCGTAGAAGTGTTCCAATTGCTGCAGCTGCTCCAAGTGTTCAATGCCAAGTGCTACCATTTCCGGTGGTTCTGTCGCATAAACCGTTTTGACTGCATTTAAGGTTTTATCGATTTGCCTGACCATAGGGCATCCGAGGCAGACACGAGCACAAAGACATGTGGTTAGAGCGAATGCCGGCGGTGAGATAAGTGGAAAAGAAAGTATAAATGTTTACATCCGAGTTTGAATCCGATTAGAAGCCCTTTTGTCGCGTGCTTTCATCTTCCGTCCTTTGCAACGTAATAAAAAGTCACCGCGCGTTTGACAGGGAGGTTACAGCTGACTTAATCAGCAAACACGCATTTATCTTGGCCTAGAAGTCAAAGAGGTGACAGTCCGGGTGGGTGGGGTGCCGGTGAAGGCACTTGATTGCTCTTGCTTTGATCGTTGCGTGTTTGAACTTTGGAAATCCATGAAAAACCAGCAAGACTCGATATGCTGGGAAGGAGGTAACGAGGCAACGTATTGTTTTCCTGCATAACTTAATCGAACGCGCGAGCTATGTTTTATGCTTGCAGGGGTAAATATGAGGTCGAGTATGGGTGACAAGTTGGCAAGTCGATCGCATGGCGTGCCATAATGCCAACCACCGCACTAAATCAATGCTATCCGGTTTTTCTGCGCTCTATCAGAAACTGGGTCAATTTGGTAAAGAAATTGAACAGGAATTTGCTGCGGCTTGATGCAAGGAGAACTTTAAGCGGAAAAGAAAGAAGCACAGCAGACAAAATTTATTCAGTCGCATTCGCCTCTGTTTAGGTTCCACTTCCTTCGAGATGCAAGAAGCATATTAACTTACTTTAAACAACTGCCAAGAAGACTTTTAATACAAGTGGTTGCTGAAGAAGATGTAACTCCTTTTGGTAACCAAACCCACATTTAAGTTTAAACGGACTCATATCCATTAATTCTCCCGAAACCCAACCTCATGCCTGCAGACTGCTGCCGAATAACTTAAATATTTCAAAGAGCGACCGAAGGCAGTTCAACCTCAACTCAATCTCATGCAGAATATTCTTGGAACCACTTTCGGATCGCGTTTGCGTGCATGCTTTCCCCGGAAATACATCTGTCATAACATTTGACACACAAAAGCTGTCAACGCCCAACGGTCATCCAACGAAGAGGACGAACATCAATCACATGCTTGGCTCGGCAATGCAAACAATTTCTGCTTGTTTTTGCGATACTCGTATTCGTGTCCCAAAGTTGGAAGGACCAGTTTTAAACTTTAAACATAACCTTAAAGCGACAGCGTTTTCAGTAACGATGTCTATGAGTTTTTTGGAATATGAGCCTGTGGCCATTTACACTATGTCAGCTGCCAGTCGTGATGGTCACCAGAAGACACTGCTGGCTGTCATTAATTTTAACAATAACAACAGCCGTCAGTTGTAGTCCGTAATTATTTGCAAGGTCTTGTGGTTAATTTATTCTATTTATAATTCCCCTTAAAGTCTTCGTGACTCGGACCATGAGAGCAGCACCAGGCGGTATCAGTTTGCATCATGCTTGCATGCAGAAACAAATGTATTGTTGGAGTTTCCTTTATTGCAAAGCCATTATCAAAACCGAATTGAGGGACGTCAACTGCGTATTTTGAATCGTTGAACTTTTTGCTTCGTACAGGGTGTGCAGCATACACTTCAGGATTCAATTTTTAGATCGTTTTAAGGTTTGTTTGTTTGAATTCAGTTGAAGGATAATGCGTGACGATAGAGAACCATTAAAATCTTTATATCTCACGGCCAACTGTTTGATATTCACTTGAATTAGGCTGCAAATGAACTTCATGGCTCATAAAACCACCAAATAGACCTTATAGCCGTAAGCAATGCTTTTAAACCTTCTTGAGCACGCATCGTTACATTCCAAGAGACTACTTTTGACCTCGTTTGACACAATCTACAACCAACCACTCACCTGATGCAATTTCATCAAAATGGAAATCACGAGATGAATGGTGACTCATTTCCTCAGATCGTAAATATTGCTCCCAGGTGCCCACATGTGAAACCAACCAATCGAAGTCATATTTCTGGTGCAAATTTGTGACACGGATGCCACATTCATCTTTCAGATGGGTCTTTCAGATTGCAAATTATCCGCGCCATCACCAGCGGATCATTCAAAGTATTCGCTGTTTCGTGCCACAAGCAAACGAGCTTCATGTTCGAACCGCAAATGAATTCCCTTCCACTGACCACTTTGACCTCAAACGTGAGATTTACGAATCCATCTCCAGAGACTATCACTCCACAGATTGCATCTGCAAAATGTTCCTTCTCTGTTAACACGACACGTAGCCATATGATCGCGTATTTATCACAAACCATGTGCCGTGCAGTGCTCAGATAAATTCAACTTACACCACCGCCGACCACAATATTTTATATTTATCCGATGAATTCAATTTTCTATGAGAAGCGATTGTTTTGAGCCAAGAATAACAGCGTCTGCCATCGTCGTCATCGTCGCGAAATGAAAAACGAAAATGTATCCGCCGCCAGAAATAACTGTTCTCACACGACAATAGAAATCATATCTTCCCTGCATCGTTGGCAACATCGTTCGAGTGCTCGAAGTGGTTTATCAATTCTCTGCTTAGAAAATAAATATTTTTTTTTGCTTCATCTCTTACTATGGGGGAACTATTATCGTCGCAGTACGTGCGAATAAAGAATTTCCACACCTATCCGAAGACTATTTTACACTCAGCGACGAAAAGTTTAGCACATTTGTTTCGTACATCGAAATATTTTTGGAAAAAAAAACTTGAGGGGTGGTATAGTCTATTGGTGAAAATCGATGTCTACATAAAGGGTGTCCCAACAAGAACGCAAAATTTAACTTTGGCACCATTTGAATTGTCATTGTTGGACATTTGAACAATTATTATTGTTTGTTTGTAGAAGGTATAAGGTTAATAAAAATGGAGCGCTACGCGAATGAACAACGCATTCTCATTGTGGAATTGTTTTACCAAAATGGTGAAAGTTTTGCGGCTACAGTTCGCAAATTGCGATCATTTTGGGGTTACAATAATGCTCCAAAAGAGTCAACTGTAAAGCGATTAATGGAGAAATTTGCTGAAACTGGCTCTGTAGCTGATGTAAATACAGCAACGCGCCAGCAGCAGCAGTATGTGATGATGTCGCTCAAACTCCATCCACCTCAATTCGACACCGAACTCAGCAAATTTGTGTTTCCAAATCCACTATGCAGCGAATTTTGACGGAAGATTTGCATCTTCATGCAATCAAAGTTCAATTGACTCAGGAACTGAATGTGGAGGGGATGTGGTTCCAACAAGACGGCGCCACATCTCATACTGCCAGAGAAACAATTCAATTGCTGCATCAGTCATTACCCGGTCGTATTATTTCGCGTTTGGAGGCCCCGACTTTTTTCTTTGGGGTTTTTTGAAGTCGTTGGTTTATGCGAATAAGCCAACGACGACTCAAGCCTTAAAAGAGGAAATTGGACGCTTCATAAATGAATAAATGAAAATAAATGAAAAAATTTATGCAAAACGGTGATTGAAAAGTTCATTAAAAGATCGCGTATGTGCCAATAAAGCCGCGGCGGCCATCTGTCCGACATGCTATTCCACACATAACCTCATTTTGTCCACTTTACGATATAATAAAGAATTCACAATTGTTTTTAAATATTATGTAGGCATTTTCTTATAAATATAATGACACGTTAAATTGTGTTTTAAAAACAATCTGACATAATTTCCTTTATCGTGTCAGAAAAAACGGACATTTAAGAACTTCTATTCTTTCCACATATCGTTCTGTGCAGTCTAAAGTTTAGTTTATTCTGATTTTTCGCAAAGAAGAAAAAGAAAAGAATTGCTGGCATTTCAGTATTTACTTGAGGAATTTCCCTATTCATTCAGTATTAACTTAAGGACAAGAGAACAGTGTCTAGTACAAAGTTTTTTTTTTGTACAAAACTTGAACACACGAATAAAATTCTCAGGAAACATGTTTTTCTTCACAGTTGCTTTATGATCTCTTGAATAGATTTTGCGAATAATTATTTCTGCACACTTCCAGCTGTCCGCTGTTCTCTCTTTGCATTTGTCCCTGCAAGCAGGTGGCATTCATTTCGTTTTTTGCATTTTCTCCATATTCTGTAAAAGCGAAGCAAATTCATTGCGTTCGGCACAAGGACGTGTGCTCACCTAAATGGATTCACACTCAATTCCGATCCTTGTTCTCCATGTCGAGTTATTGGTTGACGCATACATCTGCACGTCTGCAGGTGGGTGTACACGAACGACGAATTTAATGTTCAATTCCATTCCTGGATTCTGGCTGTGGATAGGACAGCAGCAGCGGCAATTGAAATTGACGGGGAAATACCCAACCGTGAAATGTTTGCCCATGGTTTAAGTATCTCATGACACTCATCGTATATGCAAGTGTAAGCACTCTTAAGTGAGCGCGAAAACACTTGTTTTAGGCAGCTGCTGTGCACTTTTAAAGAACATCCCTAGAAAGTTTGATTGCCGCCTGAGACCATCACCAGTTAATAGAGCTGTATGCTCGAGGAAAACCACATAATTATGAATGGTAGCAACAACGATTTTTCCACCATCAACGATAATTTGTTAAGGTTATTTAGAAAACACCAGGGAAGGCAAACAATTTAACCAACAGCATCTAAACCAAACAGGAACAAATTCTACCCCGACTTTATATTCAGTATCAATAAAGAAAAACATCCCGCATGTGTAAAAGACTCAACAAATTGTGTTCCAACATCATCGGCTATTACGATTCGCCTGAAATTTTTCTCACGTCCGCACCACATTGACCCTTATCAATGTTTGAGTGCTTAGAATTTGCATTCCTCACACATAACGCTTGCCAAGGCCGTTTGTCTGAGCAACCAACCACTTAGACAGAAAAACACTTCCCTCATTCTTATGCACACCAACGTTCGCTCCCAAGCAACATTCTTCTTCATTGTAGAGTCCCTCCGAATAGAAAACTTTGGACGTCGGCCACCACCGTCAAAAGCCACACCCAGCGCATTAAAATCAATTGCCCACTCAGCAAGCCTCCACAAACGCATCGTTGTAACTTGTTTGTGTAAGCCGTCACTTTAAACAGGCAATTTATCATTTTCAAAACACGCCACAGCCCTTTTAAAGCTCTACTCCGTTGTTTGCCAATTTCAATATGTGTCACATTTGACGTCTTCGAGGGCTGTCAGCGGCGAAATGAGGCTCATGCTTCTTGGCGAATTTTTTATCGCCCGAAGTTGGGGCAATCTTATCGGGTGTTTTTGGCAAAACAAATCATCTGACTTAACGGTAAGCCATTCACCGATTGTAATGACAGGCACTTAATAAATTATGTCCCTCGCACGATGTGGGGGAAATTTTTCAAGCACGCGGCAGTTGCTTTAAGCCTCCGCATGATTTTTGTTCAAGAATTCAATTGCTCTAATAATATTCTCTTTTGAAGAACTCACCACGACTGTTCTGTGTGCGACTCCAGATGGCATTTGTTCCCTTTATTTGCGTGTTTTAGTCTCGGGGGGTTGCCATGGCAGGACATGTCTGTTTTCTGTGCGCCACCGGTATTCGTCTTCGTTTGTTATCGTGAACATTTCAAATGTCCTTGAGGAGTTGCGGAACCGAACGACTGTTCACGAGTTGCTTTGTGACCAGGGAGCGAATGTTTTGCATAAATTTCAAATACGAACGACTGCCTGTAAGCCTGAGTGGCTCGTTATGAGAGAAATCCGTTGAAATAATCATATTATAGTCAAAGCCAAACGCGAGAAGAGAGAGAGAGCCGACAAACGATGCGATAAACTTGATTAAGTTATCCCGGGGAGAATCGCAGACGCACGAGCGGCTTGATGGAATGGATACCCAGAACATGGTCCAATATCACCATCCTCCTCCACTTTCTTCTCCACGCAGCAGCCATTTCAAAACGCGAATGAAACTGTTGCGTGAATTTAACTGCGGCTCGTAAAAATGAAAAATGTCAAAAAGGACACATACGAGGCTCGTAATCCGAACTACCGTGACCCTAGAGGAGATACAGAATCCAAAAATGTTCGAATTCCTCGGGGAATTCCATTGAAATCGAACTTACACGCACTTTCGGTGGCATGGTTGAGTAAGAAGCTGATTGAGAACGAATCTGATTTTATTTATGGAGACACACTCAGCGTGGGCGGGTGAGAAATGATGGGATACGTGCCAAAAGAAATATGTGCCGATCTGAGTTTCTCTGTGTTTTGATAATTCCGTTGATTACTTAATTGCTTTGTCTGTGTTCGATGACGATTAGGAAATACACACTCGAGTGGATGGTGTGGAGGCGGAAATGTGATTTTTGAAATTTTTACACTGACTGAATTGAACTCTTGGGTTTATGTATAGACTTGGGCTCAAAAGCTAGTCTCTCTTCTTCTGAACGCTCTACACACTTTGATATGAAATTTAGCGTATTAACGACTAAGCACACAGAGTCCGGAGCTAGCATCGGTGTTGAATTGCCAAAAAAACGTGTGAAAGTGGGATGAAATTTAAATTCGGCAAAGAAGGAAGTGTCAGAGTTTGCCTAAATCAGATGCTGAAATGCATTCCACAAGTGGAACTTCGGCGTTTCACTTGCTCTCATTAAAAATATGAGATAACCAAATTCTTAAGTTAGCAGGCGACTTTGATTAATTTCTCAACTGATGAGTGATTCCAAACCTTTGTTCCACTTGACGTTATCATTTTATAGTTCATGTGATTAAAGTCAGCATTTTACAAAAATATCACGTCGCAATGCTACAAGTTGCGATAGAACTAAGAAACAAAGAGCTTCTAAACCAGTTTACGCCAAACATCAAACAAAATTGATTTCGCATTTGAGAGGCAATTTGTATACGCTTGCATAAAAACACTTTAAACTAAGCGAAGAAGTAACGATTGCCCATCCAACGACTGCTAATGAGAGATTCATCAATTGTGTTTGAAATCAACGTTGAAAGCAACTTGTCTCGGGATTTAATGATTTTTAAGATGGAAAGATATTGAGGAAAAGTCGCGTATGTGGCGGCTTGGGAAATAAATGATTGCATTCTTCACAGTCAGCAGCTGACACGTGCAGGTGTCATCAACAAACAAGTTTCCATCTCCGTGTCAGGTTCACCATGAACAAATTTCTTAAACGAAATAAACATACTCAATTGTTGAAACAAACAGAATTTATAATGAGATCCTTAAATATGCAAGGCAAAGTTGGTTTAGTTTGACACCTTTCCTCAAATAACTAAGCTTTCGAAACACAACAAAGACCTTTCGGGCGGAGCAGTGGTGTCCATACGCTCTACATGGCCTAGCCATCTTAAGCGTTGTATCCGTAGACGCTTGACCAGGCGCATGTTTCTGTACAGCCCATAGAGTTCGTCGTTTAATCGTCTCCTCCAGATGCCATCAACGCAAACAGGACCAAAAATCGCACGCAAAACTTTTCTCTCGAAAAGACTAAGGGCTTCCTCATCCGCCTTTGCTAACGTCCAAGATTCCGCGTCATAAAGTAGGACGGGGATGATCAAGCTGTTATATAAAGCGAACTTAGTCCTTCGAGAGAAAGCTTTATTACTCGATTGCCTCTTGAGCCCAAAAAAACAGCGATTGGCACGAGTGAAAGAAAATCAGTTTTGCACCATGAAAAATGGATTTATTTTAAGAATCCTGAACGGATAAAATCATGGGTTAATCTGGGACCATCAACATCGACTGCTAAACCAGATCGATTCGGCAAGAAGTGAGTGTTTGGTGAGACCAGGAAGGTGTGCTGTACCACGAGCTCCTAAAAACTGGTGAAACTGTTTATACTGATCATTACCGACAACAAATGATCAATTTGAACCATGCATTGATCGAGAAATGACCAGAATGGGACAGAAGACACGGCAAGGTAATTTTGCTCTATGACAATGCACCTGCACACAAAGCAAAACCGGTTCAGGATACAATCAAAACACTTGGCTGAGAGCAGCTACTCCACCCGCCGTATTCACCAGACTTGGCTCCTTCCGACTACCATTTGTTTTCATCGATGGGACACGCATTGGCTAAGCAGCACTTTGATGCCTACGAGGAGGTCGAAAATTGGGTGTCTGATTGGTTTGCTTTAAAAGACGAACAATTTTATTGGCGTGGTATTCACAAATTGCCAGAAAGGTGGTCAAAATGTGTAGAAAGCAATGGCTAATACTTTGAATAAAATGTTTTTACTTTCCCATTAATATTTAGTGTTTTATTTTCAAAAAATGCATTTCATACCGGTATACCTGACGGTCTCAACATTATGCAGGCGCTAATTGACAGCATGACTCTGTCAGATCGCATTAAGGCTTTGTGTTCGCGCTATAGCACAGTTGCGCTGCTGATTGTAGAGATGGCGAAGGTTCAGGAGTTCTTGCTTTTTATAATGGGAATCTAGCAGGTGACAGTCATACCTGACAATATCGAAAACGTTCATAAGTGCAATTTGCATTCACACAGCCATTGCACTGCTGTGTCTAACTGCGCGAGTCACAGAATCAACAATCTGATGGAGATCACATAGAAAATTGTTTTTAACCTCTCGAAGCGAATCTTTCATTGCTTGCGCAACTTCTTATCGGTTCATTTGATCCATTTATATATAAGATATAATTCCGTAAGATTTCTGAGCTTTATGAAACAATTACTTGTTTACTAAACTCTTCTAGTCCCACAAAGTAGAAACAAGGAACGAACTGGCAACTTGCAAGGAACGAAAGAAAAGGAGAAATGGAGAATACAATGCATGCTTAAGTTGGGATGGGAAAGGTAGCAGACATTGTATAAGCTGAACCCTTACATTTCACCTATTCACTAATTACTGAATTTGGTGATCTGATAAGGCTTAAGTCAAATCTGGCTACGTCTTTTTGACCTAAAAAGATGTGTAAGTCTACCGAAAATTATGGTGAAACTAATAAATTTCATTTCAGGCATCCCTTTGAATAATCATCTTTAACTTCAAACATCTTTAAACAAACTCCATAACAAATTAGTTTTAGTAGAATTAAGGTTTATTTGAAGATAATCATACAAAGCTAAGAATTCCAAACGCAATACGTTTTCACCACTGAACTGTGATCAAAGCCATAAAGCCGCAAAATGTAACTTGTACCAAATGTTCAACACTGTAATTTGAGAGAATCAATTGAATTAATTCGCCCCTAGTCTCACAGTCAGTGTCTGTGGAAATTGTGCCAATTCTACTTCTTTTTTGTCAACTATTTAAGGAACGTAGATTAATCCTCCCACCGCCCACTATCTAACATTTCCCACACCCACTTCATACGATAAGCGTCTTTACAGCCTATTGAATTTTTTTCCATTAACTGTGAGCCTGCCAACAAAACGCTTTTGCCACACACCACCACCGCACATCCTTCCACACGAGAGAAGCACCCTCCCACCTATTTTGTACCGCTCTTGAAAAGAGGGAATTCCTGAGGCCTACAACACATTCGCGTGAAAATTCTACCCCTGCCACGAACATACTTTGTGCTCTTGGCAAGATATTCATTCACTTTGAAGTGGCTTCACTCAGATTATTGCTAAACTTTGAGATTTGTTTTCAGCAGCTGTGGGATTCTTAAGGTTTTGATTGGGAAGCTGAGCATCAAGGACATCTGACTAAATCGTGCTTTGCCGCTGTTGTGTTTCATCTAGCAAATAGCGCACGTCACGTCTTTCTTGCGAACCCAAACGACCACAACCCAAGACGTCTGTCATCCCTTATCGGTTTTAAGAAATCGCCATCTATGCAAAAGGCCTGCGCCCAGCCTCAGAGACTTATATAATCCGTTGGATTTACTTGGTGAACGTGACCAAATTTCAAAAACTCCCCTTCGTCGACCTGCAACCGATGACAGGGAGTGCGCCGGATTTTCCTTGTCAGCCCATAACTTTGCCAATTTATAACTTTTCTCTACCGCCTGATTTTCGAGCAATTTTGCAGTCGCATCCTGCAATCGATAGCATGGCGGCATACTTTTACCGAGTCATGAATATTGATTACGCGGTAGAAGTGCTCCGCGAGTTTGCATGGAATGCATTTATTTTTAACGAGCCCTCCTATTGATTTCAGGGCACCCCAGTCGGTTGTTTCCCACTTTAAAGCCATTAATACATTTGCGGTATCATAAAGTTTTCCATGCCATCAAATCAACGGGTGTTTCCCGACGTCTGGCTTGTTATCAATCAGTTGAGCACAAAATCACGTACGCTTCTGTAAGTCGCACAGATGTTTCGAAAAATCAATAAAACACTGCTGGGATACATTGTTGTGGGTACTGAGGAGGGAAAGAACGAAACACCATCGACCATTGTAGTTTTAAGCAACAGTCAGCGCACTTTTTATTCCGTCACGTGGTTTTCTAACTGAGTGGGTGGTAAGTGCTAGCTCTTCTCCATTTGTCACAATTCAGATGAACCGACCACTGTCCATTAGATCTAACTAGACGTGGTGAAATAAACGGAGTGTCTCTTCTCTGCTTCGGATGTTCAAGTTTGTTAAACTGAGTAAATGGGTTTGGTAGTGCCGATGAAATTAGAAACGTGGGAATTTTGGTTTTAGTTGTGTCATTTTCTTGACCATAATCTGAGGAACGCTAGTGAAGTGCCATCGATGCTCGCTTCCATCACTGCGCGACTGTGGATTGTATTGAGGGAAAAAAGTTAAGCTGGAAAAAACGAGTCTCTCAACTTAACTGTCTAACTTTGAGTATGAAGGTGGGTTTAAGGGTGAACTAATGGGTATTCTTAGCGAGGCGAGTATTGTGGACAAATTCTTAGAGAAGAAAAATGCAACTGGCTAACTCATTAGAGAATTTTTGTGTTAAAGTTGCTATAAAAGAGTAATAAAGACACAAGACTACGTCGATGTTCTGGCAAGTCAATTGACTTCGCTGCTGGTAGGTGCAGGGAAGTCTTTGGAGCTCCAGACCAGATAGGAGCATTATACTCAATATTTGAGCGAACTTAAGCCTTATATAGTGTAGCTATAAATATTTCCTGCACCTCTTTTGAGCTGCTAACAACACTCAAAGAGTAATAACTGTCTAAGGAAAAGCTTCTCAAATTCGCCGTTCGGAGTCGGCAAAAAACTGTAGGTCCCTTCTACTCGTGAGAGAACATTAACGCGCACAACACGAGTAGTTGATGAGCAAGCTAGAGCCTGGTCCCCTGTGGGCTGTCGCGCCAAACAATTGTTATTTATCCAAACTGAGCCCCTTGAATACAACTTAAATTGAAGGGCTGGAAAAATTTGTTCAATTGGTTAGTATTATTCAGATTTCTTTATTCCTCACTTCAAAATTTAATGTGTCTTATGTTCTTGGGATTGGGTAGCACTGGTTAAGCAATTAAGAAAGTTATAAAAATTCAAACGGAAAAAAGAGCAAACTATGAAAACTTTTTCCAAATTTTCGTACATTTTTAATTTCAGTCTTACCTTTTTTAAAGTTACATAAGTCAATTTATTTCAAACCACGAATAACCAAAGATCTTACTCTTTGTAAAAATGTACACATAAAAACATTCAGTTTCGTATGAAGACTATTTTTGCGAATCAATGGATATTTAGAAAAAAATTTCAAACTTTTCTTTAGTCTTAACTTTTTATTTATTGAAATAACACATCACAACCAAGAATACAAAGAAAGGATGTTGTAATACATTTAAAAAATGGTAAACTAAAAATAAATAAAGAGAGTGTCATAAAAAAGGGGTGCATTCTGTTTCGTACTTATATTCCATCAACGTTTGCAATTGAAAGAAAAAAAGTCAATAGCTAAGTTAATACGGTGTTGGGAATCCTTTGTGTTTTATTACAGCTGCAAGTCTATTTGGAATTGATTCCACCAGTTTTTTTGTAATATCAGAGGGAATTTTATTCCACTCCTCCAAAATGAGCCTCTGCAACTTCTTTTTGTTACGTACGGCCTTATTTTTTCGAATTTGCCGTTCTAAGTGCTCCCATAAATGTTCAATGGGATTTATGTCTGGGTTTTGTGGAGGTGTTTCAAGGCATTTTGGGCAGTTGTATAAAAGCTAAAGACGCACGTCCAGCGCTTTGTGCTTGGCGTCGTTGTCTTGGTAAAAGTGGAATGTATTTTTAATGCCCAGTTTGTCAGCGGAATTTTCAGATTTTCTTTAATGATGTTAAGGTACATAGTTTTATTCATATTACCTTGAATAAAATAAGGTAAATAAAATGTAAATAATAATAAAATGTAAGTTTCCAATACCTCCCCAGCCCATAGCACTCCATACCATAAAGCTTTCTCCCCTGTGTTTTACAGTTGCTGATAAATTTTTTGTTACGTAGGCTTCATTACGCTTGCGGTACACTTTCTCTTGTTTTTTATCATTTCGGAAGAGTAAACATTTACTTTCATCGACGAATATGACATTCTTCCAGTAATCAACATGTTTATCCTTGCATGTTTTAGCGAAATTGAGGCGTTTTTTTCAGTTTACTTCACTGACTAGCAAGCATCTTACTTAATTCGAGTGAAGTCAGCTTGGGTTTTTTTATTTTTTCACGAAGGACAAAAATTTCTGATGATTTAGTCATTTTTCTGGGGCCTTTGTTACTACATATGTTTTTTACTCTTCAATCCTTAAAGTACCGTTTACAAATATATTGCACTGTCGATTTTTTAAGCTGTAATAGCTCACTTATTTGCGCCAAAGATTTTCCTTCTTTTCGATGAAAAATTGCTAAAGATTGTGCCTCCTCACTTATATACTTACCCATTCTAAAAAAGTCAAAACATTACTTTAGAACTAAATTCAAACAAGCAATCTACCTGAATATTTAATGAAATGAACCCCTATTATTTAAAATTACGCAAACCGTATCTCAAACGTTCCTATCTCGACCAGAAGCGACAGTTAATTGCATCGTACGAAACTAAATCTATCATCTCTTTCCTGAGTATTTACTGATTAGTTCGTACAACAAATGTACCGTTATGTTTTCTTTCTTTGTTTTTAGTGCTAACTATAGATGACGTAGAAAAGTGGTGTGATCGGATAATAACTTTGACCCGAAGTTACAGTTTCTTTAAACATATTTAGTTTTTAGTGTTAAATCACTTCGTACGAAACTAAATGTTTCTAAGTATATGTTAATAATTGTATGGCGCGACAGTCCACAGGGGACCAGGTCCGAGCTTATTCATCAACTACTCTTGTTGTGCGCGCTACTGTTCTCTCACGAGTAGAAGGAACCTATAGTTTTTTGCCGACTCCGAACGGCGAAGTTTGAGAAAACTTTCTTAGACAGTTATTACTCTTTGAGTGTTGTCAGCAGCTCAAAAGAGGTGGTCGATGAAAAATGCAAGGTGTTCAGCCGGGAATCGAACCTACCCCCTTCGGCGTGTAAGCGTCGCACTCCACCCACTACGCCACGGCGGCCACAAAAAATATGTACATTACCAACGTTTATTACCCACTGCGTGCGTTATTTATCAAATACTTTCGCCAGACGTTATGCTATTGAATGGAAAGAGAAGACTTTGACTATGAATATGTGTTCAGATCAAAAGTGTCAGAAACTTTTGAGTTACAAACGAAAACACAAGTCACACGATAATGCAAATCCACTTCAAACAAGAACTACGCTCTCTTGAGTCTATAAGTAAATTTTTCAACTCTTTTCTTAAAGTTTGAAACAACTTGGAAGAAATATAAAGTGGCTGCATGCTACAAAAGGACGTGTTACGATGTTGTGTTGCAAAATTCGCCGTTTTGTATGTGAATAGTTGTGAGTAGAGTTAGGTTGTAATAGTAGCAATGCATCTTTTCTCCAAATGAAGCAAGTAAAAATTGTGTCAAATCTGTGACGAATGAGATCCTGTTTATGGCAGGAATAATCTGTTAGGAGCTTATGAAACTAGTCATTCTTTACATCTAAGAGAAAACCTAAAAACAACCCAAGTGTTTTTTTTTTCCTTGCGCACATATAATTTGTTAAAACTATTTGGACACATCTCTGTTACCACGGTTTTTGGTCTAAATAATTAAATTCCTTCTTCTTCTCATTGTTAGAGTCTTTTAATAGTTGTCTTAAATAATGTTTTTTGAAGGTTTGCTGATTGATTATATTTTTTGAACAGATGTGCAACTAGACTTTAATCTAGTACATTTCAAGAAATCATTTTTTAAAAGGATTTCTGAAAAAGAAATGTTCAACAGAAGTAACAAGTGACGTTCAGTGTATTGCTTCTCTGGGACTTTGGAACGTGGTTGATGCGCGTATTCAGATCTTTTGTTTAGATATTCCCAGCTTAAAATTAAGACGCAAATCTCGGGGTAAGAAATCTGCTTAAAGCGTTTTTAGATTTTGTTATGGTAAATTAAAATAGTTTCTGAAAACTTCCCATGCACTAGTCACATTGGAAGTTGTTATGTACAATGGGAGAACTTTTCTATATCCTCTTTTAAATTGAAGCGACTATACAGCATGATACGATGCCGGCAACATAGGACAGACTTTCAATGCGAACGTGAACTGTCACATTCACCTATGCTTAAACTAACGAAACTAGAACTGAACTGAGGTGAAATTAGAGTGACTGTTTTTGATGAGAGTATTGTTCCGGATTCAAACAGATTTGCAAAGTCAAAATGTTAATTCAATTTTATCGATATTCTGCAATAGAGTCTATTACAAAACAATCCCTTCAACGTTGTTTTCCAAACATATCACAGGAATTAAATTCAAACGTATGACACTATCAACCGCACATTCACATCAAAGACAACCTCATAATCTAAGCATTCGGCAGCCTTTTATACCTTCCCATAGACACAGACACTTAGTGCCTTTTGATTAGATTAGTGCACCTCAATTTGCTTAACCTGCATTGGGGCCAATTCGGGATTAGCCAAATGTTTGCAATGTCAACACTTTTATGTCGAAATTTATTGCCCACGAGCACAGACTGTCGTCATACCTTCATGCCAAGGTTGGCGGAGTTTATCACTTGTTTTATTCATGTCTATGCCGGAGCAATGAGAACTTATTTGTTTTCGAATTTATTTGGACTTGCGGTGATTCAGTGACGGTGATTCAGTTTTAAGCATTTCACTTCAGTGTACTTTTTGTGGTGGCTTAAATTTCTTTTCTTTTTTTTCTACCTGAGCATTATTTGTGTTTGTCAACGAAGACGTGAACAGTGTTTATTTCAACATGGGTGAATTTCTTTTAAAAATATCCCAGTTTCACGTGACACAACTTCGCATTCATCTATTGCGTTGTTTCATCCGTCAGTATACTGACGACATCGAGTGTGACAGGTTGCCTTTTCAATGATAAGATTTGAGGTCTGTCTTAAGGGAGCTTGTATCTTGTCTGCAAAATACAAAATTTCTGGAAATATAATTTTCCGCAAAAAAAATACACCTCCATACTTTTGTAGAGACTTGAGAAAAGACAAACAATGCCTCCCTCTGAATGATTACTCCACTGACGCACTACAACCACACACAGACGAGAAATGTCCCTCTAATCTCTCCAAAAATAACCTCATCTTTGAATTCTCTTAGGCGCGTGTCTGACTGCGAATTACTATCTACCCGTCTTTGAAACCTCAGCTCTTTCGTTTTCTGCTGCGTAAAAATCACCAAATGCGTGTAACCATAGAAATCGAAATTTGATCACCGTTATTTGCATCTTTCGTGGATTTCTTGTTTATGACTATAGTTATCAGAAGAGTTTTATTCTCATACGCCTGAGGAAGACACGTTTGGCTCTTAATCATCGGGAGACCTTTGGACGACTTCTTGTGTGTTTATCTGATTTATGTTCCTCCGAAAATAGTTCCTTTGAGATATATTTTTTTGGTTCATACACATTTTCTTGTGACTATAATTATCTGCAGTTGGTGGGGGATAATAAAAAATGACCAATTATTTTACAGTTATTGATTGTGTGGTGGAATTTTTTTTATGGTATTTTAAGCACGTCTACCACCTGTCCCTGATAATTTTTTGACAAATATATGTGGGTTGGATATTTTTTAAGTGCTATTATGATTAATAGCACACAGCAAAAAAATAGTTGCTGACTGAAAAATTGTCCTTAATGCGAGCTTAATTTTATTTTAAACATTGAATGAAGGTAAACGATTTTGCACTCAAAGTGTATAAACTGAATGTAACTTAGCAGAAACTCAAACCGATTTGATGTAATATACTCACATATGATGAGAGCAACGCCCAAACCTCCTGTTAATATTTTTTTTCAAGCCTTAAACAGAATAAAATGCAATTGCTTTAAAAACGCTTTATTTAGCGCATTTTTATTTTTATTTACTATATGCATACTTTTCCATTGTAAGCTGCGTAAATGTGTTTTATTCGTAAAGTTCGGAATAACCTACGTTTGGAAAAAAACTGCATTGCCGACTGAATGCATTTTTTCATTAGTTATGACCTTGAATTCACGAGCAAAATGTTCAAGATAACTGTTTCAATTCAAGAAATCAACATTCTAAGATTTAATAATATTTGAAAATAATTATTTCTTCATTTTACACGCCTTGTATGTCGCCCAAAAAGCATTTACGAGCAAAACTCGTTGTGTGCTGCATGCATAATTTAGTTTCACAAACACAATTGATATCAAGGACCAACGATTTCTGAAAGTTTCCCATTTAAACTCTTCTTAAGTATCGATCCCTAATTCAATTGGAACGCTACCTTAATTTAAGTCATATTTCTAAGGATTTGGCCTTTATGAGAATTTCACTCCGAAGTTAGTTTGCTAATTTATTGTCATGATTTGATTGGAAGTTTTAAACTCAAATCACATATGCTTCTTTTGGCTTCATTTTAACAAACAACAATTAAAACAAATTCTGTCAGTCTTTTAAACTTCTCAGGGATTCAAACACTACATCGAAACAAGGGAGCTCAATGTAGTAGTTCTTTCAGCAAATAACCTACAAAACCTATATTTTCAATTCCAAGTGAAATCTATTAAAATCCTAGGTCGAGCAAAAAATTAATAATAAAAACAAAAAAAAACATCGCTAAAGGAGGACCCGCATGGGGTTGTTAGATGACTTCTGCAATCAAACGCATCACCGCACAGAGTCTCTCGAATGGAAGAGGAGAAATTTGCAACTACACTTCAGCCTGTGCATGTCCTGAATTCTTCATGATGCGCAACATACCGGCAAAGAGGAAAACAATTGCATTGTATTAGGAACGCGTTTGCTGTTCACATACCCGTAGCTGAGTGACTCACTTCACCGCCTAGTGTCTATTCTGTTCACGAATGTCGTGCTAAAATATTCTTGTTGGCGTTTTGTTGCATGTGCCATGAAGTGGTTGAGAGGATAGGATTCATACGTTTCGTATGCAATATTTTCCACGAAGATTTATTCAGGTTCAAATACTGAATTATTGGAAGGCAAAAGTTCAAATCAGAGTGACGGATGCCTCTTCATTTGGTGGAGTGCACATGAGGTCTTTAAAAAAATTCATCTGGTATACACTGTGAATTTGTCATACAAAAAAGACAAGAGTTTTCGTAATCAACTGCCAAAGCGTGATATAAATGAGGCATCTGAGGGTCGCCGTGTCGTAGTGGGTAGAGTGCGACGTTCACACGCCGAAGGGTCTAGGTTCGACTCCCAGCTCAACACCAATTTTCGAATTTTTCACGGCACCACCTCTTTTGAGTTGCTGACAACACTCAAAGAGTAATAACTGTGTAAGAAAGCTTTTCAAATCTCGTCCTTCGGACTCGACAAGAAACTGTAGGTCCCTTCTACTCGTGAGAGAGCAGTAGCGCGCACAACACGAGTAGTTGATGAGCAATCTAGGCCCTGGTCCCCCTTTGCACTGTAGCGCCAACAATTATTATTATTATACACAGTGGATACAGAACACAGTCATACACAGTCATACAGAAAAGATAAGAGTTTTCGTAATCAACGACCAAAGTATTTGGTCGCATGGTCATTATCCACAAAGCTTCGTTCTTATATTGCAGTTGAGCCCCTTTTCAGCTCACATTTCCTCAGTTATTCTATTTAAGCCAGATTTATTTTTAACCGATTCCTTACTTCAATGCAGAATAACTTTACTCGAGGAACACTTCCGGACACGTGGACTGCCTTTAAAACCCTCAAGGAAGAAAGAAATTTTACTTTTAATAAGTGGCGCGTGTTCGTAAATGGGGCATCTGAGGGTTCCGTCTTTGGATGCAATTTTTTTTTAATTTAACTTCCTCTGGCTTAGAAAGAGTGTAAGAGAACAACCATTGTTTGTAAAAATCGAACAAACACATATTTTACTAATTTTTAAAAATTTTGATTACTTTGTGTACAGTACTATGGGCTGATTTAATCTTAGAAGTACTTGTATAGCGTGACGCCTTCGATAGATGTGGGTACCAATAGGTAGAAGTCAACACCATTCTTTCATGGAAAATGCTTAAGCACATAGGGCCTTTGGTATAATCCAGTGCAACAGGGATCACTCAGGTTTGTGCATCATACAAATAATCGGGATTTACTTGTGGTCATCATGGCGCAGTGTGTAGAGTGCGACGCTCACATGCCGAAGGTCCAGATTCGACTGCAGGCTCAACACCTCGAATTTTTCACGGCACCACCTCCTTCAATCTGCTGCCAACACTCGAAGAGTAATAAGTGCCTAAGGAAAAGCTTCTCAAAATTCGCCGTTCGGAGTCGGCAAAAAATGTAGGTCCCTTCTACTCGTGAGAGAAAAGTAGCGCGCACAACACGAGTAGTTGATGAGCAAGCTAGCCCTGGTCCCCCTATGGGCTGTCGCATACAAATATTTACTAATGATTTACTTAACACAATCCACTTCTTACATCGGAGCTAGCCGCAGTGCTTTGCCATCCTGGCCACAAGGAAATTTAATCTCAATCATTCGAACCTTAAAGATTGTGGTACGTAAAAGTAAGAGAGCAAGCCCATGTAGGTACTTGTTAAACAAAGTTGTGGAGTAGGGATAAAATCAAAGTCAAATCTAAAACTCACATAACAATACGCCTGAAAAATATCTGAATTACGTCAATCATGTTGGGCGCCACGAATATATGTCGATACTGTGCGATAACACAGCAATCTCTCACCTATCAATCGCCTTGTTGTACGCTTGTCAGCAATAGCAAAAAACGTGTAGAGCAGGTTTATTGAATTTTCTGGATCTTAGTTATTAACTTATTTTCTGTGCAGCCGCTGTACTTTAATTAGCTCATTTAAGCGGGCTCTTTTAAATAATTTAAAAAATTGACGTCCAATCAATCTAGCCTAGTAAGCCATATGTCCATTGCCTCATATTAAACAGTGATCATACCGCTCGATTCAAACAAACAAGGTATTTCTCAGCGGTTCGGACAAAGAATGTTTATTTCTGACTTCATCACCGCCAGATCGCGCATCATATTGTACCATAAATACACACAGAAAAACAAATCGAACCTTCTCTCAAATCCAATCAATGAGAAGCAGCTACGAAGAACTTGTTTATAAAGTTCATCTGTTGGAGCGGTAATCTTCTCTAATTCAACCTCAATTTCGCAACAAACAGCAGTGCGCCGCATCGTTGCACCTTGCTTTAGTTCGCACCGGTAAAGTCGTTATGACACGGAAAATGTATGTTCCTGCAACAGCAGAGAATTAATTGCTTTTTCAAACTTTCAAAACACGCCCCACTTCTTCGGCAACGACTCCCCCACAAAATTACTCAAGGGGCGGTGTAGTTCTTGGGATTCATTCAATTTGCGCTTCCGTTATGTTCATCATCGTATCTGTAGCCACTTTCCAACGGCAATTACTCGCGTACAACCGCGCCGAGTAAGTTCGGCAGAATACCTCTTGTGGTTGTTGTCCTCTTAGCGGTATAAATAATTGCTCGACGGCCTTGTCACATGCCGCTGTCAGGCGTGTGATCCATTTCGGCGTGATGCTGCCCGAGGTGGTGAGGCACACAGATGAGAGATGCTTGTAAGTTGGATGGAAGTGGTAATTGATTTCTTTATACTTTTTTTTTTAATGTGTTATGTTCGCTGTTAGCACTTCTTATTGATGGTCTGTTGAAAGTTATTAGTTCCTTGGAGTGTAATGAGCTTGATGGTTTGTTAGATGCCGTTCGGGGCGGGGAGGAATTTAATGGATGGACAAATTAGGCAAGGGAGTCCGTAAATATCGGGGAATATGGACAAATTTATGGCTCATCGTGGCAATGAAGGAATTTAGCGCTAATCAGCATCATTCAGTGGGATTCAACTGACACTTGCTAGGATTATTTGGTTTAACTTGTTAGCTTTTTACGAGGGCGGTTTAACTGAGACACGAGCAAAGATCACTAAACTTGTGACATGAGCAGTAATCATTAAGAGGAACATAAAATTTACTTTTGGGTTGATTGTTTTTAATGTTATCTGATGTTTGAATTAACGAAAACATGATTCTTGTTTACTGTACCAGGGGATTGCTTAGATTTGGTATACTCCGAGACGGGGAAACGACTTTAAGCTAAGCTTTACGATAAACGTCATTGAGGAACATTACCCAATCCTCAACCTTTAACATTCACTAAAGGGTCTGAAAGGTTCTAAAAATAATCCAAACTCATTCTGACATTTTTTTTCCTGATAAATAGAACTTCTCTGAATAATCATTTTGTACAAGAAGTTAGTGCGTCAAGGACAGTTACATTTGTTAACAAAAATCAGGCATGTAACATAATTGAGGTAGTACGCAACAACGCGTTTACTTCATTAAGCAACACCTGTCAAAGCAACCACTTCGATTTTCATCTACAACCGGAACGCAGGACTTTTATGTGCCATCAGTAGTCAAATCAACAGTTGACTCCAAGGCTTCGACACTCACGCGATGCCCCCACTTCAGCATTCGTTGACGAGCACACTAAAGAACTATTGAACTCAAGTGGCGCACACTTCCTCCCCACGGTGTCATGTGTTCATATTTCACAAACGACTTGAACTCGTTCGCCCGCAAAGCGATATACACTGTTATCGACGAGCGAACAAAAGAACACAGGACTATCGCCCAATTGAATTGTCATCGAAGATAAATTACTTTTTTATGCTCAGATAGTTATCTCCGTCAGAGCGACAGTGATGATGATGGATGCTTCGCAAAAAAAGAAACCACCAAAGCCGCGTTTCCAATTATGTGGGATTAGCGGGGACACTGTGTGCAGTGTGCAAACGTATACCGCAATCGAAAAGGCGTCACTCGGTCTTTAGGCGTTAACCAAGCAAGAAGTCAGTAGGCCAAGGGAGCAGCACTAATTTACTTTGTCTTGTGCACATAAATTGCCTAATGGCTGATAAGGAATAGATGTGTTTCGCGTGATAAGAATTTACGAAGCGACTGCGTTTTTTAGGGTGACTTTAGACGGTTGCTGCTCGCTTGGCTCGTTCATGAAAATGACGCCTGCCACGAAAAGTAATCGGGAGAGTGTGTGCGAGGGATCCACGGTTCTTACAGCGACGTATATTTTTTCTTTTTCGAATATGATGACCCCTCACAGATGTTACAGGATTTCAGGGCTCTGCAAATCAAATTCTATAAAAAAAATTGATGTGAAATCAAAAGTCAAACCTGTTTTTTGTTTCTCAATTTATGGTGAGACTTCCACACCAATCATTTCGCTGTACAACACTCAAATCCCAGTTGTCCTATTGAAATGAAAGAAAGACCAGAAGGCCGGTCACGTAGGGTTTCATCTGATTTGTTGCCACATATTCAGATGCGTCCAGTTCTTTAAGAACTCTAGGACACACACAAATCGGGTGATTTCCTCTCCAGACGGCAGTTCATTTCCCCGGGCATACACGTCTATAAATAACCACTCAACGAAGTGTAAACCGAGATAAAGTTCCGAAGCGAACGCCCCACCGAAAACACAAACAATGCCAACAGATCTTGTTCGCACTTTACCGCCATTCGCCATCAGGACCGTCAAAGGTCGTCAAAGGAGGCGTCTTGGGTGTAAATAGGCAGAAAAAAGCAGCTCACCCTTCTGAGCGTGTGTGCGGGAATGGGTAAATAGCCGCCGTGCCTTATTCACAGCCCGCCCTGGGCTGTGAGGCGACCTCGGTTCACAAATGTTTGCTGGTCTATGCTGAAATTTTGCAACTTTTTTAATATTTTTTCGCCTTCAGTTAGTTGGCACGGCCTTGAATATAAACACTGACAGCGTAGAGGCTCTCGTTGCGGGAGAAGCACTTGTTTCTCGCCATTTCCGTTCCTGAACGATGTACATAGTTCATTGCCTCGAGGGATTGTTGAAATTCAAAGCTGAGCCGAGCTCATTCAGCGGTGTAAGGGTTAATGATACCCGCTACCCCGCCTGACATTAGGGGCAAATGAGATGTGCTCGAGAGGCGAAATTAATTTTTGTGTGTATTTCGAAAAGGCCGAAGCGCATTAAAATGATTGGGTTCGGTGGTGGATAACAATGTGGGGCTTCGCACCGGGAATCGGGTCCATTGTGCTCGATTTGAATGAATGACGAAGGAGTCTGGGATTGGAGGCTGTATACTATAAGGGGATTATTGAATTAAATTCAATTGTGAATTGAGTTACTTCTCGGAAAACGTTGTCCCGGCTACTGGCACTTGCGCGTGTAAAAGGCTGTGAAAGAGGGACAGTTGACCCTTTGGGTTCAAAGGTATTCTGATTGAATTTCCCTCGTCTGTGAGCTGGGAGTGAAATCAATAAAATGTCAATGGATGTCATTAGAAGTTGTTCCCGATTTCCGAGTGGTTTGCGGCACAATTGGTCAGCGCTATTGAATGTTTTTCGTTTTCCTTTGTTTTTGTGACATTCTCTAATGAACGTCGAAATGTAGGTTAAGTGTTCGCCTTCGGTGGAGGGCCGATCCGCATGGGTTTGCACGAGTTTTCGCCTGCTTCCTGATGTTTTCCTTTGGACGAACCGATAAGGTGCCTTTGCCTGATGAAAAGTGTTATCTTTGCGAAAACACAGCGTAACCTCAAAGTCAGCGGGGGTTGGTTGTAATTTGATTTTCATAAAAGTGATCCGTCGAGACCATCAAAAGGTTGTTAACACAAAAAAAACGGACCTTATCGGTTTCAGAGGGCTTAACCTATGGCTTAGTCTTTGTAACAATAAACTGAGGCGGTTTGGGCATAGACGGAAATAAATATCTTGGATTTCAAAAAGGATTAAAATGAGAAATGGGATGAAAAGTATCCTTTGACTACCGATGGATATGAAGATAGATTCCACAGTGTGGCAGTAAAGCAGCCATTGCATCGAAAACAGTGCTCCCACTTTTACAAATTTTGACAATTGTTTGTAAATAATATTTTGTTAAAATTAATTGTCGCCGTGGCGTAGTGGGTAGAGTGCGACGGTCACACGCCCAAGGGTCTAGGTTCGACTCCCAGCTGAACACCTCGAATTTTTCATGGCACCACCTCTTTCGAGCTGCTGACAACACTTAAATAGTAATAACTGTCTAAGAAAGCTTCTCAAATCGGCAAAAAACTGTAGGTCCCATCTACTGGTGAGAGAACAGTAGCGCGCACAACACGAGGAGTTGATGAGCAAGCTAGGCCCTGGTCCACCTTTGGAATGTAGCGCCAACAATTATTATTATTAAAATTAAACCATATCAATGATTTCAGAGAATTAATGAGAAACGTTTTAACCTCAACTTGTTCGATAACTTAAAAAAAATTCTTTAGTCGAAATTCTTCAACACCTCTTCCCGTGTGATAAAAGTATTGCCAAAGCTCAAAGGCAATTTCGGGAAAGCGTCAAAGCGGAGTCTGATGTCAAGGACGACTTTGCTATTAATCTCAAGCTCACCTTATCAAATGCCAAATATAGCCAAACTCCTATGAGCTTGGATGTTGCCTGATGAGTACTTCATTTTATTTCGGAAAATATCAATGGAGAAAGCAATCAAAATGACATTAAACAAAGAGTTGTTTTGCAAAAAAAGAGAATGCTTGGCTTAAGGCGGTGTGTTGAGATTATTGAGTCAACAAAGTAGCTAAACTTGGGTATATGTAGCTTCTGCCGGTTAGGTTGGTATCCAACAAACTTTGGCAGACTTGCTTTTGTTTGGGATACTGTTGTGCGTAGACTGCAACGTTATTTTTTGACGATAGGGTTTGTTTTGACAAAGTTTACAAGTTCATCAATAACGTCTTTCCACGAAATAAAGGGTTTTACAAAAACGAAGACCACCTAATATTAAAACTATACAGCTCCGTGCAAAAAAATAGCACCACGTTGAGGTCTGTACTTTGGATGCTAATTACTTTTCTCCATGCTCATGTAAAGACACGATATTTATTGTAGGACATCTGTTGGGTATCAGTAATAAAATGCAAAAAACAAGATAAGCGAAGATGCATTTTCGGACAAGAAAATGCCCGTTATACGAAATGAAACCGAAATTTTGGTGTGCAAAATAATAGGACCACAAGTTAAACGTCGTAAATAAAATGCAAAATTTAGTGGAATAGTACGGTTTTTATTTTTTTTATTTATACTACTGTTCTAGTACTTCGTCTTATAACCCTTATTTTTGAGCACAGCGGCACAACGTCGTGGCATAGAGACGATTAGTGCCTGACATCGCCGAATTGGAATATCCCTTCATGCAGCCGCACAGCTTCCCATAGCTGTAGTCTATTTTTTGGTTTCGCTTTAAAAACAGCTTTCTTAACATCTGTCCAAAGATTTTCAATGGGGTTTAGGTCTATGGATTGCATAACTTGAACCCCATTCCTCGCCAAAAATTCCTTGGCTAATTTGCTCGTATGTTTTGGGTCATTGTGTTGCTGCAGGACCCATCGGAGAGGCATATTCCACTAGGCGTAGGGCAACATGGTTCCCCTCATTATGCCAACATAAACTTCGGCGGTCATCATTGGTTTTATCCAAAATATAGGACCAGTACCGTTGTAGGAGAAGCATCCCCATATGTTAATTTTCGCGCCGCCGTGCTTAATGGTTTTTAAAGTATACTCCGGTTTAAACTCTTGGTTTTTTGGCCTGCGAACAAATGTCCTGGTCCCAGGAGTTCCAAATAAAACAGTTTTAGACTCATCTGTCCATAATATAGTACGGCATTTGGTTACTTCCCAGTTCAAATGTTTTTGCGCAAATTGTTTTCTTTTATGAAGATGGACCTTCGTCAGCAAGGGTACTTTTCTGGGACTTCTGCCAGGTAGTTCCTTCTCTATCAACTTCCTTCTTATGGTTGACGTTGATACGGGCAGATTTAGTTCCTCTTTTATTTTGTTTGATGTGATGAATGGGTTTTGTTTCACTAATCTTATCATTCTTCGCTCGTCGGTAGAGGTTGATTTCAATTTTCTACCTCTTGTTTCTTCTTTTTCGACGTGTTTTTTTTGCATTAGTAATCATTTTATTCGAACAACCAACGATTAAAATTTGTACGTTTTTCCGTCAGAAATTTTTTTTTTTTTTTTTCATAAGTTCACGTTTCTTAGGAGTACAATGCACACCGCGACTCATTTTAATTGTTTATAACGTTGTATTTTGAAAATACAAGTTTCAAAATACTTAAATATTTTTACTTAAATCTTTTGACGCACAAAAGAAAAACTAAACACCACCAAACACTTCGAAAACACTTTTTAGAATGACATGGTGCTATTATTTTGCACACCAAAATTTCGGTTTCATTTCGTATAACGGGAATTTTCTTGTCGTCTTAAAATGCATCTTCGCTTATCTTGTTTTTTGCATTTTATTGCTGATACCCAGCAGATGTCCTACAATAAATATCGTGCCTTTACATGAGCATGGAGAAAAGTAATTAGCATCCAAAGTGCAAACCTCAATGTGGTGCTATTTTTTTTTTTGCACAGAGCTGTACGTGCTCTAGAAGAATTGAGTATGTTTCTAGAATCACATTCAGAAGATTATGAATCAAATTTTCACCGACTGTCGCAAAGGCCATTTATTATTGATTTTTTTTTAAGGTAAAAGGTGTGCTAACTTGTATTGTATTTTTTACGATGAGAGTACAACGATAAATTACACATAGAGGACTAAATACCGCAGGTGTCAAGAATGTCTTGGAATAAATACGCAGTAAACAAAAGAGGAATTTCAAAATAAAAAAGCCACCAAAAACCGACAAATCACGATACCATCATTCCTCTTCCTATTGCTTGTGTCTTTTTACTTAATGATAACACGGGAAGACAATTGCTCCAGAGAAACTCAAATCACGTCTTTACCTCGAGCAGGATTCCATTTCCCTAAGAACGAAAATTAACCTACACAACGGGGAAGAAGTCAATGGTCCTGATGGCTGTACAAGATATCTCGAGAAAAACATTCATTTCTGAAGACAATTACACTCCCACTCCATCAACATCAAGCAATTCGCAGAAAATGCTTTTAGTCCCGCTAGGATCCCAAACGAATTCAAGTCGTAAGCGTCAAGGAGTATGGTACAATCAGCGGACCTTTAGGAGCTCCCAAATCATTAATATTTCATGATTTATTTATAAGCCGAAAACGTAATCCAGCGGCGCGTTAATTTCGACGAAAAGTACGCATACGACACAGTGTTTCGCTTAAATCCAACCTCTTTGCGAACAGCGTGCTTGCCACGCAATGAATCTAAATTCCGCCCGTAAGACGTGGGATTGCATAGACCTTCCTAACGCGCCGTAAAATGTGTTAAATTATCCCAAAGCTTCGTACGGCATATAAGTTATCAAAATATTCCAAACAGCACCGCGCCCCGCATAAGCCAGGATCCTGAATAAATTAGGCCATCATCACTGCTAAATAGGCCCTAAAAGCATCACTCACCCCTGAAAGATTTTCTCCCCGCACAACGCAGGTCCATTAAGCAGGTCGTTTACAAACTATTACAGTCGAACCGGGAACAAAGAACTGTCATGTTTGATTAGTGCTGTCCAAACAATGCCGCAAACCTTATTTAAATAAATTTCAAATATATTCACAGGATTCCAGCAGGGGCACTGGTCATATTCCGCGAGTGGATATTATTTATCAGCAACTACTGAATCAACAAGACAAATAACCGCAGCATGAATTCGGATGTCGCACACGAAGAATCTGTATGTGAGGAGGAGTCATTTGCCCAACGGTACGGGATACACATTCGTATTGTTTGTCTCTGCCAATGTGCGGTGCGGGTGTGTACACCAGAGCTCAGGGATCAAAGCACCCGCCACCAACTTCGGGGGCTCTCCTCATAATTGGCAACAGTTTACATAAACGACTGGCAAGCGACTTTTCTAAATGCATCATTAACTGCTATCTTCCCTTAAGCCCAAGGAGAGTGTGGGGCTAATTAGTTGCATTATGTGCAGACAGAAAAGTGCACATACAAAAATTAGTTCTTTCCTTGGCACCGACAAACCCGGTAAACACTAACAGCCAGCTGCAACAGTGCACAGTCCTCCTCCCATTGTTGTGTCTGCGAGATGCTCATATCCCGGGCTGGCGTGTTACCTGAACTTATGGACACGCATATCCTGGGTTCTATGCTCTGCAGCAATTCAATGTCGTTTGGATTCTGTACAAGGTTAACGGGCAGACGAGTTGTAGATGGATTGTATGCGAATTACCTTCTTGTTCAGCACGTTCCATTGTCTCTGTAGCACTCATTGCCATGTCTTTAATGAGCCTCCTGGATTCGCGTGAATATTTTATGGAGAATTCACACTTTATCACGCGGTGACTGGATTTTTGCTTTACCCACACAAGCGTTATTTACACCTTCTTGTAAAGTTCAAGGTTTACACCCGGAAATCAAGCACTGAACACATACAACTGCGAACACTGAATTGATTGCACTTTCTTGGTGGAATGGGCGCGTGATATGGTTACCGCGTTTTAAGAGCACGCAGGATACTTAATTTTGACGCGAGTGACTTCGGGGAGAGATTCAGGGAATTGTGTATTTTTATTTTTTTGCACTATTCCTCGATTTTAAATTTATTCACGTTTCAATAATAAACTAGACGAAACAAAAATTCCAAACGAGAGACACGAATCAACTGAAGAAGAATTTCAGAAGAGAATCGTTGAGAGGTGTTTTCGAATTGCAAATTTTTGACAGTTTGTTATGTGGTTGACATTTGGTGAGAAAAAATTTTTTTCCATTAGGGTTGTCGTGGTGCTGTGGTTTTATTTATTTACATTTTTTGAATTAGATATGCATATAAAAAAAAACATCCAATATAGGATACAGAGAGACAAGGTAAACACGTTTGACTGTGGCAAAAAATAAGATAATGTAATAAGATCAATGTCAACAAAAAATATTAAAATTCATCATCATCACCGCACTTTTGCTTAAAAGTTTAACGCAATTGTCAATTAGTACCAGGACATAGTTTAATAAACAATCATTCGTATTTTGATTATTTGGAACAGTCCAACACTTATATCAGAAACCTATAAAGAAAACCCCAGCTTTCTCGTCTCCCGCCCTTTGATTTTATTTGATAGTATTTTGTATGACAATTGGTTCTTCCAAAACTTTCAAAAATATGTTTTTATTCAACAATAATGCGTAACTAACCGTGAAATTCGTGAATTGTCAAAAGAAAATCAACTGTAAGGCTGTGCGTTTCCTTCTTTTCTTATCCCTGCCGAACAGAACGGTTTCACTAGACTCTTAAGGTAGGAACAGTCGCTGTGTTGAATCAAATTAATAATTTAATGAAAACTCCAAGGACAAGAGCGGCAATCGGAAGGTAACACATATAATAAGGAATAATTTTTTTTCAAATTTTGCTTTTAGAACAATTTGGTTCATATAATTTATAAAACAAGTATTACATACACGTAAAAACGTTTCATAGTTGAAAAAAACTTAAACCCTTAAAATCCGTATGTTTGCCCATATTGGATACACGTACTCACTCTTTTCTATAATGAAATAGACGCGAGACAACTTCAATGAAACGTACCTTTTGAATAAACGAAAAATTCCATACAAACAAGCCCAACGAAAATAATGCACTTAAAAGCAAAACAAACCTCAAGGTTGTCAATCCCATTTCGTTCCTCATACGCATGTCGCCTTGTCAAATTCCGCCCCTACCTCATCGATCGGTCCTTTTGTAATTCTAAAATAAAAACAGAAGCCCACCAGAAATTTTGACAAGAAAACAATTTAACATTTTGCAGAACTCACAAAGATTTAATCAAATGACAGATCAAACGCAAAAAAACAACAAAAAACAAAACGCAAAATACAACATGTACCAGCACCCGGGGAAGAGACGTCATTGTCTTGAAATCGGCCACAGAGGTTTTTTGGCCACATGCAACTTCCGTGAGAAAGATTGTATCAGGGAGTGTTACAATGTCCTCACACAGTATGCTGACCAATTGTATGGACCAGAGCCGAAGCCCGAAAATAAATGTGAAGCGCCAAAAAATGAAGATGATGAGAACGAAGAAAGGGACATCTCAGATGACCTTCAAAACGAAATTACCGCGGCCAAAGCGGTATCTGAGTCCGGGAAGTGCCGTCGTTTTCAGGCTGTTGATACAGGGACGAAAAATTGCATTTTCATTCGAACAACGCTTCCCGATCCTGTGGAGCTGGGTGTAAAGTTGATTAAAGATATTGCCGAGAATAAACAGCAGAAATCCAGGTTCTTACTTCGCCTTACGCCCATTGAAACGGTATGTAAAGCTGATGTGGATGAGATATCCAAAGCCGGGGATTCCATGTTTGACAAATACTTTCTTGGGGATGGTAAGACATTTTCGGTTGTGTATAACAAACGATATAATAACGACATAAAACGAGATGCTGTAATCAAAGAGCTTGCCGACAAAATCCTGCAAATGAATCCGAAGAATAAGGTGGATTTAAGAAATCCACAACTGTCGGTAATTGTGGAAATTGTGAAGGGGAAGTGCTGCCTATCGGTAGTGGAGGGCTATCTCAAGTACAAGAAGTACAATCTGGTGGAACTTGCTTCTGCGAAATGGGAAAACGATGACATTAAGAAAAGCGACAATGATTTGGAGCAAAATGGTAAAGAGGAGAAAAAGACTAATAACACCGATGACAAGCGTAATGGTGCCGAGAAAACTAAAAACGGCGAAACGGACAATGGGCAGACGGAAGAAACCAATGACAAACAGGACGTCGAAGAAGATGCAACAAAGACTGATTCGTGCCCAGCGGATATCGTCCGAGACGTGCCAGTGGGAAATAAGCTCAAGGAGTTGCTTGAACGTAAGAAAAGCGCAGACGACGGGCCCAACGCCAAGAAATTCAAAGAGTCTGAAAATAAGGAGAACCCAGAGAAGTCAGCACACGACTAGGAGCAAACTATTTTTTACATGCAAAAAAGCGAAATAACAAGTATTTCTATTTTTATTTTCGGTTTCTTTGGTTAGTTCTGTTTTATAATTTTGTTCTTGTTATAATTTCATACTTCCTTTTCTAACAAATACAAGTTGAAATACACGCTTAAAGACTACTCACTGAAGCTGCCGCTTCGCTCACGTGTCATGTCCCATTCCTTCTTAGTTAACTTTTTTATTTAGAACCACTCCAACACCCTTGGCTACCTTCTCGTAGATGGTAAACATAAGAGCTGCCGTTAGGACAGTTTGCAGAATTTTGGCTTCCATTCCGCGGAAAAGTCCCTTAGCTCCATTTGCCCGGATTATGGTTAGCGCAATCTCCATAATTCCCGCATTTTTAGCAAATTCATCCGCAGCGGTTCGGTGACGCTGTTTAGTCTGCACCAACTGAAGCGGGTAAGTGAGCACCGTTGCGAATGCCTTCGCTGCTGCACCGATCAAGAAAAATGTCAGAGTAGAGGTTTCCTTGTTGGGATTAGTGAAGTGCCTCTTCAGAAACTCGTACATCATGAATTGAAGAGCTGGGTTGGAAACTAATATCAGCGATGGGATAGTACCCGACCACAGTCCAGCAATGCCTTCGGTTTTTGCAACATAAACGAGTCCCTCTAACAATGTGGAATAGTTCTTGCAAATATCTGCGCCAGCGACTCCTCGCATCTTCAAGCGGGTGTTCACAACCCAGAACGGTGTTGTTGTCAAGACGTTGACAATACCAGCAATTGAACCTAGGAACAGATCACGAATGGCGCTTTGTTGTGCACTTGTATTGAGCGCTTTTAAACTATGGAATGCGTAGAAGTAAACAAAGTTAGAAATGCATAAACTTTGCAGCACCGGGACCAGCCCGCGGTACAATGTGGAGAAACCCTCTTCTCGGATGAGCTGCATAATGATCTGGAGGGTGTTGACAGCTTTTCGACGATCGGCATTTTCAACTAAAAATATAAAAAAAAAGTGTAAATGTTAGGAAATCCCATACGATAAGCAGAACAGGATGTGTTTCAGACACCGATATTTTGTTCAATGAACTTTTATAACTCATTTACGTCACTAGTCAAACCTTAATTGTGGACTTTGCACTTCTTTAATTTTCGCAATTGAACTCTGCCACTTGTTAATTGATGGACACAAACATTAGCGCGTACATTTGTAGTCAAAGTGACATTGTATGCAAAATATTGCACACATATGAATGAGTATGCATTTCTTGACGCTTTGACATGGGAATACTGTCACTTGATGATGCATAAACCTGTTTGAGTGAGTACACATACATTCCGTACCAAAGCAAACAAAACAAAAACCTTACAAAATCGGCTGAAAATTGCGTGACCAGGTGCCTGTAACAACACTCACCTTGAAGTCGTGATCGCACCGTATCCAAAGGGTAAAAGGTTGTCATGGCGATCACACCACCCTATAAGAATGTGGGAGTCTTAGAGGCAATTGGAAACTATTACATATTAAGTCGGTGTCTGTTCTGACCTGGTTAAAGGTCAGAATAGACGCCTTAAGAACTTACAGTTGCCCCGGATACAGCATGCACCCAGGATTGATAATTGAATACTTGACTCAATTTTGATTGAGCCATGTTTTCAGCAAAGTTTCAAACTAGTGCAACTGGAAAATGAAAATGATTCAAGTCTTTTGATCACAAAGTCGACCGTGTCGGAGCGCTTAATCGATAAACTAAACTATCCTTCTTCGCTCTCGCCCACTTCACTGCATTGTACGTTCATAAAAATTACTTTATCAGTGGACGACACCGAGGCGATTAGATGGGTTTTAATTGATAATTGGATTTTCTCTATAAAAACGTTACTGAGCAGCGAAGAAGTAGCCTTTGGAATATGCGATTGTATCTTGAACCGCCGGGCGCACAAACTCTGCTGCTAAATACTCATTCCTCACGAATGTTCGCACAAAATGAAAACAGAAGCGAATGTCATGATACTAGAGGATGTTGAAAAATGTATGGTAATCAGAGAAGAGAGAGAGTAGAATCAGCTGTTTTATTTAATTGTCAGGAGAAAGTCTATTAAAAAGTAGTAGTAGAGACTCGAAGCTGTATTTGCAGGGTTAAACAGATATGGGCATAAGGAGGAGAAACAGTAGTGAACTTCTATTTACCTGCAATCATTTTTTACAGATAAATATAGGACAGGCTGAATTGAAGCCTTATGGTAGATATTTACACAAGTGCCCTCAAGAACATTGATAAAGAATTGCAGGGAAATATCTTTTCTTAGCTGATTTCTTAGTTCGTAAACATTAACTGTTACCCAAACTGAGCAACTAAAATGTGACATATATTCGCAGATTATTTACGCAAAAGGGAACAAGTTGTAGAGAGCCTTATTTTCATTCCCAAGCTCTAGACACAATTGCTTAGTATAATGATCCACATTTCCAATAATTAAACAGTAAATCTAAACTTGTTTCGCATGCATTTCTTTCATGCATGTAAAATAAATAAGAATTTCTCTCAAATATTCAGTATTTATAGAAATTTGCTATGCCTTCAACTTTTCAGTGTTTAAAGAAACTTTTTATGTGTTCAAACTGTTTAAGACCAAAGCCGTCGATTTGGCATCACTTATTTTTGTTTTCATTTCGCGCCAGAATGGTCTGCTAAATCGAAGAAAGTGCTGAGTGTGGTTAAAGTTTGAACTAATTTAAAAATATTTCATAATATCTAAAAACAAAGTTGGATAAAAATTTATGTTGAAATGCCACTGGGAGAAAATGCTGAGGACGAACAAAATCCAAGAGAGGAACAAATGCCCGCAGATACATCGTCGTCAGTGGTGGAAGATGAAGTTCCAGAGCCTAAGAACGGTGAGGGAGGTGATAATTCATATGAAAACATGGAATCTTTGCTAGTCGACGACGATGAAAATGAAGATCCGCTAGGAACTCAAAGTCTGCTGGTATCAGGCTCCGAAAGTGATGCTGAAAATATTTCTCCAGTGAAGGCAAGACGGAAAGTTGCGAAGATTGTTGACAGTGATGATGATGTGGAGAGCAAGGATAAAGAAAGTAACATAGAAAATGAGAAGGACTTAGACGCACAGATAACAGAGCCGAAAACTAACTCAACTACTGAAGTCACTAAGCCTGCATCAACAACGCGAAAGAAGTGCTCCGCATTGATTGATTCGGATAGTGAATCAGAAAAGGAAGAGAATGCGGTCCCAACGCAGCAAAATAAGTACTCCGGGCTAATAGATTCGGACAGCGAAGATGAAGAAACAAAAGTTACGGACAAACCAAAAGAGAAAAAGAAGTCGACAAAAAAGAAGAGGAACAAGAAATCCAAATCAAACAACAGCGGTAGTGACAGTGAAACAAATACAGAACAATCACCAAAATCTCAAAGCAAATTTAAATCGTCAAAGACAACAACACTTATTGATTCAGAGAGTGATTCTCCAGTACCCAGTAATGACGAGAACAAGGATACCGAGAAACCCAAAAAGAAGCAAAGGGTAACATCAATTTATATAATCAATTCCAATTTTCGTGTAATCTTGTTTGTAGGCATCGGCAAAGAAGGCTATAGATGAGATGCAAGCGATACAGAGTGAGACACAACGTTTATATCGAGAAACCCACGTTAGGTTAGATAAAGCTGTAAATACCCCGGTCTTCCTTAATTAATTCGTCTTTTTTTGAAAAGCATTCCTTATCACAAGCCAAAGAGGCATACTCTGAAGGAGTTTCTCACAAGGCGCACGATCGCAAAACCACAACTCGACAAAGGATCTGGAAAGAAGTTGAAAATGACCCCTGAAGAGCTAGAGGAATATGCGTAAGCTCAAGATATTTCCATGGTTTTGTAAGGAAAATGTATTTATTTCTTTAGCAAACAGCTGGAGGAGCGAGCACACGAAGCAGAAGAGTTCTTTAAAAGTGAATCGGAAGACGAGTTAGTCGAAAATTTCGTAGACACCCACGAGCATACCTCTGAAGATCAAACCCCACATGAAGCATCATCAGTTCCTATCTCGGATTCGGTTGAATCAAATACTAAATCTGAGGAGCAACCCACCAGAAGCGAGGATTTGGAAGAGCTGTGTGCTCCAACACAGCTCACAGCCGAAGATCTTATGGAGATTGAGATGGAAATGCAGAGCACGGAGACCGAGACTCCTTCACAGCCTACAGACTCCACACCAATGGAGAATGAAAGCGCCTACCAGGACCAACCGGGGCCCTCCATGAAGGCGGAAGACAGACCATCATCACTGAAAGACCTGAAGCGTCGCCTAGTAGCAGAAAAAAATCTTCCGCCGAAGCCAACTCTGAAAGGTGATCCCTCGATGATGATCGATTTCGAAACGGGCGATTTGGTGCGTCCCAAACCAACGGGCCTGGAATCGCTTTTTGAGCGATTTGTGAAATCGAATGCCTTGCACAAGAAGAAACCAAAGGAAAAACGGTAAGAGCTGTTGTAAACTTAAACTGCGGCTTGTAAACTTAAAAATTTAATTGCAGAGTCATATCATCAGACGCGGGCACCATAGACTTAACTGAGATCAGTGGCAACAATATCGAAGATGCGAATAAGGAAAAGGAACCGAAGCCAGGAGCGGCGTACGTTAAACTAAAAGAAAGCCTCCGTACTTTAATTACAAAGAAGAGGAAGCAGGAGTTCCAGAAAAAACTCGAAGAGACCAACGAAGAACAGGAGGAATATAAGAAGTGCTGCGGCATTGAGGACGATGATGGGGATATGGAAGAGCGCGAAACGCATAGTAAGCCAGAGCGTAATGAAGAGGAGGAGGAGATGATTGTAAGTAATCCCACGTAATCTTTCGAGAATGCACATGTTTACGGTTTTCAGATTGATGAGGAGGAAAACGAGGTGGATATTAACGAAGAAGGCGAAGAAGATGAAGAGATTGGCGAAACAGAAAATGCTGAAAATGCGGATAATGACATATTCGAAGGAGAAGACGAAGAAGATGCAAAACTGAGCCAGAACGAAAATGAGGAAGATGACAACAGTGAAGATGACGAAGAGAATGATGACGATGATGATAGCGACGACAAAGTGGTGGAAACTGAAGACCCGTCGAAGAGAAAGCATCGAGTCATCAAAGCGTTCGAAGACTCGGACGAAGAACAGGAAGATTTTGAAGGAGGTAATGTGCCTAATTATAAACCAAAAGTCAAAAATTGTTTTCATATTTTCTGTAGGTCTAAACACAACCAGTACAAGTGTTCTCTTCGCTGAGGAGGAGAAAAAGAATCCGGAAGAGGTCGAGAAAGAGCTTTTGGGACTGTGCTCGGGTCAGTTTGAGGAATCTCAACGAGCACCATTGATAAGTCAAATACCAGTAACTCAGACCCAAGGAGCAGTTGACGATGTCGAACTGATGGACTTATGTTCCGGAGCATTCAACGTGCCGCCAACTACTCAACCGGAAATACTTGAAGAAAAAGAAGAGCCAAGTGTTAAAAGAAAGATTGTTTCGTCTGACGAAGAAAACGACGAGAGAGATGAACCGGCAGCAGAAGCAAAGAAAGTAAAGAAATTAAAGAAAAAGAAGAATTTACGAGCAAAGCTGGGCTTTTCGGACGACGAGGATGAAGATGAAGTAGAAGACATCGAAGAAGATAGAGAATCAGAGCAGGAACTTCAAGATGCCAACGAAGAGGGAGTGGAAGACGAAGAAGAAATTCCCCAGACATTCATAGACTATGACTCCGAGGAGAATGAGGTCGAGATTCAAATGACAAAGAAAGAGTGTGTCAAGCAAGCAACCAAGTTTCTGGAAAACGAAGCTGAGCTATCCGAATCCGAATGGGGCAGTGCTGATGAGGATGAAAAGAATATGGACAATTACGACATTGAACTTGGAGACGAGGATGAGTTTGATCGGGAGAAAATCCAGACGGAACTTGGACAAATACACATGTGAGTCAGCGTTGTTACTTCTCCTATGATGAAGCCACTTCATTCATTCATTTCATTTTAGGCGAAAAGTTCTGGACGACGATATCCGGGAAGTGAAGAAAATTCAAGAGTTGCTGTTCGACAACGAGGAAGCTGATGGCGTAGGACGGCAACGTCAGTTCCGGTGGAAGAACATTGAGAGTGGGTTTAGCTTGGATGATCCTGCTGGGCCAGGTGACAACGCCGCTGACGGAGACAGTGCAGACGATGAAGAGGAGATCCAGTGGCGAAAAATGCGCTTCGAGCGTGAACAACTATTGCAACAGAAGACCAAAGAAGAGGTTCGTATGAATACGAACCTAAAAGGGAAAATTAATATATCGTAAATCTCTCAGATCCTCGCTGAAGTTTCGGCGACTTCAATTGGAAAATCACTGCTGGCTACTTTTGGGGAAGATACACAAACAAACTTTAAGATATTCAAAAACGTTATGGAGCCAAAGGAGTTTAAAAAACCATCGTTCCTAATTGAACAGAATGACGTTAGATCGCTTAGAGGTTCATTTTTAAATTACGACGAGGAAACTCTAGCAAAAATTGCGGCCGCAGCGTCGAAAGCTTTACCAGACGAAGATGAGCAATACCATGCCAAGGCTCGTAAGACTGGAAATTTCGTATTCGCACCGCTATCAGAAGAAGAAAAAGCTGTAAGTAGATAGGGAACAGGGCTAATACCAATAACACTTTATGTATCTTTTCTTATTTAGTTGCGCAAGAGAAAAGCGGAAGATGCTCAAAACGCGAAAGACGAAAATGTTCCAAAGAAGGTGAAGACAAACCCGACAAAAACTTTATTCTTGGACAAGCTTCTCTAGATTTTAAGATTCTTCCAATGGACTGTGAATAGTTTATTTTTTATATAGCAAGTTTGTTTATTAGGTTACACGTATTTTTAGAGATTTATAATATAAAAAAAGAAAATATTTAAAAACCTTTTGAACTTTTTCTGTTCTGTATGATTAAAAAGAGTGATCTGTAAGGATAATTTGAGATTTGGCATCACTCAAGTTATTGATGACAGTGACGACAGTTGACGTTTCAACATGTGCCAAAGCAAAACATTCTGCTGTTAATTTAACAACGATCACAAACAATTTGAGCAAAATTTAAAATGGCACGTAATCGTCCACAGAAAAAGAAAAAACTTGAGATAGTGTTTGATCCCAAAAAAAGAGCGTAAGTTGTTGTAAACCACATTGTAGAGTCCCTTTAGTACCATTCAATTTTCGCAGTGAGTTTTTAACAGGTTTTCGGAAGCGCAAAAATGAACGTAGGAAAAAGGCTAAGGAGCAACTGGAAAATACACTTAAGGAAGAGCGGAAACGTATTCGCCAAGAAATAAAAGATGGCATCAAGCATATGAAGAAGTCATTTGAACCACTCAAAGAACTTACCGAGCAGGACAAAGTAGAGGATGAATACGAGGACGATGATGTTAAGGTGAAAATTGTTGAGCTCACAACAAATGATCTAGCAGCACAAAACAATTTCATTGGAGAGAATCGAGCAGCGGTGAGTGAGTCTGAGGAAGAAGAAGAAGCTGAAGACGATGAAGAAGATGAAAACTTATGTGCAAATAGAATCCCAGGCATGGATTTGGTCGAGAAGAAGGAGAAAAAAGCTAAAACCGTAGAAGAAGGTGAACCTGAGAAGCGAAATAAGAATAAATTGACAAACAAGGAAATTAGAAGCAAAAGAGATATTGATCGACTAAAGAAAACCAAGACCATGAATAAGTTGAAAAAGAGCAAAGCCTTCAAAATGAAGGAGCGTCTGGATAAGAAGGCAAATCAAAAGAAAATTCGGCGTGACAAGAATAACACACTCAAGAGCCTGCCTAAAAGTGGCCTGCGAAAGGTGAAGAAAGCTGGAAATGTGACGCGGTTCAACAAAGGAAGGATGCTCAGCAGAAAAAGTAGAAAAGCAAAAAAGTAGATCCTAGGAGCTCAAGCTTATAGTTTTAAATAAAATTGATATTTCTGTGTAGATGAGGTTATATTCTTTTCTTTTTACAGATCTGATCTTTAGATCTATTTTAGTTACACAATTTCTGTGTATATCAGTTTACACAGATATATTTTAAGGTGATATAGAGAGCGGCTTCATCAGCAGATCATTCTCGTGGCAGGTTTAGGAATTATTGTTGAGTGATTTGAGACAACTGCTCCCCAAGTATTTTTGAGAGAAAAGCTCTGCGTGCGATTTTAAGTCTTTTGTTTGCGTTGATGGTACTTAAAGGAGAATATTCAAAGATGATCAATATGGCCTATACGGCGACATGAGCTTGGTCAAGGATCTTCGGATTCAATGCTTAATATGACTAAGCCATGTAGATCGTATTCACACCGCAAGGACCTCAACCAATTTGGAGTGCACAACTGGAGGTAGGTGAGAGGTAGTGCTGGCTGGAGGAGCATGTTAGTTCACCCTAAGTTCTACCCGGACTGTAGCGCCAAAAGAAGTGAGACCACAGCTTCGACTCAAAATCTTTGATTTTCAGCGAGTGGGACAACGTTAAAGAAAACGTTCTTAAACGAAATGACGCACGCAAGTGGACAAGAACCTCAAACAACTTGGTCTGTATAACAGAAGGCAGTCAGCGAAAGTTGTGGACTCTTAAGAAGCTTGTTGGTTGAGGCCCAGGTTCACACCGCGTTGTATTCGAAAAAAAAATCTTACGGGTGCGAAATGTTTATTATATATCTACGTGTTTTGTTTTTTTTTTCTAAAGAGCAGCGGGAAACTCCAGCAAGCACTTTTAAATGACTGGAGAGTGGTAAGAGGAACAAAACTCTGGCCTGAGAACACTTGGTCCCATGCTTTATCTTGACTACAATTAAACAGTAGTTATTCCCAAGTGCCTCGGAGAGTATTGCTTTCTATCCACCCAAAGGCTTGTAAAACGTTTTGTTTCTTTTGCAAGAACACACTGCAATAGCAGAAATTTTCCTTACCGTGTCTACCCACCTTTTGCGCCGCAATAAAAATTCTAAAAGAAACCCTAAAATAAGTGCCTCTTTTTTTACATTAAATGCTAGAGTTGGATTGTCTCAAGGAAATCTCTAGAAATTGTGGAGAGTTGCTGTAATCCTCTTGCAAGTGGAATGCTCTGGAGCTTCATCTGAGTTTCTCGAAGATGTTAAATACGCCGTGGGGCAACCACCACAATTCATTTAACCAAAAGAAAATCCGACATGATTCCTTTCAAAATATATTTTTATTTCAGTTATTTTGTTTGTTTGTTGTGGTTGCTGTTGTTTTGTTTGTTTTCCACTTGCTGTGCCGAACCCCCAGGTTTTCTCCACTTCCTTTCTTTCTTTTTCAGCGTGTGTTACTTTTATTTTTGCATTTTAAAAACAAACCCGGGGATCCAACGCACACTGGCTTAAAACTACTGCATAAATTGGTATATATCTCTTCTATATTAAATAATATTAATAATTTTAATATATATATATATATAGTTCTTGCTGTTGCTTTCTTCTTCATTTGATTCAATTTTGTCTGTTTGCTGAAGTTTAATTACAATTCATATAGCTATGTACTTTCATTTGTAGAAAAGGAAACAACGAACAAGTGAAAAAGTTCGGCGCGCAGCTATATTTGTTTCGTTTTGTCAGTTGAACATGGGGGTCTTGTCTATTTGTCTACAGCTTATTCAATAAATTAAAAATGCATACGACGTCGGTCGAACTGTCCGGTGGCAAACGGAGCGGGATAACGTTCAAAGAAGGTTGCTATAAATGATTTTTGGGGGGATAGTAGGGGTTTTGGGCTAGTTGAGTCTTGGTTGTGCCAGAGAAATGGAACAAGAGCTCCTCTCAACAATCATGATTGAGAGTGAGAGATTGATGAAATGTTGATGAGCTCTCGAGAGGAAAAACTGGAACAGGGAAGAGGGACGAGAGGAGGTCATTTATATAAAATTCTAAAACTAAATTGCATTTATATTATTAAAATCTAAGAGAACGAAAAATTAGTTAATTCTACTAACTGCTAACAGACTTATCAACTAGAAGCATATAATATAGCAGTGAAAGTATATGGATAGGGGTTGCCCCGTGTTGTGTGGGTCTATACAAACTAAGATCCTTAGCAACTAGGTTTGCAAACTGAATTTCATGTTACATTCTGCATCCACTTGTGGATTTTTGCTTTTTTTTTATATATTACAATGACGATGAGGATGATAATGGGGGATGGAGTGAAGTTTTTGTTCTGTCCAGTGTCGAGTTAAATGTCTGTTTGCGTTTGTTTTACACTTGGTGTAAGTTCCTTGATATTATTTTTCTAATTGCCTATGCGAGAGAAACGTCCAATAGTTTCCATTATATATATAAAAAAAACAACAAATGTAATCGGCTGTGTTCTAAGAAGTTTTTCTTGCTTCGACAACCGTTAGGTTAACCGCATGTGTGGGCGTGGATTGGTCTGACACTCCACGCACATGGATTTTCGCTTTTCGGCGCGCAAAATTGAACTAAATTGATTTTGTTTTTCATTTTTAGATTCCTAAATCGTTTCTTTCTGTTTTGTTAAGTATATGTTTGTAACCTTAATTGTATGTGTGGCCTTAATACGCCATGTTCGGCAGCGGTTGAACTCTGTTAAGAATCCCGTCTGTGAAAGTCACCCCCGTTGCTTCGCTGGTGATGGGATCTTTGATGGAATTTGTTTCCGAATCTTTTGAAGTTGTTAACTTTCCGGCTAAATGTGTTGCCCATTCGAAAGTTACCGCTGGAGGTGTTTTGGTAGCGGTGACTGTTCGCACTATTCACTAGTTTCCATCGCCGCTGGTACTGATTCTGTTGGGATTGTTGTTCTTGGAATGGATTGTAGCCGGGATTGCTGGATGATTGCTTGTGTGCTTTCACTTTCTTTTGACGACCACGGTCCATTTCATTCTCGTCGTCCTCGTCCCACTCACGTTTTCGCTGCAAACGTGCCTCTTCGGTGATCTGAAACAAATAAATTTCTTTAGATATTGTTGCATTCGGTGACGTCCTTTGACTCACCTCTTTTTCTATTTCGGTTTTGGTGCCACTCCAGCTGACCACGGACGCTCCGTAGCCCCTGTGCGACTGTTTCTTAAGCTCGTTGACCACTTCACTCGTTTCGGTGTCGGCCTTCGGCTGGAAGCCATTCGACGGCTTAGTGTTGAAATTCGAATGCTTAGCGGCACGCTTGTCAGGCGAACTCGATCTCTCCACGGCAAATGGGTTCCTGTATTTCTTGTCCGTGGTTGAATTTGGTTCGTTGCTTGCTGGCTGCACGTTGGTAACCTGCCAAAGGCCAGTCTTCGTTTTGATCACCGGTGGTGATGGTGGAGTCGACTGTGCCTGATTAAAATCACCCGCACTAGCCGATGAGTCGTTTGAGTCGTGCGAGTTTTCATCAAAGTCATTTGTTCCCACTTCGGTGTCACTGCAAAGAGGTGATGTCTTCTTTTTCTTTGGCGATACGGCAGACGCGGATGAGACACAGGAATTATCGTTACCGTTTGTTGGACACTGGGCTCTTCTCTTGAATAGCCAGTCGAATTCGGTTTTTTTCTTTTTCTTCTTCACTGGCTTGCTGCTCTGTGTGGCGCTGGTCGTTGAGATGACGGATGATTTGACGGAGTCGGCTTGTTTCTCATCGGAAGAAGACCCTGAACCGGTGGCCGCCCAGGAATCATCTTCGGATTCCGATTCGTAAGGAACAAGACTCTTGGGAGGACTCTTAATCAAAGGACCATTTGTGCTAGTCGTTGAAGAGGCGACTGCAGCTGCGGTAGAGGATGCCACCGGCTGCGGCTTGCTCGTACTCGATTTTTCCTTTGAGTGCAGCGGGGAACTCAAACCGAGCTTAGGCATACTTGGCAGTGTTGTTGCGGCTGTTGATGAAGTCACTTCATTGCTTGTTGTAGTCACCTTCTCGTCCTCATCCGCTTCACTATCGCTAGCTGAGGGATTGGATTTTAGTTTGTCTGTCGAGCTGCTTGCCGCGCTGGCTTGCGCTGACGACGTGCACGCTGATGTGGTTGTGGAACTACCGTTCATTAGGGCTGCCGAGTTTTTGAAGTGAATCATTATTTTGGAACTATTTGTGGGAATCGTAGTTGGCCGGTTACTTAGTTTGCTCGGCGAATTGACTAGTTTGTTTCCGTTGCCGGGAAAACCGTTCGATGCACTTGAGTTGTTGTTGGTGTTAGCCTTGTAAAAATCTGGCAGTTGTGGACCGATAACCTTTTGGTCCGTGTTTAGCTTGCTGATCACCTTCGGTCCGATTGTCGATGATCCGTAGAAGTTTTGGCGGTTTTCATTGTTTCCGCCGTTACTGTTGTACAAAGTTCCATTTTTCTGACTGTTTTCCTTTCCTTGGTCAAGACCTCCGTTGACTTGCGTGTGTGGACGACTGTTGGTCGATGTTTGCGTACTGTGTTGCTGACCGGATTCCATTTCATAAAAGATGATGTAGGCGTTTGTGTTGACAACACTCTGTACCGATATTGGACGCACATAGCTGTCGTCGAAGCTGTAGTAAGTTCCCGTTTCGGTGAGACCGATGGCGGTGTAGTGTCCACAGTGTTGAGAAGCTCCTAGATGCGTGACCATCGCAACCAGTTTGTACGTCAGCTGTTCACCATTCTTTTTCGAGGCAAATCTTGATAGATCGAGCCGAGGCCGAATTGTTATTTGTTTGTTCAGCTTAGTACCCAACATTGAGAAGCGCTTCAGCTGAATACATAAAGCAATTGGAGCACGCTCCAAACTAAATTGCTTTGTCGCCGACACCTACAAATGAGAAAAAACCGAAAATACAGGAATAATATTGTGCGATGGAATGTGTTGGGAATTACCTTCTTTTTACATGATTCACATTTGTACCCCATGTCCTCAAGCCTCTCCCGCGAGAAGTACCCCTCAAGGGCTTCCTCGATTGTGTCGGCTTTGCGTATGTCGAGTAGGAGGTCCTCAAAGTGCTGAAATGTTGTCGACACATGGCCACAGGCGAGGCAACGTACTGCAGATTTTAGATAACCACCTAGAATCTGATTTGGAGGCGTGGTCTCCTTGCTGAACTGATCCAGATCCTTGTAGTTGGGAAAACGCATCAGATACGCCTTTTCCATCGCCTCAACAAGGTAGCGTAGGAACTCATGTGCATCCTCCTGTCTGCCCATGATCAGGTGTCTGCAGATCGACTTCAATTTGGAATAAACTAGGTACGGTCGTATGGCCGACTGCTGTTGCTGTGAGGAAATTAAGGTTTTTGACATGGCACATATTATGCAGCCACCTTGTGTACCATTCTCCTCCTCGCAGCGTTCTCTATGCTGGGCGTCCGACATAAGCCAATTCGCGATGGCCGGGACATGAAAGAGTGCTTGTAGGATGGAATTCAGATAGCATGTGTTGCCAACATTCATCATGCCGGCGCCAACGTGCCACTTGCGGTTGGAACTTTTCCAACCGATTTGAACATTCTCCCGTGGGAATAAAATGCGTTTCGGCTGTGGCAGTTCATTGGAATTTCCGCGTGATTTTTCTGCAAAAAAAAAAAAAAAAAAAAGTCAAATAGATGAATTTGTTTATAAGGTTGTGTTCAATATTATACGTGTGCGCGGGGCAATTTTGCACAAAAAGAGGTCATGGACACAGGTGTAGAACAGGCGGCTACTTTATGTGGGCATTATATAAGTTGGGGAAGAAATTCGGATGTAGAACAGCCCCAAAGTCTGGAGGAGTAATCAGAAATGCTTTAAATGTTAGTAAATCTAACTCGAATTGTACACATCGGCGAACACGACAATAGGTCGTTACACTGTTGCAGACAATAGTTGTGTACGTCTGGAGGTACTCAAAAATATCCTGCTAATCTTGGTGAAAGAGTAAGTACATTCCACACCCCAACGGGTCACGTAGCTACGGCAGCACACCGCACCGCAACGCGATTATCCCGAGAAGTCCCCCAAACATACCTGTATATGCCATTCATTTGGCTAAAAAAAACATTATCCGTCTGTTTACAGGCAAAAAATAACTTCAACAACCGCTAGTCGGGCTTATTTTATTTTTTTCTTCGCTCATAGTACCCAGAGAACAAGTTATTTTGCAAAATCTCTACACACAACATAAGTCTCCCCTCTCTCGATATGTCTCTTGTCAAAGTGACACTTGCGGAGAAAAGCAATGTTCATACACTCACCAGAGGTCGCTGTTGTTGTTGATGAAGAAGTACAGCCCGAACTGTGATGACCACCGGTTGTTGCCGTCGCTGGACTTTGATTCGAATCTTTGTCATTTCCATTCATACCCGTCGCCGTCGAAGTGGAAGACGAAGACAACGACGTCGATGATGTTGCTGTTGTTGTTGCAGGTGCGTGCATTAATTTCCCGCTATTGGCAGCAGACAACGATGATGAAGACGACGTCGACGATGGTTGTGGTGACGGTGTGGGCGTAAGAACCATATATTTTGACTTTAAGGTGTCAAGGACCGTTTGATTGTAGTTCTTAACCTCCTCATACTCAATTTTTGTGAGAAGCACACGTTTTGTTGATGCGGCCAATTTATTTTGCAAACTTTCGTCATGGTGGTGATGATGGCCGCCTATGGACGATTGGCTGGACGAACCGCCTGTCGTTGTAGACAGCCCAACGTACGGGGAATTTGCAAGTGAATCACGTATGGCGGCGTTTACGTTAGCCGCTGCCGACTCACAAACAACCGACACAGGCATTGTATAGACACTTCACGCTGGGGGTAGAGACACGGTTTCTCGTATATTTCTCCTTCCGCAGACTGTTCTTGTGTTTGCAAACACACAGAACACACTTGTTTTTGACTTTTTTCTCTATCTACTTCTCGAACTTTGTTTTTCTTTGCAATTCACATGAACTGTTTTCTTCTTTCTCTGGATGTGTCTTTTGGTTGCTTTCTTTCTCGCTGCGCTGCTTCTGATGCTGCCGATGATGCGGTGCGGCGGTGGCGACGGCGGCGACAGCAGCGAAAATGACAACGGCGACGACAACGACAACCAAGATAGCAACGATGGTGGTGGTCCCTTCCGTGTTGCAATTTCACCGTCATCAACATGCAAAACGACACGCAGTGGAAAATTCACTCATTTAATCAGTTCTTCTTCCGGTGTTATAATTTCATGAAAATATTATAAACGATACTATTCTCCATCGGGTTTTACATATTTTCGCGCGATTTTTTTTTCACTTGATTTGCGTTATAAAACACGAGAAAATTTTCCCGACCACATGTACTCGAACGTACTGAAAAAGACAGAATGCTGCTATTGCTGGATGCTATAAAACACAATGAAAAAGAGAAAAAAAAATCCCCCACATACACACGGTCTTCGAAAATGGCGGAATATGTGTGTTTACCTGACGGCTGAATTGAATTTATTTTTATGGGAAGTAAATGTTAGATCAGGCAATGCTATGCTAATTGGATTTGATTTTTGAACAATGTCCGGTATTTTGTGTTAGTTAATTTGTTTGATAAATTAATTTCATTTTAAATGTAAAGATATTGATCAGTCATGAACTAACAGTGAGAGCGTAATTTGATGTAACTTTTGTGGCCATCTATGAGCCAGGACTGAAGCTATTGAACACAAGTGATGCCAATTTATTATATTTCTTCTTAAATCCTAACAATGTGTGTCAACGTAAGCAATGATTATATGTAAAGAACTTTATGAGAGTTTTTTTTTTTACTCAAATTCAAATGCAGGAAAATTTGGATAATGTAAGGAAAAAAAAAAAGTTGAAAGTTTATAAGACCCCAAAGCGCCCACAGAAATATCGATCCCAAAGGACCACCTTCAGCAGCGGCGAGAGCTGCTAATAAGTGGGCAAAGTAAAGTATTCTGCTCTGGAAATGTTTTCCGTTAATATCCAATCACCCTCTAAATGGTAATTGAATCAATCTACTCAAAATGCGTATCCTTCCGAGAGATGAGCACTCACATTCTGGGCACATGCGAGACGGAAATTTTTGGTGCGCTTCACTGAAGACGTATTCATCCCCGAGGACAGGAGGAAGGACTCTGTGTAAACATTCAGTGAAACGGAGCCAATGCGGAGATGATTATGTTTCTGGATTTTCGGAATTCTTTCTTCACTCAGCCATCGGTAGGACGGAGAGATGTGGTTGCCTGGCAGAATCCACTGCTGCCGGTTATGCACTTGTCGAGATGGAGGATCCGCCCGACCCCAGTCGCCTGCGAAGTCCCCGCAGTCATAACACCAAACTAGAGCCTACGTTAGTCGGTGGAACGTGACCAGAAACCCAATGAGCCATTTAACATCCGAGCCCCCGACGTGTCCCCATATTACACCGAGAAACACTTTTTATATTGATTGAGTCATTAACGCAAATCCTTTGCACTACATTTACCTCGGTTTGATGGCGGTGGGCGGGGGCGCCTGCACACACCCGGAGGCCCTCTCTGTACTGTTGATGGCTTCTGAAGGAGACATCTGGCAGGCTGCTTGCTGGTCCGGGGGTGACGAAATGTCCTTATGCTCGAACGAGTTTGTAGTCATTGATTGACCTGTCGGCCCTCAGTTTTCGGATGCCCAGCGACAACTTTCGGAAACTTTCAACGCGGACGACGAGAGCAAGGGCCGTGCGGCAGTGGAGTGTGTTCAAACACAACGACAGTTGGTTACTGTAGGTGGTGGTGTGACGGCATGGCAATGAAGGGCCGAGGAGCTTGGAAGTGTTGTTAATGTTGCCGAATAAAGTGTCTTTGTCGTGAGTGGTCTGTGCAGCACGGGTACGGGGGATTGTTGAATTGACGTCGAGTCCTTGAAAACTTTTAACTCTGAATCTGACTGGTGTATGATAGTGGATGTTCCTCGAGAGCGGAAAGCCACTATAAGTTTCTGGCCACTTAATTAGAGCGAACACGGTGCGGGGTCGCCGGGCGGAGAAGGAAGGTTCAGAATGTGGTGAATTGGAAGCGGTCGCGTAGCTTCACCTGCAGTTTTGCAGGATTGTGAATTGGAGACAAGAAAAGTTTTCATATCGGTCGCGGTGCGGGTTAGAGTTGGCTTTAAACTTTGTAATTCACATCCGAAGTTAGGGCAACGGGAGTAATTGGGAGTAAGCCTGGCGCAACGATTGGAACATTTTGCATCTGTTAACCTTTGTACGGGAGGTGCTGCTACTCCCGTGGTCTGCGAGTGAGTTATGTCTGAACTATTAGTTCACACCATGTTCGAACAGTGCCATGGACAAACGGAGACCTTGTAATTAGAAACAACAATAGGGTTGATTTTGAATCAATATTTATCATTTGGGACCTAAGTGCTTGGTTGTCGGTTGAAGGCTTTTGTTATCGGTGGTGGTTAACTGTTAGCTTGGGTGTGAGTGCAAGAAAAGAGTTTTGTCTATGAGTGTCAGGAGGGCCAGAAACTCCACTTAAACGTCAAATCGCAGAAATTAGTTTTTAATATACAAGCCTAGTCACTAAATGCTCGGTTCTCAACTTTAAGCAATTGTTCACTGCCACATTTTTAGATTCTTCCTCAGAGCCAATTCAATGAACGAGATATTCCGCTTGGCTTATGCGTTCGTTGCTCGGCAAACGCATTTCAAATAACTTGACAGTGAATATTTCGTATATCGCAGTGAAGTGATAATAATAATTGTTGGCGCTACAGTAAAAAGGGGGACCAGGGCCTAGCTTGCTCATCAACTACTCGTGTTGTGCGCCCTACTGTTCTCTCACAAGTAGAAGCGACCTACAGTTTTTTGCCGACTCCGAACGGCGAAATTTGAGACGCTTTCTTAGACAGTTATTACTCTTTGAGTGTCAGCAGCTCAAAAGTGCCGTGAAAAATTCGAAAAATTGGTGTTGAACTGGGAATCGAACCTAGACCCTTCGGCGTGTGAGCGTCGCACTCTACCCACTACGCCACGGCGACCACTGAAGTGAAGTGATGGAAAATAATAATTTTAATTGTCCAATGCCAACAACGCGATAAAGCAAAATTAGGTAACTTGCACAAGTTATTGAAATGCCAACAAGATCAAACTTGCGTGCTATGAGTGTTTTAATTTTGGGTTGGAATAGGCTTGTATACATGAGGCAATGTAGTTACCGAGTCGAGCTTTCAACACTATAACACTAGCCTTGCTAGGTCAAGTTGATGACAAAATCCGTTGTATGGTGAACCAATGTATGTAGGGAACCCCTCTGCCCTCTGGTTTATCCGGGGCCTGTTGTTGTCTTTGAAGCATGTAAAAACTTTCTTGACAAACTACCAGGTATACCAGTATGAAATTAAATTTTTGAAATGAAAACACTAATTATTATTGGGAAAGTAAAAACATTTTATTCAAAGCATTGGCCATTGTTTTCTACACATTTTGACCACCTTTCTGGCAATTTGTGAATACCACGCCAATAAAATTGTTCGACTTTTAAAGCAAACCAATCAGACACCCAATTTTCGACCTCCTCGTGGGAATCAAAGTGCTCCTCAGCCAATGTGTGTTCCATTGATGAAAACAAATGGTAGTCAAAAGGAGCCAAGTCTGGTAAATACGGCGGGTGGAGTAGCTGCTCCCAGCCAAGTGTTTTGATTGTATTCTGAACCGGTTTTGCTTTGTGTGCAGGTGCATTGTCATGGAGCAAAATTACCTTGCCGTGTCTTCTGGCCCATTCTGGTCGTTTCTAAATCAATGCATGGTTCAAATTGATCATTTGTTGTCAGTAGCGATCAGTGTTAACGGTTTCACCAGGTTTTAGGAGCTCGTTGTACAGCCAACCTTTCTGGTCCCACCAAACACACAGCATTGTCTTCCTGCCGAATCGACCTGGTTTTGCAGTCGATGTTGATGGTTGTCCCAGATTAATCCATGATTTTTTCCATTTGAGATTCTTAATATAAATCCATTTTTCATCGCCAGTAACAATCCGATGCAAAACCGATTTTCTTTCGTGTCTTTGAAGCAAAATTTCACAAGTGTTTTTTCGGTTTTCCATCTGTCTTTCGTCCAATTCATGTGGCACCCATTTTTCACACTTTTGGATCTTTCCCATAGCTTTTAAACGCTCAGAAATTATTTGTTGTGCAACATTTAACATTGCTGCCATTTGCTTTTGACTCAAAGTGTCATCTCCATTATCCAATATCGTTTGCAATTCAGTGTCTTCAAACTTTTTTTGCCGTCTTCCACGTTCTTCATTTCTCACATCAAAATCATTATTTCTGAACCGTTGAGACCATAGTTTGCATGTTGCTTCTGATAGAGCACGATCACCATATGCCTCGACAAGCATTTGATGCGACTCTGCAGCACTTTTCTTCAAATGAAAACAAAAAATGAATGCTTTCCGCAAATCATCACTTTCTGGTACAAAATTCGACATTTTTAACACGATGAAAAAATATGCTGTTGTCTGTTCAATGACTTGATGTATACTAAATATTTTTAACAGATGTCATAGCAAACAAACAAACAAAATAATAAGGGCTCGTTCACAACAAATGTTCCCTATCGAGACATTTGTATCTTGACGCTCACTTCATACAGGTATACCTGGTAACTTTCTTGACAGCTAAATTTTTTTACTTTTTGTTTTTTGTTTTCTTGTTGTTCTTATTGTTATACTTAATTACTTTTATATATGTTATTTACTTTTTAAAACATGAAGCATGGAAATAAAAAAATGGCGAAATAAATTTTATAGAAAGTGTCTAATATTGAAGCGAGAAATTGACAAACTGTATTATTACGAGGTGAGAGAGTAATCTTCACGTACATCCCATAGACTGATAGGTTTAATGATGGGCCTGGTGTACCAGTGTATGGAGTGTACGTGAAGGTAACTCTCTCACTACGTAAAAATATATGATTCAGAGAAAACAACAGGCACCGGATCAATTTTTTACGACCCCAGCAAACGATTAAAGGACAACGATTTTCTTTCTGTTGCGTAAAGTGCGACAGTCATATGCCCAAGGTGCAGGTTCGATTCCCGGCTGAACTCCTCTTGTTTTTACTGGAACCATTTCGAGCTGCTGGTGGCCGCCGTGGCGTAGTGGGTAGAGTGCGACGCACACACGCCGAAGGGTCTAGGTTCGATTCCCAGTTCAACACCAATTTTTCGAATTTTTCACGGCACCACCTCTTTCGAGCTGCTGACAACACTCAAAAAGTAATAACTGTCTAAGAAAGCTTCTCAAATTTCGCCGTTCGGAGTCGGCAAAAAACTGTAGGTCCCTTCTACTTGTGAGAGAACAGTAGGGCGCACAACACGAGTAGTTGATGAGCAAGCTAGGCCCTGGTCCCCCTCTGGACTGTAGCGCCAACAATTATTAATTATTAATTTCGAGCTGCTGATAACGCTCAAAAAGTAATTACTGTCCAAGAAAAAGCTTCTGAAACCTCGCCGTTTGAAGTCAGCAAAAACTGTAGGGCCTTTTACTTGTGAGAGAGCAGCACAACAGGAGTAGTTGATAACCCAGGTCGCCCTGTGGACTGTCGCGCAGTGTTGGAAAAATTTTAGTCGAAGACTAAATTAGTCATAAGTTGCCGGATTCAAGCTATTTATGACTTTTGTATTCATTATTCATGAAAATAATGACTGAGCAATAAAAAATAAATAAGAGCATTTATTCAAGACATATCTCTGTTCACAAAAAAAATGAGACAGAGTATTGAGTTATTTCAAATGATAGAGCAGATAACGAACTTTAAAATATTAACGTCGAACTTTTTGTTTTTTGGTGATTTCTTACCGTGTAGTTTTTGAAATTGTACTTCGGCCGCGTAAAAATATACAGGACTGTGCAAAATAATAGCACTATCTTCGACTTTGTCACTATTATATTATATTACTTTTTCCATTGGCCCGGCAGGCGCCTCATATTTATTACAAAACATCTATTACGTCAGCCATAAAACCCATAATCAAGACATTAAAAACTTCATCTTGTCATTAAAAAAGGCCTCGTTACCGGAAATGTAAATATATGCGTAAAATCCGACATGCCCGCGATTGGTGGTTATTCATGAAACAGAGTTAGTCATACATACACATTAATCATAAATAACCGTCAATCATATGTGTGAATAACGAAAATTCATGAATAAATGTTAGTCATCAATAAATCCGGAAAATAAATTATTCATGACTAACGTTTAGTCAAGTTTCTTTAGTCATTAGTCATTATGTTATTTTATGCCCAACTCTGCTGTCGCGCCGTCCGATTGTTATTTTGATTATTTTTGGTTCTGCACGAGGAATATGAGGTCCTCTAGTAGACTAACTACGTGTAGCCGAAGAACTTTCAGAGCAGGGCCCTGCTATATAGCAGGCATCATTTCGGCGATGGGATATGCTCGGCAAAAAACGATATAGAACTGCAATTTCTACTACCGCGATTGCTAGAGAGAGAGAGAGAGAGAGAGAGAGAGAGAGAGAGAGAGAGAGAGAGAGAGAGAGAGAGAGAGAGAGAGAGAGAGAGAGCAGGCAGCGCTTTTTCGAATCCGGAATTGTCGTTCGAGATGGACTAAAGACTCCGGCCCATAGTATAATTTACATGCGTCAGCGTCAGCAATTCTTTGACAGATACATAAAAAATATGTGTTCTAATTTGAGGTGGCACGTACACCAACGCTGCTACTCACGTGACGGACTTGACTCACGTGATGGACTTGACTCACGTGACGGACTTGACTTACGTGACGAACTTGACTCACGTGACGGACTTGACTCACGTGACGGACTTGACTCACGTGACGGACTTGACTCACGTGACGGACTTGACTCACGTGACGGACTTGACTCACGTGACGGACTTGACTCACGTGACGGACTTGACTTGACTTTACGTGTTCAACTTTTAACTTTTCTCTCTCCTTCAGCGTTGACAAGCAACACATTTTGACATTTCAAAAATATTTTTTGGAATTTTGCTAATACTGGCGGCTTGTTTGAATGTTTTATAAGATCTTGATGAACCAAATTTATTAGCAAATCAAAGATCTTTTATTCATTCTCATAGCCGTGAAAATTTGTTCCGGATAGCCATTGTATAGTTTCTCAAAGTTTAACGCAAAATCTCGGTCTATGTATAAGGTGCAGGCCCAAATTTGGAGGTTGGTTTTTTTGGTATTAATATATTCTTTAAGTTTGAGTAGTATCATCAAGCACATTAGTTAATCCAATAACTCGTCTGGAGCAAAATATATATCAGACTGCTCTACAGTACAACCAAAAATAATTGAATTTTAAGCTACTGTCAATTGAAATCTTCTGTGCGTTGTCATCCCCTTCCTTCACGTACTTCACCATCAACGGATACTTTGATGCTACGCATGTAAAGTGTTCTATGTGCCAGAGCCTTAAGACAAAACGTGTTAAGCTACGACCCCGATAGCGAACGCCTCATGACAATCGGTATCAACGCTAAATTAGGGAACATCAGCTTGACCTACGCTCACGCACCGACAAAAAAGAAAAAAATTTCAACGATGAATTCCATGATCTCCTAAAATGAACATACGATCGATATCCCAGCTATGATACAAACATCGTCGTAGGAAATTGCAATGCTCTCCTGGGAAAAAGAACATCTTTGCTGGAGTCATCCGGAAATTATATTCCCCAGTTGCCTTACTTATTTCAGGAGTTATAAGAATGTGTTGATATAGTCTTAGAAGTTGTGCACTAAAAGTTGACAATTATAGTAACAATCAACAGAAAATTCTAAAGTTTGTTTTCTTAGAGATATTCCATTTTTGAAATAGTATAGAGCAAAGACGATTTTTTCAATTAACATGAAATTTATTTTATTTGACAGATAATCTTTTGGCATTTTTGCTTATATATAATTTATGGCATATGACAGTACCGACTGGCTGTGACGCAAGAAAATCTAAAAGGTCAATTTTCGATTACCTTCAACACTTTTGGCCGTATAGTGGTAGAAATACGGCGAATGTTGTCCTCCAAGTGGTCAATTTTTAAGGCCTTAACGGCGTGGATTGTTCTCACATAAATGTGGTGCTAAGTCCAGCGATCTTGAAGATTAAGTCACCTTTTCGTAACGCGAAACTATGCGTTTATCTAACGTTTCCTTCAATCAATTGTTGTATGAGCTGTGTAACAAGTAGCGCCATCTTGTTGAGACCACGGCGTGTGGGCATTATGGTTGTGAAACGAATGAAAAAGTGAGTAATCATGGCTTCATAGTGATGAGGTCCGTTCAAAAGGCCCCGGCACATAGAATACGTTACTAGCGTCAGCGTCAGCGATACTTTGACAGATACATAGAAATACGTGTATTCTTATGGGGAGTGGTTCATAGACCAACGCTGCCGCTCACGCGACGGATGTAGTAGCTCAACTTTTAACTTTTCTCTCTCCGTCAGCGTTGACAATCGAACATTGTGACATTTCAAGAGAATTTTTTTGAATTTTAAGTTTACATGTTGAGTTTGAGGTTAGTTCTCGTCGAAGTCACACAGGAAAATAACAAAGGTTTGTATTTGCAATTTTTAATAATAACAATAAAATTAACTTATTAAAGATATTAACATAGGACTGAAGAAAAAATAGAAAGGAAATCCTAAATTGAGTGGGAACAAAATTTTTCGCAGGACATAATTAAGGTTTGTAATTGCAAAACTTAAATAAAATACAAAAATTAAATTGTGTTTTAATTATGTTAAGTTAATCCAGTAACTCGCCTGGAGGAATTTTTGCAAAAATCTATATCAAACTGCTCTACACTATATACGAAAAATTTGAATTTAAAGCTACTGTCAAATGAAATCAGCTGTACATTGAAGTATTCATTGTGTCACCCCCTTCCGTCACGTACTTCAACTTCAACGGATATTTTGCCGCTACGCAAGTAACGTATTCTATGTGCCGGAGCCTAAATTGCTCTGAATTGATACGAATTCCTACGAATTTGCCCGAAAAACTACGAAAAAGGGTTCCATTAGCTGACTTTTTCGTCGAAGAGAGAGCTCATGAGAGAGCAAAATATTTCCCCTCTGACATTTCATAGTTGATAGTTGTTTACGAGTTTCTACGAAAAGTCGTTTCACAATTTTCGGTAGAGTTACTCTCTGCAAGAGAGATTTTTACCCAAACTACTCAACTTCGAATTTCTGTTCACAAATCAATTGGAACAGACATATTACCATTCTCTTACGTTCTGATCGGCATCACCTTTAAGGAGGAACAGACCAATTATTCTACCGACTCCTAAAGCACACCAAACAATAAGTTTTTGTGGATGTTACGATGTCTTAACATGCAGTTGAGGATTATCATCTAATCCAAATACGACAAAAACTAAATGGGAGCTTAATCGATAAATAAAATTGGAATCAACGACAATCTGGTTGCAACATCACAAAATTTTTGCATTATCTGCCTCAAATTTAAATTGAAATGCCAAACTAAAATAAAAACAAATCACTTAAAAGTTTACAAAAAGGCGGTCAATTGAAAAAATTGTTTCTTGGAATTGAATAGCTGTGTAAAGTACACGTTATAATGATGCTCATTCCTCGTCTTTTGTCGCCTTTTGTCCTGCTAATGCATTGATTGATTTACAAGATGACTGTCAAACGCACGGGAACCACGTTATGAACTAATTTTGTAGAGCGTCCGCCTGGAAAAGTCTTCGAATCCGAGTCATTGGGACAACGCAACAGAGGACGGTCTAGGCTAAGATGGCGCACACAAGTGGAGAAGGACTTCAATGCACTTGAATTGCCCAAATGAAGAGGGCCAGTGAGGTATCGTGCTAATTGGAGAGACATGTTAATTGCGGATCATGCCGGAACTCAAAAATGAGAAAAACAGAGAAGCTATCAAAGTAAAACTGAACATTTCACCAATTCAGTGGTCCATAGTGTGGTCCAAAACTCTATTCCAAAAAGTCTATCAAACACCTTTAGACAGTGTCCCTTTGCCACAGAGAAAGCAATTAATTACATTGGATATCAAAGAAATTCTACATTGTCTCCCACCAGTTGAAGCAGTCGTTGGTCTATTCATCCACCACCACAAATTCCGATTCATATTTCATAGCAAAGCGTGCCCAGTAAATCTGAACCCTTGAATCAGATCAAAAAGGATACCGTCTGAGCAATAAGTCTCGAAAACAAAAATAAATACTGAAGCATCGACCCTCGTGCATTTTGAATTTAATTCGTTGACCTACTTTCAGTAGATTCATCCCGAAGTTGATTGGGATACAAATTGGTTTTGGGACTACAAGTGGGTCCTCGTGGAACCACCACCACCGCCGTCGCTGAGTACAACCTCCAAGGATAATCCCTCACTCGTTAAATTACTTCATCGAGATAAAATAAGGTCCAATGGTCTCTGGTTACTCGATTTAAATTTGAAAAGTTCAAGTGCTCCACAAGTCAAGCTCGTCGCTCGTCGCTCGTCGCGTAGGCTGGAAAAAAAAAAGAAGAAATATCCGCAAAGCAACACCCGTCGGTTCGAATATTCATTACCAGGAGCCATAAAATGAAACGAGGATAACCACTGACAAAACGATGTCATAAATCAGCGCCAAGGACCCCTTCTCTTGCGCGCCGTCGGTTAAAGGCTTAATACGACTGCAGCCAAACCCCGAAACTATGCCCGAAGATGAATATCAATCAAGAGTAATCGAGGAGCCGGGCACGCTTCCAGTGACTGACTTCCGACGACAAAGGACGTAAACATGAAAATCCAATAAACATAAATCCAGGAGCTCCCATCACATCACAGTCCCCAATCTAATCTGTGTGTCCTTTGTGGGGTTATGTTCGAATTTAGCATACGGTCACAGCTCGAGAGAGCACCGAACACCGCCACACATCAGCTGCCGACTGACGGTTGCCGGTTGCCGGTAAATGGATCGTTTTGTTTATGACGTGACTCGGACATAATAATTCTATTTGCGTCCCAAACGTCACCGATCCAGCCTAGCGGCGAGTGTCCCCCAACTACGATTGGCCGAATCGAATTTCAATTAAAGCCGAAGCAGCGACAGAGGCTGCTTGAAATGAGAAATGATTTTGTGGGGCATCGATAATTGCGTTATCCCTCGGGAACGGGGGCATAGACCAGCCGGGCATTAAGATGATGAGCAAATATAGGGAAGAAAAATTCAATTAACCTTAAGCTGACCGGGGTATTCTAGACAGTTTTTTTTTTGTTTTGCCCCCAGCCCCCCTCTGAGAGGCTAATCAATTTAATTAAACACTTACTTGGTCCCTTTTCCATATTGCCAGGATAATTGACAGAAATTAGGACCGCTGTCGTATTTAACAAATTTTATGGCTAATATTGTGGGAAAGGATATTTTTGCTGGGGTTAGGGTGTCTCAGGGACATGGTTGCTGCGACGGTTATTAAGGGTAATGGTGGCCAAGAGCGGTGTTTCATGTCTGACGGTGAACAACATATAAGGCATATTTGTGGAACTTAGTTAAAGTTTGGAACTCAGTCTGTGGAAGGGGTTGAACATTCGCTATACTTCATCCACTCAATTGGTTGGAAATGGAACGATTTACGAGCTTGGTATTGTCGACATGGAAATTGCTGATCTGGCGACCTAGACGAGATTAATATACGATGCATGGAACAGCTTGACGCAGAGTCCACAAAAGTTTTCTAAAATTCACGGAAACTCATTTTTTTGTAGACCCGTGAGACCTTTTTTTGCCAATCTAACAGGGACCTTAGAGTGAGTAGAATATTATGGAACAGCAGCATTGGGCTTTAATTGATGCATTGGATAAGTAAGAAGAATAGATGGAACAGCAGCAATGGGCTTCAATTGATGCATTGGATAAGTGAGAAGAATAGATGGAACAGCAGCAATGGGCTTCAATTGGTGCATTGGATAAGTGTAATGTGAAAGACGTTACTTCCGAAGATCGAGTACATTTGAATGCATTAACTCTCCAAAGCAGCCAGAAAAGTCATGCAATAAAAGTCACAACTTGTCTTACATCTAACAATGTTCGTTACGGTCTACTATGATTCAGTTAATTGCGGAAGCCACACAATATGTCATCACAAAGTGACAGCACAGCCCTTCCCACACGTCTGCAAAAACTAAGCAGGAATTTTTCAATGGCTTCCCAGAAGCCATTTAATTTTGTCTGGCGTCTCCGCCACTCAATCTGGATTGACAAATCAAACTTGAATTGATTACACGCAGATAAATGGAAAAATAGCTCAATACTTCAATTTATTGCTGTCAAGACGAATGACTTTTGCCGGAGCCCCATTCAACTCTCAGCTCTGCAAAACATCTGTCCCTCCTGCTAAAGCATCACTGCCAAGGACCATTAAGAAGCAAAGTTTAATCGTTTTATCGCCTCGAAGGTGTTGGCAATAAATTCCGAACACAAAGCCATGGCAACGGTCGAAAGGATATGCCTTCTGGTTTCTCAAGATGCTGCTGCTGATGTCGTTAATAACCCGGGGCGGTTGGCCAGACGGTCGGTGACGGGGTGTCTGGTTGCGTGCGAGTGCGTGTGTCAAGCGTGTTTTGAATATTTCCCAAGGACACACAGAGCAGACACACACGTTCTCGCCAGCGTGAATGGGGGAGCACAGGTCTCGTTCTGGAAATCATTTATTCAAGAAACTACCTCTTAAGCATACATTATCCCGGCATTTGTTTACTTCCACACCGGACGACCTCTGTCCTGGGGGGTTGACCAGTGCCGCATCGACTTCCAGTGTGGGGAGGTGGGGTGCGTTCGTCATTCTTCCCGGAGGTCTGCTTGATAATTCAGACAGTCAGTGAGTGATGTCAGCCAGAGAATTAAATCGGGGAATCTGAATGGAAAAGTTTTTAAATTATCCGCACACCCGTACCCGACCCGTGTCATTCGATTTGTCATCTCGGTATATGGCCGCTGCTGATGTTGCTGCCACTGGCACGGTTCGGGACATTAGTTGGGGAGGCTTGTTCAAGCGGATAAAATGAAAATTTGTTTAATAGACGCGACAAGACAAGGGTTCGACAATACGGACCCAATCGGAACAATCCAGACAATCTTTTGCTGAGATCAGACTAAGAGTAGAAATTAAAATCAGAAAGGAAGTGAATTGATTCCTGGTGAAGTTGGAGAACTCCGGTTTTACGAGTTTTTCAAGGTTGTTCGGGTTTGGAATCGATGATAAGTAAGTGTGGTACGGGTCCCGGGTGTGGGTTAGGCAGTGCGGGTCAGGCAGTGCTTGTGTCATTTCAATCAGACGTGTGATTTTTTTTCTTGTCAGTGGGATACTCGGGTTATGGAGGAGTGGAAGGGATTGTATTTTGCTGATGAGTCCAGCTTAAATATTCTTTGGTGGATTTAGAATCATCAAATGCTCATCATTTGAAAAATGATCAGCACCTAAAAAATTGCAAAATGATAAAATAAGCAGTGACATGAGATTCGTGGTTCGATGGATGGCTGGGAGCGTTAAAAAATTAAAATAGATGTTCAAAGATACAAAGCGAAAGACACCATAAGCGCAAAAAGCAAGAAATCTTAAAATCACAAGATTAAGTGTAGTGATTTGAGCAAAAGCCCCAAAAACCCATATTCTGAAGCAAAAATGCTTAAAATGCTACAACACCCCTATAAATACGTCCTGTGTTGTTTGAAAGTCGGACTGGATCTTAAAGAGAATGGTCTAAACCTTCTTATCCTTTTTCTTCGTTGGGCTTTACAGTTTGGGAAGGATATGGGGCCTAATCACTAGCCTCTCCAGCCAGCACAAACTTTTGCCAGCCTCCAGGTGAGCACATCTACCTGGTTGAGGTCCTTCTCCAGATGTTTGCGCAACCGAAGTCAAGGCCGTCCTCCGTTCGGATTCGAAGACTGCTTGGGCCGTAGAAGTGGTTTCCATTCGCTATACATGATCTTAAACGTTTTGTTCGAAGATGATCGACCAGGGGAACGCCGTCGTAAAGCGCTTGAACTTCGTCATTGAATCTTCTTTTTCAAGTAGCATCATTACAAACCAAAAATCGCAGGTAGAATTTTTCTCTCGAAAAGAAAAAGAGCTTCTTTATCCGCTTTCAAGATAGCCCAGATTTCCACACCGTAAAAATGACTGAGATAAGCATGCTATTATGCACAGCCTTAGCTTTTGAGAGAAGGTTCTATTCTTCAATTGCCTCTTGGGTCCAAGGAAGCAGCGGTTGACATGCGTGATTCTGGGTGTGATATCGGTTTTAATAGTGTTAGGGTCGAAGTCTTTTTATTGCTCGAAGTTGCTACTACCTATTGTGACGCTCTGTCCAAGATCCTGTATCCTGCCTTGATTTTCTTTGTTTTGAAATCATTTACCGTCGGACCAATTGTAGCACCTTTCGGTTTATTGCCAACAAACATTGAACTCATTGAAGGCTCTCTGTGTTGATCTAATGACGTCAATGTCACCAGAATAAGCTAGCAGTTGAGCCAACTTTTTGAAGTTGCCTCTGGTGTTGGCTTTTGGGTTACGCAAAATCTTATCAAAAATGATGTTAAAGAAGGCACATGACAGCGCGTCGCCTTCTGAAAAACGTCTCCTAAGTATCCACAATATTTGGGAGCATAAGAAATATATTTTGAGTTTGTATTTATTGTTGGCGCTCGCTTAATTGATGGTTTGGTAGCCTTAAGTGCAATTATCACACATCACGAGCCGAAGGTTCTATACTATAAGAGAGGGAAAGGAGGTACCGGTGCACATTGGTTTTAAATGCGTGTGGATTGTAATGAGGGGAAGAGTTGAGCTGAAAGAGCATAACATATTTGTGTGCTGCTGCTTAAAAAGGAGTCTCTAAACTTCACTGCACGTCCGAAAGCGTGCTTAAGGGCGAATGGACGGGGATTTCCTCGTTTGGCGCATATTACGAGTAAGTTCTTGAAGTAGATAAATGCAAATGACTAAGTCATTAGAGCATTTTTTGTTTAAGCAGCGATATGAATTCCCATTCAATTGACTTCGCAGCATTAGTATTCCCAAAGAGGTTTATCATTTGCTGTTGGATTCTCTAGGAGGTGCAGGGAGGTCTTAGGAGCTTCAGATCAGATAGCAGCATTACATTAATTTTTTTTTTGTATTCTTAGACATTGTGGGGGGTTTCGACCAAAAAAAAAAACACACTGACAGCTTCAACTCGAGGTGAAATATCAAAAGAAGAGTTTATTGAATTAAACAAATTGCTTTTATAGACGTTCTTAAGCATAACGTTAGTGGAGAGTTTTCGGTATCATCAACCCATCATATGGCATGGTGTGTTAGCAGTTTTCATCCACTAACCCAAACAATAGTGAATAACATAGAATGCATTTAGAGTGGTGCATAGCTTAGAAAAGTGAATTTGAAATTAAATTTGCCTACAACATTGAAGCCAGACATATTTCTTGCATCATTTTAAAATATTTCGCTGCGTTTTAAACGATCTCAAATATGTGATTGTTTCAACTTCGTGTAGAGTGGCTACACTTACCGAGGATGGAAAGTCATTCGCATAAGCATAAGCCATTCAGAGACAATAGCTGGTTAGCTTCAGTGAAAATAGACAGCACTGGATTTTTCAGCACTTAATTACACTCCATTCTTTTCACCCCAATTAATAATATTGTCAAGTTCGCAATTTAATGAGTTAAACATACGCTGCCGTTCTAAGTATATGGCCGACGAGGAGAAAGAGCCAAGGAACGAATATGAAAAGCTGAGATTACTATCATCTGCGAGGAAGTGAATTGGATAAGAAGTTGCAGACAATGAGGAAGAGTGCAGGAGACAAAACGGAGCCCTGGAGAACACCAGCTTTAACATGGTGAATATCAGACTTGAACCCATGCATTATTGAACGATTCGAAAGTTAGTTTCTAACCCATTATAGAAGGGAGTCATCGACACCGAAAGCGCGCAATTTCGACAAGAGAGGCTTATGCAACAATCTTGCTTTCTCCTACATTGTGCAAAGATTGGTTCCATTTTTCGGAGAGATATGTCATAAAATGTCAGTGGACTTGTCGTTGCGGAGGGCATTCTGCCAGTCACATGTTTAAACCACTGCTGACGTCATTAGAAGGTAGGGACGTTAGTTGAACTGCTTCAGTTACTCAATCAACAGTCTTGAAATCACAAAGGCATCCTGTTTCACCGTGTAATCTATTGAACTATTAGGAAATCGTTGTACCAAGGACATTTTGACATGAGATGAAAGAGCCTTGTCAATTTGAAACTTTCAATGTATTCGAAGTTGACTGCTCTCATACTGACATTGCTTTACGATTAATTTACCTTTAATTACTGGCCGTGGCGTAGTGGGTAGAGTGCGACAAACAGTGGAGCCAAAATAGTGGTTTCGTGTGATAAATTATTTGAAAACTTGTAAGGTGACTTTTCGTGTTTTAAAGCTTTGCATAAGAATGAAAATAAGTTCAAATTTAAGTTTTACTAGGAAAATACTATAATGAAGACTTGTTTTAATAAAAATTTAGGTGAAACATACAGAAAAATATATTTGTTTTTCATTTAAATGTTTATGACAAGGCTAATGAAGCTTTTACAAAGACGTATGTGTCGTTAACAATAAGTATATGATGAATTTAATACAGCTATGAGTACTGTACTTGGTTCTTGAATCTGAATATTTATGTTGTATGATACATTTAACTTAATATTTAACACAATTTAATTTATTCATTTTCAAAAAAATGTTAAAATGAATGAAACAAATCTATAGTTTCTGAACAAATGTCTATTTTACTAACAGAACTGTTTCGATTTCTAAGACCTAATAACCAAGGATCTGACGAAATCATCATTCTGCTGAAAATATTAGTTAAATTGTCGAATCTTGATTTCAAATTTGTTTCACTTACCCGACAGATAGGCGGAAGACAAAAGGAAGCAATTAAATGGCCATGAATTAACATTTTGTGCTCTGTTATACTGAAATAGTACCAGGTACACAGTAGCTTTTACATTTTTCGTGACTGATATTGAAATTACTTGAAGGGCATTACAATATTGTTTGAAAGTTTCAAAAAATTCCTTCGTAGTAGTACCTGTTTGGGTAATTCCGAATCTCGGCTTAGGCTGTTAGGCAGATGTTTCACACAATTTGGACGATGATAGACAAGAATTCCGCCCCCCCCGACTTAGACGAAGTGAAGATAGCAAACTCTTAGCTGAAGTCGTACAAAGCTGCTGGAGCGGACGGACTGTCCACAGAACTATTTAAAGCAGCTGGAGATGACCTGGTTGGGCGCATGCACCAGCTCATCTGAGTAGGAAAGCATGCCCAAAGAGTGGAATCTCAGCGTCGTTTGCCCGGTTCACAAGAAAGGAGACCCCTTTTATTGCGCCAACTACCGAGGGATTAGTCTCCTCAGCATCGCATACAAAATCCTCTCTGCCGTATTGTGTGAGCGTCTGAAACCACTTGTCCACCACCTGAAACGTCCTTTCAGTGTGGTTTCAGACCAGGCAAGTCCACAAAAGACCAGATCTTTATATTACGGCAGATCCTGGAAAAGACTCAAGAAATGCAATTCGACACTCACCACCTATTCGTCGATTTTAAGGCCGCATATGACAGTGTGCGTAGAGACGAGCTATACAGTGCCATGTCTAGTTTTGGCATTCCTGCCAAACTTGTCAGATTGTGTAGGATGACGATGGAGAACTCTCGCTGCTCCGTCAAGGTCGGCAATGAACTCACCGAGACCTTCAATGTCAAAAAAGATTTTAGACAAGGCGACGCACTGTCATGTGACTTCTTTAACTTCATCCTCGAGAAGGTTGTGCGTAACTCAGAAGTCAACACCAGAGGCACGATCTTCCAGAAATCAGTTTAATTGCTAGCTTACGCTGATGACATTGACGTGATTGGACGAACACACCGAGCGGAAAAACAGGCGTTTGCTGGCATTGAAGTGGAAGCGGCTAAAATGAGTCTGGCGGTAAATGAGGGCAAAACTAAGTACATGCCGTCATCAAAGAAGGACACACAACATCGACGTCTGGGACAGAGCGTCACACTAGGTAGTCAAGGACTTCGTCTACCTACGCTCCGCGGTAAACAGGAACAACAACATCAGTATTGAAATCAATCGCAGAATCACTCTTGCCAATCGCTGTTTTTTTGGGCTCAAGAGGCAATTGAGTAAAAAGCCCCTTTTCGAAGGACTAAGTTCGCTTTATATAACAGCTTGATTATCCCCGTCCTACTTTATGGCGCGGAATCTTGGACGTTAGCAAGGGTGGATGAGGAAGCCCTTAGTCTTTTCGAGAGAAAAGTTTTGCGTGCGATTTTTGGTCCTGTTTGCGTTGATGGCATCTGGAGGACACGATTAAACGACGAATTCTATGGGCTGTACAGCGACATGCGCCTGGTAAAGCGTCTACGGATACAACGCGTAAGATGGCTAGGCCATGTAGAGCGTATGGACAACACTGCTCCGGCCCGAAAGGTCTTTGAATCCGAGCCTTTTGGACAACGCAACAGAGGACGACCTCAACTAAGATGGCGCACATAAGTGGAGAAGGACCTCACCCAACTTGGAGTGCTCAGATGGAGACAGCTGACGAAAGATCGTGCTGGCTGAAGAAACATGTTGGTTGAGGCCCAGGTCCACTCTGGACTGCAGCGCCACAAGAAGAAGAAGAAGGCAATTACAATTACAATTACAATCAAGCCCATTTTTTCCTCAAATTATTTTTTCTTTCATTGATTGCAACTTCTGTTGTGTGGTTTGTTCTTTATTCTTGGTCTGATAGCGTATATGTAACTTGCAACAGGCACTCAAAAAGTCTGATCCATGCAAATAAAACAGAAAGACCAAAAGATAGATATTGCTCCGATAAAGACAATTTAATCGTAAACTCATCTGAGCAGCAAACAAGCTCATTTGTAAGAAACGTATTACTTAATTGCGCAGTCCGTTTGCGTTTTGTTGATTCACTACATATTCCCAAAAAAGCGATGGACGTCCAGCAGATAAAGAAAACTTTTAAAAAGAAATCAATCCATTGGACTGTTGATTCGTTGAGTTGTACGATTTGATCGTTGCCACTTTAAGCTGGTGTTTTCAATTTTTTGAAGTCTTGTCGATGCACAAGTAGATGAATTTATCTACATAACGTCTTACGTTCAAGGGAATTCTTAATTTTCAAAATACGTCC